>CM066982.1:96929503-97554503 GCA_033977485.1 Hydrangea macrophylla
AGCGCGTCGACCTCGGGGATAGGGCCCGGCTCCTGGTCCGGGAAAGTGTGTGCCTAAGATCCCCCTGGCTCAGGGCCGGGGGTCCTCGGCCAATTCCCGGGACTTCCGTCCTGACTCCTCCCCTCTGGCCGCACGCCGCTGGTTGATAATAGTCCTGGCGTCCTCCACCCGGCGAGGATTGGGCCGAGCTCGTCTCTGCGAGCGCCTGGTTGCCTGGCTGCGTTCTCCATCGCCGGGCCGTTCCCGATCCGGTGGGGACACCAGGGCGGAACGGGCTTGCCTTAGTGCTCGAGTGGGCCTTTGAACGGGGGCGCTTTTCTCAGGCTGATTCTCTAATGCAGGGCGCTTCTCCTGTTGGGCCAAAAGCGCCTCCATCTGTTCCTGTGTTCGGCGCTGGCCCTCCAAGAGTTGTGTTAGTGCTGCCGTTATCCGTTCAGTGGTCATGGAGGCAGCCCGCTGCTCAGGCTATGTGTTCTCCTGACCGGTCGAAACAGCGGCTCCCTTACCCGTCTTTGGCGGCATGTTGATAGTCAAGAATTTGTTGATGAGAAAAATCTGTCGGTTCCCACAGACGGCGCCAAACTGATGATGCCTAAAACTGGTGAAGAGGGTTTAGAGAGAAAATAAGACAAGAACAATTTGTGTGTGGTTCGGTCCCGTTAACGAGGTGACCTACGTCCACGGTTGCGTTTGTGTGCTCTCACTAGCAGATCACCGACGGGCCTGGTGAGCCAACAAAGATGGGCGGTACTACCAGTAATACCGGTCGAGTATATGCGTATTGTTAGCTAGAGAATAATTTGCATATCGGATCGGATCCCTGTAGAAAAAGTAGGTGGGCTCTTTTATAGATGCAAGAGTCCACCCTTACATAGTAAGTTAATAGGATTTGGAAGCCTAATCTAATCATAATAGATTTGCATGATTTTAGGAGAGTTTCCTAATTGGTTTAGGAAACTGTCATCTTCCATCTTGCAAACATGTAGTCGGTTTAGGAAACTGCGGTACAGGACGGGATTGTGGGACGTCGCGGCCTTCATGTCCGGCCTGTTGGCACGAACCGCACGGTCTGAATGAACACCTCGGGAATGCTTGGCTATGAGTGCCCTTTCCGGAATGACCGGCATCTCTTGGTGAAGTGGCAAGCTGGCTTCATGGCTATATTATTTTGGGACATATCACTTTCCAAATATATATGGAAGTGGGTCCACTGGATTTTGATTGGAAGATGTTAAAGTGGTCCCACCATTATTGAATATAAACCCATTAACACATAGACAGGGCCGGTCCCGAGTATTTGGAGGCCTGGAACAAACTATTAAAAGGGAGGCCATTACATGGGGTTCCCCAGAGGCAATTTTTTTGGGATCTACTTATGCATAATTGGCAATTTTTTTTTTCAGGATTTACTTATAGATAATTGGCTATTTTATTGGAGTTTACTTATAATATGAGTTTATTTGTAAAACTTAAACATTGTATGGTATCTTTCAAAATTCTAGAGTGACCTATTTCTAAAACTCAAAAATTCTTACACTAAAAGTGTAATTTTCAAAATTCTAGGGTCTTTGCGTTTGAGTTTTATATACATGAATATAAATATATATGTAGTTGATGACACTAAATTGGGCCTTGGGAGGCCTATATGTAAAATACTAAAAATCTCAAAGTAAAAATGTAATTATGAAAATTTTATGGCGGCCTTCAAAATTTTGTGCACTTTGATGGCCAGGGGCGGTTGCCTCTTTTGCCCCACCTTTGGGCTGGCTATGTACATAGGAAATGCTAGGGACATAAAATGGTCGCAAAAAGATGCTCATAAAAGGATGTGGCATCCTATGTAAGGGTGACCATGGGCCGGGCCGGGCTTGCACTCTATATTAAGTGTAAGTACCTTTGTCCAAGCCCGGCCCGGTCCGTGGCGGGCCTACAATTGGTTGCCCAAGCCCGGCACAACACCAACCACTAAAATCCCAAGCCCGGCCCGCGGGCTGGCCTATTGCTATTTTTTATTTTTTATTTTTAAAAACTTGAACTTAAAAAAAATTTACCATAAATAATGTTTTGAATGATTATTAAGACACTTTATTCACAAAAATTTAATAAAAACTCTTGTGATAATACATATACATTGAATATCTTATGTAAAATTATATTAATTTATATAGTATATAATAGAAAATACAAAAAATAAATATATTTTACTAATAGTCGGGCTGGATCGGGCCAAAGCTGGCCTCATTTGCTTTGTCCAAGCCCGGTCCTAAAATTGATCGGGCCTAAAATTATTGCCCAAGCCCGCTTGAAGGGGCCAATATCTTTGCCCAAGCCCTGAAAAATTAGGGCCGGACTCGGCGGGCCACGGGCTGTTTGGCCACCCCTAATCCTATGTGGTACCCGTGTGACATTCATGTGTTGAATTTTAAGACTGTTAAGTGTGATAGGTCCTACTGGCACATGAGTGTCACATCTTTTTGTAAGTATCTCTTCGTAGCCTTTTTGTGTCCCAAACCTTGGGACAGTGTTTTGAAAACTGGATGTAATACCCGTACCCAGAAAATGGAAGTAATATTTATTTTTCATGCATTAATTAGTATAATTAATTGCATGTGATATTTAGGTAAGTTCCAGTTACCCTGATGTGATAAGTGCTTCGAGAAGGGCACAGTTGGATAGATGTGAAATGGGACCCACAGGAGATCCAGATTAGATAAATTGCATTTAATTGTATTTATGTGATTAAAAAATAATTATTTAATTGTTTTGAATATTTTATTGCTAGTTATGATCTTTTATGGTGCCAGTTTGGGTACCCGTGTGAGAGCGAATAGGAATTGAATTCATAACTAGTAGGCTAATTAGCAGCTTTATAAAATAGTTGGGACCACTCTTGAGACTCATACGTGATATAGACACATACCCACTTAGATATTTGGTGGTTAATATAATTATTAGGGGGTTTCATAATAGACTCTAGAAACTTATGAGGGTGTAAATGAAAATATGATAAAATTTTGACAATATCCTTTAGTATAAGGATATGTTAATCGGCTAGCTAGTTAAAAAAAAAAAAGAGAATCTAAACAAGTGTTCCAAAGAGTTGGACTCAACGAGAAAGAAAGAAAAAAAAATAGGGTTCTGTGCCATTTTGTCACCGTTTCTTCGCCGTTCCACCTCTATTTCGCGAACTGAAGTCATATTCGGACTCGTGAAGGTGAGAGGGTTATTTCTATATCTTTCTTTTTCAATTTTGATAACTTTTTTTCGCGACCCATTTTAAGGGGTGATACATATATGTGATATATATATATATATATATGTAGGAATATCATTGTGAGTATCTAGAGCTAGTATTGCGAAGAAGTTTGGGATTTCTAGGCTTATTTGGGACTTATTCGTGAGGTGAGTGTCTTAATCCCAAAATTGAATATTTAATGTTATTTATTTATTAGTGAATGTTTAAATTGCTTAATTGTGATTAAGTAGAAAAGCATGTAATTAATTATTATTTAACATGTTCAAAAATGTTGAAATTGCCATGTTGACATGTTGAGTTGCTTATGTGTTTATTTGGGTCAAAGGGTGTTAATTGATAATCACCATTATTTAGCCCGTATATATGGGACGCCCGTACCTCAAAGAAAATGGGGATGATGATGAAGTCCTCAGAGAAAAAGGGACGGTGGTGACGACCACAACGAATTGACTACGGTCATATGAGAGTGTGTGATATCGTTTTTAAAGCGACAATAAAGTGAGAATGACCCAGAATCAAGGGTCCAATACGATCGTGATTGATTATTTGACACGCCGGCGACCATTTATTATTGTGAATGCTTAATCGGTGTTTATGATACATTAAATATTCCAATTGCATGATTAGTACCACGTACTCACTAAGCGAAAGCTTAGTCAATTTTTGTGGCTAATGACCACGCAGGTTCGGACGAGCATCACAGTGAGAAGCGTTGAACTGTGAGGGTTCAGGGATAGCTCGAGATTAGTGGTTTATGTTTAATATGATCATTAGTGGTTTATTTTATATTCCTAATGTTTGAAATTGGGAGATAAGTTTATGACTTGGTTTTATGTTAAATCCTGGTAATATGAATTGTGGATTGAAGTTTTAAAAGTATTTTTCAAGTGTTTTGGTAATATTTTGGTATTTCAATTCTTGTTTAACAGGGGAAATGGTGCTGTAATAGGGGGAACTCTGTCCAAGTACCATTCAATGGTTTTAAAACTTTATTTTATTTCTTTTTATTATTTTATTTTATAAAAAGCTATTTTACCCCTGATATTTCAGTTTAAAATGTTATTTTTGGAACGTAAAAAAAAAAATAATAATAATA
This sequence comes from Hydrangea macrophylla, assembly GCA_033977485.1. Taxonomy (NCBI): domain Eukaryota; kingdom Viridiplantae; phylum Streptophyta; class Magnoliopsida; order Cornales; family Hydrangeaceae; genus Hydrangea; species Hydrangea macrophylla. Next base: position 96,933,856 of record CM066982.1, read on the forward strand.
ATAATAATAAAGATTGTTTGGTCTTTGTTGGCTTTGTTACACGTGTCCTAGTCCGCAGGGGCGGGTTGGGGTGTGACACTGGATCGGTCATCAAACGGCAAAATGACCAGGTTATGGGTTATTGTTTCAATCGTTGGGTCAACCGGAATGAAACCGTAATGTTATAATTATGTAATAAATATTGATAATAATATTAAATATAAAAAAAAATAATAATAAACAATAAATTTAAAAAATAAAAAAAAATTCGGATTTTCGGTTCCATTGTTGGTTTTACCTATTCAACGGGGTTTTTCAGTTTTCACAAAATAGATCATTTTTTAGTATTTTTTTATTCAAACTAGACCGATTCTTAAACCGATCACTGTTCAACCGACTGTTCAACCGACCGGTTGAATCCGGTTTTTAAAACAATGATTTGGGATCCATTATTAGGGAAGCTTAACATTCCAATAATGTAAATTTGTACAAGTAATGATTACAACCCAAAACGAATTCACACAGTTTACAAAAGAAAAATGCTCAAATGCGCAGTTTTTTTTTTTGTTGTTGGTAATGTCACTATTCTATGAGCCCGTCATGTGACGGATTCATGTGAACGGTTAGATTTGTAGGTCCTATCATAATCAATAATTCAGATAAATCTATCACACATGTGACGGACTCATGAAATAATTTCTCATGTACAATTTTATCCATGAGACTTCTTAGAAATAGCAATGTCGTCCTCAAAACAATAACTGACACTGCTTTGATGTTGCAACAAGTCTTAAGTAAATTTTTAGTCTACATTCAATTTGAAGTCTGGACTTGGGGCTTCATTCACTCGCATTGGTTCAAAATTGATTGCTTGAATCATTCTGTTGGTTAAATTTGTTTACGATTCTAATCAAAACCTAAATAACCTTTTTTTTTTTTTTTTTTTTGTTGAAAAAATCGGCATTAACAAAAGCATAAATATATACTACCAAATTTTGAAACCATTTTTTGTCATTGATCCCATTTTGTTTGATGGCCGGGAGTTGCTAAATGTACCCATCAAGCTTCTCTATATCACCACAAGTATCTAACAACACTCTTGCTTGATTCTATTGAACATTCACCAATTTTTCTTGGAAAATACTTGGTTACTATAACTTCATATTGATACTCCCTTGATGTGTTCTTTACTAGTTTGCCTTTCGACCCTAGTCCTAGTCACGGGTGCTCAATAGTCGAGAGTATTTTTGTGCACTCATAATTCACTCAAGCACTCTATTGGATGTCTAAAAAAAAAAGACACCTCATTGGGTTGGGTGAGTATGTGAGATCCACCGCCCTACATGCTCATCTAATGAGATGATTGGGTGAACAATAGGTGAGCAAAAATACTCTCTCAATAGTCAATAGTCAACAGTAATCATGAATACCAATAAATTAGGTTGGTATTTTGGAAGTCCCAGGAATGCCAGGAAATCATTTCGTTGCAAATGATTATGCTATGTTTGAATCTCTCTTCACATTAAATTGTTAACTCTAAGAAAGTCACTAATCTGATATCGGCTCGGTTTCAAATTTCTTCAATTATTCATCGTGTGCACCAGGTAATTGATCTCTTATTATTTGATTAATAACTTTAATTCTTGTATACAAATTCATTTTACAATTCAAATGAAAATAAGTCTAGCCAGAGAAGCAATAATGTGGTTGTGAATTTTGAAGTTAAACCAGAACTGGCTTGAGTAAGTGTTTTAATCAAGAGTTTATTAGCATTTTAAATTTTTAACAAAAGCATGGACTACATTGATATGGAGTTCCTTATTTTTCACCAAACAGAATTTACAGCATAGAAAACTTTTCACGCGTATATATATATATATATATATATATATTAAGAAGTATTAAAACTTTTAAATACCCAATTATCCTTTTTTTGGGGGGGTGTGTGTGTGTGTGGTGGAATTGACCCTTATTTTTCAGTACATTTTGCTATCTTTCAAAACATGATTAGTCCTGACCAACATAGGCAAATTTATACACATGAACCACTTGTTTCTGAGAACAGGAGAAATGTACCCGGGTCATTTTCTCCCTCAATTGGGCATTTATTGATCAAAAGGACGAGTCGATATATATGTTATACGCTTAACTATATTTTACACTTTCGTAATTTGTCTTTTGTATCAATTTGGTCCCTACAGTTTAGAAAGTATCATTTGAATCTCTATAGTTTCATAAGTGTGTCATTTTTGTCCCTCAAAACATTTTTTGTGACAAATTTTTACTTTCAGTGATAAAATTATTCGTCACTAAAGGACTTATTAGACTTATTTGACACACTTATGAAACTATAGGGACTAAAGTCACACTTTTAAAATTACAGGGACCAAACTTACACAGCTGACAAACTACAAGGGTATAAAATGTATTTAACCCTACATATGCATAAGTCGCTGTAATTTCTTATATTCGCCTCTTAGGAGCACTTCATGGGCCCAAATGTTAATCCAAAACCTGCAAGACTATACTAGTAGAAATAGGATAAGGAAGACTTCTCTTAATGAAAACTACCTATGCAAAAAAGTCAATTTTGAAGACATGTAATTGGATGAAGGAGATGACTGGTTTGGGTGCAAATTAAATTGTGTGAACTTGCAAGTTGTGAGTTTGGTCCCCATTTGGGCCCCCTGGCACTCCTAACTTGTGGATGCTATTCAATTCAAACCTATCACGATTGAAACCAATGACAATTGATGTCACATCCACTAACTTCTAGGACTTGGACCAGTGGTGGGCCCTTTCGGCCCAATGGGTTATCTATTCTAATACCTTATTAGGGCCCTTCATGGACCTTTAGCCATGAGCTTCACCCTGCATAATCATGTGTATGATAGTACACCAATTTTTAGGACCAAGTGTTTTTGCTTGTTTGTCTTTTCAAAAGGTTAAGGCTTTTACGTTGAAATGCTTTACAGATTGCAAATTTCCATAATTGCATTTCATGTGATGCCCAAAAAGGTTATCCTTGTACGTGACACTAATGAAACAATTTTGTTAATTAGAAAGAAATAATTTTCTTAATTGCCAAAACCAATTTTGTAAATTAGGCATTGGACCAATTATATATTCTGGATTGGTAATGCTACTAAGATATAGTTAAAAACAGGGGGAAAAAAGTAAAAAGGAAGAAGAAAAGCAAATGAATTTCAATTTGACAGTTAATATACACATAGACATATATAAGTCTGTGTTTGAATTAATTTTAGGGTTAATTGCACTTTAGACCCCTAAAGTTTGGGTAGTTTTGTACTTTGCACTGAAGTTTTAAATTTGGCACTTTGGTCCCTAAAGTTTGGAAAAAGTTGCACTCTAGTCCCTCCAAGACTTTTTGCGATGAAATTTATTTTCACTTTTTAATTAAAGTACTATTTGGATTTATTTGCTACATTTATGAAACTTTAAGGACCAAAATGTCAAATTTAAAACTTTAATCTTATGTGATGCCGCTACTTAATTGATAAATCTTTTTCTCTCTCCGGAAAATTCCAATCCCTTTCAATAATATGAGAGAGAAGTGTAATTGGGCTTACATCATTAATGAACAACATTTCTATTGGATCTGGCTTAAGGTCTCTCATCTATCATCACCAATGTTTCAGCCTATTTTGCCTTATCTTAACAATGACCAAGTCTTAAACAAAGTTGGGAAGGCTATGTTTTCAATCTCATCCAGCTCAGATATATCACACATAATGACATCTTATCTATACAAATCCTTGAGGGGGACCAAAACATCCAAACAGGCCCCAAGTCTCATTTTGTTTGATGAATGATGAGTTAACATCATTGCCAAACCCGGAGTAATTTTCCAGAGTGTTGGATTAGGATTGATTTGTCTTTTCCATTAGCACTTTATTTCCTAATTTGCTCATTTTAAAGAGAAATCTTGATATTTTTTCTTGGTTCAGATTCAGAACAACACATCCATCATCATTTTCTTTTTCTTTTTCTTTTTTGAGTGATCATAACAATGGGATTTGATAGTCACTCGGTCAAAGCAAACAGCTTTGGTGATTTAGGAAAAAACATGAACAAGCAAGGTAATGTATTCGGATGCAATATTGGGCTTAATTTAAAAAGAATTTAATGGTCCGTTTGTGACTTTAATGAATTTAATTGGGCTCAATTTGTATAAAGTTTCGATGTATAAATTCAATGTCTTGAGTTAGAATTAAGCCATTCAAAGATTATAACTATGTGAAAAGTTATGCTTAAAATGATTAGTTTTTAGGTTCATATTATCCATCTCCCTTGAGGTTTGGCATTAATATATATCTCTAAATATATATATATATATATATATCTCCTCTCATGTTTTAACAATCTCACTTATCTCCCTTATTTTTTTAATTTTAGTAGATTTTCTATAATTTTCTAACTTTTTGCTAAAATGAGGGAGGAATCTGATACTAAAATTTAAAAATAAGAGAAATAAATGAGATTGGTGAAATGTGAAGGGAGATCTGTGTTTTAAAATTTTAAAACCAAACCTCACGAGAGGTGGGTGATATTTTCCCTAATTTTTATTATCAGAAAGTCTACTTTTCCATTCAAGACACCCATGTCTCTATATTAAAATGCTTGTAAATTGTGAATTTTTTCATTCAAATTCATGAAACCCACACGCATGTCATTAATAGTGCATCAATAGTAAACGGCCACACCACCACTAAGCCTAAATAGTATCATGTTGTGTGTTATCCGATCCAGACCCCTGGCCGGCAAATTCATATACAAAATGCACTCTAACTTTATTTTAATTATGCTTTTATAGAGTAATTTATGAAATAGAAAACTAGTACAATGGTAGGTAATTGGGCATTTCATTGTTAACAACTTCTTCTAAGTCATGATTTCAAGAGTCCTTATTGTTATACTATCTTTATCCCATACTAAGATTAAGCTATGAAAGAGTATAATATGTAACCAGATATAAATCATATTCAGCCATAGAATTTAGGCTTTATAAGAAATATATATAATTCAAAATCCAAGTTTAACTCCAGGGCTTCAATTCAGTACTACAAAACATCTTAACAAATTTTGGTGATTGGCTGTTATACATTGGGCAGTAGATAAAATACACCTATATAAGATGAATTTAGCAAATATCAGAATTGTTTTCTATGCAACTATTGCTAGGAATCTTAGGTGACATGACATTAGAATTCATGGTATATGTGCAATTTGGACAATCCCCCTTCTCTTACTATTTGTATCTATCGATACATGATCTAACCACACAGAGAGAGAGAGAGAGTATCTAGGCATGCAATATTGGCTTGCAAAAGCTTCAAAAACCTTTATGCCCGATTGGTTCATGGATTATTTTAGATGGATTTTGATTATTAGGAATTAAAACACTAGTAATCAATTTACTAGGAATCTGAATTCCTGAAAAGTGTTTGGTTCACGAGCGTAATCCTAGTTGGATTTAGAATTCAGTGTTTGGTTGAGTTAAGGAAAATGAAATAGGAATGATGTTAAATACCGAATCTACCATTGAAGGCTATCCATAAGAATGATGTTAACTTACATCTTCCACAAATATAAAGAATAATTTAGGTAGTATGAAATTAGAAAACTAGATTCCCAGTAATCTTTGAGAATACCACTTCCAAGATAGGATTTAGAATTCACCATATTTTCCATCTTTGGGTGGATTTTAAATTCAGTGGGACTCACGATTCAATGAATAATCCATGAACCAAACAAGGATAAATTTTAAGATTACTAACAATCTTAGGGTAGAATCAAAATCCACCCTAAAAATCCATGAAACCAAATGGGCCGTTAGGAAAAACAAAAACTTGTGGTCCAATTACATTCTTTAGTCATGTTATTTAAACTCATTCAATTCTTCAATGAGTAATGATTGGTGCACATAAAATGTGTACATAAAAATCTGGCCAATTAAGTTTGGTAGATCCCATGTATGGAGGCACGGGCTCCACCGAAATGAATGGCTCGAATCTTTATGTGCACATAGCATTACCCTTCTTCAATTATCTCAGCTGTTAAATGATGACAATAAGATAGTTAATTAGTAACTTACTATTTGCTGCTTTTATAACTTGGGTGCTTGTGTTCGTCCTGTTGAAGCTTGATATACATTGTTGGGCCAATTCTCTAACAGCTTAAGCTTTTGGAGGAGTTGGTAGCTTAACATGGTATCAAAGCCTTGTTTGTGGGAGGTCCTGTGTTCGACTCTCCATCCCCGCTTTGTTGTGCATATTTGCACTTTGTTATTTGTCTCCAATATGATGGAGTTTGGTTTGTTTGCTCTCCACGTGCAAGTCGGGGTTGCACGTGAGGGAGGATGTTGAAGCTTGATATACATTGTTGGGCCCATTCTTTAACAGCTTAAACTTTTGGAGGAGTTGGTAACTTAACACTTCCAATACTCCAACAATTAAGCTATAACCGAAAGAGATTATATTTTTCTTTGACCAAAAAAAGAAAGAAATGATACTTTGATTCAAAAAAGTGGCCTTACCCTGCATATATGATGTTGGCTGAGAACCAGCTTCAATTGAAACTTTGCACAAGAGATCCGCCTTCCAATGTAAAAATGGTAAATAGATGCGTATGTATTTACAAATGTATGTTTGCGTGTGGGAGAGAGAGATAAATGTCTGGTGCGGACATTCCACCAAAACTTGTTTTAGGGTATTTTTTATAATCCAATTAAGTACTGAAAATGAAAAGATTCAGCAGTTACTTTTTTTCAGTGCGTATCACTTAATTGAAAAAGCAGCAAAAAAATCACTGAAAAATTTTAAGTGAAAAATTTCTACTGAAAAAAATCATTGAATACATTCTATTTCAGTAGTTGAAGCACTATTTTCAGTATTACAAATCAATAACTTAAAATTTTCAGTACTTAATTTAAAATCCAGCACTTAATTTTCAGCACTTGATTTTCAACTTTATCAAATGCACAGTGGCGGACCCAGGGTTTTGTGCTAGGGGGGGCCAAGTTCTCGCTGCCCCCGAAAAAATTTTTTTTAGGTCACTTGTACATATTTTTTATTTTTAAGTGAGACAAAGAGTCGAATGAATAGTTGTGACAAATTAGATTTAGATATTGTTTATCTCTTGAGCTGAATAAGGGGATAATACTCTTCCCCTTCACTATTAATAGGGACTTTTATTGTCACACGGTTACACTAGTGGATATTATTATTAATCCTGTAATATTATTCTTCCCAAATTTTTTTATCCCCAAATGTAACTCATCACCATTTCAACATAATAAAAGTCAAGTGGACAATATGTGTTAAGAACCTCCACATGTAAAGTCGCAAATTTGGGGGGGCCACAGTGTAAAATTTTTTCAAATTTTCAAAATTCTATATAAACCCTCAAAACTTTTAATATTTTTGCCGGGGCCGTGCCACCCCCCCCCCCCCCCCCCCCCCCCGGTCTCTTAATGGTTCCGCCCCTGCAAATGCACCCTTAGAGACTCTAAAGTGCTTTCTATAATTAATACAAGAGGTTGTTAATACTTAAATTTTGGGGTCTTTAAAGCAATTTTGGGACCAAACATGCATTTGGAAAATAGTTTCCAAACATGCCCAAAAAGATATAGGATCGTTCTAGTAGAAATTCAGTAAAAAAAAAAAAAAAAAAAGTCCTTCATTTAGATTAATTAAGTTTAAAGGACAACTCATTTTTTATTTTGGTCAAAACTTCATCACTAGTGAAACTTAATCGAATCAAGTTCCTATGTTTTAGAAGTTATGTGAAATTTACATCTTTTTTTATGTGACTTCACATAACTAGTTCAATTTTTTACAAAAGTTATGTAAATTTTCACATAACTTTAATAAAAATATGGAGTTTTCAATAAAATAAAAAATGTATTGGATCTAACACTAAAAAAGTCTATTTTAGAGGACTTCTAACTAAAATTCTCTTTTATTAAAGGAAAAATTAATTAGCAGTCCTTGAAATAGGCAGTATTATGCAGTTAGTTCAGGGCGTTAATGTAAGAAGGACAATTTTTTAATTTTCAAACTTTAAAATATGATAACTTTCAAACCACAACTCCAATGCGAATAAAATTTATATATCTGTAATTTAGAAGAGAAAATCTATCAAATTGAAAAAAAAATTAAAAAATCATGTCACTATATGACGTCACTGTCGCAAATGACACTGACATGATACTATCTTCAAATTTTTTTTTTTGGAATATGATGATATGTTATTGTCTTTACTTGGACAGTATTGTAAAGTCAGTAACATATGAAAATTAGTCATAATTTTGAGTTTTTTTGGTTAATTTGAACAAATGTCACTGTCATTACCTGTGTCACTGTCATTACCTGGTAGCATAATAATGATAGTAACATTAGATGGTGACATTTACTAAAATGGCCATTTGACAACAAAAAAAAAAATTCAGTATTCGTGTTGGAGCTGTAAAATAATATTTTTTTTTGTAAAACAAGTTTTTTTTTATAGCCAATATGGATATGGTTGTGTATATTTTGTTTTGTAGATCACGGATAAATAAAATTTATCGAAAACCGACTTGTAGTTTGAGAGTTATGGCATTTTAAATATTGAAAAACTATGAGGACCTATGGCATTAAAAAAAATGAACTGAACTATTTGCTTATTTAAGACATTTACAGGAAGTTGTGGCCAACTGCCCCTTTATTAAAACATAAGATAGTTGCGAGGTTTGGAAAGTCACGTAATGGGATCTAGTTTGGCTTACTCTTATTTTTCTTTAAAACCAATTTTATGTTCAATTAACTTCAAATTTAACTCTTGAAAGTTTTTTTATTAATTACGCGCTTATATGAAACAAACAGAAAAACATTTAATAGAAATATATCCGAAAAATCTCTACATACCAATGTTTTCGGCTTTAGGCCCATCCTATATAAGTATGTATTAATAGACCCTAATTGTTTTGAACTAGTGTGTTATCAACCCATAACCCCCAATTAATATTATTCAGACAACGAATTTACCTCTACATATATTATATACATATATGTATATTCAAAATTATGTTTTGGAAATTAATTTTGTAATCAATTTTGAATTAATTTGTAATGACTTTCCACAGATTATGCTCATCGTGGATATGATATATATATATATATATATATGTGTGTGTGTGTGTGTGTGTGTGTGTGTGTGTATTTCCATATACACATAGCAATTTTTGGTTTGGATAGAGTTTTTATTTATTAGAATGAGCTGTCAATTTGAATTATATTATATACATATATGTATATGCAAAATTATGTTTTGGAAATTAATTTTGAAATCAATTTTGAGTTGATTTGTTATTACTTTCCACAGATTATGCTCATCGTGGATATGATATATATATACACACACATATACACATAGCAATTTTTGGTTGGATAGAGTTTGCATTTATGAGAATGAGCTGTCAATTTGAATTTGCATTTAACAAATATTCCTTAGTTATAGCTAATTGATATATGATATTAAATCTCATAGTCTCTTAGTTTGAATTTTTGTATATATACATATACATATATATATATATTCATATACATATCATGGTCACTAGGGGTGGGCATTCGGTCGGTTCGGTTCGGTTTGGACAAATTCGGTTCGGTTTTGTTCGGTTCGGTTTGGAGAAATGGAAACTGAACTGAATTATATTTCGGTTCGGTTCGGTTTGGACAAATTCGGTTCGGTTTTGTTCGGTTCGGTTTGAAGAAATGGAAACTGAAACTGAGCTGAATTATATTTCGGTTCAGTTCGGTCAATTCGGCTCGGTTCGATTTGGAAATTCGGTTTACTGAATTTTAAAAAAACTATACTTTCTTTTCTTTTTATTTTCATTTTTACAACTTTTTTATATGTTTTTTTTTCCCATTTTACTTTCATATTACAAAGAAAACATATATTTATATTTACTTATATATAATTTACTTATAAATTTGTAATATATAAAGTTGTATATAAAAATATATTAATAATATATAACCTAAAAAAAATTCGATTTTTCAGTTCAGTTCGGTTTGGGACAGTGCAACTGAAAACCGAACTGAAAAAAAAAATATAGTTCGGTTTGAAACTGAACTGAAAATTTTAACTGAATTAACTGAACTGAAATGAAAATTTTAGTTCGGTTTGGTTCGAATTTCAGTTAACTGAACTATTTGCCCACCCCTAATGGTCACAATCACACATTGACTTGCTCATATGAATTGTCATTTGAACATCCTAATTAATAATGTTTAGTGCTAAATTATTCATTCATGATGTGTGTGTGTGTGTGTGTAGAATTTTACACTGCATTTAAGTCAGAACAAACATAATATCGTATCAGGATACAATAGACACAGTGTAAAATTTAACACATACATAATTACTAAAACAATGTAAAATTTTACACTAACATAAAATTTTACAGAACTTTCCAGTAACAATTTTTCATAATTTTACACTAACAATTTTTCAAAATTTTACAATAACAAATTTTCAGAATTTGATCAAACCAAAAATCCAAACCAAGGACACCAACCATCACACATGAACATTCAACCATAAGAAGGACCAAATTACAAGGCTAAACTGAAAATTCAGAAGAACAGAAAAATACAAGAATGGTAAAAAAATTTTAAAAAAAAATCCCACTACTCATATAACTCAAAACCAAAACCCTTTATCACTACATACAGTGTAGAATTTATCACCATAGAAAACTGTAAAAAAAATAAATAATAAAAAAAAATAGAAGAATCGTCACGGAAAAGAGGGAAAATTAGAAGAATCATTTGGGAAAAAAAAATGGGGTGAGCAAAAAATGGGACACTAAATTGTAACGGAAACCACCGTCGAATCGCACTCGAAATCTCCTTTTCAGAGTGATTCTGTCTCGGAGCTTCGGACATTCATTAAAGTTGAATCTTATATAGCCGAAGAGGACGAACACATGTGATCCAATCCGATCCGATTCGAACACCAGAATCCGATCGTAGAGCTTGACAGCTTGAATATCGTCCACCGCCGACAGTGACAACAGTTGCAGAGGAGTACGATGGTCGGAGTAGTCGACGGTGGTGAGGAGCTCTCTGCACACTTCTTGATCCTTTAGGAGAAGATCGGATATGGAGGAGTATTGTGTGACTGTTGCACTGTACATGTAGAGAGAGAAAGTAGATAGAGGGAGAGAGTGCGATGAGAGAGGGTCTGATGGGTTTTGCATCTAGAAAGAGAAAGAGGGAGACATAGGATATAATGGGTTTGATTTTCAATAAATAGAAACCCTATAATCATGGTATGAATTTGGAAAGAGGGGCATTATGATCATATAATTTTTAGTGGACCTAGCTATCACAAATTACTTTATGTAATTGGGCCTATTATGCATAAGATTGGGCTAATAGGACTTACTATTAGTTTACCCAACATTTAATTAGCGAATGTCTTCCTTTAATTAGGTCCTATTTACAATGGAACAAAACAAAAAGAAAAAGTCAAGGTTAGACCAACCAAGTATAAGTTGGTCCAAAACTCTAGGCTTTCCTTGAATGATGGTAATGAAAAATGCCGAGTCATGTCAAACAAATTCAAATAAGTTTGGGAGTACTACAAATCCCATAAATAGCACATAACATGGGATATTGGGAACTTTACTTTAATGTTAACACCACTAATGCTCCATGAAAAAAAACAGATGAGTGTAACATTGGAATATACAATTTGGACATCTATTGGTTCATGGACCATTTTTCGTATTAACTATATTTGGTTACATGGCCCAGGGTTGAAAATTATGGATATAAATTCCACTGATTCCCTCTTTAGCTCTATTTGGTTCATTAATTTAGTGGGAAAAATAAAAGATAAAAAATTAATGACAACATTTTATTTTGTTTGGTTACTACAGCTCTGCTTGGTTCATGAATTTTCTGAGAGAAAAGTGTTAGTAACGTGGGTGTATATATTCCTATAGATACACATATATGGGTGAATGAGAAATTGAAGGAGAAGTGGGTCCCATGTGGATTATCCAAGGATTTAATTTTGAGATAATATATTTGAAATATATTTTCTTAACGTCTGTTCAAACAGACTCCTTCTCATAATAGACATCTTCTTTGGCACCCAACAGATACGTTCATTCACTGCAGACATGTTCTTATCTGTATGTATAGACGTTACATGCATCAATGATCACTTCTTGATTTTCATAATTTTCAGTATATAGAAAGAGAGAGTTCTGCATAATTCTGGTTCGCCCGTCCTTGTAATATTTTGTGTGCTGCTATTGCAAGGCTTGTGATCGTTGCATCCTGGGAGACATACGCCGGCACCGTACAGCACTTTAGCGGGGCGATTTTGTCTTAAGGAGAGAGAACCAAGTTCTTGACTCGATCGCCATTTTGTATTTAGATCTGTTTACATTTGGTACTGTAAGTCATTTAATTTCATTCTAAATTTGTTTGTGGTTTCAGATTATACATCAATATTGGTCAACAATCTTAAGACAAAATTCTGTGCATTTGATTTGTATAATCTGAAATCAATTTGGTCCATAATTTTCTTTTTAATCCGTCTTGTAAATCTGGTTTAAATCCAATCAGGTTTTGTGTATGGTTGCAATCTGAATCTGTTAGTTTAATTGGTTGACATCTGGGTGTTGATTTCTTAAAAGGAAATTGATACTGTTTATATTGGGTCACTGTTCGTATATATAATATATAAATATTTCTATACACACACATACACATGATACATTATATAACTTGGTAGTGCCTTTGTTCATTGGTAGTGCTTTTTTGTTCATTATAAAGACAAAGTTCTGGGCATGTGTCTTACTTGGTTTATATTTACAAATCAGTGCCATATTAGTATCATAATTGACATTTAGTAACTTGTTTTCAGTGCATGTCTTCATTGGTTTAACAAACCAAGTTTCTTTGTTTTATTTGTTAATACTATTATAGTTAAATAACAGTCTCTGGTTTTCCATTTTCAATATTGTCTTTATTTGTTTTCTAGTTTCAAGCACAGTTTTTACTTTCTGGTTTCAAAGACTGTTGTTGGTTTGTAAATTAGTTTTATTTGTTAATTGATATTCGTACATAAATATAGTTCTGTCAATTTGATATTGAACAGAGATGGCAATTGAAACTGGTACAAACAGTGAAATTGGAGTGAGACCTATTATAGGCCCTACTGTTACTCCTACTACAGTCAATCACAATGAGAAGCCTAAAAAGTTCAATGGAGTTGACTTCAAGAGGTGGCAACAAAAGATGCTATTCTATCTCACAACTTTGAATTTGGCAAGATTCTTGAAAGAGGAAGCCCCTACCCTTAACGAGAGTGAGATTGACAGGACCATGGTGGCGGCCGTGGATGCATGGAAACATGCGGATTTTCTATGCAAGAACTATATCCTTAATGGGCTGGACAACACGTTATACAATGTGTATAGTCCGATCAAGACGGCTAAGGAGTTATGGGATTCTTCGGACAAGAAATACAAAACCGGAGATGCAGGCCTAAAGAAATTTGTGGTCAGTCGATTTCTTGATTTCAAGATGACAGACGCAAAAACTGTTATAAGCCAAGTCCAAGAACTCCAATTGATTTTGCATGTAATTCATGCAGAAAGCATGGTACTAAGTGAATCCTTCCAAGTGGCTGCAATGATTGAAAAATTGCCTCCATCTTGGAAAGAATTCAAGAATTATCTGAAGCGCAAGCGTAAGGAGATGGGGCTTGAGGATTTGATAGTGAGACTAAGGATTGAAGAAGATAACCGAGTCTCTGAGAAGAAAGGTGGAGTACTATCCATGACATCTAAGGCAAATGTGGTTGAGCAAGTGCAGAAACCCAACAATAAGAAGAGGAAGCATAACAACAATGATCTCAAGGGTGGCAATAACAAAAGGTTCAAAGGGAACTGCTATGTTTGCAACAAACCGGGACACCGAGCAAAGGATTGTTACCATCGAAACTCCCAAGGGAACCAAGGAACTATGAAGAAAAAATATGGCCAAGCCAATATGACTGAAGTGGAGCATATTTCTAAGGATGTTTCTGAAATACACCTATCTGCTGTAGTATCCGAAGTCAATTTGGTGGACAACCCAAAACAATGGTGGGTGGATACTAGTGCTACCTGCCATGTTTGCTCGGATAGAAAGTTGTTCTCTAACTATCAAGAAGTGAAAGAGGGTGAGCAACTATTTATGGGTAATTCTTCAACTTCCAAAGTTCAAGTATATGGAAAGGTGGTTCTACAGATGACATCGGGGAAAGAGCTTATGCTCAATAATGTGTTGCATGTTCCTAAAATTCGGAAGAACTTGGTCTGTGGTTCATTGTTGATTAAAAATGGATTTAAGTTGGTTTTTGAATCTGATAAGTTTGTGCTCGCCAAAGGTGGGATGTATGTAGGGAAAGGTTATATATGTGATGGTCTTTTCAAAATGAATGTAATGGCTATTGTACCCACAGTTAATAATATTAATAAAGATATGTCTATTGCCTATTTGCTTGAGTCTTCTAATATTTAGCATGGTAGATTATGACATGTGAATTTTGATACTTTACGAAGATTAGTTAACTTAGATCATTTACCTAAAATTGAAATTGATTCAAATCATAAATGTGAAACTTGTGTAGAATCTAAGTTAACTAGAACTTCTTTTCACCCGATTGAAAGAAATACAGAACCACTTGAGTTAATTCATATTGACATCTGTGATCTCAAAATGGTTCAAAGTAGAGGTGGAAAGAAATACTTTATTACTTTCATTGATGACTCTACTAGATTCTGTTACGTTTATTTATTGAGAAGCAAAGATGAAGCTCTTGATATGTTTAAACAATATAAAAGTAAGGTTGAAAATCAGCTCGGAAAGAAAATAAAAGTAATAAGGAGCGACATAGGTGGTGAATATGAATCACCTTATGTTGACTTTTGTGCAGAACATGGAATTATCCACCAAACTACAGCTCCTTATTCACCTCAGTCAAATGGTGTTGCTGAACGCAAGAACCGAACCTTAAAGGAAATGATGAACGCCTTGTTGATAAGTTATGGGGTACCCTATAATTTGTGGGGGGAAGCGATACTGGCTGCTAATCACATTTTAAATAAGCTTCCTCAAAAGAAATTAGACAAGACCCCGTATGAGTTATGGAAAGGAAGAAGACCTTCCTATACATACTTGAAAGTGTGGGGGTGTCTGGCTAAGGTGGTAGTCCCTCCTCCCAAAAAGGTCAAAATAGGACCTAAAACTGTTGATTGTATTTTCATTGGGTATGCACATAATAGTAGCGCATACAGGTTTCTTGTGCACAGATCTGAAATTTCTGATATTCATGTGAATACAATCATAGAATAGAGGAATGCGTCATTTTTTGAAAATAGATTTCCATATAAAGACACACAAGAATAGAGTTCTCTTAAAAGAACTTATGACACTATCAGTAATAGCTAGTGATCAAGGAAATGTAAACCAAGGTTCTGTATAAAAAGATAATGAAATCAGACAGAGTAAAAGAGAAAAAATTTCCAAGTCTTTTGGTCCTGACTTTCTAACTTATATATTAGAAAGCGAGCCTCAAACTTTCAAAGAAGCTATGTCTACTCCTGAAGCTCCTTATTGGAAAGAGGCAGTTAATAGCGAAATAGAATCCATATTGCAAAATCACACATGGGAATTGGTGGATCTTCCCCCGGGAAATAAACCATTAGGTTATAAATGCATGTTTAAGAGGAAGATGAAAGCTGATGGATCTATTGATAAATATAAAGCTAGGCTTGTTGTCAAAGGATACAAACAAAAAGAAGGTGTTGATTACTTTGACACTTATTCACCAGTTACAAGAATAACATCCATTCGAGTATTAATAGCAATGGCGGCAGTGTACAATCTTGAAATTCATCAAATGGATGTGAAGACAGCATTTCTAAATGGTGATCTAAATGAAGAAATTTATATGGAACAACCAGAAGGATTTGTTATAAAAGGAAAAGAGAGGAAAGTATGCAAGCTTGTAAAATCTCTATATGGATTAAAACAAGCCCCAAAACAGTGGCATGAGAAATTTGACAAAGTTATGTTGTCAAATGATTTTAAAATCAATGAGTGTGATAAATGTGTTTATGTGAAAAGCACAAGAGAAGATTATGCCATTGTTTATCTCTATGTAGACGATATGTTAATTACAGGAGGCAATATTGAGATCATTAAGAATACCAAGGAAATGTTGAACCGTAATTTTGACATGAAAGATCTAGGTGTTGCAGATGTGATTCTAGGAATTAAAGTTACTAGAAAATCTGGTGGATATGTATTGTCTCAATCTCATTACATTGAGAAAATACTTAACCAATTCAACAAGGAAGATAACAACTTGGCCAAAACACCTATAGATGTGAACTTACATCTAGCCAAGAATGCTGGTGATGGAATATCTTAATTGCGATATTCTCAAATAATTGGTAGTCTAATGTATCTTACAAGTTGTACAAGGCCGGACATAGCACATGCTGTTAGTAAATTGAGTAGATATACCAGTAATCCAGGATTAGACCATTGGGTGGCAATTACTAAGGTCCTTAGATATCTGAAGTACACCCAGAGTTATGGATTGCATTATACTAGATATCCTGGAGTACTTGAAAGGTATTGCGATGCAAACTGGATATCAGATACTAAAGATTCTAAATCAACTAGTGGATATATATTCACACTAGGAGGAACAGCTGTGTCATGGAAATCTTCTAAACAAACTTGTATAACTAGATCTACTATGGAATCAGAATTCATTGCTTTAGATAAAGCAGGAGAAGAAGCTGAATGGCTTCGTCATTTTTTAGAAGATATTCCAAATTGGTCGAAACCAGTGCCTCCAATTTGTATACATTGTGATAGCCAATTAGCAATTGGAAGAGCACAAAACAGCATGTATAATGGTAAGTCTCGACATATTCGTCGTAGACATAATACCATAAAACAATTGCTCTCAAATGGAATAATATCCATTGATTATGTGAGGTCAAATAACAACATTGCGGATCCGCTTACAAAAGCTTTGACAAGAGAGCAAGTGTATAAATCATCGAGGGGAATGGGATTAAAGCCTATAAATAAGGAGTCGACATAGTGGAAACCCAACCTAGCTGAATGGAGATCCCAAGATCTTTCAAAAGGGACAACTAAATTATGTGTAACTCTAGAAAATTCACTGAGGAGTTCTACACTCCTACCCATTTCTATGATAAAAATAGTGAAGTGTTAGGATATGTTATGCTTTTAATGGTTCTTATATCTTGAAATTTAAGTGGGGTATAGCGATATACTCTTAATAAGAAACCACCTATATGAGTGTAAAGTGGGCCGATTTTATGAGAATTTTAAAAGGCTGAATTCTCTAGAGTACTCATGAATACCTGGGGTTGTTCAGGGCAAAAAATGAACACAACAGTGAGAACCAGATTATGTCAGGAAAGGAATTATGTGAATTCTATTGTCTTGGTTTACACAAACGGCTGAACAGTTCAAGACATCACGTTCACTGGTTAGCTAGAAAATCCGATAGTCTTTCACTAAGGAAGGTTCAAAGCCGTAAGCCACCTGTTCCGATGCAATTTCATTCCTATAGAACTCTTTTTAGGATTTGCATTGTCATAAGCATGTCTGCGCAATTTCCATTCATGTGGGGGATTGTTAGTAACGTGGGTGTATATATTCCTATAGATAAATATATATGGGTGAATGAGAAATTGAAGGAGAAGTGGGTCCCATGTGGATTATCCAAGGATTTAATTTTGAGATAATACATTTGAAATATATTTTCTTAACGTCTGTTCAAACAGACTCCTTCTCATAATAGACATCTCCTTTGGCACCCAACAGATACGTTCATTCACTACAGACATGTTCTTATCTATATGTATAGACGTTACATGCATCAATGATCACTTCTTGATTTTCATAATTTTCAGCATATAGAAAGAGAGAGTTCTGCATAATTCTGGTTCGCCCGTCCTTGTAATATTTTGTGTGCTGCTATTGCAAGGCTTGTGATCGTTGCATCCTGGGAGACATACGCCGGCACCGTACAGCACTTTAGCGGGGCGATTTTGTCTTAAGGAGAGAGAACCAAGTTCTTGACTCGATCGCCATTTTGTATTTAGATCTGTTTACATTTGGTACTGTAAGTCATTTAATTTCATTCTAAATTTGTTTGTGGTTTCATATTATACATCAATATTGGTCAACAAAAAAAAAAGTGAAAGGAAAGCAAGAAGGAAAACTAGTTCCCTCATTATTTCCTTATATTTTTCTTCATGCTTAGATAATATTGAAATGTGTATATATACAACCCTTTTTCTATTACGGAGTATTTCTTTCTGCCATATCCTTAATAGCGGGTAGGTTACACCTCCAACTGAAATGGAAATCGAGTGTTTCGTGGTTCAAAAATGCGAAATCTCGTCTCAATCATCATTTGCCAGGGATTTTCGGAGTAAGTTCCTTGGCTTGGACAGGGCATTTAGTCCATGTCGTCAGGCTCTAAAGAGGGCATCATCTCTTTATTAAACAGAGGGCCTCTGTTTTGGCCGTCTAATCGTGTTTAAAACTGCGAAATGATAACATTGCCCTTAATGAAAACACTATCCGATGCCCAAAACAGAGGCCCTCTCTTTAATAAAGAGTGGGCGCCATTTTCTGAGAATTTTCGTATATATATATATATATATAGACAATTAGAATATTGAATAAAAGAATGGAAATGACTCTCAACTGTTGGAAAATTGGAAGGATACGACTATGATACTGATTGAGGCATGCTACAGTAGCACTGCCCTTAAGAACAATTCCGCCCCTCGGAGTCAATGACTCGATGCACAAGGTCTCAGCGCTATGCTCTCCAGGATTCAGCAATCAGTTTCTTCCAAACGTGCACTCGAATTGGAAGAATATATGAGTGCTCAGAATTATTCCAAAATTATGAAAATGATTTTTTGAAGAATAGCAAAAGAGAGAGGAATTTTCTATTTTTTTTTAAATGGTAAGAGAGAAGGCTATTTATAATATTAGATAAACTGTCCAACGGTCATTTTATTAAAACAAATTTAATAGCCTCCAACGACCATATTTTTAATACAGTAGTTAATAGATTTAATAGCCTCCAACGGCCATATTTTTTAATACAGGAGTTAATAAATTTAATAGCCTCCAACGACCATATTTTTAATAGAGGATACTAATCACATCAATGTAAATGATTTTGTTTAAATCTTTTTGAAATAAAAGGCCTAATGGCCAAATAAGAGGCCAATAATTCCAACATCAACAACCAAATTGTTTAATTTATTTATCAACTTATTATTTTTTCTTTTCTATTTTCCTCACTATTTTCCTTACTAACCAAACGAAAGGAAAATGTTTAATTTTTTTTTCTTTTACTAACTCTAAGAACCAAATGAAAGCTAAGGAAAACAGTGAGAAAAATAAAAGGAAAAATATATAGTAAAAATAAATTAAATAAACCAAAGATTTGAGTCGCTTTTCTTCCTTTTTGTTTTTTTTCTCAGGTAATGATGATATTTTGACAAATATTTAATTTTAACGTTATTTAAGTATGGGAGAAAATAAAAGAGAACTAATTTTCTTCTCTCTTTTTTCCCCTCAATAAATCTACAACCAAAGGAAGCCTTCCTAATATATTACAAGTTATATTAATTGTATCGTATTAATATATTTGCATCATTGATCTCCCAATCCTTGAGTTCATGAATTTAATGGAGTTTACATAACAAGAAATGATAATAAACAACTTATTTTGTAATCAGAAGTTTCTCTGGAGATCATCTGATATCGTGAAAAATTCATGTCTTCACCAATACAAATTAAAGTTCCTCCGAAGATCATACGATATCATAAAAAAAAAAAATCTTGTCTCAACCTTAATTAAGAATTCTAAAATTAACGGCAACAATGGAAAGCCAATAACATGCGTACGTGCTTAATATTAGTCTTGCTCATCGAAAGCATATTGAACTTAATATCATGGATTTTTATAGAATTGCACTTGAGAGTCCAAGACATATATAACACAATGAGCTTTTAATTTGTTCATTAAAGTTAAGGTGGAACTAGCCAGGGCTTAGTTTGGCCCTCACGTGGTGCTTCTCCTTTTTTAAAGTCTAATTTCATGTTAATTCATTTGATAATTAGTTTATGAGCTTTGCAAAAATTGAACTTAAGGCATTTTTGGAGGGAGCTTTTAAAAGCTCTAGAATGGAGCTTTTAAAAGCTCAAGGTTTACTTTTTGGTTTTATGATGTCTTTTTGAAGAGTAGTGTGTCACTTGTATAAAATTATCAAAGAAATTAGTAATAAATTTCATAAGCTCCTTTTAAAAAGCCACATGGGAGCCAAACTAAGCCTAAGATGTTTACCAGTTTGGTAACGTTGCCAAAAAATTTTTGGTTTTTAGTTTTCTCGAAAACGAAATTTAAGAACATATTTCGTAATTGTTGTCATTTTTTTTTTTTCCTTTTTTCTTTTATGAAAACAAAAACGAAAAGGAGTAAGAACTCAAAAACAATATTCGGTCAGAAACAGGAAAAATAAGAAGAAGAAAAAAAAAAAAACAGAAGAAGGTGATTTTCAATTTTCAATTTTCTTTATATTTGAAAAACTTAAAATCTACTAAGTGTCAGCAAACAGATAGCGAAGATTTACCTAATGCGAGAAAAAAGATGTTATCTTCGAAAGTGTCTAATTAGTATATGAATGGAGGAATGAGTCTAATATAAATCTACTAATTCAAACTCACGTGTTCC
Source organism: Hydrangea macrophylla (assembly GCA_033977485.1). Lineage (NCBI taxonomy): Eukaryota > Viridiplantae > Streptophyta > Magnoliopsida > Cornales > Hydrangeaceae > Hydrangea > Hydrangea macrophylla. The sequence goes on from CM066982.1 coordinate 96,954,721, forward strand.
AGTTCCTCTCTAATTTTTGCTTCGCTTTTTCAACCCTTTCTTTATCCCGTCGGGTGAAGTCAATTGTGTGTCCTTGTAATATCTTCTAGTTATCTTCAAAACTCACACTATTATAAGGTTACTTGTTGATTTTGCAAACTATATTACTGATTGGTAATTTAAAATCATGACTTAAAGAAAATGTCTATAGAGGACCAAAAAGTCAAATTTTGTGGCACGTGGCAGGTGTACCATGCTTTTTATTGTGCCTCCTGCAACAACCAGACCAAGAATGAGAGAGGGTACAGAGAGTAAAGGCATAACATCAAAAATATATATATATATATATATATATATGTATATCCAATGCTAGTAATTTATTCTATTTTTATTGAGTATTTTTTTGCCATTGAAATCGAGAACTTATATGTAGAAAAATTTCAAATATTAGGTAAACTTTCAATTCAATGAGAATCATTGAACTCAATAAGGGTCCATATGATAATGGCGGGATTTTCAGTTTTATTTTTTTTTTAACAAAACCTTAAAACATGTTTGGTAATCTTGTTTAAAAATTTATTTGGTAATCGAGAATTTTTTATTTTATTTAACAACAATATTTGTCTGCAAAAACAAAAAAAAAATATTTGATTTTCAGTTTTTAGTAAAGAAAAAAAAAAAGAAATAATTAGGTTTCGTATTTATAGTTTAAAATATTGAAAACTAAGAGCTCGCATAATAATATTGTGGTTATTGGTAGTTTCGATTTCAGAGTGAATTCTTTTCATATTGGCGCCAATTATGAACGTAGAAAACGAAAAATGAGAAGAAAAAAAAAATTTGCAACACTACCATGCGACCCTAGAATGATATCATACATGGTCTAAAAGAGTAATGTTGTGGCTTTTAAATATTTAATCTCAAATTTGATTTTCAATATACACGGTAGTACATTTAAGTACAATGTGGGTCATTTGATTTCTAACACGTGTGGTTGTCCACTTAAAATAGGTAGGAGTGGACAACCTAAAATGCCGATGCCTACCTCATCTTGAGGAAAGTAGTCCTTACCAGTTGGGAAACAAATAGAAGGGTTTTAGATAGGTGAAGGTCTGCATGCACTTTGTCAAGTCACTCGAGGAATAGGTTAACCCAATCTCACCAAAGATGCCAATGTCCTCCTAGTCGGTGATCTAGTATTAATCATTAGTGATTTCTATAACATGATTCAAATCCAAATCCATGTCTACTAGTCACCAAATCACTTGGGATTTAGCCAAGTTCTTGGTGGTAGAACAAATCAGTTACTCCCTACTCCTTATTTTATGTTTCTTTTTTCAGAGTTAAACATTTTAAAGGGGAATAATGATTGTTATTCAAATAGCAAGAATTTAATGCAAATTTTACTTTCCTTTTACTTGTTAAGTAATCTCAAAATTAATAGATGTAATTCTACAATGTAACAAAAAATTTATCATGGAATGTTCTTTGTGGACAACCAAAAAAAGAAAGAAAGACACATAAAATGAAATGAAGTAGTATAATTTATTTGATATTGTTCTATTTAAATACTACTAATTTTACGGTCCTAACTTGATACCAAAAGCACACCATGTCACCATCCCCCCCCCCCCCCATATATATATATATATATATATAATAAATAAATAAAAAAACTAGTTTTAGCCTTTTAGGTGGGGTAGCTTTTCTAAAAACTTAGAATAAATTATATTTCGCACCCTTATAGTTTGGTCGTAATTTCAATTTTATCATTTTAGTCCTTACAATTTTATTTTAGGTTCAATAAAATTCATTCATTAATTTTTTCTTACAATTTTTGACAGATTTATGTTCAATATAGGTATGTAAAGTATAATTTCTCGAAGGGTGTGTTTGATAAAACTGAAAATTAAGTGCTGAATTTTAAGTACTGATAATTTTAAGTGATTGAATTTACAATAATGAAAACAGTGTTTCAAGAAATGCAATAGACTGTATTCGATGATTATTTTCAGTAGAAAATTTTCACTTAAAGTTTTCAGTGGATATTTGGCTTTTTTTTTTTTTTTTTTTTCAAATAAGTGGTATGTTATCAAACGCATTGAAAAAAAATAAGTGCTAAAACTTTTCATTTCCAGAACCTAATTGGGTTATCAAACACACCCTAAGTAAACTTATCATTATGCCCCGAATGATACCTCACATGTGCATATATCTTATGACCTATTTCTGTAAAAAAAATTATAGAAAATTTTCATGAATGGACTACATTGAAGATATATAAATTGAAACTGTAAGGATCAAGTGACAAAATTAAAACTACAGAGACCAAAATGATATCACACCCAAACTATAAGGGTGTAAAGTATAATTTAATAACCCAAAAAATTAATATGTGATGCGATGGGGATATATTTGATAGCGAGCAGTTGGGCTATAAAAGTCGTATAGCCATAACCCATTTTGTTGGATTAATATGTGTTTTTGGCCATGTTTGAGGTCAAATGAATGTGGGAACCATTTAGAGTTTGAATGGGGTCCTTGTGGATTTGTGTTCTCCTCCATGAGGAGATGAACTTTGGATATTTACATGTCCAAAATTATTATTGAGTGAATGAGAAATTAATCCATTAAATACATTTATATAATGTACATACATGAATGCATGGGAAATGTATATACATGAATGTATTTATTCTCATTCATGGATAATGCACATTCATAGATGAATCATGTATATACATGGATGAATCTATAGATTCATAATGAACATACATGGATGAATCCACAAATACATAATGTACTCATGTATATACATGGATGAATCTATAGATTCATAATGTACATACATGGATGAATCCACAAATTCATAATGTACATCCAATGAATCCTCTCTCCCCTTAGTCCTATATAATCTGAGCTTTCTCCTCAGAAATTTTCAGAGTCAGGAAAACAAGAGCTATTTCCTCCCTTCCAATATTCCTTCCTGAAAGAGACATAGAACATAGTTGGTTCGCCGGAGCAGTCGAACACCGTGTTTGTCTACTGCTGGTTATTGCCGCTGTATCCTGGGAGACAGACGCCGGAGATATCCTCAAGCACTTCTGGTGAGGCGGCGAATCTGTTTTAAGGAAACTGTGAAACTTCACAGGCCTCGGTTTGATCTTAATTCAGTTTTTTCAGTTTTGATTTCTGTTTACATATTGTAATTCTGATTTCTATCCAATTGTAATTTTTTCTGTTTTCAATAGTTGTAATCCAGAATCTGTTTCTGTTTATATCAATAAATTTTCCAACAATCTTAAAACAGATTCGATAATTTTCAAAACAAAAACATAAATCATATTTTGGAAACACAGTTTTCGTTTTACAAAAAACTGCTACTGTGATTCTCGTTTTCTGCCCAAACAGTGCAGAATCTGAGAAATTTGCATTAGACGAAAAGTGTGCAGAATCGAGTTTTGCTTGGGACAGCGCGGGCAGAATCTTAAATTTCATTCGTTTTCCTAACAAAAATTGGAAAACAAAAATCTGCTACTGTTAAAATTAAGAGAGAAAAGGAAAAAAAATATATATATATTAGATTTAATTTCTTTTCTCTTGTGATAATTTTCAGAAATGGCAAATGAGAATGTGAACACTGCAACCGACGGTGCTACTGGCTCCAACACCGTTGTGATTGGCTCCATACCGGTGAAGGTTCCCTCAATCCAAACGGTTCCTGTGAACCACGGGGAGAAACCCGAGAAATTCAATGGCATGGATTTCAAGAGGTGGCAGCAAAAGATGCTGTTCTACCTTACCACCTTGAACCTTGCGAGGTTCTTGAAGGAAGAGGCTCCTGTGCCTAATGAAAACGAACAAGACCGAGAGGTTGTGCTGGCTATTGATGCTTGGAAGCACTCGGACTTTCTGTGCCGAAACTATGTATTGAATGGCTTACACGATACACTCTATAATGTGTATAGTGTTAAAACCACTGCTAAGGAACTGTGGGAGTCCTTAGACAGAAAGTACAAAACCGAGGATGCCGGTTCAAAGAAATTTGTAGTGGGGAGATTCCTCGACTATAAAATGGTGGACTCGAAAACTGTGATCAGTCAAGTTCAAGAGCTGCAAGTGATCTTGCATGAAATCCATGCTGAAGGGATGACCTTAAGCGAAACTTTCCAAGTTGCTGCTATAATTGAAAAGCTACCCCCTGCTTGGAAGGACTTCAAGAACTATTTGAAGCACAAGCGAAAGGAGATGAAGATTGAAGATCTTATCGTAAGGCTTCGAATTGAAGAAGACAACAAAGGGGCTGACAGGAAATTGGGGGACTTTGGGGCCAAGGCTAATATGGTTGAGCATGGTCAAAAATCACGTGGGAAGAAGAAAATTCCTTCTGGCAAAGGGTACAAGATGGGGCCAAAAGGTGGTATCGCCAAGAAGCCGAAGTTTCAGTTTCAAGGCAAGTGCTACAACTGTGGCAAGACTGGACACCGGGCTTCTGAATGTCGCCTGCCAAAGAAAGTCCAGAATAATCAAGCTAATATGACTGAGTTAGATTCTATCTCAAGGGATGTCTCTGACATTAATCTGTCGGCTGTGGTCTCTGAAGTGAACTTGGTGGATTCAAATCCAAGGGAATGGTGGATAGACACTGGTGCTACTCGCCACATATGCTCCGACAAGGCTATGTTCACTTCCTTCGAACCAATGACTAATGGTGAGAAGATGTATATGGGAAATTCTGCCTCCTCAGATGTTGAAGGGCAAGGGAAAATAATTCTGAAGATGACTTCAGGAAAGGAGCTAACTCTCAACAATGTCCTTTATGTACCGGAAATTCGCAAGAATTTGGTATCCGGTTCTCTCCTAAGCAAGCATGGCTTCCGTATGGTCTTTGAGTCAGACAAGGTGGTGTTGACCAAAGCAGGAATGTATGTGGGGAAGGGGTATATGTGTAATGGGATGTTTAAATTGAATGTAGCGACTGTATTCCCAAAAATTAATAAAATGAGTACCTCTTCTGTTTACTTGCTTGAGTCTTCCAATTTGTGGCATGGTAGACTAGGACATGTTAATTTTAATTCTTTGCGAAGATTAATTAAATTAGACCACATACCAAACTTCCATATTGACACAAGTGAGAAATGTGAAACTTGTGTTGAAGCAAAATTAACAAAGACTTCATTTCAATCAGTTGAAAGAAGCACTGAACCATTGGGTTTAATTCATACTGATGTATGTGATTTAAAAATGGTTCAATCTAGAGGTGGCAATAAGTATTTTATTACTTTTGTTGATGACTGCACTAAATACTGTTATGTGTATTTGCTAAAAAGTAAGGATGAAGCTTTGGATAAGTTCATTCTATACAAGACAGAGGTTGAGAATCAACTTGGAAAAAAGATTAAGGTGTTAAGAAGTGATAGAGGTGGTGAATATGTAGCACCATATGGTGACTATTGTGCACAAAATGGAATTATTCACCAAACCACTGCACCTTATTCGCCTCCATCAAATGGAGTTGCTGAAAGAAAAAATCGTACCTTAAAAGAAATGATGAATGCTATGTTAATAAGTTCTGGATTGCCACAGAACTTATGGGGGGAGGCAATTCTCTCTGCAAATTACATTTTAAATAAGGTGCCTCGAAAGAAAGTTGATCAAACCCCGTATGAACAGTGGAATGGTCGAAAACCATCATATAAATTCTTACGAATGTGGGGGTGTCTTGCAAAAGTTCTTGTACCTACTCCTAAGAAAGAGAGGATAGGTCCAAAAACTGTTGACTGTTTATTTATTGGCTATGCACATAATAGTAGTGCGTATCGGTTTCTTGTACACAAATCTGAAAACCCAGATATACACAAGAACACGATCATGGAGTCTAGAAATGCGTCGTTCTTTGAGAATATATTTCCTTGTAAAGAGGAATATACTTCTAAAAAACGCACATTTGAGACTGTTGGGGAAACTAGTAAAACCCAAGAAGATGATGTTAATGTTGAGCCTAGACGTGGGAAACGCACTAGGACCTCAAAATCTTTTGGTCCAGACTTTCTAACTTATGTTATAGAAAGTGAGCCTCAAAGCTATAATGAAGCTATTAGATCACCAGATGGTCCATTGTGGAAAGAAGCAATCAAGAGTGAAATTGATTCTATCCTACAAAACCATACTTGGGAACTGGTAGATCTTCCTCCTGGTTGTAAGCCGTTGGGCTACAAGTGGATTTTTAAAAAGAAAATGAAGACGGATGGTACTATTGATAAGTATAAGGCAAGGCTTGTCATTAAAGGGTATAGACAAAAGGAGGGTCTAGACTACTTTGATACGTATTCTCCTGTTACGAGAATAACTTCCATTCGTATGATTATTGCGATCGCAGCTTTGCGAGGTCTCGAAATACATCAAATGGATGTTAAGACAGCCTTCCTTAATGGAGATTTGAATGAAGAAATCTACATGGAACAACCTGAAGGATTTTCTGCTCCAGGGCAAGAAAATAAAGTGTGTAAACTTGTTAAATCATTGTATGGCTTGAAACAAACTCCAAAACAATGGCATGAAAAATTTGACAAAGCTATACTCTCTAGTGGGTTTAAAATCAATGAGTGTGATAAATGTGTTTATGTCAAAGACACGAATGAAGGCTATGTCATCTTATGTCTTTATGTTGATGACATGCTCATAGTGGGTAGTAATGTTAAAATCATTAAATCCACTAAGAAAATGTTGAATTCTAAATTTGACATGAAAGATATGGGACTTGCTGATGTTATATTGGGCATCAAGATCTCTAGAAATACCAATGGACTTGTTTTATCACAGTCACATTATATAGACAAGATTCTAGAGAAATTCAGCAAGTCTGATACAAGTGTAGCCAGGACGCCTGTGGACTTAAGTCTACACCTATCCAAGAATACTGGTGAGAGTGTTTCTCAACTAGAATATTCTCGAGTGATAGGAAGCTTGATGTACTTGATGAGTTGTACAAGGCCTGACATTGCTTATTCAGTTAGTAGACTGAGTAGATACACTAGTAATCCTAGTGCTGAACACTGGAAAGGGATAGTAAGGGTACTGCGGTACTTACGATATACACGTGATCAGGGATTGCACTACATGAGATATCCAGCTGTATTGGAAGGATACAGTGATGCAAACTGGATATCCGATATGAAAGATTCAAAATCTACAAGTGGATATGTTTTCACACTTGGTGGTGCAGCTGTATCATGGAAATCTTCAAAACAAACTTGTATTGCGAGATCGACAATGGAATCTGAATTCATTGCGCTAGACAAGGCAGCTGAAGAGGCTGAATGGCTTCGCCATTTTGTAGAAGATATTCCTAGATGGTCAAAACCTGTGTCAGCTATTTGCATACACTGCGATAGCCAATCTGCTATTGGAAGGGCACAAAGTAATATGTATAATGGTAAGTCTAGACATATTCGTCGTAGACACAATACCATTAAGCAACTACTCTCAAGTGGGATTGTGTCACACCCCAACCCACCCCCGGTGGATTAGGACACGTGTAACAAGAGTAACCGCACCCAAAACACACACTAATTAAAGAGAAAAGGTGAATAAACCACTTTAAAGAACTCTATGGTGATAAAACAGCCCCCAAGGGCAAAATAATCATTTATAAAGTATGTAAAATTTTTATACCAAAAGTTAGAATTTTGAGTCCCAGTTCCAACGCAACAAACGGCACGCGAAACCGAGTTTCCTAGAAGAAGTTATGCATGTTTCCGTAAAAACGGACATGCTGGGGAAAAAATACAAGGCGGATCGATCCCTTCATAATGGGCGGATCGATCCATTTATATTAGTCTCCCGCAGAATGTCCCCTTGGAAGGGCGGATCGATCCCTTCACAAACCGCGGATCGATCCCCTTCACAAATTTTGCTGCTAAATTTCCTTTGCTGTCAAACAAGTTTCCAAGTTATCAAAACACAACCAAAACATATGGAAACCTTATGAAACTTTGGGAAAACATCTCCAATATACTTCCAAACACTTTTAAACTCAATTTAAGCGAGGATCATAGAATCATACCCACAATTGGATCAAGTTAACCATGAACTCATCTCATTCGGTTCAAAAACAAACTTTTCAACTTTAAAACTCAATTCTCATCCAAAGTTTATAAAACTTGTTGGAATTCAACTCAAAGTCATAACTAACATTATAAACACTAAAGAAACATGTCCAAGACACTAACGACACACCCGGACTTGCCGAGATGGTCAAATCCATTACTTGCACCCTACTAGAACAAAACGAGAGAGATTACACATATGTTCTCAAATTTACTTCCAACTTTCCAAAATACATGGTTGTGACCCAAGTTCACTCCCAACAACTTAAATATGAACATTAACATAAAAGACACCATACTTTACATCGTTTTACAAGTTTCAAAAGAAATTTACAAGCATGAGGCTCAATCTCCCCCATCTCTCCCATCTCTCCCCATCTCTCCCATTCACAAGTCAAGACTTCAAGCCTCAAGTCGAGAACCTTAAGCCACTAGTTACATATAACACAAGTTTAAAAACATATTTACAAGCTCTAATTCTCCTCCCCATTCCCGAGCACGTCACCTTCTCTCCGGATATCGCTCCGTACCTGCGGTGGTTGTTATGTACCACAACAGAAATAGGAAAACGGTTTTCTTAAGCAATTTGCTTAGTGAGCATTCTAAACATGATTGTATGTTTAACACGTGCAATGCTACAAATAACACATAAGCATAAACGTAATCGCCGAGTCACCGGTTATATGGTTCATTCAGACCCGAAGACCTCCCTTGGTCCCGTGGTCACTTCTATTCCTTGGACTTCCGTATTTATCGGATTCTTCCTCTTCGCCACCCTTATTACTCCCAACAATGAACCATTTCCCCGGTGCTCATTGACTACCACATAGACATATAAGCACATAACACATATTCATGTATCAACATATGATTTTCATAAAATTGACATAGAATTCACACAATTAACATCTTTATAATTCCTAATCATGAATTAACATCTCTAACATCACATATAGCTTGAACCCATTAAACACAATCAGATTTAGGTGTAGAAAACTCACCTTATACACAGATTTTACTCAATTTACACCTAGAGGATGCTGAATTTCCCCAATCCAAGCTCAATTTCTACCCCAAGTGAATTCCTACAAGATTTTCGGTAGACGACGTCTCACCGTTAAGTACGAGCTACTAAAATCTAGCAATTTAAACAGAAATTAAGGGTATAGAAATGATCGTCTCACCTCCACGAGTCCGAAAACGGCTTCGATTCGCGAATCCGACGAACGGCGGCGACGGAACGGCGGAAAAACGAGGTCGGCGGCGGTGTTCGTCTTCTCTCGGTGCTCTCTCTGTTTTCTCTGGATTAATTCCAGCAGATTGAGAGTATTAACTCTCTGTTTTGACACATATTGCATGTGTAGATGAGGTGTCTTCACCTCAATACTCATTATTTCCGTTTACACCCCCGAAATTTCTTAAGTTCTTATTATGAGATCCCCAAACATTCCATTAACTACCCAATTATCTAATGAGGGTTTGTCTAAGTTTCGTATGGGTCCCAACGTGGGTCCCACATATTTTGTGAAATTGCTATCGCACCTACTAATTTTACATCTTTTTCATTTATACCCTTACTTGGGTGTCCAAACTAATACTACCACATAACAATATCTATTAAAAGCAACTTAGCAAATATCCATGTAATCATATAAAAATGCATTTAATCACTTAAAGTGCAAATTACCAATTTACCCTTCAATGGGTTAAATTTCAATACCTGTCCCACCTCTCTGGGGACTTTTCCAACTAGTGTCCCTCTCTGAACACTTTTTTTTACTTGGGCGAGTCCAAGCCTCCCCTTAATCCATTTTATACACTAATTTTACTAATTAATGCATATTAATACAAATAATTAACCCGTTCTCCGGGTACGGGTGTTACATTTCTCCCTCCCTAAAAGGGAGTTTGGTCCCCAAACTTACTCTTACCTCAAGAATTAAAGAGATGCGGGTACTTGGCTCGGATCTCATCCTCCCGCTCCCAAGTAGCCTCTTCCATTGAATGGCTTCGCCATTGAACCATCACCAAGGGAATCACTTTGGTCCTCAATACTTGATCCTTCCTATCAAGAATTTGCACTGGATGCTCCACGTAAGTTAAATCTTCCCGAATCTCTAACGGTTCCGGAATGATAACATGTTTCGAATCCGGCACATAACGTCGAAGCATCGATACATGAAACACATTATGAACATTCTCTAATTCTTGTGGCAGCTCTAATCGATAAGCTAATGGCCCAACTCGATTAAGAATCAAATACGGTCCAACATATCTCGGACTGAGCTTACCTCGCTTACCAAAACGTGCTATGCCTTTTGAAGGTGATACTTTCAAAAACACATAGTCACCCACCTCAAACTCCAACGGTCTTCTACCCGTATCCGCATAACTTTTATAACGACTTTGAGCCGTTTGTAACGGTTGCTTAATCAATTGAATCTTGTCAGTAGTAATTTGCACTATTTCTGGTCCCAAAAGCTGTTTTTCACCAACTTCTGTCCAACAAACTGGCGATCTACACTTCCTTCCATATAGTGCCTCATAAGGCGCCATTCCAATGCTAGTTTGAAAACCGTTGTTGTAAGAGAACTCGATTAAAGGCAAGTGAGTCTCCCAATCGGCCTTGAAATCCATAACACATACCCTCAACATATCTTCCAAAATTTGAATCACCCTTTCGGATTGACCATCAGTCTGGGGATGGAATGCAGTACTAAAATGTAGAGTTGTCCCCATAGCCCTTTGTAAACCCTCCCAAAATCTTGATACGAACCGAGTGTCACTATCTGACACTATCGACACTGGTGCTCCATGAAGCCGTATAATCTCTCTAATATAAATCTCTGCAAGTTTTGATGGATCTTTGGTCTTAATAGGTAGGAAATGGGCTGACTTAGTCAACCGATCTACAATCACCCATATGCTATCATTTGACTTTTGAGACTTTGGAAATCCCGAGACAAAATCCATTGTAATATGTTCCCATTTCCACTCAGGTATCTCCAACGGGTGTAGTTCTCCCCCGGGTCGTTGATGTTCTAGTTTCACCTTTTGGCACGTCATACATTTAGACACAAATTCTGCAACATCTCGCTTCATACCACTCCACCAGTAAATTTCTCGCAAGTCTCGGTACATTTTGGTACTACCCGGATGTACAGAATATCTTGTATTGTGGGCTTCCTCCATAACTTTATTTCTCAGATCTCCAACTTTAGGTACACATAATCGGTTTATATATTTCAGAACACCATCTTGGAAACTAAATTCTGGCCTTCTCCCCTCTGGTAACTCATCCACAATCTTCTTGAATTCTGGATCTAAGAACTGATTAGTCTTGATTTCACCAATTAAACTTGGCTGTGCCACGATCGCAGCCATTAAACCACCTCTAATTTTAGGAACTACCTCAAGCTTCAATTGTTCAAATTCCTTTATCAACTTTTCCTGTCCAGTCAAGGCATAAGCTAAGTTTTCTGACGACTTCCGACTCAAGGCATCGGCAACTACATTGGCTTTTCCCGGGTGATACTGAATTTTTAAATCATAATCTTTCATAAGTTCCAACCATCTTCTTTGTCTCATATTAAGATCCCTCTGAGTGAATAGGTATTTCAGACTTTTATGATCCGTGAAGATTTCACAAGTTTCCCCGTATAGATAATGTCTCCAAATCTTTAACGCAAAAATTACCGCCGCTAACTCCAAGTCATGTGTCGGGTAGTTCTTCTCGTGAGGTCTCAACTGCCTTGAAGCATAGGCTATTACCTTGTCATCTTGTGTCAAAACACATCCCAAGCCTTGGTGGGAAGCATCACTGTATATTCTAAAATTTCCAGTGCTTGTTGGAATTGTAAGTATTGGTGCCGTAGTCAACTTTTTCTTCAATGCTACAAAACAATCTTCACATTCCTTGTTCCACTCAAACGGTACATCTTTTCTCATCAACCTTATCATTGGCGTTGCAATTCTAGAAAAGTCTTTAACAAACCTTCGATAATATCCGGCTAACCCCAAGAAACTTTGAATCTCGGATACGTTTGTGGGTCTTGACCAATTCATAACAGCTTTAATCTTCTGTGGGTCAACAGAAATACCCTCTTTAGAAATCACGTGTCCTAGAAAAGTGACACTCGTCAACCAAAATTCGCTCTTCTTCAACTTCCCAAACAATTGTTTCTCTCGAAGTCGCTGCAAAACTAGTCTCAAGTGTCGTTCATGCTCTTCCGGACTCTTAGAATAAATGAGAATGTCATCAATGAATACAATAACGAACTCATCCAAATATGATTTGAATACACGGTTCATCAAATCCATGAAGGCAGCAGGCGCATTAGTAACCCCAAACGGCATCACTAGGAATTCATAGTGCCCGTAACGGGTCCTAAAGGCTGTCTTCTCCACATCCTTAGCTTTAACTTTCAGTTGATGGTACCCAGATCGTAAGTCAATCTTTGAAAATACCTCAGCCCCTTGAAGTTGATCGAATAGATCGTCAATACGTGGCAACGGGTATTTGTTCTTGATGGTTACTTTGTTGATCTCCCGGTAGTCAATACACATCCGCATTGTACCATCTTTCTTCTTCACGAATAGTACTGGTGCACCCCACGGGGACACACTAGGTCGGATAAAACCCTTGTCTAGCAACTCTTGCAACTATATCTTTAACTCTTTCAACTCAATTGGTGCCATTCGATATGGTGCTCGTGAAATTGGTTGGGTTCCCGGCATAACATCAATACCAAATTCAATTTCTCGATCAATCAATACACTAGGTAACTCCTCAGGGAATACATCTGGAAACTCTCTAACTACCGGAATATCTTCAAGTTTTAAATCGGGACCTCTAGTATCAAGAATACTACACAGAAACCCCCGGCAACCCTTCTTTAATAAACGACAAGCTTCAATAGCTGACACGATATACGGCGGTGATACAACACCCTTACCTTGAAAATAAAACTCATCTTGATTCGGAATACGGAATACTACTCCTTTAGTGTTACAATCAATATTAGCATGATTAGCCGCTAACCAATCCATACCCAATATAACATCGAAGTGCTGAATTACTAACGGTACCAAATCAACGGTTAACTCTTTACCATTCACATTAATCTCACATTTTCTAAACACACCCGAACTAACCAACGGAGCCCCCAACGGTATTGCGACAGATAAATCATAGTTTAGGAACTCTAATGGTTTATCTAAATGTTTAGCAAAATGGTGTGACACGAATGAGTGTGTGGATCCCGAATCTATAAGTACATTTGCTAGATGTGAGCAAATGGGAACCATACCTGAAACAACGGTATCGGCAGAAGCGGTCTCTCCCGGCCTGAGTTGGAATGATCTTGCCTCTCGTTGCTCCCTCCTCGGAGGTTGAGTAGTCCTTGGTGTGATAGCGCTGGCCGCAGAAGAACCTGAACCTGATGCTCCTTGGCGTCTAGTAGGACAATCCTTAGATTGATGTCCCAATTCCTTACAAGTGATGCATCGACCTCTCATATCTATATTCTGATTTGGACAATTTCTGGCAATGTGTCCCGGTTGTCGGCAACTATTGCAAATGATTGGGTTTGGAAGTTGATTGCACCGGCCCCAATGAAATTTCTGACAAGTCTGACACCTCGGTTTATTTTCACCGGAACCACTACCAATACTAGCTGATGATCCTCCTAAACTCTGTCTTTTTGCACTCCCCGGACCACTGAACTGACTTGATCCCGGTCGTTTACTTTGTTGACTCGGTGGTGGTGGCATGTTTGAAGTATAACCAAGGTCTCTCTCAGCAATAGAAGCAATGTCCAATGCCTTAGCATAAGTCTCTGGACGGAATACGGTCACTCGTCCTCGGATGTCACCTCGAAGTCCCGCTACAAACTTTCTTGCCTTCACTTTTTCGGTTGCTACAATGTCCCCGGCAAACCTTGCCAAACTCGTAAATTGCGTGGAGTACTCCCGGACTGACTTTCCCCCTTGTACCAACTCCATGAATTCTTGAGCCTTTTGATCCCCAAATGACTCTGGAAAATATTGATCATTGAAAGTCTCAAGAAATTGGTCCCACGTTGTCGGTTGACCCGGGCCTAGCTTAGTACGCCACCAATATTGCGCCTCATCTTTTAACGTGTCTGCAGCAAATAGCACTTTTTGTTCATCAGTACATGGTAATACCCGGAAGATCTTCTCCATATCCGAGATCCAAAAATTCGCCTTCATCGGATCGGCTTCCCCGCGGAATATGGTCGGCTTTTGTTTGTGGAATTTTGAAATAGTAACAATGTTTTCCCTTGGATTCGGATTCGGTTGTACCGGTCTCTCTTCGATCACATGAGTTTCTGCTACTCGTACCAACCCTTCGATTGCTCTTTCAACCCGTTCCATTCGGTTTGAGGTGTCACCTCCAGACATAATGCCTGGCACCCACATATAGTACACACATGCACGTTACTTTTAAATAAACACATAACATACTAATCAACATTTAAAAACATGCTAAATAAACGTGTATGCATGTTTATGCAACTACGTGTTGTTGTGTGCACACTACGCGTCGTATACGTCTCTCGTCCCCAAAGGCTCTAGCCAACTGCTCTGATACCAAAAATTGTCACACCCCAACCCACCCACGGTGGATTAGGACACGTGTAACAAGAGTAACCGCACCCAAAACACACACTAATTAAAGAGAAAAGGTGAATAAACCACTTTAAAGAACTCTATGGTGATAAAACAGCCTCCAAGGGCAAAATAGTCATTTATAAAGTATGTAAAATTTTATACCAAAAGTTAGAATTTTGAGTCCCAGTTCCAACGCAACAAACGGCACGCGAAACCGAGTTTCCTAGAAGAAGTTATGCATGTTTCCGTAAAAACGGACATGCTGGGGAAAAAATACAAGGCGGATCGATCCCTTCATAATGGGCGGATCGATCCATTTATATTAGTCTCCCATAGAATGTCCCCTTGGAAGGGCGGATCGATCCCTTCACAAACCGCGGATCGATCCCCTTCACAAATTTTGCTGCTAAATTTCCTTTGCTGTCAAACAAGTTTCCAAGTTATCAAAACACAACCAAAACATATGGAAACCTTATGAAACTTTGGGAAAACATCTCCAATATACTTCCAAACACTTTTAAACTCAATTTAAGCAAGGATCATAGAATCATACCCACAATTGGATCAAGTTAACCATGAACTCATCTCATTCGGTTCAAAAACAAACTTTTCAACTTTAAAACTCAATTCTCATCCAAAGTTTATAAAACTTGTTGGAATTCAACTCAAAGTCATAACTAACATTATAAACACTAAAGAAACATGTCCAAGACACTAACGACACACCCGGACTTGCCGAGATGGTCAAATCCATTACTTGCACCCTACTAGAACAAAACGAGAGAGATTACACATATGTTCTCAAATTTACTTCCAACTTTCCAAAATACATGGTTGTGACCCAAGTTCACTCCCAACAACTTAAATATGAACATTAACATAAAAGACACCATACTTTACATCGTTTTACAAGTTTCAAAAGAAATTTACAAGCATGAGGCTCAATCTCCCCCATCTCTCCCATCTCTCCCCATCTCTCCCATTCACAAGTCAAGACTTCAAGCCTCAAGTCGAGAACCTTAAGCCACTAGTTACATATAACACAAGTTTAAAAACATATTTACAAGCTCTAATTCTCCTCCCCATTCCCGAGCACGTCACCTTCTCTCCGGATATCGCTCCGTACCTGCGGTGGTTGTTATGTACCACAACAGAAATAGGAAAACGGTTTTCTTAAGCAATTTGCTTAGTGAGCATTCTAAACATGATTGTATGTTTAACACGTGCAATGCTACAAATAACACATAAGCATAAACGTAATCGCCGAGTCACCGGTTATATGGTTCATTCAGACCCGAAGACCTCCCTTGGTCCCGTGGTCACTTCTATTCCTTGGACTTCCGTATTTATCGGATTCTTCCTCTTCGCCACCCTTATTACTCCCAACAATGAACCATTTCCCCGGTGCTCATTGACTACCACATAGACATATAAGCACATAACACATATTCATGTATCAACATATGATTTTCATAAAATTGACATAGAATTCACACAATTAACATCTTTATAATTCCTAATCATGAATTAACATCTCTAACATCACATATAGCTTGAACCCATTAAACACAATCAGATTTAGGTGTAGAAAACTCACCTTATACACAGATTTTACTCAATTTACACCTAGAGGATGCTGAATTTCCCCAATCCAAGCTCAATTTCTACCCCAAGTGAATTCCTACAAGATTTTCGGTAGACGACGTCTCACCGTTAAGTACGAGCTACTAAAATCTAGCAATTTAAACAGAAATTAAGGGTATAGAAATGATCGTCTCACCTCCACGAGTCCGAAAACGGCTTCGATTCGCGAATCCGACGAACGGCGGCGACGGAACGGCGGAAAAACGAGGTCGGCGGCGGTGTTCGTTTTCTCTCGGTGCTCTCTCTGTTTTCTCTGGATTAATTCCAGCAGATTGAGAGTATTAACTCTCTGTTTTGACACATATTGCATGTGTAGATGAGGTGTCTTCACCTCAATACTCATTATTTCCGTTTACACCCCCGAAATTTCTTAAGTTCTTATTATGAGATCCCCAAACATTCCATTAACTACCCAATTATCTAATGAGGGTTTGTCTAAGTTTCGTATGGGTCCCAACGTGGGTCCCACATATTTTGTGAAATTGCTATCGCACCTACTAATTTTACATCTTTTTCATTTATACCCTTACTTGGGTGTCCAAACTAATACTACCACATAACAATATCTATTAAAAGCAACTTAGCAAATATCCATGTAATCATATAAAAATGCATTTAATCACTTAAAATGCAAATTACCAATTTACCCTTCAATGGGTTAAATTTCAATTCCTGTCCCACCTCTCTGGGGACTTTTCCAACTAGTGTCCCTCTATGAACACTTTTTTTTACTTGGGCGAGTCCAAGCCTCCCCTTAATCCATTTTATACACTAATTTTACTAATTAATGCATATTAATACAAATAATTAACCCGTTCTCCGGGTACGGGTGTTACAGATTGTCACAATTGACTATGTAAAGTCAAAGGACAATATTGCGGATCCGCTAACCAAAGGGTTAAATCGAGAGTTAGTTGATAAATCATCTAGAGGAATGGGACTAAAGCCTATGACGATTACAAGGGACTGGAATGGAAACCCAACCTAGTTGACTGGAGATCCCAAGATCTAGGTTCAAAGGGACAACCTAATTTCATGTACCTTAAGAGAATCACTGAGGAGAAATGCTCTCCAGCCCATTTCTAATGATAAAACAGTGATACCTGCATGGTGTGAGGGTAAGCTTAGCTTTTAATGACTATGTGCGTTGGTAACCAAGCGGAGTATAGCAGGATACTCTGAATAGTCACCTATGTGAATGTGAAGTGGGGCCGCTTCTAAAAGAATTTGAGAATGGCAAAATTCTTTGATAAACATTTACTGAACCAGGCGAGTGTTCAAGGCCAAAATGAACACAAGTGTAAGAACTAAACTATGTTTGGAAAGCTCCTGTGTGAGGTCTGTTGGTTGTTTACACTAATGGCAATCAGTTCAAGACTATACGTTCACTGGTCAGCCAGTAAATCTGATAGATTGTCACAAGGGAAGGTTCAAAGCCAAAAGCTACCTATCCTTTGCAGGAGTGATCCGTTGTGCTCTCTCTCTTGTCGAGTCTACGCTGTCTCACACCGTTTCGATTAATTTCATTCATGTGGGGGATTGTTGGATTAATATGTGTTTTTGGCCATGTTTGAGGTCAAATGAATGTGGGAACCATTTAGAGTTTGAATGGGGTCCTTGTGGATTTGTGTTCTCCTCCATGAGGAGATGAACTTTGGATATTTACATGTCCAAAATTATTATTGAGTGAATGAGAAATTAATCCATTAAATACATTTATATAATGTACATACATGAATGCATGGGAAATGCATGGGAAATGTATATACATGAATGTATTTATTCTCATTCATGGATAATGCACATTCATAGATGAATCATGTATATGCATGGATGAATCTATAGATTCATAATGAACATACATGGATGAATCCACAAATACATAATGTACTCATGTATATACATGGATGAATCTATAGATTCATAATGTACATACATGGATGAATCCACAAATTCATAATGTACATCCAATGAATCCTCTCTCCCCTTAGTCCTATATAATCTGAGCTTTCTCCTCAGAAATTTTCAGAGTCAGGAAAACAAGAGCTATTTCCTCCCTTCCAATATTCCTTCCTGAAAGAGACATAGAACATAGTTGGTTCGCCGGAGCAGTCGAACACCGTGTTTGTCTACTGCTGGTTATTGCCGCTGTATCCTGGGAGACAGACGCCGGAGATATCCTCAAGCACTTCTGGTGAGGCGGCGAATCTGTTTTAAGGAAACTGTGAAACTTCACAGGCCTCGGTTTGATCTTAATTCAGTTTTTTCAGTTTTGATTTCTGTTTACATATTGTAATTCTGATTTCTATCCAATTGTAATTTTTTCTGTTTTCAATAGTTGTAATCCAGAATCTGTTTCTGTTTATATCAATAAATTTTCCAACACATTTCACATGTAGTGCACGACTAATCTATATAATAAGTTAGAGCGGTGTGGGTCCATCCCAAATTAACTACTTTCAATCTCAACCGTTGAGACAAGTTTAGATTTTTTAAACCCTTGGATCAAATGCTTGCCAAAAATCTCTCAGTGAATATAAGCTTTCCAAAAAAATGTTTGCCACATCATTTTCTCATATATCTCTCCACCGAAATCTCTCAACTCATTTTAGCAATGTGAATCATCCAAACACATATCATATCACTTTCTTTTCGGAAATTGATTTTTTAATATATTCTTTAATATCACGTTGGAAGAAACTCATTGAGAACTCATTGACAGAGGTATTAAAAAAAAACTCTCAATACACTAACTTTTACTATAGTTAGTGTAGCTAGAACTAGCTTTTACCATTATTTGGTTCATTTTTCTTCTTCTTCTTCTTCTTTTTCCCTTTTTTTTACTGTCCATTGTGATAGATATCGTTTCATTTTACACTTTTTGTTCTATTTTTAATTCCTCTGTTTGGTTGTTTATTTATTCTATTCTTAATTTTTGTGATTTCAGGTTATTTTATTGTGAACATAAAACTTTTCTATTTTTGTAGCTGAGATATCTATATTGATTCTTTCAATATTTTGCAGATGGACGGAGACCTGAAGAAAACCGTGAGTGTAGATATTTTTTTTCCTTTTATTTTACGTTATTAGTAACTATAACTTAAGATGTTTTATGCAATAGGTACAATTTAAAAAAAAAAAAAAAAAGAAACGTTGGCATTGTCATTCGGGAAGAAAATGAGTTAAATAAAGAGATACTTGCTCAGGTAACATGATCAATAATTAGTGTATTTTATTAATTTTAAATATCTCAAATTTTGGGACATGTATTGACAATACTTTCTCTTATCAATATTTTTTTAAGGTGAATGCAAATCGCTCCCACAAGGGGAAGGAGAAAACAACAACCTCCAATAAAGAGAAAGAGAAAATGATATACTCAATTAAAAAAGGAAAGGAAAGGATAAAGTGACCAGTCAAGGAAGGGGGAAATAAAATGTATTTCCACTTTTTTTTTAAGGCATTCTTTTTCATGGATTTTCATTTTCTATTTGTTGTCTTTCATGGATGTTAACAAAAATTGTACTATCTTTTGCTTTTTCTTTTTTTGCTTGAAACTCAGTACATTATCTATAGGGCACAATTAGATTGAAGTTTAAAAAATTACATCGAAGTTACCCGTCGGTAACAATTACTATGGTTAATTTAAGGACATCCCAATTATATGTTTAAGTGATGAAATTTTAAATTAACACAATCACTTTCAATGTTGCCCTAAATTTTGTGTAAGCTTTTAATGTTTAGATCATATACATTGTAGAATCCTCACTTAGTGGATTTATCTGGCTATATATTTGGGGGGTATTCATGCTAATTTAAGATATATTTTATTATAATTTCATTTTTTTTTCGATGGTTGAGATGCCAATATACAGTTAAGTAAGATTTATGGATTTGTTATAACAGATACATATGGAATTATTCTCTACATGTGTATGTACTAATACTTTAAAACTTTTTACAGATCATGGATAAAAACCTGAAGAAAGTAGTGAGTATATACAATTTTATTATTTGCTTTTATGTCAACATGAATTGAAACTTAATATATTTTGTAGAATAGGATATTTTGTACATATTTAATGTAGTGAGTATATACTTATTTTGGTATATGTTTATATAGTTTGAATGAATGAATTTAATGTGACAGTATTCATTTTGGTATAAGTTTAGATTTTTTTAAACATGGCTTGAAGTTGACAGTCACTGTGATTTTGTTAGTTACATAAATCTGTTTGGAATATGACCAAGAGAGCGCTTCTACTTCTGTTTTGGTACTGATATTTTTTTTTGTCATTATAGTTTTCTATCATTTTTTTGCCGTCGTTTGTTGAAGATTACCACATTTTTTGTCTTTGTAGTGATGATATCTATGAATTTGTTGTAAAAATTTCAAACATATCTCAGTTTAATTTCAAAATTAAAAGCAATGAACTGAAAATATTTTTGTTGTGCCCGCGAAACTAATGTCGTCTTCATATGGGTTTGAATGACATGGACAATTTTACGCAAAAGATTTGATCTTTTAAAGTATTGAATTTCTTTTCTTTTTTTCACTTTGTGCCTATGGGCACGGGTTATTACTAGTCATAAAACAACTATTAAGTTACAAATTTGAGCAGAATATCATTAAACAATTAACTTAATTTGTCCTTAAAAAGATAAGTAAGTTATCAGTAAATTTACTGTTTCAGTGCATTTGCTTATGTATATTGAAATTCATTGCATTATCTAAAATTTTACTTTTCTTCCTATATGTGTGTGTACGGGGACAGAACTAAGATTTTGTCTTTAGGAGTGCCAAAATTTAAAAAGTAATACATCAAAATACATACATGTATGGGAAAATTAGGGGAAAATCCCTCAAACTAATATTGAAGAGTTTAGGGTCCAAAAGTTTTCTTAGTTTGTTAAAAAGTCTCTGATTTTAAATTTAATATTTTGCTACATACTAAAACATATAAATCTAACATTTTTTCTTCCCAAAATACCCCAATAATGAAAAAAAAAGGTGCTCTCTCTCTCTAATCTCATATCTACTTTCTCTCTCTACAATCAGTTGGGATTTTGCCTAAAATTCCATTAGTTGAATTATTTCTTAATTATGATATGATTCCTTATTTGCTAATTTCCTTATCAAATAAGGATTCCTTTAATGGTGTAAGTTATCTGTTTTATATAGGAATGTTTGTGAGAGTATTCATTGTTGTACAAGACTTATCATAGGGGTAAATCCTACTACAACTAGGATTGTGAATCTTCAATCTATATAAATATAGGGTTTACTCAAGGAATTGATAAGATTGGTTGGAAATCTTATAAATACCCACTACATACACAAGAGAGGGCTGCAAACTAGTGAGAGAGAGATTAGTTTCTAACAATTATGTGTGTCGTATAGCTTGGTTCTAGAGTTATACACGTGAGGTCTTGGAGTGCTTGTAATCTTCATATTAATCGAGGCGATCGCCATTGCAGTTGGACGTAGGCATTGTTGGGCCGAACCACATTTAAATATTGTAGTGTTGGTTTGCTTAATTTTCATTCGTGGTTGTGTTGTTCTTGTTCTATTTATCTCTCTCTCTCTCTCTCTCTCTCTCTCTCTCTCTCTTTTGGGTATGCACTACACCATATGGACCAATTTCTAACGGAGATGTTTTAAGCTTTCTAACGGATATATCCGTTACTAATTAGTAACGGATATATCCGTTAGAAATCAGGAAAATCCGTTAGAATTTGCATTATTTTGATAACTTAAATTTGTAACGGAGTTTTTTATATTTGCAACGGATATATCCGTTAGAAATATGGTTTGAAAAAATAAAATTTAGTAAAAGACTAACTCAATTCGCGCAACTCCCTATCAAAAATAAATAAATAAATAAATATTCGCGCCACCCAAATTTTTTCCCCAAAATTTATTTCCCTCCCCATTGCATACCCAAAATTTACCCTCTCTTTCTATTAGGTTTAGGTCAAAATCTCAAAGACTCTCAAAGTCTGTCTCTCATACTCTCACAATCTCAAAGTCCACCCCACCAGCAAACCCCTCCCCTGCCGCCTGCTTCATTCTAACAAAAACCTAACCTAACCTAACCCAATCTCTATTTCTCTCTTTCCCTTTCGGCACATCAGCCTCCTCCTCTCTCTACTCCCCATTTCTCTCTCTCTCCCTCCACCAATAACTCCCAGCTGGACCACCACTTCGCAGCTGGCCACCACCAACCTTCGGCCGCGAACTGTGGCCACCACAAACTGCCGCCATTTTATTGAAGCTCTACAATTGATTTGATCAATGAGTTTAAGCTCCAAGATGGGTCTATGGGTATGGGTCCGAACAACCCAGATTTATTCTACCCACAACCCGATTTGTTCTCAAGCCTCAACGGAAGTGACACTTGCATTTCTTTTACGACGGCACCGCCGACCACTGCCGGATCTGCTCCGTCAGTGACCTGTCTGGTGGGTTTGGGTGGAAGCGTGTTTGTACGTCACTAAAGGGTACTGCAGTGACTCGTCGGCAGCTATTGTGGGTTCAGACGGTGGTGTTGCCACCATGGTTGGGTTACCGTGATAGCTTGAGATGATGGAGCAGTGCCATGAGCTTCTCAAATCCAAATCCATTCAGAAACAAAGGTTAGCTTGCTGATTTTTATATACATATATACAGATATATATAAATGTTGCAAACATCAAGTTTAATTTTCTCTTAGTAATTTTTTACCCTTTTCAAATTTCAAGAAATATGGAATAATTAGCAATATAATACCTTCCCAGATTAATGAACAAAAAATTGTTGCTTTAGGAATAAAAAATTGTCGCTTATAAATTTGTGTTTGAGTAACATCTGTTTCTTAGTGAATTGGGCATAGGCTTATTCATTACATGCTTGCCATTGCATTGATTGATTTGAATTCTCTTTCAGAAAAGTTTTCTACTATTCAGGTATTTGATTTGTTGATTTATACTGTACCCAATTCAAGCTTGTGGGTTTTGAAATTGCAGTAGATGTATTTAGATTCTTGGGCAGTAGGTGTATGTTTCCTTTTTCCAAGACTTGTAATTTTTTGTTGAATTCTCTTGTAAAGGCAAATAAGCTTCAGAAGAGCTATGAGGTGTTTGATATTATGTCTCATAGTGTTGTACCTTATGTTTACTTGTTTTCTACTGCTATTAATGCATTTTGCAAGGGGGATGGGAGGGATGGTTGAAGATGCAAAGAAGAAGTTAATTTTTTAAAATCGTATTTTTTCCATGATTTTGAATGATGTTGTCACTCAGGTTATCATATAGATCACTAGCCTTAGCTCATGTATAGCTTGTATGCTTCTTTTACTTTGTTTTCCCTAAAGGACCATCTACGGTTGGAATAAATATATATTAGTCCACCACCTTGTATACAATGGCATTTGGTGTGACAACAAGAAGCTTATTGAGTTACCTTTAGAGTTTGAAATTGCAAACAATGTCAACTAGAGATTCTTATTGAGCTAGCGGCATCCTACAACATTAGAACTTAACTATAGTCAACTCTTACAATTTTCTTCAAGGAAAGGACATTATTACAGTTTGATTTAGTTGTCATTGCTTGTTTGAATGATGGTGAAATGATCCCACTATTATTGAAGGTGGTCTCACTCAGGGGTGGACCCACAGTGGGGGCGAGCGGGGGCCCCCACTGAACTTTCGGAAAAAAATAGGTTTTATATGACAATTTAAAAAAAAAAAATAGGTTATTTGTTAAGATTTTCTGTTAATTCAGGGACTTTTTGTAAAGAGCAATGATATGCTTCTCAAATTTCTATCCCAAAAGTTCTTCCCAAATGATGTAGCAATGGGCCAAGTCGAATACAGTGGGACCAGTTGAATTTTGATTGGAAGTTTTTTATCTCGCCCCACTACTAAGTCATTTGAGAAACACTTTTGATACAGAAATTTGGGAAGCATAGGATTATTCTTTTGTAAATTTTTTAACTTTGAAGAACTTTGACACGATTTACTTGACAATTTATTCCCACTCTTAATTTTATAGTATTATATATTGTGTATATATGTATATGTTATATAATAAAGGGTTAATTACATTTTACCTGCTTGCGGTTAGACCCATTTTCACTTCACCCTGTACTTCAAAAAAAGACATTCACGGTGATTCACCCCCCTGTGGTTTCGGACTAAAGTGAAACTATAATTCTTTTCTTAGAGCCTGTTTGGGGTAGCTTTTTCAGGGGCCAACAATCATGCTTCTCTAAAAGCTCCGATTTGTAGCTTTTTAAAAAATCTCTTATTTAAAAAAGGGATTTTTTAAAAGCTAACCCGAACGGGCTCTTTGTTGATTAGGTAGTTTCTTTTTTGTTGTACTTTGTGCATATGTTCTACACCATTCTTTTCTGTATAGCTCAATGGATATGCTTTACCTCCAAAGAAAAAAGGTGGATATGTTTTACACTAAACAAGCTTGAGTTTCTCACTATCTAGAAGCTTCTTGTGCATGTTTTTCTTTTTAAAGATAGTTTATTTATTACTTATTTATTTTTATAATACTTATATGATTGTTCCACCTCTTTGGAAGCAGAAAATGTCTGATTGCTTCTTGTACAAGTATTTCTTTTTAAATATAGTTTAATTTTCTTTTCTTTTCTTTTTTATAATATTTATATGACTGTCCTACCACTTTGGAAGCATAAAAAATTCTGATGGTCAGACAATGTTGGCCTCCACATTAATCCCTCAACCACACTCAGTGGCCCATGCTCCAGTTGAAGAGGACGTGAACATGTCATTTGGAAGGTTCGTTTTCTTTCTTTATGTTCAAAATTGTATCATTTGAAGAGCGAGTAACTATTGAGTTTTTGTGATATATTGGCTTCTTGGCTCAATTAGCATGTTCTTTCACATCATTTTAGCTTTGCCTTCTGCCTCTGATGTTTAATCTTTGTTTCTGTGGCAGCATGCTATTGCATGGTCTCACTTTAAGCGAAAACGACGATAATCTCGAGGTAATGTTATATGTTTCATATATCACCCTTAATTTTTAAATACAACAAACACCTACACATACCTGGTTCCTTCCCCCCTTTTAAATGAAAAACAAATTCCAGATGAACCATTCATCTTTTCTATGAATTCATTTTTTCGGTCAACACGTCTCTTTCTCTCTTATGTATGTGTGTTGTGTGTGTATATATATATATATTGAATTTTCCAAAGGATAATAGGTATATTTCAGTGAGATTATCTCTAGCCTCTAGATACAGCTATGGTCCTCTTTTTTTGGGTTCTTTCCCGTGGTTACTTTTTCAATATTTCTGGATCATCTCATCGTGTACAAAGGGCTAAAAAAATGTCTATCTGTACCACACAGCAATCAGCAATATTCAGCATAAGTTTTTTGGTTGTTTTGGTGCAGACTTGTTGCAGAGCTGCTAGTGTTCTTTCCTATGTGTAGATGGGTAATATGCAATGCAAAGAAAGGTACACAATCTCATTACTTAACTCTCATGCCACATGGTTTTGAGCACTCGACAGCCTATGCAGCCATGAAGTGATACAAATGACCGAGTATGAAAATATTTTCTTCAAAATAATAACCCTCCACATTACATATTATAGGGGTGTGTATATATATGGGGTATATATATAGGGGTGTGCGTATATATACTGTACCACTCTCACATCTTAGCACAGAAGGATCTCTACAAAAGTCCCGCATACTACTGTTTATATAGCGGTGTGTCATGTGTGTATAAAGTATATATACAATTTTTAGACGCTTGAGCTAGAGAGAGTTTTGCACTCAATTGGGCTCAGATGTTACCAACTGATAGGGTTTCTGAGTCACTTGTTGCTCCTTGATTGATTTAAGTTGGAAGGACGCATTTTGGTTTTCAAAATTTTCGAAAACAGATTTTTTTTCCGTTTTTGGTTTTTGCCCAAAATTTGAAACATTTAAAAAAAAAAAAAACGGAAATGTTATCAAGCGTGTTTCCAGTTTTTGTTTTCATAAAAAAAACGGATGTGAGTGCCTGCAATACCCTTCACATGTCTTACAATGTGTCTTCTTATGCAGATTACTAATTACCTAGAGCAGAGATATTACAAGGACTTGAGGAACGAGCACTTTGGGTCTGTAAAAGTTGTGATTTGTATTTATGGGAAATTGCTATCTTCCTGCAAAGAGCAGATGTAAGTTTTGAAGTATTTAAATCTTTCATTAATTGTCTCAATCCTTGTAAAGCTCTCGGTACTTTATTGAATTGACGGGGTGTGTATGCAAGCGTATTTTGAGACAAATATGCAGCAAGAAAGATGCAATGAGCAAGGCAGAAAAAAAAAAAAAACAAAAAACAAAAAAAAACATGACCAGATTTTAGCTGGGGAGTGGGGAACAACTTAGGTTCAAAAATTATTTTGCATGTAGTCATGCTATATCTTAGGATCTATCTTTTATAAGTATTTTGTTTCCTTGGTTGCTGATAAAGAGGGATCATTTGTATGATTTTGCAGTTGGGTTGCCACATGTTATGTTTTTAATATTACATGTTGGTCGTATCGGAATTGCAAACTATTCATATTTTTTATGTTAGTATCGGTCAATGTTTGCAGGCCCCTTTTTGCTAGCAGTTTATTGGGGATTATTCGGACTCTTTTAGAACAAACACGGCAAGATGAAATACAGATCCTTAGTTGCAGTACTCTTGTCGACTTCATAAATAGCCAGGTACACATTAGCATAAAAGATGGAAAGGTAAGGGCGTGTTTGGGAATTCTTAAATCAAGATTAAGTTCGCCCAGCCTCATTTTTTGTGGCTTTTATGAAAACCAACCTTGTATTGGTTTTGATAAAGAACTAGTTCTTGAGGTACTATTAAGTCAGGCACTAACACCTATGTAACCAAAAATAGCTAGAAAAACACTGAACTATTTGGAACCGGTTCTTTTCTGGACAACAGAATCGGTTGTTGTATTACCCGAACAGCCTCTAAAGCTCCGTGGGCCACATGCATCTGTAGGTGGTGGAGAAGAGTTGTTTGCTGTCCCCACTGGAAAGTTAATTTTTTTTCAATAAACTCTTAGTTGTTCAAGACAGACAATTCGTGGACGTTGAAGAGGAAAAAGTGGTAGCTATTGCAGAAGTAATAGATCATTTGATCTGTTTATGATCCTGGAATTACTATATAGGGTAGTTGTCCCTGGCAATATGTTTACCATGTGACAGCGCATCAGTAGGCTGAAGCTAGATTATACAATACAATCCATAAATCATCCACTCTACGCTATCAGTGACACGGCAACACTTTTTTTTTAATAAAAAATCTTTTATCTTTTTAAGCCAAAAAAACTGAAGTAATTTTAAATAGATAGGAACTCTAGATAATTTTAAAACTTACTTTATTGTGGTGAAAATTTTCCGTTACATTTGTTGTCCTTTTTTAATTTAAAATTTCAGTGTCACATCAAATGAAAAGTGGGAGAGTCTATATGATGAAGGGTAAAGTTGGAAAGTATCTAGTTAATGTACATTGACTTTTCAAAGAGGTCCCTTAAAACGGGACATCCCCTCCTCCCGTCTCTCTTTCTCTCTGTGCATATATGTATATTGTATGTAATGTGATGGAATCCCTGATTAACTATGTGGGCCACATCTTTATGAATAATGGATGCAACTTTTATAAATTTTTGAGCAACTTTGAAGGAAACAACAAAAAAAAGGAGGAAAAAATAATTTGATGCTTCGAGGGATATTTCTTTTGGTGACTGAAAGGGAAAACCAAATGAGTTTGTGGGTTTTCAATCAAAGTTGTGGCTTATTCTCCTTTTTTTCCCTTGCCTCCTTGCTCTTCATATTGTATTTTTCATAGTAGAGTACTCCTGAATAAGTGAATCTACATCTAATCTATTATTATGTACTTATCACTTTCTCATTCATGGGAGATTCATGAACTTAAAAACAAAGTCCTTTTCATTGCAATACATACACTACGTTAGCAAATTTTGTTTGTGGGTTGTTTGGAGTTTCAATAGTTTAACTAAATAATTCATTTGATCTTATTGGTATTTTTTTTAAAGTGATTTGTGTTTCTATATTGCAGAGAGAAGAGACGAGACCAATTTTTGATTTGACCAAGGAAGAGTACCAATGCTAGAGAGCCGGTGGGAGTTGAGAAGCGTAAGCATAGTTTGATCCATGCCAGATATTTGGGCAATAAGAAAGTCACATGATTATGAGCTTAATTTCTTTTTTTTGCACCATTTTTTTTTTGTAATAGTCTTGGTGTAGTTTATATTGAGAAACTAAAGGATGTAAAAAATATTGTTGATGTTTAATTCAGGCTTGGATGGAATCTTCTTGTTATGATTATTATTGATTATATTTGTTGTAGATTGAGCTTGTTATGTGTTTCTTAGAGATTAATTATGCTTGTGAATAAGGTGTGAGTGTGAAATGTAAATTAGGTGCAAATAAAAATTTGAAAGCATATAAATAAATAATTTTTTTTTAGCTTTATGCATGTTTCTAACGGATATATCCGTTAGTATTTTTTAAAAAAAATTCTTGGAAATTACTAACGGATATATCCGTTAGTAATAGTTGACAAACCGTTAGTATTCAATATGAATTTTTTAAAATTGGATGAAAAAATCGTTAGTAAGTAGCTTTCTAACGGATATATCCGTTAGAATTTTTTTATTTACTAACGGATTTACTAACGGATATATCCGTTAGTAAAATTAATTTTACTAACGGATATATCCGTTAGTAAATCCGTTAGTAATATTACTAACGCTAAAATACTAACGGATATATCCGTTAGTAATATTTATTCTAACGGATATATCCGTTAGTAATGAGGCCATATGGTGTAGTGATGGTTTTCTTGTTGTGATTATGGGCCCATTCCCAACACAATCTCTCTCTTCTCACCACAACCACCACTGATCTACTATCGCCACCACCGTCGAACCACCGCTACCACCACATATCCACCATCGAACCACCACCTCCACAGGATTCACCGCCCTCTACCGCCACAACCATCTTCGCGCGTCATCATGAGCCGCCGTGACCACCATCGCGAGCCACCACCACCACTACCCCCTTTCAGTGCCACTATGAGCCACCACATGGTAGCGCCACTGCGAGCCACCACCACCACCACCATCGCGAGATTGCACCGCCATCGTCTTCAACTTCCTATCTCGGATCTAGAGTCTCAGTCTCCATCTTCAATTTCAGACGAGCTCGTGGTCGTCATCTAGATCTAAGATCTAGAGTCTATTTTTGTCTTCATTTTTTGTGCAATTTTGTTTGAAAATTTATAGTAAAGTGAAATTTTACTTACTATATTTTGAAGTGAAATTTTTTTCGTTTTTAAGTGAAGATCATAAGTGAAATTTAACTTATTAACATATAGCATAATGTTATGTTTCTCAAAACATTTGTGGTAGGCGAGATTACATTCAGTAATAATGATAACACTTGGTTTTTATTGAAAGTTATTTAAAGTGGACTCACTGCACTAAATGCGATTAAAACCAACTTTAATAAAAAGAAAGAATTTAATTAAAAATAAAAAGATGATCAAAATAGGTTATATGAAATGTTGAATAGACAACTTTCAGTATAATCATATAAAAACCTAAAACTAGGAAATCAATGAAAGAATTAATATTGTAATTTTATTTTGCCTATCCAAACCCGATGAACTAGGACCTACCAAAGCAAGCCCATACTACACACTTGAGGATATGGGCCAAAGAGGGGAAAAACCCCTCAAACCACTCCCCCTAAGGGGGATGAAACCCTCAACTTCTCACTTGGGGGAAGGTGAGTGATGCCACTAGACCACAAATATTGTATTTTAAACTTTCCTTTTTTTATAATTTTTTTAAATCAGAAAATCAAAAGACTCAGCTTAGTGGAGTCGGAAGTAGGCTTGTTAATGGACTGGATCTTGATCCGGATCCGATCTGAATCGAGCACTTTTTGATGTATCTGAGCTTTTTTCAGATCCAGATCCATATCGATATTCGGATCCGTTTATAATGGTGGGTTGACGGATCATATATGATTTTGTGGTATCCGATCCGCCTAAGATCCGAATCCGAATAAGAAGAAACTATGTAGAAAAAATATAAAATATAACACTAGATAAGATTTCTATTACATATAATGAACAACGTATATATTACATACTAGATTATACATGTTTTTTTTCAATGATATATTATTTTGATTTAAAGATATGATTTTTCTTCATAATCAAGTGTATTGATGACTTAAACGTTAGTTGATTTTTGTGTATGCATAGAGAAAAAATAATTAAAGCAATAGTTTCTATGGTAATACTAGAATACATATAAGTAATTAAATTGCCATTTTAGATCCGACAAGCAAGTCCGAATATCCAGATCCGATCAAATCTGTATATGAATTAAATAAGGCAGATTCGACAGATAAATGGACCAGATCTTGTAGAATTGTTAACGGATGTGGATTTAATTTGTGTTGATCCGGTCCAAATTCAATCCGTTTACGGGCATAGTGGGAAGTGTGTTGCAATATTTTCATTACAAAATATAATAAAAACTTGGTTGCAAGGTCAGCCAAATCTGTTGGCGAGAATTCTAAAATTTTCACAAATTGATGAATCTTTTTTTAATTGTTTATTTGTTTATTTATTTTAGGAGTTAATTGTTTATTTTCTTGTTAATTGCTTTTCCCTCAAAATATTCAAAGGTTTCAGTTGCTATCACCAAGGTGTGAAAGATGAAGATACCCATTTTCTCTCTGATGAGTTGTAGTTGTCTACGTCATTCCCAGATATTTGTCTCTCTCAGGAACTTCTTGCGATGCGCGCAAAGTGGTCCCACAGGGCACATTTCCTCCCAGTCCCAGTTAATGGCAGTCGCACATGTTCCCATGAGGGACAAGTTACCAAAAAATATACCGGAGAACAAATAAATCTTAGTCTTTCTTTCTATAAAAATCAAGGTGGTAATAATTTTTTGTCTCCACGGTTACAAAATCGCAGTTTTTGTTGCAGTGGTTACAATTTTTTGTAATATTGGTTGAAATCAATGGTTGCGCTTTTTATTTTATTATTATTATTATTTTATATTTTTTAAAGTATCAATTAATGAGTAATATTTGAGGTATTGATAAAATTTACTAACATTTACTAATACATTCTATCTCTCTCTTAGTGGCACTATGGGATCTACAATGGATCCCGCGTACCACTAGGAGAGAGATAGAGTGTCTTAGTAATTGTTAGTGAATTTTGTTAGTGCCCTTAGCATTGCTCATCAACCAATTGCTAACAGGTTAACATGTAAGAGTATCCATAGTGGTGTATGAAAAATTTAGGTAAACTTAAGCTAAGTTCTTGTATAGGTTTGGTGCGCATTGCAGTGGTGTAAAATGGGGACGATACTTACAAAGTCGTGAGAATGGTAGACGGCACAGTGTGTGCTGTGAGGATGGTGGTCGGCACACACTGTGTCGTGAAGTTGTGTACATAAAGAGGTAGAAGGCACAGTGTGTGCCATGAGATGGTGGCCGGCACACACTATGCCGTGAGGTTTTGTCATAAAATGGTTGATGGCACACACTGTGCCGTTTCGCTGAACTTCGTGGAACTTAAACATACTACAAAGTTTGGTTTCCTTAAGTTTAACTTATGTATACATTAAGTTTATCTACACCATTGTGGAACAAAATGCAACGAAAACTTTAAGTTTACCTAAGTGCAGTGGTGTTTTTAACACCACTGTGGATGCTCTAATGCATCTATTAAAGCCACCAATTTCCTTCTATCCTTCACGCAAACCCATCTACTTGCATCGTAGAATTTTTCCTATTTTCTCTGCTTGTGTAATGCGTAAA
Source organism: Hydrangea macrophylla (assembly GCA_033977485.1). Lineage (NCBI taxonomy): Eukaryota > Viridiplantae > Streptophyta > Magnoliopsida > Cornales > Hydrangeaceae > Hydrangea > Hydrangea macrophylla. Next base: position 96,986,974 of record CM066982.1, read on the forward strand.
AAGTTTAAATACATTTTACCTCTTGGACAATACTTCAGTGCTTTCTCTTTAGTACATACGATGTTGATCAATCATATATGAATATAGCACCATCTATATGTATCAAATGAAAAGCAGTGAACTCTTGTCCTTTACTCGTGTGATTAGATCTAATTTCTCTTTACTCCTGTAGTTTAAAATTGAAACTTAACCCTTTTTGATACATCAACAATGCTAGAGTTATCGAAAAAATGTACCGAATGATCGGTGTCGTCCATTTCGGTAGATCTCATGCCCTGTATGCGTAGGATCTACTAAAATGGATTACACCGATTATTTGGTGCACAAATTCGATACATTTTTTTGGTATGCTTTTAAATTTTACTCTGGATACATATATATCATATAATATGTGGGGGCAGGTTATTTAATTCTGGGATCCAAGGCTGAAGCCGGTCACCTACAACTGCCGCAAAAGTCAAATACCGCCAAAACCTATTAAACAAAAAAAAAAAAAAAAAAAAAAAAAAAAAAAAACACCAACTCTCTTTAATGACTCTCTGATTTTTTAAGCAGTTAGTGAAAAAGATGGCTGCTAATGATATCATCACCAACAACATATTTTTCCTTCAATTCGCCAATAATGGCGACCCAGTCAATTTCATACAGCGGAGTTCTTCTCCGAACATATCCCCCTTGCTCCGTCTCCAGCTTTTCTCATTCTCGAGGTTAGTCAGTATCTCTTCTCTCTCTCTCTCCCCCCCACATATGCAAAATTAGATATATATATATATATATATATACGTGTTTGTATCTATATATGTGTATGAATTCAAATACACCCATTTACATACATTTATTTTGAAAACCCTAATTTTATATTTTCCCGCAATCCGTTTGTTCTAGTTCTAGTAGGAACTTGGTTTTTTCAATTTTATTTTCTTGGGCACTATTTGTATTTGTATGTGTCTTATGTCTTAACATATATAGAACCGGGTCTGAATTTATGGGTTTTTTTTTTTTTTTTTCTTCTTCTTGGTGGATAGTTAGAGCAACCCAGAAATTATAGTGTTGGTTTACAAGTGCTGGTTGACAATTTTTGGCAAATTGTGCTGTATTGAGATGTTTCAATCAACAATTTGGTCATTTGGAGCCATTTTGGTTTTGTGGTTGTGTTGGTCATCACTACTGATTGGTGTAGACAGTCAGATTACCCATCCTGCAGAAGGTAATCTATCTTTCTTTAATTGTCTTATCCTCTTTACCCCATGATTGTGTATTTTTCCTTTTCTCTTTTCCCCCCCATCTAATGATGTGAATTTGTTCGGATGTATTTTAACCTTTTGTCTGCTTTTGTGGAAAGGTTTGTTTTAGTCCTCATAACATGTACAGTACTTTTTTCTTAAAAAAGAAAACTAATCATTGAGTTGCACCTATATGATAATGCTATACACTAGTTTTGATGAAATTGTAAGATCAAATAAATGACCTATTAAAGTCAATTTCTTTAATTTTGGCTGATCAAAAACTTTGCAACATGTTTAAAGTTCCCTTTGCTGTGGCCATAGCGGCTAAATTGCCTTTGAATGCTAAGCACTCCCAAAAGTGGTTACCAAACGGACTCTTAGTGAATTTATCACAGTTTTTTGTTTACCTTGCACAGTCAAACAGTGTATATGGACTTCATATTTAATTCCAGCACAAGATTTTCTAAGTGTCTAGGATCGCAAACCTCACTCAACCCACGAAGGACACAAACTACTATCTCTGATTCTCTCTATAATAGTGTATACAATTGATTTCTATTACTAAAATATTCTATGTATACTTAAGAATGGAACACTTACATTTAATTTGAACAGAGGATAATATATAATTAGGAATATCTGAAAGCCTTTATGCTGCAATGCGATTTCTAGTGATTTTTTTTTATTACTATGTGCCAGTAGGACTCTTTGGAGTGCATGGAATGCATTTAAAAACTCTCTCTCTCTGAATCCACAATTACCAATGAAGTTCTTATGAGTCTTATTGAGTTTTTAATAAGTTATGACTTGTTTTCCAATTATCTGCAGTGACGGCATTGCAGGCCATTAAGAAAAGTTTGACTGATCCGGATGGGAATCTTGATAATTGGAAAAACGGAGATCCATGCCTATCGAACTTGACAACTGTTTTGTGCTACAACATTACACCGGATGATGGCTATCTCCATGTCAAAGAACTGTAAGATTTTTAGTCTTATCGTAAGTGCAAAGGAGTGCTGTAGCTAAATATACTGAGGCGCTCTTTGGTTCATAGATTTTGAGAGGGAAAGGAAAAGAAAACATAAGGAAAACACTTTTCGATGTCTGGTTAGTAAGGGAAGCAATGAAGAAAATAGGGTAGAAAATATAATAGAGTGAAAATAGGAACGAACGTATAATAGAGTGAAAATAAAGTTATAGTTCTCCAACTTTGTGAGTCACTTCCCTTCCTCTTTCCTAGGGTTCCTATTTACAGAGCTTTTAATTTCTAATGTTGTTTAGGCATAGATGAAGACACAAGGTAAAACAATAGGGTCGTACGCTTCCTAGTTGTTCTCCTTTTTTTCTTCTTTAAATCGCCAACTAAACTGAGCCTATACCTTAAAATGTATTTAATTCCACAGATACCAACATGTAGAATGTACTGACTACATTCAGAATCTGTTGAATGAAAAAGAGTGCCCAAAGTTGGACCAAAGACACGTATCTGTTAGACAAACCTTTACAATGTATTTCATTCTATAGATACGTGTCTTTGTTTATGTTTTTCAATTGCGCGAAACCGGGTATTGTAGATATTATATTGAAAGATGTAAAGCGTACAAGATTTGTTTACACCTCTTGTGATATATTTCTCTTAACATGTTGTCCTCTCTCCATTGCAATAATGCTTTGTTCATTTTTGTCTCTTTTTTTGCAGGCAACTACTAAATCTGAATCTTTCGGGAAGTTTATCACCGGAGCTTGGCCGATTGACTTATATGAAAATATTGTAAGTTGAAATATATTTTAATGCTATGCTTAAGCCGTAGCTTGGAATTGGATACTTATTTTGCTCAATCAATCATTGGGATTTGGGCCTTTAACGTTTTACATAAAATGCTTTGGCTTCTCATGTATTCTTATTGTATTTTTCACCTTTTGTTCTTTACAGGTCTGTTATGTGGAACAATATTAGTGGGAGTATACCGAAGGAGATCGGCAACATTACATCTTTAGAACTCTTGTAAGTTGAAATAGTTCTTTGTTGGATTGAATTGATACTTTATAGTATTTAAATACTTGATGAGATGCTAATAGAGTTTAGGAATACACACAAACACATAAGCCCATGTGTCTAAAGAGGCCTAATTGCTAGAGGTACACCTTTCATTTTATTTTTTAATAATTGTGTATGCATCAATCTATGTCTTACTCAATATCTCCAGAGATAGAATATGTTTCTATATGTTAATAAATACCTGTTTCCATTTGTAATCTTCTGTGCTTGTAGGCTCTTGAATGGAAATCAATTAACAGGTTCCTTACCTGAAGAGATTGGGAATCTTCCTAACTTAGACAGAATACAAATTGACCAGAACGAAATATCTGGAGAAATACCTAAATCGTTTGCGAACTTGAACAAAACGAAGCACTTGTAAGTTTTGTTTCAACTACTTCAAAAAAAATTTGGTTGTTTTTATTTATGTTAATTTTGTTACTATTATTGTTCTTATCAAATTGTGATTTTATGTTGATTTGTATCCTCTGAGCAGCCACATGAACAACAATTCAATCAGTGGGCAACTCCCACCTGAGCTATCTACACTGCCAAGTCTTGTTCACTTGTAAGTCAGCAATTTGATATTGTTTTTTGTTCTATTTAATTTTGAACATTGTTTGTTGTTTAACATTGTATTCTCTGCAGGCTTCTTGACAATAACAATTTATCTGGATACCTTCCACCAGAGTTTGCCCAGATGCCCAATATAAGGATAATGTATGGTTTCTTGCCTCAACCAATATACGTATAATGCATATGGCAACATTTTTCTCTGCAGGCTTCATTTTTCTTGCTTTTTTTGCAGTCAACTTGATAACAACCACTTTGATGGGAGTATAATACCGGATTCATATGGCAACATGCCTTATTTGTTGAAGTTGTAAGTGCTTTTTCTCTTTTCACTTTTTGGGTGGCAAATTGCAAGTGTTAATTAGTTTATATTCTAAGAAGATATAAATGACTAGGCATGCAGATGGGTATTGTGATTCCTATACCATTTTCGAATGAAGTGCCTAGAGGCGTATTTTTTAGATGTTTGTGTGTGTGTGTGTGTGAGAGAGAGAGAGAGGGAGAGAGAGAGAGAGAGAGATCATGAAAAAACAAGAGGACATATGTTTTTGTTTTAGAAAAAAGTATGCGTATATCATTTAAGATAAATGAGAGACTTCTAGCTATGCGTCTGTTTTGGAAACCTATGGGTCTCTTTTAAGCAAGCAAGTCATAATCTAACATATATATATATATATATTTATATCTATATTTAGATATAGAATATCTCTCTCTGTCCATGTATGCTTGTATGTCTGTACATTATATCTGCCTTTTTCCTCTCGATGCCCAGTGGGCACCAGGGCTGCATTTCATACCCATTTTGGAAAACGGAAATCAGTTTACTTCTTTAATGTGGCCAGTAAGTATTTTGGGTGTACATGCAGAAATCTTTCTCATTATCATAGCGGATCCTTAAAAAAAAAAAAAGAGTTTGTATCGAATAAAGTATATACTTTGACTTTCTTGTGCTAGAACTTTAGCTTGTAATGACAAAAGTACTGTACCGCTGTTCGTGCTTTTTTTAAAAGAGTAGGCTCGGAATTCTTGGAAGAATTCTTTACGGAGGAAGAACAAGTTCTTTCTTTAACCTTCCCAAGAGCTTCTTCTACTTCGCGGGGGTTATATAGAAGGCGAATTTGGTATTTGAATATTATTTGTATCAATGATCTGGCCAATCCTGAATGATTCGTTATGAGACCATGTAAATGCAAATTATACCTATTGAATCAGAATAATAAAGAGAGAAAAAAATTTCAGTTTTTCTATTTTGAAATGTTCATGTAGCATGTACATGTAGTAAAGGTTAAATCAAGTGAGTATATATGACCAATTCTTCGTAAGCTAACATTTCTGTTTACTTCTAGGTTCCTAACATTGCATAGAATCTGTAGCGCACAAACTACTTTTCTAAATTTCGTGGAAGTTTTTCAGGCATATTATACAAAGTATGCAGAATTGGATATTGATGTGTTTCATAAATTCTTGTCTTAAGACTTGTTTTGTGTCACTTTTTCTGGTTGTATCAGGAGTCTTAGGAACTGCCGTTTGCAAGGACCGGTTCCAGACCTCAGCGGGATACCAAATCTTGCATATATGTAAGTTTGTGAATATCCGTACAATGTTATGAATTTAATTTCCCGCCGATGGAATTCTTCATTGTGTGTGTGTATTGATGTTTATGGTTGATGGTGGCTTTACTATTCTAAATCATGGTTCCACATTTCAGCGACCTCAGTTCGAATCAACTTAATGGATCCATACCATCAAATAAGCTTTCGGAGAATATGACAACCATGTAAGAAGACTCCGTCTTTGATTTCTTCTACTTCTTCCTTTCTTATCTTACTTATGAAAAAGTAGGTTTTGGAATTAAATGCTATGAATTTCAACAAATTCTGAACTTCTGAAATACATCACCAATATGAATTGTGCAGTGATTTATCAAACAACAAGCTTACTGGAACTATTCCTGTCAACTTTTCAGGCCTTCCTCTTCTTCAGAGATTGTATGAATTTATTTCTGTGCTTATGTTTTTTCCTGAATTTGAAGTAATTTGAATGTAGTGCCACTTACTATACCTTGTGTTTTTAAGTTTTAGGACTAGGGGTTTTCTCCGGTTTTGGTGTGTGTGTGTGTGTGGGGGGGGGGGGGGGGGGGGAGGGTTGGGGTGTTGGTGTTTGCTCATTCCCTTCCCGTAATTCAAATTGTATAATAGAATTAATGATTTTTCACTTTGTATGTCACTCCCTATTGCAGGATACTTGCGAACAATTCATTGAATGGTTCTGTTCCATCCACTATTTGGCTAAATAGGACTTTGAACGAGACTGAGAGATTTATCTTGTAAGACCTGAGATGAAAAACTCGTCATTACCTGTATGCGTTGTGTTTTTTGTGTGTGTGTGTGCCCACACATGTCTTCACGCACTTGGGCTTGCACTTTCATGCACTCTCAAACATCATACACTTCTTTTACTAACAATGTAGTTGAAAGATTTAGTCTCAGCATACTTTTTTGAACTTAAATTTAATTTTCTTTGGTACCCTCTGGCATCTTTTAGGTGTGACTTGTGAAGTTGATTATTACTAACTTTCTCCAAAACTTTACCTCTTTGATACTGCAGGGATTTGCAGAACAACAATATATCAAATATTTCAAATATATCAGCCAGTCAGGCTCTCCCTCCTAATGTCACTGTTAGGTTTGCTTAAGCTCTAAAACTAAATGATTAATAGCACTTGTGGAGAAAATGTGTATTAAAACTGACGTGTTTGTTCGGTGAAAGTTCTTATATTTTACCTTTTCAGATTCTAGTATGACTCCGTTTGGTTTGTGGATTTAGAGAAGGAAAATAAAAGGGGAAGGAAAACTACTTTTCCGGCATTTTCCCCTTGTATTTCTTCCATGCTTAATAACATTACAATTCAAAATATTTTGCTATATAATTGTATCTTGAGAGAAAGGGAGGGAAGTGACTCATAAAATTCTCTTTTTGATTTCCTTCCCACTATATTCGCTTCTCCTATCTATTTTCCTCACTATTTTCCTCAGTAACCAAACAAAGATTACTGTTTTCCTTTCCCTCACTAAATCCATGAACCAAACTGAGACATAGGCTTTGTTTGGTTCATGGATTTCATGAGAGAAAAGAAAGGTAAAGGAAAACAAGATGGAAAACTAGTTCTTTAACCTTGATGGGACTAGTTTTCCATCATGTTTTTCTTTCCTTTATCTTTTCTCAAAATCCATGAAAACAAAGCCTTTATGTTTTGATATTGTTAATGGTTATTTTTCAGGCTTCAAGGAAATCCTTTTTGCTTAAACTCCAACCTGGTCCAGTTCTGCGGACCACAGAGTGAATTTGTCAGTCAAATACAGAACTCAACAAACTCCACTGTAATTTGCCCCCCTCAAGCATGCCCGTCCCCTTATGAATATGCCCCAGATTCTCCAGTTCCGTGCTTTTGTGCCGCACCTCTGCTTGTCGAGTATCGCTTGAAGAGTCCCGGGATTTCAGATTTTACCCCGTATATCCATCCCTTCGAGGTGTACATTACTTCGGGTCTCAAGCTGAATATATATCAGCTTCATATTGATAAATTTTTTTGGGAGATGGGCCCTAGACTCAGGATGGACCTCAAAATTTTTCCTGTGTACGTCAACAATAGCTCTAATCTCTTCAATAGGAGTGAACTAACACGTGTTTGGAGCATGTTCACAGGATGGGAAATTCCTGACAGTGACATTTTTGGACCTTATGAACTTCTCGGCTTCACATTGCTGGATCCTTATAAAGGCGGTTTGTCTCGTAAACCTTATCTTGCATGTTTCTGTCGGAGTCTTTGATGGGGATGTAGGGATCATATCAATAACGATATCTTAGACTCTTAGCTATCTCTCTCTCTCTCTCTCTCTCTCTCTCTCTCTCTCTCATTTTACAGGGCCTGGTGTATGTGTGTGTGTGTGAACTGTGAAGTGATCCTTTTCAAGAAAGCTTGATATCCATGTTTAGTGCGTGAAATGCAGTTTTCTTTGTTCTGCGTGTATCCTGTGCCTTTTTATTTATTTTTTAATGTTTGTGCATTTAGTGGCACTGTCTGTTGCCGTGCCCATTTTTGTGCATTTAGTGGCAAATCTTTTGGCGACGGTCATTCTTGAGTATCATGTGGCATCTATTAATCCGGTGCTGTCTCCATGTCAAATATGTTTCTGTGACCCAATTCGCATACATTAACTTGATTGAATTAATTGTAGCAAGCACTTTGGAGCCCTAGAAACCACTTTTTTTGGCTGAAGTAGGTCAGAGGTACTTCAGCCTTAACGTGAGGCAGAAAGCAGATTAGGGGTTTTAATAAAACATTCTTAATTCCCACAATGCCCTTCTGATTAGGGTTCTGCTTCTACCTCTGTCTGAATGCAAAAGCCACAGCCAGTTCAAGCAGGCCCTTCATTATCAGGGCAGCTTTCATCCAAGCGGTCTATTAGCTCTCTTGAGTATCTCACAGCCTCTTTTGTTTCTATCATATTGCTCGCTTAGGCAGCCACAAGTTTAGGAGAAATTATTCAGGGTGACTGTCACACCACGTCATCGTTTTGACATGGTGTGACACACCAATCACATACATCCATGTATAGATATGTTTTATCCACTATGTAATTTTTTCAAAAAAAAATTAGCTATATAGTATGCCCCCTATTTCCAGGGGTAGTTATGAGATGTTGCACCACATGTATAAATGTGATTGGTGCATCACCATGTTAGCACGATGACGTGGTGTGACGGTCACCCTGAATAACTTCTCCAAGTTTAGACCATGTGCCATATATTTAAACATATTACGTATAATGATAAATAATATAAGTAGTAGTAGTAGTAGTAATAATAAGGATAATAATATAACAACAATGTAAAAATTATTATACTAACAACCTACCTGTTTATATTTGCATTAATGGATGGATGGACATTGCCGAACTTTGATTGGCTTTAGCTCATTACTCTTGTTCCTTGTTGTAGTGATGATTCCCACCTCTTCGACATCTGGCATAAGGAAGGGTGCACTAGCTGGTATTGTAGTGGGCGCAATTGCAGGTGCCGTTACGTTATCTGCACTTGTATCTCTTCTTATACTGAGATTACACAAGAGGAAACATCGCAAGACTTCGAAAAGACGTCTATGTAAGTATCTTATACTTGTCAATATATGATTGTAGGAATCAATATATTTTGATTCTACCTTCTTTTCCTTTTCTTTTTTTGGTCCCAACTAGTTACAAATCCCAATGTCATTTCTTAATTTGGGTGTATTCTGGTGATTCTACGACAAAAGAGTAATCATGAATTTTTGAGATATGGGTGTAGTAATCATGAATTCAGCTGTAATAGACATTTCAGGACTAAATTTTTCGCTTTTTTTTTTTTAATAGGATATCAATCAAACTTCTAATTTTCTTGAGATTTTTCGGTTAAGAGTTAAAGACTTCCTGAGATTTGTGAAAGGAGGAGAAAATAAAGAAATGTTGAAAGTTATTCATATTGTTGAAGAAGGAAAGTTATGACATACATTGGTGAAACATATTGAACTCTTGGTCCAAAAAATCTTTATATCTCTACTAAAAAATACATCTCCATGTCAATTTGGCTTTTCTAGCTAATATATAGCTCGTGATTTGTGAATAATAGTCGCATTTTGATACTTGTACGAAGAGTAGAAGGCTTGGGTTTTGTACTATTTTGTGTGCTTTTTGTTCTTATATGCATATTGGAGTCCCTAGACTAAAGACTGAGTCGATGAAAAAAAGTTTGCATATGGATTGCATTAAGCCTCTATTTTGTTCATGGATTTAGAGAGGGATGGGAAACGAATAGGAAAACACGAAGGAAAGTTTTTCTTGTGTTTTCCCCCCAGTGTTTTCCTCCATGCTTAAGTAACATTATAGAACAGAATTTTTGAAATAGAACAGGAACTCAAGAGAAGAGGAAGACAAGTGAGGAAGACAAGTGGCTCACACAGTTCAATTTTTTTTTAATCTCTTTTTTGCCTGTTCTCTTTATTTCATACTTTCCTCACTGTCTTCCTCATTAACCAAACAAAGATAAATGTTTTCCCCCATGTTTTCTTTTCCTTTCCCTCCCGGAATCCGGGCTTTGTTTGGTTCATGGATTTAGTGAGGGAAAAGAAGGAAAATGTGGCGGAAAATGTTTTCCTTAGGTTGATTAGGTAAGGAAAATAGGAAAGGGAAGAAAATATAGTAAGAACTAAATTAAAAATTAAGAATTTTTGAGTCACTTTCCTCTCTCTTTTTTCTCAAATTACAATAATATTTTAAGATTTGTTATTTAAACATGGAGGAAAACATAAGGGACTACTTTTCCTTCTTGTTTTCCTACCCCTTTTCTTTTCCTTCAATGAATCCGCAAATAAAACAATGCGTAAATAAATTTATTGAAGGAGAAATTATATGATATTTGATCCTTGTAACAATGGCTACACATTATGTGTTTGCACTTTGCAGTGTCTAAGATCTCTGTGAAAATTGATGGTGTGAGAGACTTCAGTTATAGAGAAATGGCTTCAGCAACAAACAAGTTCTCTAGCTCGGCTGAAGTTGGACAAGGAGGGTATGGGAAGGTCTACAAAGGTATTCTAGCAGATGGCACGGTGGTGGCTATAAAACGTGCCGAAGAAGGATCATTACAGGGCGAAAAGGAGTTTCTCACTGAAATAGAATTATTATCAAGGTTACATCATCGAAACCTGGTTTCTTTGATTGGATATTGTGATGAAGAAGGTGAACAGGTACTTTTATACTTCCGTGTTTAACTTCACCTATACTTTGCTTAAGTTTCATCTGCTTATCATTTCCATCTGTTTTGGCCTATGAATGTGCATACATGAATCTGTTGTGAAACAGATTCAAATCCAATGAAAAACTGGATTAATGAAAACCAAAAGATCTGGTGGAAGTGTTGCTTGCAAAAGTAAAAGATCCATATTCATCTTTACAGATATTTCAAAGGAAGATAAGAATTTTAATTTTTAACTCAGTGGAGAAATTGTAATTTAGGTTCAGCATAAAGAAAAATGAACATAAAGAATCTTGTATTGAACTTCATATCTGATGGACTTTCAGTTCCACTACCACCAAGCTTAGGGTAAAATTCATTTTGTACCCTTGTACTATACACCAATATGCGCGCTGGTCCTTCAACCTTCGATTAGAAAAAGTGACAGAAACTCATCAAAGTGGTTCCATGTGGTGAAATGTCAACCTTCCACGTGATGAGTTTCTGTCACTTTTTTTCACAAATGACGGAAGATTGAAATTGCAATTGACTTAAAAGTTCATGGACCAAAATGGGATAAGGAAAGATAAGAGACAAAACTGCAAGTTGGCGTAGAGTTCAAGGGTGCAAAATGCATTTTACCCCCCATGGTAATTAGTTTCATGTTTATTTCTTAATGGTTGAAACCATCGCTCCTGCAAACTTACCAGTTTTTTTTTTCTTGCACCAACAATTTGTTTCCATACTGGATATATGGAAACTTTTATTTGCGGTTAAGAAATTTGATTAACTTCATCTGTTTATTTGTTTACAGATGTTGGTTTACGAGTTCATGCCCAACGGCACGCTAAGGGATCACATATCTGGTATATTTTCTAAACTTTCTCAGTTTGGGTTTAAGTAGTCTTATATTGTTTGTGTTCCTATTGGCTACTCTGGGCTTCATGAGTAAGTTGGAGTTGTGTTGTACGTAGTAACCTTTGTGTTATATGTAGAAACCTAGGCTCTGTTTGGTTCAGTGATTTAGTGAGGGAAACAAAAATAAAACACCAAGGGAAAAAGTTTCTTTGTTTGGTTAGTAAGGAAACGAGCAAGGAAAGTAGGAAGGAAAAGATAATGGTGCAAAAAAAAAAAATCAAAATCGTTGGCTTTTGTGAGTGCTTTTCCTTCCTTTTCTCGAGTTCCTATTATATTTTTAAAATTTTCAATTCTAATATAATTTAAGTATGGATGAAATCATGAAACAGAGCCTGAAAATATAATGGAAATAGTTTCCCTTCTAGTTTTCCTTTGCCTATCTAAATCCACAAAACAAGCAGATCCTTAATTAAATTGAGACTGTAAATTGTATGTTTATGTCTTTTATGTAGAACAACTTGACATATGTAATGTATATGTTGGTTTCTTATTGCTTAAATGGGCTGTTCTTGTTTATGATAAAACAGGTAAATTCAAAGATCCTCTTAGTTTCGCTATGAGATTGAGAATTGCATTGGGATCATCCAGGGGTATCCTTTACCTACATATGGAGGCCGATCCTCCTATATTCCATCGAGATATAAAAGCCAGCAACATATTGTTGGACTCTAAGTTCATTGCAAAGGTTGCTGATTTTGGACTTTCACGACTTGCCCCGCTTCCCGATATTGAAGGGACAGTGCCTGCTCATGTGTCTACAGTTGTCAAGGGGACTCCGGTAAGCATGACTTTTATATATGACAAAATTTGTGAAAATACTAAAAACTCGAGAGTTTAGGAGAAGTACTTGAACTCGTATGTCTACCGTATCTTAAGGTTGAGGATGGGGTGACTACTAACTGATGTCTTGAATCAAATCTTTGTTATAAGTATGTTAGCGATTGTCTTAGTCTTATTACTCTCAGCTGCGATGGTGGAGCTGAGGGAATCTCATTTGCTTACACGTCTGAGAAAGGTCCAAAAACTTTCAAGTTATGCTATCAGATATAACTACTGTGAACGGTGTATCCAGAAGATAATAGAGTTAAAGTTCTGAGTTCAATATGAAACTCAGGCGAACTTGAACTGCGAAGCATATTATTATTGGGTAAAGTTTGGGACACACCTAAAACCCACACACCCAAGTCCACACCCTAAGGTGAACAATGGGAAGAGAGAGAGACTGCAGGGTCCACTGTCAGTGTGGGGTCCACCAGAGTGACGTGAGTAGGGTGTGTATTTGGATGTGTGTTTTGGGTGTCCATAGCATTGCCCATGATTATTATTATTTTACTGAAAACTGCATTGGTTCATTTTCAATGTAAAGTTCTTTCTCAGCTGTCCCGAGTAAAACTTGAAAGCATTTTGTTTGCAGGGCTACCTTGATCCAGAGTACTTCCTAACTCATAAGCTGACCGATAAGAGTGATGTTTATAGCCTCGGTGTTGTATTTTTAGAGATCTTAACAGGGATGCATCCAATTTCTCATGGCAAAAATATTGTTAGAGAGGTAATACCAAACCCCAGCTTCCTTTGTTTGAACGTTTTGTCTCTTTTCAGATTAATTAATAATGACACGTGTCACATCTCACTGACTAACTCCTCTACTTTTCGAGTCTCACTGTGGAGATTGCTAAACAAAGTTGAGCTCATTTAGACATCATTATATCAAGTTCATCACCTTGACATGAACATACACTACCTCCATTTTGTTTTCTTTCCGAAATTGATAAAAAAAAAGTGCATTTATTTTTCTTTTTGAGGTGATACATACTGCTCTATTCGTTTGTATATTATGGTTATTTTGTAACGACATTTGCAGAATTCATTCACAAAAACTATAATTACAGTATCAACTTATTTTAAAGATGCATTCTTAAACAATTCTTAGTAAAGCACAGTCGTACTTGCTTCTGTTCTTATGTTGGAGATGGTGTCTCGCGTATGGGTACATGAGATGGGGGTTGATGGAACACCATGCTCGTTAGCTTGTATGGAAAATAACTCTCAATCATGTTTCTATCTTCATCTCTCCCCTCATTTTGTCTGAAGTAACTATAAACGACATGTACCATGGGAAAAAAAAGGTACTTTTGTACCAAACACATCATCATTCTTCAACATAATTTTGTGTACACATTGAAAATGAAAACAAAGCAAAATTGAAAAGACGCACTTAGAAGGGTGGGGAAAGAGCAGAGATGGTTGTATTGCGACATCTTTTGCACGGAGCCTGGTTAATAATACTCTTCCCATTTGAGCCAGTGTCCTAATTATTATGGATCAGACAGTTATATCTATTAAATATTCTGCTTGATGTATTGTTACATACATTAAAATCTCATTTTTCTATATGTTTTTTCATCGGGTACCAGGTCAACATAGCATATCAATCCGGAATGATCTTCTCAGTCATCGATGGGAAAATGGGATCTTATCCTTCTGAATGTGTTGAGAAGTTTATAAATTTGGCACTTAAGTGTTGCCGAGAAGAGACAGATTCACGGCCTTCAATGGCGGAGGTGGTTCGGGAAATAGAAAACATATGGCAAATGATGCCGGACTCGGACACTGCGGCAACCGAATCCTCCATCCCCGACTCTGGGGAGGTTGTGACCCCACCATCTTCTTCAACCTCTACAATGAAGAATCCTTATTTATCATCAGATGTCTCTGGCAGTGACCTTATTAGTGGAGTTGTTCCTACCATTACACCTAGGTGATTTTGTTTTTTTCTTTTTTTGTTTTTCTTTTTGGTGAGTGTAACATCTGTATAGTAGTCCACATTGTTTTTATTTGATTTGTAAAGATAATAGGTTGAACCATCCACTGTTTGGTAGTGGTGGTGTAACGCACTTGACACCAGAGTTTTTAGTTACCATAAGATGAATGTATTAAAGATACCATCTAGTGAGTCCATTGTTCCAACTGCTATTGTTTTGCCCGGTTATGGGATGACTCGAAATGAGTGAAAGACACAACTTTTGGGACACAATCTAAAAGATGTGTTATATCTCTCATGTGATATCACTGGATCCCATAATAATGACACAGGAGAGAGATAGACGCATCTCTTGAGTTGTGTTTCAAAAGTTGTGTCTTCTCTTGGATTGTGTCCTAAAAATTGTGTCTTTGGGTGTGTTCCAAGTATTACCCGCTCGAAATAGATCACGGTGATCACCCAAAATACCAAAAACGGAAGAACGAGAAGGAAAGGGCAATCAATGTAATAAAAAATTCCTTGGAAAATAACCATTGGAATTTAGAGGCATTTCAAGGGTATCTATCTAATATTAATATTTATTACATTTATCCTTCTCATTTTTTACTTACGCTCTATTTGGTTCTGTTAGGTTTGTGGATTTTTTGAGGGAAAAAAAGAGGGAAAAAGAATACGAGATAGAAAACTAATTCCTTTTGCCTTACAGATGGGACAAGTTTTCTTTCTTGTTTTCATTTCCCCTCTCTTTTCCCTCATGAAATCCATGAACCAAACAAAGCCTTAGTTGAGATGCAATCTAACAAATTAACATTATATCAATTTCTTGAGAATGTAATGGTCAGATTGGAATTACTTTTTTGAAATATACTCTCGCTAAGTTATATGTACATTCTCTTAATGTTCAACTTATTGGCCCTGTTTGTTGTAACTCAAAATAAGCTGAGAGGCTATAATTTTAAAAGCATCTAAAACCTTGTTTTTGATAAGTTAGTTTATTTCCCACTTTTAAGTTATTTTTTACTTAAAATGTGTTGTAAGCTAAACCCTGTTTGGTCGACAACTTGTGCAAATGCACGGGAATATATCCAAAAAAAAAAAAAAATCAAAAAATAGGAATACACAGTAACACAAGCAAGTCGATTGCTGCAAACACCCGAGTGTCTCCATAGCATAGGCCAACATGAAAACACTAGGGCTTAGGCTTAGTTTGGCCCCCATGTGGCTTTTTAAAAGGAGCTTATGAAATTTACTACTAAGTTATTTGATAATTTTGTACAAGTGACACACTACTCTTCAAAAATATATCATGAAACCAAAAAGCCACCTTGAGCTTTTAAAAGCTCCATTCTAGAGCTTTTAAAAGCTCCCCCAAAAAAGCCCTAAGTTCAATTTTTACAAAGCGCATAAACTAGTAACCAAATGAATTAATATGAAATTGTGCTTTAAAAAAGGAGAAGCACCAAAAGGGGGGCCAAACTAAGCCTTAGTTTGGCCCCCATGTGGCTTTTTAAAAGGAGCTTATGAAATTTACTACTAAGTTGTTTGATAATTTTGTACAAGTGACACACTGCTCTTCAAAAATATATCATGAAACCAAAAAGCCACCTTGAGCTTTTAAAAGCTCCATTCTAGAGCTTTTAAAAGCTCCCCAAAAAAGTCCTAAGTTCAATTTTTACAAAGCGCATAAATTAGTTACCAAATGAATTAATATGAAATTGTGCTTTAAAAAAAGAGAAGCACCAAAAGGGGGCCAAACTAAGCCTAGGTATGTATAAGGATTACCCCCAATCAGGTCACTCCACAATCTTAAAGCATTCAAATTGACAAAAAGAATTATGCTAAAGAAACGTATTTGGAAACCAAATTGTGATTCAAAAGTTAAAAAATCATAACATTACTTTTGCTTTAAATTAAATTGCTAAAAATCAAAACGCTAGAATCTTACAGATGTCCCAAACACGTTCAGATTATCACCACCCAAACTGTAAAGTGCAATTAAACCAATAAGGGTCTGAAAAAGAAATTTTATAATAAAATAAAACAACAATACCTTTTAATCAACTGTGAAGGAAAACAACAGTTTTCCTCAAAATCCATGTTGCTTCAGAAGAGACAATCAGTTCCCTTGTCACTGCAAAACAAAAGCAATTAAGAAAGGGAAATGTTTGGTACACACATTTTTTGACACACTATGCTTTAAACACATGTACCTTGTGCTGTTTGAATTTTTCACACTTTTCTATGCACCACTTATACAACACAGGGTATATGCATTTAAAGCTGTGTGTCAAAAAGTGTGTCAAATATTTGGGGCACACTCTATCTCTCTCCGAATGTTAGTGAAATTTGTTAGTGCCCCTAATATTATTGTTAAGAAAAATTGATAATAACAATTATCCAATATCAAAAGCAATGATAGGGAAATGAAATACAAAATTGAATATAAGAATATAAATATGGGTTATAGAAGAGAGAAATAGAAACAATGTGTATGTAATTCATGCTCCTAGGTGTATAAATATACGGACCAAAAGAACCTACACAAAGATACGTTATAAAGCAATAGAATTTTTGTATATATATATACTAGTACGTACCCGTGCCCGTTGGCACGGGTGAAAACAAAATGCAGAGTAAAATGACTTCAAGATAATTAGATTGTAAATTTGTTTGCAAAAAAAAATAAAATAAAAAAAGGGCTGTAAATATGCATTTTATCACTTGAAGCGGAGTGATGTTTTATGATCCATGAAGAAAATAAGTTAATAATTTTTACTTTCAAAATGATTGATGTGTATTTGCCCCCCCAAAATTGGTTGATGTGTGATTGTATTTCCAAAAATACATACAAAAAAAAAATAAATAAATAAATAAAAGAAAGAGAACAATCTTCCTAAATCCCAATAAGAAAGCTATTATGTAAACAAAGAATTAATTTTCAATTTCATAGCATAAATTATAACCATTGACCAAGTTAGGCATAGCTCAAGTGGCAAAGTTCCAACCTCCTCTCCCCCATGTTGTCGAAAAAAAACACATAACCATAAGCTCTTTGGCTCATCAAGGAATTTCTTTTAATCAAAACTCGTTTTTTTAGCTAATTCCTATCATCTTTGAATTGGCATCAAATTGTGACCCCAAAAAAAAAAAAATAGTATGAAATATGCATAAACTAAAAAGTTATTAACTTTGTTTTGTCAATGTATTTTTTACTGTTGTCTTCCTTTTTTTTTATTTACTCCTTTTAGTTTTTTTATTAAAAAAATGTTCAAAAATCATCAACAAAACACTTTTTAAGAAAAGAAGGGGAAAAAAAGTATAAAAGAAAACCATACTTAAAAGAAGGAAATAAATCTTTAAAAAATCTTATGGTTGAATTTAAGAAAGCACAACTAAATGGGAAAAAAAAAGTTGGGCTTAAGAATAACCTACTTAAATCAAATAGGAAAAATAAAAGAAGGGAAAAGAGGCATTTTTTTTTTCTTTCCAGAAGCTTATAAACTTCTAGAGTAAGAGGTTTTTTTTTTTTTTTTTTTTTTTTTATAGAAAACAAACCAAATAAAAAAAAAAGAAGAAAATACGTTATAAACTTAATTTTCAATTGCATTAATTGGGGACTGTTAATGTGAAATAGTCCCTAAAAGGGTTTAAGAAAAGGTATTTAAGTTTTATTAAAAATAAAAAAACTGTTTTTCAAAGACAATATTGACAAAACAATATAGCTTTTTTTTCCTTTCTACTGTTAATGTTCAAAATCATTAACAAAATCCTTTCATGGGCACGGGACAAAAATAGTGTTTCTCAACAAAATACTAAATACTAAAATACTTTAAAAACGAAAACAAAAAAGCCCAAAAAAAACAAAACCCTAAAATCAACTGTTTTCAAATATATAAAAACATAAAACAGAAATTCGGTATTTAAAAAGAGTTAATTCAAGGGCCATTTTTTTTCAATTTGTTTACTCTAAACACAAAAACAAAAAAGGAAAGAATGAAAAAAATAAAGGCTATGTTTTTATCCAAGAAGGATATTTTTTTTTTAGCAAAAATTCTCAATAAGGGGAAAAAAGGGGGAAAAAAATCAGTTTAAGAAAAAAGGGAAAGAAAGGAAAAAAAAAAGTAGTTATACAAAAAAATATATATATATAATAATAATAATAATAATAATAATAATAAAAGGATATGTTGTTTTACCCCAAATACTAAAATACTTTTAAAGCTTAAACAAAAACAATCCTAAAATCCATTGTTTTCAGTTAAAAAAAAACATAAAAAGGAAAGTTGGTAATATAGTCTGAGAAATATTATACTTTGAAATATAGTTGGAGAAATTTAATGCGTATATAAAGTGGATCAAAAAAAAAAAAAGCAGTTAAGGATTTTTTAATTTTTTTTTTTGAATTCAAAGTGAGTCTATCCTTCCAAGTCTAGTATGTGCATAGAAGAGAGAGAGGGAGAGAGAATTTCGGCTGAGAGTGGGGCAAATAGAGGGTGGAAGTTATATGGTGCATAAGGTATGTTGGTGAGATTGTTTTGTGACCGTTAGATTAAGTTGATCTAAGGGTGGAAAGTAGATATGGTGTGAAAAAAGGTCAAGATTCAAAATTGAGTAAATGAAGAACTCTTAATCATTGGATCAATTTTTTTTGGGACCCACACTGTTGCCCAATATAAGATAGATATGTATATGTATATGTATTCAGAGAGAGAGAAAAGTTAATTAAAACCTATGAATATTGAAGAACACAAAGAGTGAATCTTGGGATTAGTTGATAGAAAGAGGGTCACTTTTTGAATATTAGAATAGAAAAAGACGGTGTAAGAAGAAGAGGAAAAGCAGGAGGCATGAACCATCTAGATGCCACACTAAATCTATTACCATCCATAAAAGTGAAACGTTATGGTTTCTTTCACGCTCCGTTTGTTTCGATGTAAAATATATTTCAAAAAATAATTTTACCATATTTTTTGGTGTTTGACTACCCTAATAAATAGGTAAATTATTTTACTTTGAAAAACATTTTACTCTCGACAATAAAAAATGACTTACGTTTAAAATGAACTCAAGTCATTTTACATTCACGATTCACGATCGGGGCTCTCTCTCACGACTCTCTCACCAACGATCAGCAGCCATGGAAGATTCACCACATCTCCTTCGAATCTAGGGTTTCAGTAGCTGATTCTCTCTGTCCTCAACAAGATCGTCGATCATCCTCTTCGTTAAAGGTTCTTCACTATCTGTGTATATATACGTGTATATAAATCTGTTTATATATATAAATCTGTTTTAATCTGTGTATATGTATATATATGTGTATATACACGAATTGATTAGGTGCTCTCGCTAATTGATATATATGTATATATATATATATATGTATATACACGAATCTCTGTTCTTTGGTGTGTTTTTGACAGAAATTTTGGATTTAGACTGATGGGTTCTGGTTTTTAGGGGTAGTTTTGGATTTATAATGAAAGAACCATACCATATAAAGTCTTTAAACTCTCGAGGGTTTAAGGAAAGAAACTCAACTTGTACCTTCAGTTTAGAAAATTGTTTTTTTATTGTGTAATTTTTGTGGAAATCTAGAATTTATTGATAATAAATAGGAGTTGAAAACCTCTGTTTCAAGCAGTCACTCAATGAATATATGAAATGAGAATCTAAAACCTGCGTTTTGGTTCAAAACTTAAAAGCTAGCAGGCTTTAGTTTTCTTTGAATGATAGGTGTTCGGGTAACAATTTGATTCTTGAAATTAGCTTTTTTTCTATTATTTGTTTCGTAAAACAGTAACTAATTTTTCCCTTAAAACTTTTAGCTGTGAGAATTGAGTGGCAATGCTACAAAATCGGCTTTCCATCTATCTGTAAATTTGTTTTGGCTCTTGCCTTCAATTGCGTATGTGCTTCATTGCAGGTTGTTAGTTTACCCTGTTAATCCAACTGATTAAGTTTTGCAAAAGGTGCTCATGCATTGTTTGGGTTCAACTTAATATATTGTGAGAAAAAGGTAATGGGTTTGATCAGTTAGAGAAAAGTATTGCACAACTATTAGTTTTTTTTCCTCTCAGCAAAAAAAAAAAAATAATAATTTTTTTTCCTATATGAATTGATTCTTAACTTGAAAGATGCACTAATTTGGCAAATCACCAGTCATCTTTTGTGTGGTTTGGGAATAGAATGCCACAAAAGTGGCCCATTTGTTACTAAAAAAATCCCTTAAAACAGCAAGATCTCCTAAAGTTTCTTTTTCCATTTTACATGATGATGGTGCATGCCATCCTTTTCTGATACATAGAAGGATATAATGAGGGTGCATTCTCCAATATCATTCTAGCTCACCTTGCTGGTTTCTATTGTCCCCTGGTCTGACCACACTTATGTTCAGTTCGTTCCTTTAAATGGTTAGTAGAGATTCTTTTATATGTTTTTTTTTTCTTCTTTTCTCCCTTGCTAAATCTGGTTTAAATCACTTGGTAAAATATAGTTACGAATCTTTTTTAGGTTTGACATTCTGTTATAGTATATCCTCTGATTAGTAATGGCTCGCTTGCAACGCGCATAAATAACTTAATGACTTTTGTGGGTTTGTGTAGATGGACCAAAATACAGAGGATGGAATTATCACTCGCGCAGTAATAGTAGGAGCTGCCACTTCAGTTATAACTGCAGGTTTTGCAGTTATTAAAGCATATAGATCTAGGATACCTAAGGAACCTCGTATTGATAGGAGTCAGAAAAGGGAGAATTATATTAATAGCATATTATGTTGCAGTAAAGCTCATTGTATGGATCAAAAAATCATAGACTTCGAAAGCTTTGGCTTGAGAATTTCCAAAAGCAGTTGCCTTAGACTTTTTATGGTTCTTAGTATATGTTTGTGTCATTTTTAACTATGTTATTCTTTTTAAATTTGATAACCTTATTTGATTATGTATGATACTTTTAATTTCTAGTATCGGTTGAGTATGATTTAAGTTATGTGGGCATTGGAATGTTTGGATTGCTATCTTTAAGGTGATGATTGATAATAATGTTTTGTGATTATATACTATTTATAGTATCGATTGATTATATACCTTATTTGCTATTTCTATTATGTTTTCTATTTTTTATGTGAGGTTTGATTACTTTCAATTTCTATTTTAGCTTTTGAGTGGTCTTGAAAAGTATTGTTGCAGGTTGTGGTGGTTGAAAGGAATTGCTATTGTAATTGTCAAAGCCTTTTGGCCTTTTTAATTCTCTACCGTTTTTTAGCTTTCGAGTGATCTTGAAAAGTATTGTTGCAGGTTGTGGTGGTTAAAAGGAATTGTTATTGTAATTGTCAAAGCCTTTTGGCCTTTTTAATTCTCTAATGTTTTAGCTTTTGAGTGATCTTGAAAAGTATTGTTGCAGGTTGTGGTGGTGAAAAGGAATTGCGATTGTAATTGTCAAAGCCTTTTAGCCTTTTTAATTATCTACTGTTAAAAATAAATAAAATGTGTTTGTATGGATTTATTTATATATATGCTTTGTTGGGAAAAAAAAATTGTAAGGATTTAAAAAAATTGGATTTTTTAAATCGTACCAAACACCAGAAAACATTTTTCGGAAAATGTTTTCAGCATTGGCCAAACACCGGAAAATAGATGCAATGACAATTGTTTTACATGAGAATGTCTTACCTATAAAATATTTTCCAATGTAAAACATTTTACGTCGAAACAAACGGAGCGTCAATGTATGTAATAACTCTCTTTATTATATATAAATGGGAGAGTTGAACGAACTGGGGGTCCATAAAAGTGAAACGTTTTGGTTTCTTTCTTTTTTGTTGCTAAAGATGATTCAATTCATAAAAGGGAAAGAAAATCAGTAAAAAACAAAGAAACCGAAGAAAGCAAAGAAAGGTCGCACGTCCCCTTGTTTACATTCCTCAAAAACACTGAGGGGAATGTTAACAACCGGGGTGGACCCAAAGGAAGAAGAAAAGGGCTACATTGTGAGCAACAAAGTTTTCCGCTCGATGAACTTTATGAACATGCCAAAAATTGAAAAAAAACTCCCTAAAATTCTTCTGCCTTCCAGAATCGGGGATTCAATATTCCACTCAGCAATGTGAGACCAGTCCGCCAAACAAGAGCAAACAATCAAGGAGTCACCTTCCAAAATCAAAATATTCAGCCCCAGCCAAGAAGCTACAGAAAGTGCTAAGCAGGCTGCCTGTGCTTTAGCAACCAAAGGGTCAGCATTGGAGCTTTTCTCAGTATGGATATGGGTAATCTTACCGAGCTCATCACGAAAAACAGCGGCCACGGTGGAGAAGTTGGGTCGAACGACCACATCAAAGTTGGCCTTAAACCACCCACTAGGAGGGGGGGGGGGGGGGGGGGGTGTCCAAATCTTGACTGGAGCGGAGGCTCTTGGATTTTTCCGGTGAATGTCCTAGTGCTCAAAAACCAAATGGTCGATACGGGTCTTCCAAGAAGAAAGATCGAAAGAGGATCCTTGATGGACAACCTCATTGCAAAACCTCCAGATTTGCTCCATAGCAACAACTGCGAAAATGGTAAACTCAAGCGATTCCTCTTTTGGAATACCAAGTGCCCTAGAGGGATTGAGAATCTCACTAATCCAGATTTTGATTCCAAAGGGCATGAACACAGCAGGGTCCAGAGGCCATTTGGAAGATCTCCAAATAATTCTTGCCACTTCGTATCCCAAAAAAATGTGCTCCAAGGATTCAGTGGGATGGCTGCAGATTGGGCAAGCGGTGTTCTCGATAGGCATTCAGCTTGCCAGAGGGGTTTTGTTTGAAATAGCTTTGGAGGCCACCTTCCATTAAAAAAAAAAAAAAAAACTTTGTGTGGTTCGTGTAGTCTTGCATTCCAAAGGTTGATCCAACTGCGAGGAGGAAAACCACTAAAAGTCGCAAATCTGATTTGCTGATCTGTGAGGTAAGCAGATTTTGTAGTGAATGCCTCTTTGGATTCAAGGGTCCAAATCAATTGTCAAGCTCTCTACCAGTGGGTAAATCAATACGAGTAATGGCTTCAACCGAATCATCAGAGAAAACACTACGGAGGAGGTTGAGGTTCCATTCAGTACCATTGCTGGTAATTAACTCGTGAACCGTGGAGATAATGGGTCTGATAGAGAGCTTACAGACTGGTCTGAAGTTTGGGAGGGACAGGACCCATGGGTCCTCCCAGATTTTTGTATCATTGCCAATAAGTTTGCAAGATCCTTTTGCCAAGAGAGGAATAGAGCTGGAGACATCTTGCCAAACCCAAGATGCATTTGACTTTTTTGTGCTACGGAAAAGAGAAGAGTTATGGAGATATTTGCCCTTGATCAACTGCACCCACGCCTTGTTTGTGTCAGAAAGGACCTGCCACGACACGAGTCCCGCAGGCGAGGGGGTGTGC
Organism: Hydrangea macrophylla; assembly: GCA_033977485.1. Classification (NCBI taxonomy): domain Eukaryota; kingdom Viridiplantae; phylum Streptophyta; class Magnoliopsida; order Cornales; family Hydrangeaceae; genus Hydrangea; species Hydrangea macrophylla. The sequence goes on from CM066982.1 coordinate 97,010,677, forward strand.
TAACTAAAATAAAATAATAAACAAGAGCGGAAGAACTGAACGTACTGGTAATGCTTCGAGTCCTAGACCCGAAGCTTACCTGAAAAACTTTCTCTTTAGAAAAACAAATGTTTAAACATTAAAATCATTTAGAGTCCGAAGCTCTGAAACATTTAAACTTTGAAACCTCAAAACTTTGATACCATTTTATAACGCCTCGAGTCCTAGACTCCGAGGGTTACTGCGGAAGCATAGAATAGCCTTTTGAAAATCTTTGGTGGGAAAACAAAATCTTTAAAGATTCACGGATCTGAGTAAAGCGATAGTGAAAGCATTCAATTAGTCTTTTGAAAAGCTTTACTTGTCAATTTAAAAGACATTAACAGAAATCTTTATCGGTTCATCAAATGAACAACAGTGCAACGGAAAATCTACAGATCTGATAAACATTTATCAGAATTCTTCACCAGCTTTATAAAACAACTTTTAAATAGAAACTTAAACTTGGTTTCACATATCGAAAAGTAATACAATGATTTACTTCATTTTTCTCAATCTTTAGAAACTCTTAAAATAAAAGCCCAAGGTTTTTATTGAAATCAATATAAAGAATCATGATATCACAATTTCTTCCCCAAACGGGATCTGTACGAGTAAACTCTACTCCAGGCTTGAAAAATATGTTCATCATTTGGAAAACATTAATAAAACAGAAATCAGGTTTTCATTTTAAAACTATCATTTCTTGAAACAAATGGTTTTCAAGATAAGCAACGAAAAATCAGAGTTAAGCTATCATGCTATTTAAAAGCAGGTGAACTAATACTTGTCCAATTAAATCATAACATGCTCTTTGAACCATCATTTAAATTAAAATCCCATAAACTCGACCTTCAAACAAAGCAGAAGTTCATCAAATCTCGGGGGCCTTACCCTTATCTATATCACCTGAAAGAAATGTTTAATAGTCCATAAGCCAAAAGGCTCGTATAGTCATATAACCGCACAATAACATTTTCTATATAACATGCGTGAGTGCAATGAATGTCAATGTCATGTATGGAAAATCATTTTTCATGCCTTTTCAAACACTCACCCTCGATCGTCAATATCATTACCTGGACCATGGGCTTCCCGTCCACGTAGGCCTAGCCTCAAACGTGCGGGACTTTGGGCATTACAAATTACACGGAGGCCTAGCCTTCAACATTACGGGGGTTTCTTGCAGCACATCCCGCAATTCGAGTTCCTAGTGGTACCCATCTTACACGTCTACTCACAAATTCGGGATTTCTATCTTTTCAAAACAAAATCCCTCCTAGAGGGTTTTATGCACGGAAGCCTCTATGGTCTTCCCTTTTCAAAACCTGGAAGCCTCTAAGGTCTTCCCTTTTCAAAAATTGAAAGCCTCTGAGGTCTTTCATCCCAAAATCATTTTCGTGATTTTCGTGTTCATGCTCATGCTTATGAAATGTTATGACATATGCGAGCTCTAAGCATCCAGATATATTCAGTATTTCATAAGATAGATTATCAATCCATGTTTTTAATTTAAAGCAACACAATAGACATGCTAAAATCACCTAGGTAAACACATAGCAACTCAAGTAACCACTTAAGGCTTAGCAGCTCAAGTAAACACTTAAAGCATCACAACTCAAGTAAACATATAGGTACACTATTAACATGTTATACAACTTTATTAAGGGTTATATGGAACTACCGTTCACCAAGGATTGACTAAATAAGTAATCAGAACAAAAATCGGAACTGCTTAATCTGTTATAAATCTTGATATACAATAATGCACGTATATCAGTGAGGTACAACACCTCTAAGCATAAGTATAACTACTATTATAGTGAAGTATAACTCTTAAAGCTTAGGGTATAAGATCCCTTAGCTCATAACAGACTTAAGTAGAACAAAACAGAAGTTTTCAATAAACTGCCTCAGGTCGGTCGCGCGAGCCGCTCGTGCGATACCTCGCTCACGCGGGCCGCTCGGGCGAGTTTTGCTCAGTAAGGGCACGTGGTTATTTAAAAACAGTTTTCAAAAATATCTTGGTCGCGCACGCGGGCCGCTTGCGCGACCCCTCGCTCGCGCGGGTCGCGTGCGCGAGATGTTACAGAAACGTCTTATTCCTTCTTTTTCCCCTATTTTGAAATCAAAGACTGGTTTTTACCCATTTTGAAAACTTAATCCAAACAGGACTTCCAATATATGAATCTCTTCCTTTTCCCGCATAGATTTTAAATATGAAAACAATTTTTATTGAAATCAAACGTAGCTCACGATTTTATTGAAAAATCGAATGGTGATAAAACTTTAATTCGACCGTTCGTCGCAGCCGCTACGAATTAGCTTTTGAAAATCAAAACGGAGCCTCGTGGGATCGAGACCTTTCATTTGATATAAAGAAATCAAGTTTCTGTTACAGTTTTTCTGCTCGCTATTTTCGGATCCTTAAACGATATATAATATATATATATATGAAATTCTATATATATATATATATATATATCTATATCATCCGTTAATAAAAATTGAATTAAAAACTGAATTATCAATGATATTACAAAAGAAAGCTTACCAAATGGATTTTATTGAGAATTGCAGAGAATTCCCAAATAAGAAATCAAGCTTGATTTCAATTACTACTGAATATATATATATATATATATGTGTGTGTGTGTGTATGTGTATATATATACATATATATATGAACTGAAATCCAACTAATAAAAAAATGGTGTAGGAACCTTACCCAATTTCAATTTCAGAGAGGTATGCAAAGGATTCCAAATCCAAGCTATTGAATTCAATTCGCTTGGATAAATATATGTTTCTGTCCATATATATATGTGTGTGTGTGTGTGTGTGTATGAATATGAAATGTGTGTGTGTGTGTGTGTGTTTGCAGCCGAGATTGAGAGGGAGACAGTGGAGAGTTGGTGCATTTGTGTTGGGAGGTGGTTAGTATATATAGATTTTCTTTGCTTGCTCTCTAATCCCAAACACACACTACACACTCCTACACACACTGCACAAAACACACATGCATACTATTGTGGACAAAAAATTATTTGGGCTCCAAGTCTCCTAAGGGAGATCCTTGTGTGTGTTGAGCTCACGCGATGATACACAAACACAGTTAAAATTCAATACTGCTAAAAATCTCAAATCTGGTATTTTTCTCTGACAAAAAAGAACTAATAAATTTTAATATTTTTTGGGTCACTAAAATTATGATCCCCCATTCTGCGAAGGCCAAGGCCTCCACATCGCTTAGGGAGACAAATGGAATCCCATGCTTTGAGGAAGATGCCCTTCTTCCCATTTTCTGCATGCCCCCACCAGAACATTCTAAAAAGGCTATCCAACTTATTGCACACGGTAATGGGGATAGAGAAAAGGGACATCGAGTAGGTAGGAATAGCTATGGCCACAGTGCAAATCTAAGTACCTCTCGCAGCTTGGGATAAGAGGGAAGCTTTCCACCCTTGGAGTCTTCTTTGAACTTTTTCAAGGATTTCCTTGAACACTTGTTTCTTGGATTCCTTTGCCAGTAGTGGCATCCCAAGATATTTAGTGTCCGGAGGGGTTCTTTTGAGCTGAGATTCTCTCTTTATGGATTTGATTACATCGGGGCATGTGTTTTTGTTGAAGATGATCCTAGATTTATGATATTTAGTTTTCTGTCTAGACCAGTCATTGAAGGAGTTGATGCAGTCCAGAATGCTACGAGCTTCATCTGGATGTGCTTTGCCAAAGACAAGAAGGTCATCCGCAAACATAAGATGGTTGAAGGAGGGGCTGTATCTAGCTGCTTTTATGTTAGGGATATATACTAAAAGCCATGCTTTATGTAGTTGATTTATTATTCATTTAATAAAATCAGTTAATCCATTTTTTTATGAGAATCTGTGTAGGCAATGTTTGTATTATATTATTTATTTAATATTATGCATGTGTGTCTCTCATTCTATATAGTAGGTGGTTTGGTGTGTAGAGTTCGACTTACACATGGAAGATCAGGCCATCAGATATTATAGAATGTAAGATTTTGGTTTACAGTCTTAGATGGGATTGGACACACCATCGGTAGGACTGCAGCATGGTATTGTAGTAGGTTTGTTTTGACTACGGAAAATGGTATAGTTTCAACTCACTATGCTGGTACACTTTGTGTATTAAACGGGACTGACTTGGGGTAATTATCTTTATACTGACTTATAAGATAATTAATACCTCATGGCTATTATGAGTGCTTATGCTCTAAATCCTAAGTTAATTTGTAGACACGTACATTTGATATTTATATTTTGATCCCTAAAAGGGTGAGATCCTTAATTGGGTCAATATCTCATTGGATTGGGTGGCAATATTAACTGTGTGGTGGATATTAATTAATGATGGAATCCATGTCTCAATTTTGGGATTGATGATATCCCCTTGAGAAAGCTTATAAGTTTTGATTATGTCAAACCCTGCAGGTGGATTTTGTATCCGACTTATCAGATAAGTTAAGCAGAGAATCTCAAGGAATTTTAAGAAATTAATTAAATATGATTGTCAGTAATTATATTTAATTAATGGATATCTGTAATCTTAACATGGGGAGATAATAAGCATTTAATAACATGGAGCTCGAAATATATTTTTTAGATAAGGGTAGGAGTGCAATTATAATTCTTTAGTGGTATGAATTATAATTTATGAAAATAGGAATCTGATTCAGTTCGAATTAGGGTTTCCTAATTCCATAAGGAAGCCTATTCCTTATTGACTTCTTATGGTCCCTATAGTAGCCTATATATATATGCTACTTTGGCTCTCTCCTCTGTTAGCATTTTTCTATATAGAGAATTATAACTCGGAATAGAAAAGAGAGCGTAAAAGAGGAAGAGCAGAAAACAGAAAGGATTTCGAAAGAGCCCACACTCAGTTCGATATTCTGGCAGCAAAGGAATACGGTAGAAGGTCGTGAGCTGTTATCGAGCCCGTGTTCTCGATTCGTCTACTACATCAATCCGTTTGAGCAGTTTAAGGTAACCCTAGTTCCGCCCTTGTAGGGTTATTGTAGTTTTCACGTATTTTTTTTTTTTTTGCAATACCAACTTATCCGCGATGTCAATGGATTCTAGGAACGCAGTTTCCTAACATTTTATCCCTTTGATGGCTCCAAAATCAGCCTCTCTTTGGAACCACCTGGATAACACATCAGAGCACAAAATAAACAAGAACGGGGACAGGGGGTCCCCTTGCCTAAGGCCCCTACCAGGTTCAAAAAAACCGGTAGGACGACCATTTAAAAGAATGGAGTAGGAAACAGTAGTAATGCATTGGTTCCAATTATACCACTTCTCAGAGAAGCCAAAGCACTTAAGCACAGTAATAAGAAAGGGCCATTCAATTCTGTCATAGGCTTTTTCCATATCAAACTTAATAGCCATAACACCCCCTTTTCATTTCTTGTTTTTCATAGAGTGAACGATCTCCTGGGCAATGATACTGTTATCGTGAATAAGTTTGCCCGGGACAAACGCAGATTGAATGGGGGAAATCAATTTCTCCAAAAAGGGTTTCAATCTGTTGCTTAAGATTTTTGAAATGAACTTGTAAATCACATTACATAAGCTAATGGGTCTGTAATGATTCACGTTGGAGGGGCTGGGCATTTTCGGAATCAAAACTAAATTTGTGTGGTTTAATTTTTTTAGAATGAAACCCCCAGTGAAAAAACTGCTCACAGTGTCCACCACATCTTGTTTGATAATGTGCTAGTAAGTTTTGTAAAAAACAGACGACATACCATCAGGTCCAGGGGCCTTTGTGGAACCGATATTAAACATGGCAGCCCGGATTTCATCTTCATTTGGGATTTGACAGAGACTTGTGTTCTCAGTTGTGGAGATGATGTTTGGGATGAGACCATCAAGATCGGGTGAGAAAGTGGGCAATGAGGATGTGAAAGTGTCTGAGAATTTTTTATATGAAAGCCTCACCAATTTCCTCTAGGTTGTCTGTCCAAGAACCGTTTGTTCTCTTTAGCAGATCAATTACATTTCTTCTTCTTCTCACAATAGTTGAGATGTGAAAAAATCTCGTACTTCGATCCCCCTCCTTGAGCTAGTTAATCTTAGATTTCTGCCTCCACATAATTTCTTCTCTCTTCAGATTTTCATTTAGCGCCAGCTTATCCTTAGACAGGTTGTGTAAATTATCATTAGATGGCTCAAGAGATTGCAGCTTTTTAATGCAGCTCAGATTGTCTTTGATATTAGCGTGAATCCTTCCAAACTGGTTTTTATTCCAATTAATGAGGGCCAGTCTCATAGCCTTTAATTTTTTACACTGCTGGAAAGTTGCAGAACCAGAGGTGGGGGTAGTTCTCCAGACTTGCTCAATCATCCAGCCACAGTTTTCATCACGAACCCACATAGCTTCAAACTTGAAAGATCTTGCAATTTTGTGTCGCTCTCCCATAGTATTGAGAACAATGGGAGAGTGGTCAGAACTGGTAATGGGAAGATTTCGCACAGTAGCTCTCGAAAACAACTCACGCCAGGATAAGTTGGAAATACCACGATCAAGTCTCTGTCAAATATTGGACCAACTCGGTCGGCCATTGTCCCAGGTGTGACCAATTCCAGAGAAACCTAAATCCACCAGGTTGTGGGTTTCCAAAAACCCAGCTAAGCCTCCGTTGGAGGGGCACACAAATGGTCTGCCCCTTTTTTTTCTCGGATTGATTTGCGATACAATTGAAGTCTCCAAAAGAAACCTAGGGACCAGTAGCATTTGCCGCTATAGATCCCATGTCGTTCCAGAAGCGAGCCTTATCCTTCCAGCAGGGAGCACCATAAACTGCTAAGAGGGACCACTGATTAGAGAGGGGGGGGGGGGGGGGGGGGGTCTGAGAACACCATAGCATTGATCATATTTTTATTTAACACAGAGTTAACTAAATCAACACCATTCAGCCAAGCAAGGCAAAGACCACCTGCTTGTTGAACGGCAGGAACCAAGGAGTAATTGTGGAAACCCAACCGATTCATCAACGACGCCATTCGTTTGGAACTCAACTTTGTTTCTGATAAGAAGAGACACTCAAGTTTGTGTACTCTTATCAAGGCCCTAAGAAATCTGACTGCCGTGGCCAGGGTTAAGCCACGACAGTTCCAACTGATAATAATCATTGGCCAAGAGGGAGCTCACCACCCACCTCTTCGGCATCAAGAATAGCTTGGGTTATAGACATTGGGACAACCAAGACATCGCTTGCTTCCTCATCTTTCGCAGAGGAGCTTACCCTTCTTGAAGATATAACCAGAATGCTAGAGGTTTGGTTTTGAGGAGTAGGTTCAAAGAAGGTTAGAAGCAGATGGGAGGGGAAGACTTCAAGGGTTCTGGTTTTTTTTTTTTTTTTTTTTTTTTGGGGGGGGGGGGGGGGTTGGGGGGCGGGGGTGTGTGATATGAGTTGGGCATTCAAGACTTCTTTTCTTTTTCAAATAAAGGGTGGAGGGATCTAGGGGGAATTTCGTAGCACCTTGGTAGGTGGAGTCTATCTCCAGAATTTGAGTAATTCTAGAGATTGTGGGAGGTTCTACAGGAAAAGGGTAGGGCTAATGGTTAGGCTTGTGTGAAGGGCCTTATGGGTTGGAGGGTTGTTGGGCTTTGGTTGATTTTGTGGAGTGTTTATGAGTTGTGGTATAATATAGCTTTGGGTTGGGTTATGGCATGTCAATGTATGTAATAACTCTCTTTATTATATATAAATGGGAGAGTTGAAGGAACTGGTGTTGGGGGGGGGGGGGGGGAGGGAGAAGAGAAGGCCGTGAATGCCACGTAGGAACAAAACATAAACAGATTCAAAAGAAAGGAACTAATTCTACTTTTAATTATAATAATTATTAATTATAATGGTAATAGATTTGGGCAACAATAACTCCATTGATATATTTGATCTCCCTTTGTCCGGTTTTATACTTTTTAGAGGGAAAATTAAAATTAGTCAATAATTTGTTGACAATTTAAAAGTCAGTCATGTACTTTTTGAAAAATTAAAGGAAATCTATTTAAAGTGTATAAATTAGAAATCAATAAACTATTTTCCTAAAATGTCTAAACTGCCTTTCTCTCTCTCTCTCTCTCTTTCTCCCTTTGGTCTCTTCTCTCTCCTCACATGGCCACCAACACCACCACTACCACCACCACTTGCCACCGCCGCCGCTACCACCACAACCACTACACCTATCACTACCACCACCACCACCACTACCCTTAAAGGGCCACCACCACCACCACCACCAAAGCCAACCCAAACCCCACCACCATCACCACTAAACCCTAACTTCTCTCTCTCTCTCTCTCTTTGATCTCCCCTCTCCTCACATGGCCACCAACTCCACCACCACTTGCCACCACCTCCACCACCACCACCGCCACCACCACCACCACCACCACCACCACCACCACCCCAACCCAAACTCCACCACCACCCTCAAAGGGCCACCACCACCACCACCACCACTACTAACACCAAACTCCAACCTGTCTCTCTCTCTCTCTCTCTCTCTCTCTCTAGGATAAATAAAAAGCCATAGACGATCACCACCACCATTGACCGCCGCCATTGTAGGGAAAAAAAGTTACAGGTTTTGGAGCAAATTAATGGCCAAACATAAGGAACAACTCACCAAACGTTATTGGGAACAACTATCCAAATGTAAAAAGCAACTCACCAGACGCTATCGGGAGCAACTTTCTAAACGTAAGGAGCAACTGTCCAAACGGTTTGGAGAGTTGCTTGTAATGCAGTTTGGTTAGTTGTTCACGATGCCGTTTGGTGAGTTGCCCTCGATAACGTTTGGTGAGTTGCTCCTTGTTGGATAAAAAAATTGATTTTGGCCATGTTTGAGGTCAAATAAATGTGGGCCCCATTTAGAGTTTGAATGGGGTCTTTGTGGGTTTGTGTTCACCTCCATGAGTAGATGAACTTTGGATATGTACATACATGGATGAATCCACAAATACATAATATACATCCAATGAATCCTCTCTCCCCATAGTCCTATATATTATGACCTTTCTCCTAAGAAATTCATAGTCAGAAAAAACAAGAACTCTTTCCTTCCTTCCAATATTCATTCCTGAGAAAGTTACAAACATAGTTGGTTCGCTGGAACAGTTGTACATCGTGCTTGTCAACCGTTGTTGCTGCTATATCCTAGGAGACAGATGTCGAAGAAATCCTCAAGCACATCTGGTGAGGCGGCAAATCTGTTTTAAGGAAACTGTGTATATTACAGACCTCGGTTTGATTATTTTTCCAGTTTATGCTTTCTTTTAGTTACTGTAATTTTTATTTCTATAGGCAGTTTCAATTTTGTATTATAAGATTAATTCCTGTACTGCTTCTGTTTTACACCAATTGTATTCAAACAGTTTATTGAATATCATTTTAATTTTCCAACACTCCTTATGTTTAGAAAGTTACTCTTGATACTATTTGGTGAGTTGATCCTTACATTTGGATAGTTGCTCCCAATAACGTTTGGTGAGTTGCTCCTTATGTTTGGCCAATTGCTCCAAAATCTGTAACTTTTTTTTCCGGTGGTCATTGGTGGTGGTGGCCATTTATGCCTTTCTCTTCCTCCTAGAGAGAGAGAGAGAAAAGAGGAGATCAGAGAGAGAGAGAGAGAGAGAGGTTGGGGTTTGGTGGTGGTGGTGGTCCTTTGAGGGTGGTGGTAGGGTTTGGGTTGGGTTTCGTGGTGGTGGTGGTGGTGGCCTATTAAGGGTAGTGGTGGCGGCGACATGTGGTGGTGGTGGCGGCTGCAAGCAGCGGCGGCATGTGGTGGCGACAGATAGTGGTGGAGTTGGTGGCCATGTGAGAAAAGATAAGAGATCAGAGAGAGAGAGAGAGATAGAGAGAGAGAGAGAGAGGTTGGGGTTTGGTGGTGGTGGTGGTGCGGCGGCAGGTGGCTGGTGAAAAGAGAGAGAAGAGATCAAAGAGGGAGGGTAGTTTTGACATTTTACACAAAACTTGATGTGTTTTTAATTTTTAAAAAGTACATGATTGACTTTTAAATTGGCAACAAATTGTTGACTGGTTTTTAATTCTCCTATGTATGAGAGTGTTAATCATACACTCACATAAATTGTCAACAAATGATGTTTAATCCCGAGTCCCATTGCATTCACCAATGGGATGCTTGGGAGAGTATTGGTAAACCATTTTTTGGGTGAGCAAAAATGCTCTCATCTACATATACTCCTCCTCACTATAATGTGGATTTTTAGTGAAACTAAGCGAGTTTATTTAACAAAAAATGCTATGGGAACTCCCTAAATGCTTTTTTTTTTTTTTGGTAAGAATTTTTATTTATTTTTGTTGTTAATTGCTTTGCTAGTCGTATGTAGTAACTCCTTTGTTAAATACTTTGCGAGTTGTACTACATACAGTAATATGAATATTTAGTTTAGAGATTCAAATTTATTGCTAGTTGTACCACGATAGTATTACATACGATTGCGTATAATACAACTAGCAAAAATATTTAATTTACGGATTTAAATTTGATAAGTATACTATAGGGCCATGTTTGGCAGGCCGGATAAGGGGGTCGGATAGGATATAAGTTGTCCTATCCAGTGTTTGGTGCCCCATCGGATAGGATAAAAACTAATCCTAAAGAGGTTTTTATCCCACTCAGCTTGGGATAAATCCAACCCATTGGGGGGGTGGTATTAGGGCAGATAACTTGGCTTGGGATAACTGATGGGATAAAAAAAAAAAAAAACCATCGTGATCTGAGGAGGAACAGAGCGAGATCTGGAGAGGAGAAGAGAAAGCGATCAAGAGAACTCACCACCGCCGACGCTTTGCCTTCATCTTCACCGTCTCCAGCCGTAGCCGTCGCCGTCGCCTCTCCGTCGCCGTCCGTACCCCTGGTTAGAATCGCAGATCTGGTTTTTATTGCTGAAATTCCTTCTTTTTTTTTTTTCTTTTTTTTTTCCTTTCTTTCTTTCCATTTTTACTTAGATCTGATGATTTAGAGTAGTATATACAAAGACATTTACATATATGATGATGTATAGCCGTCGATGTCCCCACCATTTCCATTTGATTGCTTTCTTTTCTACATACATCTAGATTAAGAGGTATAGCCGTAGCTTTTTGGCATTCAAATGCCATTCAAATGCTTTCTTTTCCATTTGATTACATCACTTACATTTATATATCAGATGATGTATAGCCGTTGCTTTTTGGCATTCAAATGCCATAAAAATGTCCCCCTATAACTAGATTAAGAGGTTAAAATTCAGAACTTACTAGTAATAATCCTTACAAGCCCTTGAATCTTATACTACATGCATACATGCAGAAAATCAAACAAATTCGTATATTAGGATATTTGGGGGCAGAATCAAAGCTTTCCAACTAAATTTTATCTGTAGTCTCCAAATCTTATACTAGAACTAAATTCATACTAGTTCTAGAATTTGCAGAAATTCAATTGTCAACACCCCCTTTATTTTTCACCAACTTATTGGGACCATTTTTTTTCATTTCCTTTTTGGGTTTGTTTGAATGCTTAAAAAAGATAAAAGGATAATAGAGGTATACACAAGTTGAGCCACTCAACAAAGGCTTGAGGCTGGGCTTGGCTAGGCTCGATAATAAACGAGCCAAGCTTAAGGTTGGCAAGATGTCAACTCTTAAAGCTCGGCTCAAGCTTGGCTCGAATTCCTCGACTCGAGTACAACCCTTGATACTCTAACATGATTTTTTTATTATTATTTATACTTGAACACACACACCAACACATACGCACCCAACTCAACCCAACCCAACCCCACCCCACCCCAAAATCCCACGATGACTCAATACAAAGTCGGGCAAAGTCCACATAACATATTAAAAAATAAAGGGACAAAAACTCTCCTACAGAGAATGTCAAACTCTTGCACTTCCACTTAGAAGAAGTAAAGTCACTCCACTAAACCAAAAGGCCAGTGGTAACATTATTCATTTAAAATTCTTATCAAATGTAGTGGTCATAATGATAGCTAAAAGTAAATAAGTATTGAAGGTAATCTTTATATGTTAGCATCTTCCATGTAGTCCCATTTCTAGTAAAATAACTGTGCTTAGGTAATGAAGTATTGAATTTTTAACCACATGAACTAAAATACTTCAGTTTTGGCAATAGGTAACTCTTTCAATATCTTTTTCTTTTTTCTAGATTCTAAATTGATAAAGGATGACTGTTGCTGAAACCTTAAGCTTGCCACTTCAAACACATGCTCCAATCTATATCACTGTTGCTGAAACAATTCTTCACAGTTTGACACTTTTTTTTTTTTATTTTTTTATTTCTTGGATGTTTGATTGCCTATGTTAAATGTTGACACTTTTTTTAAATTCGATTCTTTTTTTTTAAATGTTAAATGTTGACACTTTCTAATTTGACACTTTTTTGTTTTAATTCTTGGATGTTCATAGTTCTAACTTAAATGTTGATTCTATGTTAAATGTTGACACCAAATTTTAATTTCACTCATTTGATTGTTAGAAATGGATTTTGAAGAAGAAGAAGAAGAGATTGAAGCATACATTGTATTGGAGGAAATGTACAATCAAATGATGCTTATGCTTGTTATGTTGATGGTAATGATGTATGCTACAATCCATAGACACTATCAAAAGTTTTGTTTAAGGGATCGTACATTCGTTAGGCATGAAACACGCGTAGAAGAAATAGATAGACTTATACATGGAAGTGATGTAACTTGTATTGAACAACTAAGAATGGATAGGCATACATTTGCGTTGCTGTGTGATCGTGTAATCAAGTTTAAATTTCGTCGTTCGGGAGAAACAATTAGTAGGTACTTTAATGCTGTTTTAAATGCAGTCTTACGATTGCAAGGTGTCTTGCTTAGAATTCCAGATCCTATATCGAATGATTGCACTGATGAGAGATGGAGATGGTTTAAGGTATGCTATTGGTTATTAAGATATGTGATTGCATTAGATTTATATGGGTTTGTCTATTAATATCTAAACTAGTTTCAATAATGTAGAATTGTTTAGGGGCGTTAGATGGAACCTATATCAAAGTGAATGTTCCTGAGATTGTTAAACCAAGATACAGAACAAGGAAGGGGGACATTGCGACGAACGTGTTGGGAGTATGTTCACGGGATATGCAAATCATATATGTACTTCCGGGGTGGGAGGGATCAGCTGCAGATTCTAGGATACTGCGCGATGCAGTTACTAGAAGGAATGGACTAAAGGTCCCTACGGGTGAGATTTTTTGGAAATTATTTTCTTGATGTTTTTTCGTTCTTACAACATCCATGTACTAAAACCAATTTATTTTTTTAATCACGCGTATTATAGGTTATTACTATCTTGTTGATTCTGGGTATACAAATGGCGATGGATTTCTTGCCCCGTATAGAACCACTCGCTATCATTTGTCTGAGTGGAGGGAAGAGTCATTGGCACCAGCGACGCATGAAGAGTTCTTTAATATGAAACATTCAGCTGCTAGGAACGTCATAGAAAGATGTTTTGGACTACTTAAGTTAAGGTGGGCTATTCTTAGAAGTCCTTCATATTATCCAGTCAAAACACACTCCCGAATAATCATAGCTTGTTGTTTACTACACAACCTCATTCGACGCGAGATGCCAACAGACCCACTAGAAATGCAACTAGATGCCTCTACTGGTCAGAATATCACTGAATTGGATGCAATAACACAAGTGGAAACTTCGGATGCATGGAGTCAGTGGAGGGATACCTTAGCGAGAGCAATGTTTGATGAGTGGAGAGCTAGAAGAGGCCATTAGGAATTATTGTTGCATTTTATTATTGGACTATTGTATTCGGGATTATTGTTGTATTTGATCTTGTTGCATTTTATTATTGGACTATTGTATTCGGGATTATTGTTGTATTTGATCTTGTTGCATTTTATTATTGGACTATTGTATTTGGAAACACTGTTGTATTTGATCTTGTTGCATTTTATTATTGGACTGTTGTATTTGGGATTATTGTTGGATGATGTTGTGTTTAATTTGGATGATGTTGTGGTTAATTTTAGAGATGGATATTGAAATGGATGCTAGTCAATCCAAGGAAAAGGGAAAAGAGACTTCTCGACGTGTTTGGACAAAAACAGAAGAAACTGCATTACTAGATATACTCGAAGACATAGTTAAAACAGGGGGTAAGGCCGATAACGGTCAATTTAAGCCTGGATCAAATGCAAAGATCTACAACCAACTTCATGTTGTTCTTCCAGGGTGTGGTTTGAAAATACACCCACACATTGATTCGAAAATAAAGGCAATCAAGGTCGAATATCATACCATTTCCGACATGTTGGGAGAAACTGGGTTTGGTTGGAATCCTGATTTGAAATGTGTTGAAGTTGAAACCGATGACATATGGAACAAGTATTTGAAGGTACTAAATTGATGTTTTTTTTTCTTTTTTATGGGATTAGTCTATAGTTTTTTATTTGAAGTCCTCAATGATTTGAGTTTTATATTGTAGAAAGCGCCTAGGGCCAAGGGATATCGGAACAAGCCTGTGCCAAACTTTGATAGGTACGCCTTTATTTTTGGAAAGGATCGTGCTACTGGTGAGGGAGCAGAAGGTCCTGCAGATGCTGTTGAGAATTTAGAAGCTGAGGGAAACAACGAGACAAGAGTAGATGAGATGAATACATCTACTTCCGTGACTCAAACAGCAAAATCTCAAACTTCTTCTAGAAAAAGGGTTAGGAATAGTGATTCACTTACAACATCGATGAAGGAGATGAGATCAATGATTGAATTATGTATTGGAAGTATGGATAAAAGGATGGGTGATGTTGCAGAAAGACTTGGCCAAGCTAAAGATTTGTCAAAGGATAGAAGAAAAATTATTGAGGAGTTGCAGAAGATGACCGCATTAACTCCTCGTGATCAAATAGCTGTGGCTAGGAAGATTGGCGAGCGGCCTGACTACGTTGATCTATTTTTCAGTGCCAATGATGAATACAAACAAGAGTTTGTTGCAATGTTGCTTGAGGAGGGGTTTTGAACTATGCTTTTATTTGGATTAATATCTAGACTATGTTTTTTTTTTTATTTGGATGACTGTTTAGACTATGTTTTTTTTTTTATTTGGATGACTATTTAGACTATGTTTTTTTAATTTGGATGACTGTTTAGACTATGTTTTTTTTATTTTTTTTTATTTGGATGACTATTTAGACTATGTTTTTTTTATTTGGATGACTATTTAGACTATGTTTTGTTTATTGTTGTGTTGAACTGACTTATTATTTGAGACTTGTTTAGATGGCTAGTGACAAAGTTTACATTGTCTTTGTCGGTCGAGTTCCTGGAATTTATCAAACTTGGGCAGAATGTCAAATGCAAGTCCACAATTTATTATTTGAGACTTTTTTTAAATTTTTTTTTATTTAGGGAAAATTGGAAGTCTATTTTTTAATGTTTTTAAATCCATATTTACAATTTCTGTGATAAATACAATAAATTGGTTCTAAAAAAATATATCCGACAGTTTTATCCGGAGACAGTACCAAACACAGGATAAGGATATAAACAGCTTATCCGACAGTTTTATCCAGACAATACCAAACACAGGGTAGCATAACAGCTTATCCGACAGGATTACTATTCCAGTCCGATCCTGCCTTATCCTATCCAATCCGACAGTTTTATCCGGCCTGCCAAACGAGGCCTAGTAGTACTCGTATTTAAGAGCTCTCTTTGTAATACGATGAAGGTCAAAGCCAAAATATGTTAAGTAGGCCCCTGACCTCAACTCACCTTGTAATAAGGCCTTTGTTTGTTATAATGGGCCTTACATGTTGGACCGAGTCATTGGAATTGGACCCAACTGGGCCTATATTTCTTTACGCTGACGCATGCTCACACGCATACACACACAGGTCAAACACGTGTGCATCGCGTTAGGGTTTCAAGAATGGCTTACTCTTCTTTCCACCGCCTCATATATATGACCTATATATACACTTCTGGAGCCTCCGTTCTATTTCTCCTCCATATTTCAGAGTTTCTCCGCAAACAACACAACAAAACACAGATCGCTCGCCATGGGGAGGAGTAAGTGACTTTCGAATTTGTATATCTGTTTATGTATGTATATATATATGTATTTCGATATAACTTTGCATTTGTATCTGCATACATACCCCACCATATGCGTTTATTGTTGTTGTGTATGTGTGTGTATATATATATATATATATATATATGTTTATAGATAGATGTTCGCATTTCTATATGTATTCAACCATACTGGGATGTGTATAATTTATAAAAATTCGATTCTATGAAGATATGTTTTAGCCATCGATGGATTTCGTATTAGGGATGATTGTTTGGCGTCGCATGAATGCTTTTTCATGTATGAAATTCGGTGGAGTCTTAAAATATGAGATCTTTGTTTACTGCCTGAATTGAACACATCTTCTCGCTTGATTTTATTAAGGGTAGGCGTCCAAATTTTGCATTCCAGATACATGTGACAGTGAAGACTTTATAGACCCAAAAAAAAATAAAATTTGACAATCGGACCACTTCAATATCTTCTAATCAAAATCAAATTGTGTCATTAATACATGTATTTAGGAAGTATTTGAAATGCAAAATTTGAAAACATAGTAGAAAAAGTGCTCAAAAGCATATCATTTAAAAGCTTAAATGGCAGCTGCCATTTGCCATGCCAAAATTGAGAGGATAGGTAACCATGACATTTTTTGGTAGCTGGTTTGGCATAGCTTTGGAGGCTCGCCATGCCAAAGCCCCTGCCAAATATAGGATGGCACACTAAATGGCAGGGGCGTTGGAGTTGGTCTTATGCATCTTTCTTTGGTTGCTGGGAAATACTATATTTTATTTATTTTTGTTGAATAGCGACGTTCCATCGCTAAGATTTTCTCTTTGCAATTGTATTATTAATTCATTGCACTATTGCTTTCAAGGGCAGATGTAGATATTTTAAGTGGGGGGGTTGGCTGGGGGTGGAATTAAAAAGTTGAATTTGGGATGATCGAATTTATGGGGGTTAGGTGGCGGCGTGGCGCTGAGGTGAACTTTTTTGGGTATATTTATGCATTTTCCCAAGTAGATAAAGGATATAACCTATTGCTATAATAACTAACACGAGAGCTCAAGCACTAATAAAATATGGAGTTCTGAATTTTCAGGAGGGGCTCAAGTGTAAAAAATTATTTTATAGGGTAGCTTTGATTTTTTTTTTTTTTTTTAAATACACAGGGTGGCTTGAGACAGGCCCCCTTTGCCTGCCCTTCAATGGGTCCGCTCCTGATTGCTTTGATAACTAAGGGAAGGTGAGGTGAAGATAAGAAAGGGAAAGAAAGGTGAAGATAGTGTTAGATAAAAATGATTGTGGTAAATCAGTATGTGGAGAGAAATCTAAGCCAAATTTCTTGAATATATTACAGACTTACAATTCATTTGTCGTCAAAAAAAAAAAAAAAAAAAGAAAAAGAAAAAGAGAGAAAAAAAGAAGAAGGAAGAATTGTCTTTTCTTCTCTCTCCTTTTCCACCAACTTGTTTGTTGACGATTCTTCCTTTTCCTTTGAATTGTCGCAATCCAAGCCGAGTGTTATTGGCAAAATGTGTTGGTTGTATATATTTTCAGAAAACTCTCATGTGGCAAGACTATTTTGTATCCATCAGGTCATTGTTTTATTAGAAAACTAAAGGACTTTGGTGCACATGATGGGTGTTCTGGTATCTGTTAGTATTTATGAATTTGAATCTGTGTACAATTAGGATTATTGTCTCAGAAAATCGCCCGATGTGCCAAGGAATCAATTAATCTGTTTGAAAACTCAAGGACTTGGTGAATTTGAATTGCATTTGTTGCTATTCAAGTTGTACATGCTGCTTGATTACTGTTTTAAATATTGCGTCACCGGATAGCCCAACAGTCACGAGACTTTATTATCCCATTTTGAAGTCGAAATGCATTTTGCTGAAGCATGCTGAATCTTATTAACTTCACTTTTCTAGGACCTGCAAGGTGTTATCGCCAGATTAAAAACAAGCCCTACCCGAAGTCACGGTACTGCCGTGGTGTGCCAGATCCGAAGATCAGGATTTATGATGTCGGAATGAAGAAAAAAGGCGTAGACGAGTTCCCCTTCTGTGTTCATTTGGTCAGTTGGGAGAAGGAGAATGTCTCCAGCGAGGCTCTTGAAGCTGCACGTATTGCATGCAACAAGTACATGACAAAATTTGCAGGGAAAGATGCATTCCACTTGAGAGTGCGCGTCCATCCATTCCATGTCTTGCGAATTAACAAAATGTTGTCATGTGCCGGAGCTGATAGACTCCAGACTGGTATGCGTGGGGCTTTTGGAAAGCCTCAAGGTACTTGTGCCCGTGTTAGCATTGGTCAGGTGCTTCTTTCTGTCCGCTGCAAAGATGGGAACAGTCCTCATGCCCAGGAGGCTCTGCGCCGTGCAAAGTTCAAGTTTCCTGGCCGCCAGAAAATCATTGTCAGCAGGAAGTGGTAAGCATATATTTTTTTTAAAATTCTAGTTTACGGTTATTGTGGATATAATTTATAAACGGGTTATGGAATTGGAGAATTAAGAATTTTAGGAACACCACTTGCATAATTGTCAATATATTTTTGTCGTTCTGTGTGTTCTGATGTAAGAAATGAGAAGGATTTTTTTTTAATAAAATTGGAGTACTTAAAAAAGGGTTATGCAAACTAAAATATTTTAAAATTGCATTAAGGTTTAGGATATGGTGTTTCTTGGACAATTATGGATGGTCACGACTTTTTAAGTTTACTATTTGGTGCTGTGATCTTCAATCATCATCCACATTTCATCTTACATTTAGATGAATTTGAGCCGTAAACTTTCTTACTGCCATGCACAGGGGATTTACCAAGTTCAACCGTACTGATTACGTGAAGTGGAAAGCAGAGAACCGTATCATGCCAGACGGTGTCAATGCTAAGGTTCGTCTTTTTGACACAATGTTGATTTTCTTGTGTTTGTTCTCTTTGCTGGGGTAATGGTTTGATACCACTTCTCTGCTAGTTACCCTGGCAGCTGTCGGTTGGTGGATGTATTGTCTGAGCATCTCCTATACAGCAATTTAATTTTGTTATTAATCTTTGAATTGAAAAACTCATGAGAGTGTTGGTTTTGACTGTTGCAGCTTATGGGGTGCCATGGACCCTTGGCAAGGCGACAACCTGGAAGGGCATTTTTGGACGCCGTTGCTTAAAAAAATTGTTGACTGGAAGTGCCAAGGCCTCGAGTGATTCTATCTCAGTTTATCCTGATTGAAGTTTATTTCTGTAGTACTCTTTGCTTAAGACTAGAAGATTGTTATTTTCTTGATTTTCATCTCGTAATATGTTCTGGGGACTTGTTCCATACTGGTTTAAATTTTGTTATATGTACTGCCCTTTCTGGCTGGATTTTGTCTGGAGATTTTTCTTTACAATATTCTGGCTTGGGTGTCTTGTGTTAACGATTACATTTTGACTTTGTGGTTTGTCTAAGATGGTAATATTCACCCATTCGTGCTGCCACTGCCATTTGGTCTAGAATTTTATCTATTTTGGATGTGTGCTTTTGCTCAAGTCAAAAGGAGCATATCGAGGGCAGTTTGATACTTTGATGTCATATAGAGGGCTGTTTAAATTTTAATAGGGTTAGGTAACAGAGCCTGTTCAGCAGAGCTTGTGATTTTACTTCAATTTGGAAAGTGAACTTGACTCCAAATTTAGAATGCTATGCAGAAGTTTGTTCTTTTTGCTGCGAAGCATACCGAAGTTTCATAAAATAAAAGAATCTACAGCTCTTTTTATTGAGGCGGTTGTAGAAGGACACTATCTATTTGAGTAATGTTACGATGTCAAAATTTGGTTCATAAATTCTTTTAACAGTTGTATCGTATGCTATTGAGTCTAGGACGATGGTTATTATACAACTCAAACTCAAATATAGCTTAGCTTAGCAATGAAGTAAACAACCTTGATGGAATGTATAGGATAGGTGACAAGGATAGATTACACGGCTCAAATATAGCTTAGCTTAGCAATGACAAGTTAAGCAGCTTTGATGGAATGTATAGGATAGGTGATAAAGGATAGATTACAACTAGTTATATCGATCAAGCGGGTTGTTCCTGTAAGCTAATATGAATTGTTGCACGTAGTACACTCTCATAGCATTTGAGATATCCTTCAAGAACCATAACATTACTCTATTTGCTTTATTGAACAAGGGAAACAATTTAGGTCTCACAACAGTGAGATGCGAAATGTAGTAAGCAATATCTACATTTAAGACTAGGAGAAAACTTTCCTAGAGCCTTGGAAAACTTGCAAGCTAAACATCTTACAAAGGATATTTTACTCCGAAAAACTTGATATTTGAGACTACCTCCCAGTCTTCTTCAAATTAATGTACTAAGGATGTCATTCGCCTCTAAACCTTCAGCCACCTCTTTTTGTATGGCCACCTTGGCCATTATGGAAGCCAATACTCGTTTGGTGAAACTATTTTTGACATTTACATTTCATGGAATCCCCAGCACATACCATAAACCCCCGCCGAAACAGCAAATCCCAAAAAAAAAAAAAAAAACATGATTCAGAAATCAAAGCAATTCATTTCCACAGGTGACCAAAAATGTAAAGTTTTGACAACGGCAAAGCACTCAATATCATAATAGTCCGCTTATTTGCATAATTGCATGTAAAATTAGAACAATGTGGTGGTCTCTATTGAAATGGTTTAACGCTAGTCCATGTGCAACTTCAATAGCGGTGCTCCATCTTTCTTTTCCCTGGTAGTGCTGGACATAACTGCACACATTAAGAATAAAACAGGTAAGAAAAATAGGTTTCGTGAAGACCATTACTGGCTAAAACATTTTGGCCACCAAAAAGATTACTACGATCTAAAGTTAATAAATACAGCCACCACACCAAACAACCCACCCGTGGCTAAAGCCACTACCGAGCAATCCTAACCCAGCCGTATGGGTGCTACCAACCCAGCCGTGTAGTAGAGGATATTCAATCTAAGGTAGAACCCTTTTCTTTGTTTGGTTAGTACGATTGGAAACAGTAAACATTCAATTTGTAACATCAAGGCAGAGAAAGTGACACGTATCAAACTAAATTCATAGCAAGAGCTGTGCCACATCCATATATGTATATCAAATCACTAAAAAAGTAGTGTGACTATTATTTTGCTCCAACTCTTAATCCAATCTTAAAATGTCAACAGAGTGATAGAGTCATATAATTGAGTAAATCAATTACATGATTTGATAAAATGGTACAAACTGAAAGTTATATCACTAAGTCAAAAGTACACGCGCCAAACAAAAAACCCTTTTTTAAAACAACGAAAGAAAATCAGGGCCCACACCTTCCAAGGAGAGAAACAGCACCTCTCGGAAAAATTTGAGCGATTGAAAGTTTTCCTTATATATTTAAAACCCTTTTCCTTCTATTTCTTTCACTAATCTGCAAATCAAGCAGAGCATAAATAAAAAATTTGAAATACAAACAATCTTGCAAATTAGCTGCAACATCATAAAAATGCAAAACGTGTACAATAAACTTAAAGACCAATCAAGAGTTGTGAAATAGAAAAGAAAGAGAAATAGTTCAATAGTGTTCAAGCATTCTTATCCACTCAACTGAGTGCCATACACTACACATGCACATACTCTCAAGAACACACACAGAGCAATAGCATCCAAGCCTTGTTATCCACTCAACTAAAATATTGAATAGAAACAAAACCGTGATAACATTCTCAGGCTTAGGAAGTCTTACGAAGTAGAACATGGACACTGTGATAACTGAGAACAAACAAAAAACAGTTACAGAAAATTACTTTCGGAAATTGGTAACAGTTTCCTTGCTTTCTGTGCAATAAAAGATAAAAAGGGGGGGCTGATTAAGGGCAAATGCACCTAATTATAACCTTGTAAAAAGAATCAAACTATTTAGGGGATGTCACGGGGTGATTAGGGGTTGTTTGTGTACTGTTTAGGGGCTTATTCAAGGATGTTTAGGGGCTGATTTGGGGGCTGTTTAGGGAACACACACACACAGACATAGTTCAACACCACAATCAAAAATCTGATAAGCTCAAGAAATATCCAAATTCATACCGTTTTTGTTGTCCATCTTACATGCCTTTGATTGCGTATATATACTTCCATGCCATTACTTAACCTTCCTCCCAATTCACAACATTTTTTCTTGAGGGCAAATCACACAGTTTCAATTCAATTTCAAAGAAGGAAACTGGATGCTCAAATTACAATTTCTCAAAAGCAATTTGTAAAAAGTGACTTTGCACCTTTGCTAAGAGGATTCCCATGTGGGTGTTAAAAGGTAAATGTGTACAACATACACTTCTTTTATTTAGGGAACCACTCATATAAAACAAAAAAACCAATGAATTTTTGCAAATAAGAAAACATCTAAAAAATGACAGACAGGGTAATGGATTGCCCATGAAAGATAAACAATCAATTCTCACTCGAAAATAAGCTTCCATGGTTGAAGAAACAAAAATAAATTAATAGGAAGCCTAGAAATTTAATAGAGAAAAAAATCAGTGTAGCCAAAGAAGGAGAAAATAGAGAAATAAGGGAGATCACTTCGAACGTGACCCACCAATACCCGCATAGAAATATCGACTTTTGCTTCCCTAGAAGTATCAATTGGGTTTATTTCACAATACCTTATGCAATGAAAATAAATAAATTTTAGAAATGTCAAGTGTGTATATATATGGGTTTGTTTCAATAAAATTTCAGAAGCAAAAAATTTTATACACAGACCCATATGAAACACCAAGCAATAGATTAGGTCCAACCAAACTAAGGGTTAAGAAGGAGGAAAAAAATTGTTGTAGACACTTAAAAGGGCTGTAGAAATTGAAAGAAACGAAAATCATATAAGATTCTAGAAGAACCCATAGATCAGACACAACATTTGAGCTAAGTAAATGAAGGAAATCTAGAAAAGATTAGTAACCTTTTTACCTGCAATTAGAGAGCTACTCAATCACTGGTTTTTATCAATTATGACATGCATCATTATCTTTGACAAAAAAGAAAACAATCAATGAGATAGAGAGAGATGTAAAAAGTTTACCCAAACCATAAAATGTAGGATCCATTGAGAGTTTACCCAAACCATTAACTCAGATCTGCGTGGATAGACATAGAATAGTTAGGGTTTCAGAAATTTTGGCTAACCTTGGATTAGCGAGAGGGCAAAGTAGAGGGGGAGAGTTGGTGGGAGATTTAGTGGAACGAATTGTGGTGGCCCGAGCTGAAGCTAGTGGTCTATGGTGATTGGTGGTGGCGGAGGTCCTGACTGTGGTGATGGTGAGAGAGGGTTCCCAATTTGTTTTTGAAATTCAAAAAAAGTGTTCACGGTGTGTGAGGGGGATAGGTCACCATCGATCACGTGAGAGAGAGAGAGAGGGGAATTTTGAAACCAAGCTCATCTCATCCATTAAATCCATACTGACAATCAATCCCAACCTTTGAATGTTTATCAGACACATAAGCGTGAGATAAGGGAGAGAGCATTGGGGGCATTTTGGGAATTTTTGAATTTTGAAATCCAAAATCAATCTCAACCATTGTTTATCTCTTTCCAAACTTAATCTCAGCCATTGTTTGTCTTTGTCTTGGGGGGAGACAAACACCTTTCTCCCTTATTATATACTACGGAGACTATTATGATTAGTTTGATATGATTGGCCCCCAGGCCCAGGCCAAGCCTGGGCGTCAAATGTGGGTTTATTTCTTGTTGGGCCCTACATGTCTTCTCCCCTGGCCCAATCTATGATTGACATTGTACAAAAGTTAATGTCCTTGCCAAAGGCATATAAGGTGAGAGTAATGTAGTTTTATGTTCTCAAAATGAGGTGAGCTTTTTCCTTATTCAATTTTTATTTTTGTTTTGTTTTGTTTTGTTTTATTTTTTGGGTAGATCTCTGGAATACATAGTGGTTAGTTGCTGAAGACTGGGGAAGGGGTCAAACCCTTGATCGGATGAGGAGTGAGGCACTCTTTCTGTTGTCGTTTACCACGCTGGCTGAACCACTTTCTTAATGAGGTGGCAATTGAATTACCTTAAATAACTTCCAATAAAAATTCAGATAGACCTACTGCTTAGAATGTAGTCGTGATGTCCTGTTGTTTCGAAACGTAAAGCATAGTATTTCTCAATGTAAAATGATCTGGCACATTAAAAAATTAAGTCACCTTGCCAAGCGAGTTGTAGCCCAATTGGCATAGCCTCTCTCTTCCCAGTGGGGAGGGAGAGGGTTTGAATCTCCATAGAGGATTCTAGCTGCTTGCCCCCCAATTATTCTTCAGTCGGAATAAGTGTCCCTTGTTGGGCTTTGCTGTGGGCCAGAGTGGACCTTTGGGGTGTTAGGCTTTGCTGTGGGCTAGTGTGGAGCTTTGGGGTTGGGTTGGGCTGGGGCTGGGTTGTGCGTGTGTGTGCGATGTGTGTATCCAGTCCGAATCCAAATAAATATAAATAAATAAAATAAAATGAAAAATTTTGAGTCACCTTAAAGTATAAGCTCAATTTCACTTACCCCTATCCGCTTAGTTTGTAGTTTGAGTGTGGAGGTTAAGAAAATACAAACAAAAGTGATTACTTGTTAGAGCATTGTTGGAATTGTAAATAGAATGGGAATCAGTAGTCACTTGATAAATCTTGGGCCGAGTCACAGATCTCGCTTTCTTTAAGACGTTTCGTGGCTCTGCCCAAAGTGTGCAAGCAGTTCGTACATGCCACATCGTCCCAAGGATGAAATAGCCCAGAATCTCTTCTGTCTCAGATTTTTATTTGCACCAAGAAAAACTAGTATACTAGACACCCTTCGGATTTGTTGCTCGATAATCACAAATCTAGAAAAACTTTTTCTATTCTTGGAAAACAAACACATATTTTTTCTTCTCAAATTTTGGAAACTCACTAAGTAATAAAGAGATTTTCTGTTTTTGAAACAATCTCAATGGAAGGGTATTAACTGTCTCTACAAACCCTTATGGCTAATAAGCCAATATAAAGAAGAAAATATCAATTGCCAAAAGGTCCATTGTAACATCTGGACAACTTAACATCATTATAAATATGAATCAAAGAGGGGGTTTTATAAACCATTACAATGCCATTAACAACAGGAAGTTATATCTTATATATTACACATATTTAACACATGTTAGATAAAGTTGTACATATGGATAATTGGAAGACAAAGTGAGTATTTTACTTTTTAATTTCCTTCCTTTACAACTCACAAATATTATTAAAATACTCATACACATCTGTAATGCAACATGGTATTTTTTTCATGTCAAAGCTATAATCTGACATTGTTATAGTACCAAAATGTTAAATTTTGATAGTTACGCTCTAATGCTGCACTTCATCCAAAATGCCTTGTTGTGGCTCAACTACTATTCCTCCAGTCAACTTTCAACTACCATGGCAAATTGCTACATCTTGATCCACTATAAATGCCATTTTAGTTGTCAAAAGCCTCCAAAAAAAAAACAAACCAACCAACTAACCATAAGATAACGAAACCTGAAAGCAAATGAGCACAATAGAAATTTTTAAGCGCTCTGTTTTTTTTTTTGTGTGTGTGTGTGATGGCATAGTAGCAAGTTTTCAAAATATAGCTGTTCTGCTGTTGGAATAAATATATATATATATATATATATATACAGACGCACACACGATGGGAAATATGGGTGTTGAAAGAATATGCAGAAGAGTAATACTTCACCCAAAATTTTCACCCAACCTTTTGTTCAAAACTCACAAAACTGTGTCTCTCTCTCCTGTGTCATCCTGTCATGATGTCAATGTATCCCATAGTAACACTGGAGAGAGATAGACACAGTTTTGTGGGGTGTGAATAAAAAGTTGTGGGTGGAGTATACCCCAGAATACAATATACCATACCTGAGGCATAAGAATCAACAAATTCACCATTCTCTACTTTCGAAATCCAATGCAAATTGCTACAATATGGCTAAACAATGAACACCACCAAGGTCCCTTACTGTCAAACCAATTCTTAAATCTAAAGAGTTCTTATTATAGTCCATCCTACTATAGGCATCTGTCGATACCATGCCAAAGAGCGAAAAAAAAATTCCACAAAACATACCAATACAATGAGTTATCAACACTAGTCCAAGAAAATACTCAAGGTCAACAACAAATAAATCCAATAATTATCCTACTTTTACAACAATAGGCAAATCACAGTCAAAAAGCTACTGTATAAGAACTGCTATTCACTTTTGCTTTTCCTTGTTTGGGTTGTTAAATAAGACTCACAGTGCTACTACTCGGCAGCCATGTTCGTTAAGTCCACTCCTTCGAGCTATGCTGAATTTGAAATACATTGATGGGTTCAATATGCAAGGGCAGTGACAGCAGAGACCATGAAAGGAAAACCCAAGTAAAAAATATAGCTAAAGACCAGTTTTTGCGCGCTTCATTCCACTAGAACCAAAAGGAGAGACGCTACCGCTTGGCCGAGGGCTTTCTTCTCTAAAGTTGGAATTTAGCATGGCAAGTTCTCTTAGCTGTTGCCTCTTGTAAAAGTCATGCGATTCGTCCTGCAATTCAAGATTAATTATATTTTGCCCATTCGATTACTCCTGTTTTCACTTTACCCCAATGGTTAAAGTTGACACTTCACCCCTTTTGTGGTGGCTAAATTTAAAATATTAAGTTCTTGTTCAAAACTTAGTGAAATTCAAAAATTATGTTAGGGGGAATTTATTATTATTATTTTTTTTTTGGGGATCATGTAACGAATTTGAAATGTCAAACCTCCCCACCCTAAAATTAAAATTTCCCCCCTTTTTCACCATATCCTTTCATCCTCAAAACAACCATCACTGCCCTTTTACCCTCCAAGCACCACCACCACCACCACCGCTACCCACCATATAAACAATACATGTGAAAAGAATGACCGGTTAAGGTGAGTTAAATTACGAAGAAGATAAGACAAAGAAAGTTGAAAATGAATGAAGGTTACATTTCTCATATGAAGTTAAAAAATAAAAGTTAACCCAGTAGGCCAGTAGGGTTTGCACTTGGCACACCAACACAAGAGAATTAAGTTTTAGACTTTTGACAAATAAGAGATTAAAAAAACATACCAAAACACAGACGGTAAAATACAATGCATCTTCATGTAAAGACGAGGACAGCCAAAGGCATGCATTTGCAAACAAAGATATGTACTTCTCTGTCTAGCCAGCTATATATTGGTGCTGTTACAAGTAATATGCTACTGTGAAGTTATCTGACAAGAAGAGTCCAAACCGAATTGAACAGTGGACACCCTCATGTTTAACAGTATAATTGTTGCAGGAAATAGGGTGGCAAAAAAAAAAAAAACAATACATGAATGCTCCGTTTGGTATGAAAGAAACTTTTTTTTGTAGTACATGTATCAATATTAATATCTTTATATATAGAGAGAAGAAAAAATCAAAAGAGGGGTTAGAGTTGGAGAGAGAAATATTATAGAGAGTTATTTAGTATAGCAGTGAGAGCATGAGTTCCGGTCAACCCCAACTCATGTCATTACGAGCAAAACATCAAAAGAAAAAGTAAGAAAGACCTGCTTTTGTGAGCAAGTAAAAATTAAATTAGAAGGCATATTTAAAATAAGTAGATAATGAAGAGGATAATGTAATTCCAATTGGTGAGAATGCATTCGGCATTCCAAACACCATAAGGAAAAGAAACTATAGATTCAAGTATGAAAAACTTAATGTTATGTTGTACATATAGAAGTTAAAAACAAGATTTCTTTTTATTGAGATTGTCCCATATCGGGGACTTATAACCTAGCTACTCGATATATAAGTTTAAGAGGCTACTCCATCCATTGCCAATTGGTTTTGGGTTGGATGCTCCAATTCAACATGGTATCAGAGCCAGGTTATTGTTGGGCCCAATTTGTCCACGAGTGCTCCACGTCATCCTAGCTCATTAATCCACGTGTTTGGTTTTCAGTCATGCCACACTTGTGGGGGCGTGTTGAGATTGTCCCACATCGGGGACTTATAACCTTGCTACTCAATATATAAATTCAAGGGGCTACTCCACTCATTGCCAATTGGTTTTGAGTTGGATGCTCCAATTCAACATGGTATCAGAGCAGGTTATTTTGTTGGGCCAATTTGTCCACGTGTGCTCCACGTCATCCTATCTCAATAATCCACGTGTTTGGCTCTCAGTCATGCCACACGTGTGGGGCGTGTTGAGATTGTCCCACATCGGGGACTTATAACCTAGCTACTCAATATATAAGTTCAAGAAGCTACTCCACCCATTGCCAATTGGTTTTGGGTTGGATGCTCTAATTTAACACTTTCATTGGGCAATAATTCCTCACTCCTAAGTAATGCATGAACTGTGGAAGAAGAGAACCTTATGTACAAATTGCTGAACAAACACAGTACAAATCATCACATGAAAAAAGGATTGAAATAGTGATAAATACCACAGGTTTGAGCAGTTCTTCTATGATTTCCCGTGCATGTCTCATCCGTACATCAATAATATTGTGAGGTAACTCTGCCTCAACCAAAATGTGCAGTGGATCGTTTAGGTGCTCGTAGCCTGGTCTTCCCCTCAGAATCTCCTCCTTCAGAATAAAGACATGGGTTAAAGAAAATTACCAATACTATGTACTCATTAATGTTACATCAATATAAATAGTCAGTAACAAAAACATTCTTTTAGGTCCGCTAACGCTCACGGGATTAGATCTTTACAATTAAAGTTATACACAACACCGCTTGTAGGATAAATATATAGCATAAAAAAGAATTTCGAAGAGACATCATGCGTCTAAGTTCACTTGACTAACTCCGTGTTATTAGTTTGAAAGAAAAAAAAAAGCACATTCAATCTATCATGATTCAGAAAAATATAGTACCTTGTCGGGGTCTTTTATCGAACCTTTTCCTCTAATGAAAACACGGCACCCTGTTGAAGCTTCCACCCGCTTTAGTGAATTTCCTCGAGGACCTAGAAGCCGCCCAACAAAATTAAACTGATAAACACAAGAATTTAGTCAGTCTAATCGCTTCTTAATCTTGCCTAGAGAACAATTTGTAGTCATCATTGACATAAAACCGAAAACTACGGCTTACATTGGGATAGCTATCTACAGGTATCTCCAAGCGCAATACCCTCTTCACGATGTAGGAACTGGGGCTTCCTGGTGCTGCTTGCCAGTCCATTGTCATTCCTTGTGGTCCTCCTATTCTCTGTTCCATAATTAATTGAAGGCTTATTATTATCAACTGTAATAACTAATAAATAGACACACATCGTATGAATATGAAGGAAAAGTAGGACCTTTAACGAACCCAAAGAAAGAAAAACAGGATTGAAAAAAAAAAAAACCCAAGGGTTTTCAACATTTGAGAGGAAAGGAAATTCGTGCTACTAATTTATTAGTGGTTCCCCCATAAAAATAAAGAGGACATAAAGTTCATATGTGTATTTATGTAGTCCGAAACAATTGTTAGGAAGAAACAAAAGCATTCGCCGTGTGTCCAAAGTAATGTCCTGCAGATTTATTCAAGATATTGAGGCAACTATAGGGGAGTTGACTCAAGCAGTTAACTAGAAACCTGGACAAACTTGAAACCATCCATCCAAAATGCACATTGCCTAAGAATAAATCATTGTAGCTCCTATTTTGTCCACCCAGAATACATCATTGTAGCTCCTATTTTCTCCACCCTGAAATTGTATTTTGCATACCAAAAAGAATAGAAAGGCAAATGAATTGAAGAGCTGTTATGACCCCGACCCAAATTAATTATGTCTTTGCTTTTGGGATAACAAATTGGTATCCATTCAGAATCATTGTATTACCACTCATAGTTTTTAGATGTTTTAATTTTCTGATTTACCATGTTTTGAAGCTTTTAATGTTATCCCTTCTTACTAGGAAAATAATGTGACTTTTACTTAAAATTATAGGGTAGAAGTAGCATACATAGTGTAAGTGCATTTTGAACTAGACGCGATACCCATTAGGTATTGACATAATATTGAAGGTTACTTCATTAGGGGAGAGAACTATATGCGGTATAAGCTTTCCAATTGTCCACAGGTCATATTTCCAACACAATTCTTCCAACATCTAGAAGAACCATGCAAAATAGGTATTGACATAATGTTGAAGGTTACTTCATTAGGGGAAAGAACTATCTGCGGTATAAGCTTTCCAATTTTAATGTTTATGAACATATACATGCAGAAGCTACTGCTCTCGAATCCTAGATAAAAATTTGGACTAAGATTTTGTTGAATCAGAGCTTAATTGAAGAAATAATTGGAGAATAAAACAGCAAGTACAAAAATCAGTAGTAACCCAGTACAAACTGGTACGATTCAATTCTACATTTTGTTCACTCGGGGATTTGATTGTGTCGTAGCCCTATAATTCGGATTAGGTTTATCATTGGATGAACTGTATGTCAATCATTAAACATGGTGGCCATTATTACTTAATAAGCTAATTTGCTTTGCTGGTTTGGAGGATTTGCTTTTCCCAAATTTCCCTTCCCTTCTGTTGTTTGGTTCATGGATTTCATGACAGCAAAGAGAGGGGAAAGGAAAACACAATGGAAAACTAGTTGCTTTTACCGTACAGATGGGACTAGTTTTCTATCTTGATTTCCTTTCCCCTCTTTTCCCTCACAAAATCCATGAGCCAAACAAAACTTAAAATAGATTTCTATGAGAAACCAACTGGCTGAAAGAAAGCAGGGGAGAATAATTAGTGGATCTATTATCCAACCTAGAGAAGCTACTTTTGCCTCCCAGTCCAATCTCAAACTTTCTTCTAAAAACCACCCTTCATTGCAATTTCTGTAAGGTTTTGTTACATACTGAACTTCTCATACTATATATAAAGGCAAGACCAGCCATATTAACCCAATCATAAAACACAAAAATGCTGCCAAATTAAGTGAAGACTACAGTAAAATTTAATGGAGATTAAGTTATACTAATACCGAATCCCTTCTCTCACCCTTTGGGCATGTCAAGTCTAGATGTGTCTAACTCATGAGCTATGCAAGCGTACACTTTGTTTAATCTGACATAGTAGAGTAATTACAAAGAAAATGGATGCATATAAGACTTGTGAGATAGACGAAATGAACAGATGATTTGGTTTTGGGACGAGAGGTTGAGTTTTGAGAGTGTTTTTGGCACGATCATTTTGAAATGACTTCTTCTCCATTCAGTTTATAATTTCTTTAAAATTTAAATGCTACTTGCTTCCGTTTTTCTGACTTGGAGATGGGATTTTGCTTACAATGGCAGGGATTGATGGTTGGTGGAGCTCCATCCTCCCCGATATCGAAAGTGAATTTCTCTTAGCCTACTATGTTTGAATCTCTATTTCCACCTCGCTTTCTACTTTTTTCCCCTCTATATTTGCAACGTTTTAACATTTATATATGTATCAAAGAAGAAAAATAAAAGGGCAGCCCAGTGCACGAGGCTCCCGCCATTGCGGGGTCTGGGGAGGGTGAGATGTACGCAGCCTTATCCCTGCAAGCAGAGAGGCTGTTTCCATATTCGAACCCGTGACCTCCAAGTCACAATGGAGCAACCTTACCGTTGCACCAAGGCTCCCCTCTCTATCAAAGAAGAAAAATATTTTTTAAAAAAATTAAAAAAAAAAGGGAGAGAGTCATTCTCGTTCCAACACACCATCAGAGGGTCTGTTGGGCGTTCAAGAATGCAATAATTACATTTATACTTTTACATAGCATTTTAATTGAAAATATGATGAATAGTTCTGATCAATAAATTTGAGCTAATTTCAGAAGAGATGCTTATAATCATGAAGTTGGACATTCCAACAAAACAAAGAAGTTGTCATATAATCTAATAAGAAGTGGCGAAATCTCCAATTTATGATGAGTTGAATGATGTACTATATTAATTATGAACGAGGCCATCTAAATTCAAGTGACAACACTACATGCTATAAGTATATCCATGTACAATGACATGCAATCCTCTACTTACCTCATGTGGAATGCCACTCCAGCCACCTAACCCTGTTCCTCCAAGATTTGGCCTCATGTCTAAAGAAGAAACGGGACTAGGGCTTCCACGCTGCAGTCTGTCATAGTCACCAAATCCTTGGTGGTTTGACAGCATGCCCGAAACCCTCAATATCTCTGTCAACATTAAAATTCCCGTATTGAATAACAATATGATTAAATTGAAATAAGCAATATCATTCAAGTTGAAATACTACAGATTTCAAGAACCACTACAAACAGAGTCAACATATCAAACACTAAACAATAATCACTGCTGGTTCGAGCTCGCTCACTGAATAACAACATTTTCTTCTCATTCAAATTTCTACCAAATTACTAACTCGAAATACCATACAGCAACCACATGTCATAGATTCAATTCTAATTCAATTTTCATTTGCAAATTGTGAAAAAGAAGAACCCAATAGAGGGACAATCCGATGATTGCTGTATGGTTAATCCTACCCATCTCCACATACATGTATATGATACACACACACACACACAGATATATATATATATATATATATTAGAAGGTAGAAATCTGTGTAGCACAGATGAGAACCGAATCACAGAATCGTTTTAAAAAAAAAAAAAAAAACAATAAAACACGATTAAAACATAGAAAAGCTAGCTAGATCCAAAAACTGAAGGGAGATACCAACCTTGATTCAAAAGTTTGCTGCATATAGGAAGGACTTGCATGAAGGGTCCAAGCTTTTGGTGCTCTGCTAATAGCTCTGCCAAGTACTGACTACAAAAATTAGAGAACACCCAGATATAAGTAAAAACAAAATCAATCAAAACTGACCCAAAATTAGCTGAAAATCAAAATCAATCTTCACCCACAAAAAAAAGAGAGAGAGAGAGAGAGAGAGAGAGAGAGAGAGAGAGAGAGAGAGAGAGAGAGATAATTATTGGGCGGGCAGTACCTATCAACATCTGGGTTGGTTCTTATATGTGGAGAAGCAGCTCTCGCAGGTGAGAATTGCAAATTCTGCGTATATAAACTAGACATGGATTCTCTGCTAAAAGGGTTTGAATCTCCAAAACAAAAAGAGAAAAACTCACATAAAAAAATAAATATCTGTTGAATACAAGTACTTGAAAGGTGTGTTTTAATGAAACCCCAGAAAAAAAGGAGAAAATAAAACACTGCGAAATTGTAAATAAAATGTACTCCACAAATGAAAGGCTTCTTTTTTTTTTTTTTTTTTTAAATTTTATTTTTTTCCCAGTTTCATTAAGGTGAGAGCTTAAATAGGTGAGGGGTTATGTATACATTCACACATGTACATGCGTTGGCCACTTTTGTCGAGGAAAGGCCCCTTTTTCACAGACGTTTCTAGAGAGAGAGACAGAGAAAGAGCAAGAGAAGCCTTTGCTGTAAGATTTTAGAATGACCTCTCTGACAGAAAACAACCGTGAGCAACGCTATTTTATTTTTTATTTTTCGAAACAATGAAAAATGACTTACACGCGCTTATGTGGAGCGTGTAGTTACGTCAGGACAAGGTGTTCTAGTTTATTTTGAGGATTAAATAAATAAATAATATATATATATATATATATATATGTATATCTCTCTCCTTGAACTTTTGTATCTGTCTCGTTTTAATTTCTTTAGTTTCAATTACATTAATTTGATCTTTTAATTTTTAAATAAAAGCAATATATGATCCAAAACTCTGTAAGATTTTAGAATGACGTCTAACAGAAACAATCATGAGCAAGCTTTTTTTATTTATATTTTTTATTTTTTGAAATAATGAAAAATCAATTACACACACTAATGTGGATTAAATATTGAATGAAATGGGGATACCAGGTCACTATTTATCCTCACTCATATATTTTCAAATTTTACTGAATTGGAGAAGGCATTCCCTGAAAATAAGGGCACAAATGGACTTATAAAGAGTCATTATTGACTTGTGATACTATGTCATCAGTTACAACCCGGGGTATTGAATGTTTACACGCTAATGTGGAGCATGCAGTTACGTCGTGACAATGTGATTTGGTTTATTTTGAGGCTTAAATACACAATATATTCCTGAAGTTTGATCTCTATCTCATTTTAGTCCCTCTAGTTTCAATTGTATCAATTTGGTCATTGAGTATTAAATAGATCAATATGGTTTAAATATCACATTCTTTCAGAAAATTTTGACATAACACACCCACTGTTATGCACAATTACGTTGATAAGCGGATTGAGAGATTTGTGGAGTTCTATTTTCACCCCTAAAAAATGTGACAGTACATAGCATGCGAGTAATTTCCATCAATTTTTTTATTTCTACAGAATTAGACATTTATACCACAATGCTTCTATTTAAAAACTTTAGAGATGA
This sequence comes from Hydrangea macrophylla, assembly GCA_033977485.1. NCBI lineage: Eukaryota > Viridiplantae > Streptophyta > Magnoliopsida > Cornales > Hydrangeaceae > Hydrangea > Hydrangea macrophylla. The sequence continues at coordinate 97,045,260 of CM066982.1, forward strand.
AATTGATACAATTGATATAATATGGACTAAAATGAGACGTGAGCCAATCTTGAAAGGTGAATTTTGTAATTAAGCCTTATTTTGACGATACTTTAAGGCGCGTGGGATTGACTGCTTAGAATATTCGCATCAAAACGGTAAGACGGACTACGTAGAAATCGAGTCAGGGGAGTGTTTGGTCTTAAGTCATCTATCAGGCTCTAAAAATGTCCAAATCTCGTTTTTTTTGTTTTAGCAATTTTTAATTACATTTATATATATACAAAAATCTCTAAACAGGACGTCATATTTTTATTAAAGAGAGGAACTCTGTTTTGGCCGTTGGATCGTGTTTAAAAGTTGTGAAATGACAAAAGTACCCTTTTGTCATTTCACAGTTTTTAAACACGATCCGATGGCCAAAATAGAGGCACTCTCTTTAATAAAGAGAGTACGCCCTTTTTAGAGCCTAACTGTATATATATATACATATAAAGATTCTCTAAAAAGTGTCATCCCTTTTTAAGAGAGCGCATCTGTTTTAGCTGTTGAATTGTGTTTAAAAACTGTAAAATGACAAAACTGTCTTTAATAAAAACACGATCAGAGTATAAATTGTGCAGAAAAAAGGATGTTATTTTTAAATATTTGGCCCTCATTCATGGTTATATTTTCTTTTTCTTCAAAGTGTCTTTTGAAACCAGAAAATGAAAATGTCAAATGTTCAAATATTTGACTAAATATAGGAAATGTATAAATTTTAGGCCTAATTTTCAACAACTTAATCCAACCAATAAAAAGCAGTTATTTGACAGTGTAACCTAATGATTGAACAAATAATGTCATAATGATAAGCTGCATATGACGTTAATACCCTTTATTTAACACCTATGAGTATTACTGTATTTTTCATCACACCACATCATTCGAGGAGGTAATTCAGCATCACACTCGTTTGACTTTCGCAATATTATGTGGGTTTTATGTAATTTCTACTATTAAAAAAATTACAGAGAATATTGCATGGTGTGACAATCACATGAAATAATTTCTCTGACAATTGGGCTTATAATTCAGGGGAAAAAATTACTCAGGAGTATCAATGTGTGACCACACACGAAGTATAGTTTAAGAGAGTAAATTAGTCAGTATATGTATTCATAAAAGGAAAAAAAAACAAAGAAGAAGCGAGGAGTAAATTAGTTCATTATACTTCAAGAACTTTCACGGGAATTTTAGAGAAGAAAAAAATAAAATATTATAAATACGTGTATAACATATTCTTATTTTTGTCTTATCTTTTAAGGAAACCAAAAATACAAAAGTTTTTTTTCTTCGTATTTTTCTTTTCCTATTCTCCATGGAAATGTTGTAAAGGAAATTGAGTGTAGATGTTCAAAAGAAAATTTGTAGTTGGGAGAAAATGTAAAACTCAAATGTACGATCATAGCCCTTTTTTTTTTTTTTTTTTTTTTTTCTCCTTTTATTTTTTTTGTATCTCCCTCAAATTTCACCATGTGGGGTTTTTTTTTTTTTTCCCTTTCTAAAAGTTGATTTTGTGAATTTGTGGTACTCTCTCGCCCATGAAGTTCGTATTTAGTGATGAGTAATGCTAGATGCATAAAAAAAGTGCACAACGAAATGCACAACCTGTTTTAATTTATTGGACCTCGTGCTGAAACAGATTGTGTGTACAGACTTTTCAGCACGAAGTCCAACAATTTTAAACAGATTGTGCATTTCGTTGTGCACTTTTTTTGTGCATCTAGCATTTCCGTTTAGTGATCATGAAATTGATCGACTAAGCTTGAATTTCATCAATGAACCCTATTAGTTTTGAAAGCATTCTCCATTTTCTTTGTCTATTTTCAACATCAAATCAGATTCAACACCCACCAACAATTCAATTCATTATTAGCAATTCATTATTATGAATTCCACCCCTCAATAATTGAAAGGAGGCCCAACCAATTAAGAATGTGAAGACAGTGCGACCACAGCTTCAATCGTTGAGGGACAATCGATTGCAACAAATAACATTTGCAGCACATATACATACACGTACATATATTTATATACACATGTATGTGTGTTTGTTTGTGTATATTCAAGAGAATATTGCTACATCTATACGGTACTATTTTCAAGTGGACAACAAAATCTCTCCGCTAAAATAATAGTATTAATTTAGGGCTCGTATGGTAATGTTGTGGTTTAATTTTCAATTTTGATTTTGATTTTTTGTATTGAATTGACATTAATACAAAACAGAAAACTAAAAACCACAGCGTTATCATGCGAGCCCTTAACTTTGTGATGGACCTAAGTGAAATTACTTTAATATCCCCATGTAAATTGTTTAATGCCATTATTTTAATGAGGTGATACTAACTTATTTTTTAATTCATTTAATAATGGAGTCAGAGTGTCTTTTTTTTTTTGATGCAGGAGACAATGTATGTTACTATACTCGGGTACTAGAGATGTTAATCTAAATACCTTATAAATTTTTTTATTTTTATTTTTGAAACAGGGGAGGGGATGAGGTTCAAACATCGAACCTATGCATTGAAGGAGATTTATATATGTCAAGCTCTTTATCACTTGAACTATACCAACCTATGCCTTATAAAGTTATTTAGTGTCATGATACTGTCATCTATATAATGTGATGATAAGAATTTTAGTGACCATTTTAATTTTATTTTTTTACCCCTTTTTTTTTTTTTTTTTTTGGCTAAAGAGACTTTTAGTGACCATGGAAGACTATCCAGATATCTGTCAACCAAAATGTTTAAAATTGATTTGAGATTAGCTAGCATGGAAATTTCATTTTAATTCTTATAACTATTCTTAACTATTTTTGTCATGTGTAAACAAATTTAATAGTTAATGGGCACAGGCGACAGTTATCAGATTTCAATTAATTCTTTTAATTATTCTTAACTATTATTTTTATTTTATTTTATTTTATGTTTAAACAAACTTCATAGTACATGGAAATGGAATACCAAGGTATTAGAGAGTGGCGCCAACAAACATAATACAGCCCATCAGTTATAAATAAATCACTTTCTCTCTCATGAGAGTTCTGCAGGTGTATTTACTACCATCAGAGAAGCATCTTTCCACAGCTTCAAATGATTCACAACAATTCAATGCACAATGCACTTGTTGTCACAAGGCTCACCACTTGGTCCTGACCTCATTTTAATCCACAAAACACTGTCACCACCTCATTGTCCCTCTCACCTAAAAATCCTCTCACAACAAACAGACAGCTAGCTTTCCTTATTCAGAGTACTCAAGGACATCTCTATGGGTACTTTTGTTTTTGGCTAGGCATTCTTGTTTAGGCATATGTCCACTAAAAAAAATGATTTAGTGAAAATTCTCTGCATTTATGTATGGACATTGTACTTATAATTTGAAATTTCACAAAATTACGAATTTTATAAAAGTAGTTTTGCAAAAGTTACTACTTTTGTAAAATTTCACAAATTCATAAAAGTGTATGTAAACAGGGACTTTTCATAAAACTGTAAATTTTTAATGTCCTTTAGACACTTAAGTTTACAACTAGAGACTTAGTGCTAATTATCCTTCTTCTTTTTTTGGTAGGTATGTGCTATGTAAACATATTTATATGCATGAAACAGTCACACCTCACAACTATTTGAAATATACCTAAAGATAAACACCTAAATCTTTTATATACAAATTAACCAAAATAAATTGTATATATCATACATAAACAAATGTATATATTTAGATATAATAAAAGGACAAATTCAATGCACGAGTCTTCGATCTGTCATTGCAGGTTCTGTGGAGGGTATTTACGCATCCTTACCTTACATCGAGGATCGCCCTCATATATATATATATATATATATATGTATATGTGCGTGTGTGTATAAGATGTTATTCGCACATATGTGCCACACACACTTGTACACCTAAATCAATCACACCTCATAAAAAAAAAGTGTAAAATAATTCAGCCTAAAGAAATACACCAAAGTATTCTTTATATACAATTAACTATGATAATTGTATATATGTATATATATATACATAAATGTAGTATATGTATAGATACAATAAAATGACAAATTCAATGCAAGAGACTCCTATAACTGTAGATCTCTGAGGAAGGTAAGATGTACGCAGTTTAAACACACATCGGGATTCGCCCTCATAAACGTATACGTACATGTTTTTATGTATGACTACTTTGGATGCCAAGAAAGTAACTGCAAGAGTCCAGATGTTTATAGTATCTAACTTTGGAGCCAGTTTCAAAACAAGAAGTTAAAGGGAAATAAATATATAGTGATCAAGAGGATGATGAGTACAGAAAGATGGTAGCATAGGATTCCTATGAGGTGTGGTAGAAAAGCATATGGCAGTGCACGTTGGGCCGGAGACAACAATGTGTGGATCGCAACAAAACCATTGGGAACCTCCCAATTATTAAAATCATGCACATCTTGCCCAACCGTCCTCTCTGTTGTTGTATTGAAATGTAATGTAACAGTGTAACACCAAGACTTGCAAAAACAAAAATTACTTGTCTATCATACGTGTACTCTTGGGTTGAAAATTATTCCAATTATATAGGTGGAAAATTCTACAAGCAATCATGTACTTTTAGTTGATTATATGTTACGTTTATTTGCTAGCTCTCAATAGATAGTATCAAGGTATCATTGTGTTGTATTTTTTTGTTACCAATTTGGTCATAATTCTTCTAGGGTGCCATTTGATTTGGTAGTAACTTTTTTAATGGGCCATTTAGCAGTAACAATGTTTTACATTAGAATGGATATACTAATTAAGTGCCAATGTGTGGCAACTTGAAGTTTATGTATCATAGAAAGACCACACACATACACATTGCAAAATCTTTAGTTCGACTCCTCCAGATTTACTCGTGTCTTACCCAATATTCAGTGAAGGACCCAAGGATTTGTACTTGGAAAGGCTATGTTACAACAAATATAAGACAAATGTTTTTGGGAATTATTATGTATACTGCTAATTTTGCTACGTACACCGCTCAACTTTACAAAAGTGGAATTTTTAGACGAAAAATGATTAAAATAAAGAAATTTGGGTATACATAGCAAATACACTGGTGTACATAGCAATTCCCATATTTTTAATCCAAAAGCAGTAAGTCATATTTATGTAAATTGTTGGCCCCACTTTTGGCATGAAGATCTACTAAATACAAAATTAACAAAAAGATAAACTAATTGTGCCAATACTTCATCAAGAATGGTTTAGATGCATAGAAACTAAACCTACAGAAATCAAGAGGGAGAGACACTGAAGATTTTATCGTGACAAACTGTGATTTCTTCGTGTTACCTTGAGGGAGAGTGAGAGCTGAAGACCATTTTGCAAAAGGTAGATAGTTGGTAGGGTCAATATGCAAATTTGTTTTGACTTAGTAGAATTACAGTACATACAACTAAGACCTTTCATAAATTTTGTGATTCCTCCTATTTAAAAATGATTATTAACTTCCAGAGGTTTACCCTACAAACCGTATCGTTCGGCCTGGAGTTAATAAGAGGATTCCCCATGTCTTCAAACCAAAGGAAAAGAAAAACACACTATCATTCCAAATTATGCAATGATTCTAAGTTAGCAATGGTGATTGAAATCATTACCGTAGGTGATGACAATAATAACCCCCAAAACCAATTGAAATACAAGGGTACCCTCTAAAGTTGCAAAGAAACATGAACTTTAGCAGAACTACAGGTTAGTGCCAGCCACCACCAACAGAATCTTATTTTCTTGGAGTTATACTATGTGCCTTGTAGCAAAGCTCTAGCATAATCATGTCAATCTAGTCATAGTATAGTAAATATCAATGTCTCTCTCAATGTGCTTCCTACAAAGTCCACACTTCCAAGTTCCAGCCATGGTTTCATCATTATTGGTGGAATTTGCTTACACACAGCAATCACCCCAACGAGAAACCAAGCAAAATGGACTTGACAAAAAAAATTTAGTCCTTTCTTTCTGGTCCACACTGCAAAATATCAAGCGGGAGAACAGAAATTAAACCCTCTTTTCAATCTAATTCAGTATCTTTTTTTTCCTTTTTCAAAAGTTTAGAAAAAAAAAAAAAAAAACAGATATATTCAACAGTATCCCAACATCATCATCAATGTGCCAACCAGATTGTGATAAACCCAAACATAAATCCATACACGACAATACGAATAAAGCCCACTAAATCTACCATTTCAATCAATAAAGTCCCTTTCACATTCTTCTACAGGGATCAAACATAATCAAGCTGATTAATGATTACTTACAATATTACAGGGCAACACGGTATCGGTATAAGTTCAATAATTTAAGTAGCTGACTTTACACTGTTTTCTTCTTAAACATTAACCAAACAAAAGGCTTCAACTTAGACAAACAATTATATATTGCCCGTGCAAAGAAAGCAGATTACAGCAAATAAATGAAAAGAATAAGAAACCCCAAAAAAGGAGAGGATTGAATACAATTCAAACCTTAATGAAAGAGAGGGCATCGACCCCGTTCAAGCAGGACTTCGGTGCCTTTCTACATCTTCTTCCACGGGCATGTGTATAAAAGAGCTTAATGGAGTAGTACTTTTGGAGAGAGAAGAAATGTCCTGTGTCAATTCTGGAGTTCTGGTATGGCGAACATCGGGAGGTGGGGAAGAGGATGGAGGTGAATTTGTAGTAGAGCTCATTGATTGAAGATTGGTCACTGACGGTGGTACTTTGATGGGGTAAACTTCAGTGACCTCTTCACTGCCCTCGTCTAAGTATACAACGTCTTGCATTGTCAGCTGGTGATATTCCACAATCTCCCTCAGGAAGCGGTTCTCGCGTGCAAATACCGAGTTCTCCTGTGCCAATCGAGCTTTCTCTGCTAGAAGTGTTTCAAGTTGAAGCCGTATCTGATATAAGCAAATAAGCACATAAGAATTATTTTGAGTCAAAAGGTCAATTTGCGTCACTCAAAAAGTTCAACTCATAATCTACAAGAGAGAAATTGAATGAAGAAAGCATTGAGGTTCCAAACAAGAAACAAAATTGTTGGATAGCAAATTCATCACCATTCACAATTGGTTGTGTTGAAGATACTATCAATTCTCAAGTCATGCCCAAGGTTCAAAGTTAGCTATTCGAATACATTAGAAATAAAGGATTATAAAAAGCATTTAAAATCAGAATGAAAAGATGATGTGTAACAACCAAAAGTAGATGAGAAGTTAACAAATAAAGGATAATACCAAATCATCATCTTCTGGGTTGTCTCCCGTTTCACGACTCTCCCTAAGGATTTTATTTTCTTCTTCCAGCTGTGCACATCGATCCTTTGCAAAAGCCAGATCTGCTTTAACAGTCTTCAGCTCCCGAAGAAGCAGCTTCGCTTTGGCAGCCATGGCCATGGCAACCTGCAATGCAAAGTGCAAACCAGAAGGCGTATCACACATCTCACCAAAGCTAAAAACCAATATATTAGGATTACATCGTATTCTCCGATACTTCAAGAAGTAAATTTTCAAGTCCTGATTCATTCCCCCTTTTTTCCTCCCAAGTCCCTACGGAGCTGCCACAAAATTATTCTCTTTTTTTTTTTTTTTCCCTCTCCTCTCCAAATATACTAAATCAGATGCTATCAATCACAACTTACTCAAATTAGGTAACCACAGAACAAAGGCATTTAATAGTAGTAACAGGATAAGCATATTGATATCCTACATGAAATATAACAGGACATTATGTTGAACCGTTAGGGTAGATGAGCAAAAAATAGGTGAGTTCTAGCAACCATTTGACTCTGGGAACTACACTCGTGCAGTCCTATTGTGCAGACATATAAAGAATGGGGAATTCTCAGTATGGAATTCAGAGCACAGCAAGGGCTCACATAAATATGAGTAAATTCAGGAGGGCACTTAAGTTAATTGCCAGAAAAAAAGTAAGGCACTTAGTTGAACTTTAGGGTTTCACTTGCTGTGCTGCTTACTTCAAGATAGAGAAGCTACAGCACAGCAACGTATATGATACAAATCAGAACAAAACTTGCAGCATGCAGCTTAAAAAGATATCAAATTCATACATCTTATATACAAGCAGGAACAGGTGGGTTCACTTCTAATACTGAAATATTACAGAATAGAAGAACAAACCCACAAATTCAATATATTATCACCATTTGAACTGGTGATACACAGTTGTCACCTTACATCGCGAGATGCCTTGAGTTGGGTGTCCATATCAGTCTGCACCTGGGGTTGCACATGGGTCTGCGTTGTGGGTTGTTGCCATGCACCAGAAACATTTGAAGTCTTATTCGGTTTCACAGAACCTTTTTTCCTTATTTGCAGCTTGCGAGTTTCTTGAATGATGTCTGCCGTACGGTTCTCCACAATAGTAAGACCCTCCTGCAAATATAAATGGCAGCTGAAGAAATCATAAAAAAAAAAAATAATAAATAAATAAATTTTGCTTCCAGATATCAAAATTGGTCAAAATCGAAGCAGGTGTCTCCTTCCGATGACTGGTCAGAACTGATGCAACATGGAAATCAGACACATAACTTAATACTAATCAGCTTTTGTTTTTTCTTTTTCCCTTTCAAAGGGAGTTCGTTAGTTCCGTTAATAAAGCCAAATAGATGACAAAGTTGAATAAGAAGGTAAATACATTCATGTTTGTGCATGAATAAATTGGTCACCGAGCCAATTTTGTGAGTGAGAGAGGTAGAGATGTATATATATATGTCTATATATATATAGAGAGAGAGGCTCAATTTAAAATCCACAAGTAAGAAGGGTCGTTTGGATTTTAAATTTTCTTGGAATTGGATTGCTCTTACAATTATACACGATAGTTAAACCGGAATAAACAATGAGATCGGTGAGGAGATATGGTAGTTGAGAATTGAGATGGGATGTTGAGAGGTGGAACCGCGGGTCAGTATGTTGTCTGTTGAAGCATTGGCAATTATTAAGGTGGCGGTTAATGTTCAGTCATGGATTAGTTTTAACAATGAGTCATTGTTGCGACTGAAGCCGTAAAAACAGATGTAATGGAAGTGATGACGAAGTTAGTAATAACTGTTACCGCGTCTCAATCGGACCAACTTCTAAAGCGAATGGGACTATACGATAACCTATGAAGCACCGACACTCTATTTTGGCTCCCGTATTAGTGTCGACATTGAATCGGACACTGACACAACACGCTCCCGACATGAGTCCTTTATTTTATTCCATTTTCTTGGTCTGACACACTCCTGACACGATCGCGACACGAAATGGGTTATTATATACACTTACTTTGAAATATTGGGGGTAAAACTCTAATTTTTCTCAAGTTTTTATAAATTTTGGATGTATATGAAAGTTTTTTAAATAAAATATGGGTTGTAAACAAAAATAAAAGAACTTTACACTCTTTAAAAGATAATAATAATAATAAAAAATAAATAATAAATAAAAATTTGATCTTTTTTTATCTTTCTCGTTACGAGAGAGAGAGAGAGAGAGAGAGAGAGAGAGAGAGAGAGAGAGAGAGAGAGAAATCTTACACTTTTGTGGAATTCAGCCATAATAAGAAATTAGGGGTTTTTAAAACAGGATTTTTCAATCTAGTGTTTTTGTATATGCTTCAGTTTAGGGTTTTAAACTTTTAACTTCAAACTATGGTTGTATATGTGATGCATATGTTTTATATTGTTGTCCATTAGGGTTTTATGTGGTATATGTTTTTATTCATTGGCTTTGTTATTGATAGTGTCTAAATATTGTTGTGATTTGTGTGCTTTTATGACAATTTTGATTAGACGTGGTAAATATATATTTTTAAAAAATATTTTAGAGAAATCGTGTCCCCGACGTATCGTATCATGCTTTTTTGAGAAATGTCGTGTCGACGTATTTGAGTCGTGTCGTATCTGTGTCGCGTGTCCGTGTCGGTGCTTCATATGCGATAACTGTGGATCCAGGAAATTTTGATAAGTCACAACGCACTTTGTATCGGATGAGGATACAGAAGAAGAGGGTGTAGAGGAGTATGAGTTTTAAGTCTAATGGAGAGAGAGTATAGGAGCGATATGGAGAAGAGAGTTGAAAGCTTAGTTTGTTGGTAAGCATCAATTTAAATTACATTGTTGATAATGTGAATTTTTTTTAATACTTGAATTGTCTCTATATTATTAATTTTGCTTTAAAATAATTTTTCCGCCTAGGCCCCCCTCCACCGTCCGCCTACCGCCTAGCGATTTTTAGAGTATTGTCCAGTAATACTATGGTCATTGAGAAGGTCATACAACAGAGGTAATGGAGGCGGTGACAAAGTTAGTAATGTGCTGGTGGCAATGGCAGTAAAACTAGCGCCAACCAGATGGCAATGGTGTAAAACTAGTGCGGAGTCTGCTGACCGGATGGCAGTGGGGTGTTGAAAATCTTATTCCTTTTACTCCTGGTCCCCTTGTTTTGATGCCTCAGAATGGGAACTAACATATACCAATTCATCCTTGACGTTGTGTGCATTTCATATAAATATAGTATTTCTATTTCAGTTCCAATTGAAGAATGAGTAATTCACTACTTCCTAAATTTTGAATCCCAAATGTTTCCCAAATACATATGGCAATGGGCCCTTGAAGAATAGTTACCAAACTGCGTGATTTGAGTGGAAGAGCCCCACATCCAGTTTTCCAACCCAAATGCCTCAAAAAGGACCCTTAGGTATATTGAAAAGAACTCCATATGAAACTTACCTCAAAGGCATTACCAATGGTACCACCAACATAATTAAGAGAAGATGCAATTGCATCTAGTCCTTTCTGTAATGCTGGACTGTCCGCCTTTTGCCGGCTCTCAGGTGAATGATATGGGTCACGGTACTGCCAAGGGGAACAAGGATAAGAAGAATCAGAAGAGTCCAGCAACTGTAGAAGTATATAACAACTTCACGGATGGGAAATAACTTTCTAGAAATTCGTAGTCATAGAATAGGATAAAAGCCAGTGTACGAAAAAATCATAACGAAAAAAAAAAAAAAAATTGAACAGCTAGAAAGGCTTTTACAAGTGAAGGTTTTTCTTACCAAACAGCGAAAAAAAACAAGAACTACTCATACTGCTTTAGAATATCGTAAATGACTTGGTTCTCACCTGACTTTTTGTTGCTGAATCAGACATCTGGAATCTAGTTCTTCCAGGTGATTCAAATTGTTGGGGTGCATTACCGTCATCGTCAAGAATTGCTTTAGCTTTCCTAGCCAGAACTCCCCAAAATCCATGTTTAGGTTCATTCAAGCTTTTCATCGATGTATACTCATAATTCGTAGAAACCGTAGAATCCTATGTTCATGACACCACAATATCAGCAGAGGGAAATGTTATTTTATTCCTATTAAAATAGCTCCACATGAAGCTAGATAACTTCAGAAAACTTAATAGAATAATAGGCTAAATTTTCAGTAAGGTCAGGCATTATCAGAACTGAAACTTTGGAGTTTGGAACTTTCAAGTCTTCAAACGTGCTAAGTGCAAGAGAAGACCTGATTTATGCATATCGTACAAGGCACTTCTTAAGATTAGACCACAATGCAGTATTGCAAATTAAGCACCTCATATGGCCTCAATATCTTCATGACCATCTCAGGTTTAAACCCACAAAAGAAGCGAGAGAAGGAGACGAAACTCAGGTTAGTATAAAATAGCTTTACTAAAAGCTAAAGAACTCATTCAAAATGTTTTGGAGGAACCACAAAGTCAAATTTCAGGAGATGTCATGCACATTTTACTTTAAAAAAAAAAAAAAACGACGTCTTGCAGATTTCCCAAGTTATTTGGGGTATCATACCATCAAGTTCTCTACCTTGTAAATAAATTAGCTAGCACATGGAAAGAGCCACAATTGTTTATGAGGTAACAACTCAGTAAATGTATAATAGGTTTACTTAGAGATTAGAGCAATCCATGTAAGATATTTTGTATTTAAAGAAAATCAAATCTCAATGAGATGCCTTGCAGATTTTTATTCAGGTGTTTGGGGCAGCATATCATCGAGCTTTCTACCATTTAAAGAAGTTAACAAGCACAATGGTAAGAGTCACAATTACGAGTGTTATCGGTCGGCTTTGGTCGGTTTTGGAGGGTATACATCAACCGAACCGAACTGTTTCGGTGCACCAAATTTGAAACCGAAGCCGACTAAATACTTCGGTGTATCAAGCCTCGCCGACTGAGAATAGTCGGTCGGCATTCGCTCGGTGTTTGGGGGTTAGGCTTTGAGATATAAAAATAAAACAATTGCCCTTATGCTCTAGATTCAGAATGAAAAAATCAAGTCAGATTTGAGAAATAGAGAGAAAAACTCACAAAGTACCCAGAAAATGAAGGAGAGTCGAGAGTACCTACCTTTGTTGCTCGAGCAACTGAGAGAGTAATAATAGAGAGACTCAATGAAGTTTTTCTGTTACAATTTGATGATTCAATGATGGTTCTCGACAACAACAATTCGACATTTCAAATTTTGAGAAGATGAGAGACAGAGAGATGAAAGGTTAAGATTTCTTGTTTAGGGGTTTGACCGTTTGAGTATTAGAGAGATGGAGACGATAGATTAAGGGTTGGGTTAGGGTTTCCAGGTTAGGGTTTGAGACTTTGTGTATTAGAGAGAAGGATAGACGGAGAAAATAGAGATGGAGGTTAGGTTTTCTCGGTTAGGCCAATAAGGCTTGAAGATTCTTTGAGAGAAATGGAGAGACAGAGATAATAAGAGTTAGGTTAGGGTTTTGTTTCTCGACGCTCTTAGTCTTAGTCTCTGTCTTTGTTACTCCAAATGTTTCTTGGTTACTCTAAATAAAAGCTGAAAGTGAAAAAGATTTTTCATATATTGCTTCGGTAGAAAAGTCTTTGTCTTGGAACTTTAAGTCCCTCTTTTAGTCTGATGTATTGGTAAATGTGAAATTTTATATACTACTTTACTGAAAAGTGAAAAGATCTGTCTTGTTAGTCTAGAGTCCTTTCTTTAGTCATATATATTTAAAGGTGAGATGGGGAATACATCTCTTTATTAGTATAAAACGGTCGGTTCGGTCGGTCTTCAGTCTTTGATTGAGGAAACCGTTGACCGAACCGAAAATCTGATTTTTCCCAAGATCACAACCGATCACCGACTGCTATTAATAATAACCGGCCATAACCGACTATTCCGGTCGGTGCTGGTCGGCCGGTTCGGCTAGTCGGTTTTTCTTATCACCCCTAGTCACAATTGCATATGAAGTGTTTCAATCAGAAAAGTCAATTTTAGTAAATTAATCTTTACAAATAACAAAAGAAATATAAATTATCTGTATGACTGAAAAATGCTGACAATGCCTTTAGGTGAATCTAGTTGTACAAAAAATGGAATAAATTAGGAGTAACTTAAGATTGGTTAAAGAGATATTTTTCGTAACACACGCTCACACAGGGATATGTGTGTGTGTGTGTGTGGAATGCTATCCTACGTCATGTGTGGAGCAAGATGGCATTGATCTCTCTTTACTCTCTCTTCCTTCACATATTTTTCTTTGCCATCAAATTGAATAATAACAATACTCATTTGTCATGAAAATTCAGAGGCCTCAACTCATTCTTCCTTGTCTATGACAAGATATGACTATATGGTACACCAGCCTCATCTACACAAGCCTTCTACTCAAATAACCGTCCCCATATCTTCGTACCTGGAAGTTGGTCCACAGGATAAGCTCCACTTTCCACCACTATATACCTATTCCCTGAGCCTAAATCCCACGTACTGACGTACTGCACAATATCATGGTCCATTTTGCAAAACTTAGAGAGATCCACATAAAAGTCACTGTGAATTGCTTATTCAATCATCTATCCCCCTCCAAATCCATTGGAAAGCCTCAACACCACCCCAGGTCAATATTACCCATACAACATGAGTGTGATTAAAAAAAAAAGAAGTCAAAACTTGATAACTCCATAATAAGAAAAGGGCAGTCATTAACTCGAAGCATTTGCACCAAGAAGCAAGATAATATTGATTGGGCCACCAATCACTTCTGTTATATCTCTTCATTTGAAATCTATGATTCTTCCTCCTTTCCATTGGAGGAATGAATTGGGTTAAGCCGAGGGACTGGGCAATTACATTACATCATAAGTAAGAATGATATTTATGGCAAGACCATTTTATGCCTGGTTAAGAAAAAGGATTTAGCAAAGAAGGGAGATGATAGCCAACTGGTCATCCACTGCCTAGCAGAAAACCACTCTTTATATCGGATGAAATTGATACAACATCTGACAGCTCGATTCAAATTTTCTCCACAAAGCCCCCTCAACCTTAAACCCACCATGAAAAAAAGAAAATTACCCTCTTCTTTAAACTCGCACCTCCATAAGTCGTCTAGAATAGACTAATAACAGTATAACACTCAAACTGAGAAAAGTTATGGATGATTGTATACATAACGCCACGAGGTTACAGGAAGTCTGCTAAGGTGAATTACTTGTGTACATAAGAACAAACAACAGGTGTAGTAGTGCCCAAGAGGACAATTATTTTACAACCGCAGTTTACGAATTAGTTCATTAGTTTTTCAACCTAACTAATGGGCAGAATCTTATCATATCATAACAAGAGTGGGTAACTATGAATCGAAAAATGCATATATTCAATTTTAAAGCTCAGACCATATAATACAAAACAAAATGCCATAACCTTTCCATGTGAAAATCTAATCATACAATCAGTTCCAAATGCTGCACATTACATAGCATCCGTACAATTCATATACAAACACATATAATGTGTGTGTGTGAGTGTATAGGAAAGCAAAGCAATTGAAAAGAGAGAAACTGAACCTTGTGTGCAGAATCGGATGGAGAAGAAGATCTAGGTGAGGAAAGAGCGGAGTGTCCATAAGCAGAGGAGAGAGAAGAGTCGCAATAGGCGGACGATGCTCTGATGGCTTTAGCAGCGAGCGAGGAGGCCGAAGAGGACGACGAACTGCCATTGGGCGGCGGAGGAGGATTGTTAGGGTTCTCAGTTTCTTCTTTCAACGTCGAAGGCCTCAACACTACCTGCCTCCTTCTATACGCCATGACCTAACTCAACGCCCTTCCGCCACCGCCCGCCGGCGATTCGCGCCACCACCAAGACCACCGCCAAACGCGATTTTGTATTACCTGTTGTTTGGAGAGAGAGAGAGAGAGAGGGTGTGGTAGTTGGAACCTCCACCGAATATCAGAGAAATCAGTTTGAAACCCCCTCCCCTTCTTCTTCACTCTCTCTCTCTCTCTCTCTCCTCTTCTCTCTCTCTCCAAACTGCGTCAACGTGCAGTGGTTTCGTTTCGTGCTTTTCCCATTCATAGTACGAGATCCGATCCCAAGAGAGGGAGGGGGGGGCGGGGTGGGGTGCTCTTGGGCCGGCCTATTAATTGTGCTCACAAATCTTAACAGACTTCGTACTAATGGGCCTTTATCTCCTCCACTACAACTGAAAATCAGTTTTGGGCTTTTAACTTTGGGCCTTAGGACGCATTTATGGCATTTCTTGAACAACTTCTATGGTTTTAATAATCAACCACCACCATCTTTTTAATTTCAAATTTTGAGTTGTGGTTTAATACATCTAACAATGCTAGGGGTACACTCTTACACACTTAAAAAGTATTCACACCCTAAAGTGAACTAATGAGAAGAGACTGACAGTGAACCCCGCAGTCTCTATCTCTCATTTTATTGATCCACCTCAAGATGTGGATGCTTTTTGGATGTGTAAGGGTGTGCCCCAAACATTACTCTAATACATCAGTGAATATCTTCAACACTATTATAGAAAAATAAATAGTGTTTTTATGTGTCAAAGGGGTGACAATTTTTAACACAACAAGACATGAACTCAACACAAAATAAATAAGTTTGGATTTAAATTATTCGAGTATGGGCCATGAATGGGTTACAATTACAATTCATCAAAACAAAAGAAGTAAGTCTATGTGCCCAAAATTATTACTCCGTACAAGTCAATGTCCATTGGGCTTACATGTGAACTACAGAATTAGTAGATGAAATGTCTGTAAGCCGCTAAATTTTTTATTTAAAACTTTTTAAAATTATTAGTTTACTCATTTCAAAGCCAAAATAAACAATTTCTAACATGTTTCTTTTCCACTATGATGACTAATTTTTAAAATTTTCAATATATATATATATATATATATGTAAGAAGGGAAAATTGGAAAAAATATCATTAAAAAGAGTTTTGTTGAGATTAATGACAACTTAAAGTGGACATTGGGAAAAAGTCCTCCCAATGGCCATAGACCAAAATACCCTCATCTTCATCCTCTAACCCTAGCCAAACTCTAGCCATCTTTGATCACCACCCCAGTCACCTCCGGCCACCACCCTCGCCATCTCCGGTGACCACCACCTCACCATTTCCGGTGACCACCACTGGCCGTCATCCTCCTTCCTTCCTTGCCTACTTTAAAACTGTTTCTTTCTCTCTCTCTCTCTCACTCTAAATCTCACTCTCACTCTCTCTCTCTCTCTCTCTCTCCCCCTTTCTCTCTCTCTCTCTCTCTCTCTCTCTCTCTGCTATAGATCTAAGAAGAAGAAGAAGAAGAAGAAGAAGAAGGCTTTAATGTTATAGATCTAGGGCTTTATATAGATGAGGTGTTATAGATCTAGGAAGAAGAAGAAGAAATGGAATACCTTTCAGCACGGTCGACGAACATGGATGGCGGTGGTCAGAAGGTGGACGGCGGATGTAGCCGATTTGTCATTTTTTGGTCGAGAATATCCTAAGTCAAATTTGACTTAGGATGACTTAACTCTTAAGTCAAATTTGACTTAGGATAATTCTAAACTGAAATTACATTCAATACTGTAATTTTTTTACTAAGAAAATTTACACAACCTCTTCTGAACCTGAACATTCCCCCTCCCCCGCTAAAGGAATTAAGTGAAATTTCACTTATGACAAATCAAAGTCAAGTAAAATTTTACACCATAAGTCAAATTTCACTTAACTTATCCTATGTGAAATTTGACTTATGATATGTTACGTGGAAATTCTGCAGTAACCTCATCATGCCAATGGGATGTACAAGGATCATGAATGGTGGTCGTCGGTGCTCGCAAGTTCCTATAACTGTGGTGACATATAAATCTAGATCTAGATCTTGACCGGTGATCTAGATCTTGTTCGATGACGTCAATGATGGCTATGGACGTGGTGGTCATAGCGATGGTGATGGTGGCTGTGGTGGTTCCGACGACATCCATGGCGGCTATCGTGGTGGTAGCAGGTGGTGATGGTTGGTGATGGCTCACGATGGTGATGTTCGCTCGTGGTAGTAGGACATTGACTCCGATGGGAGCAGCAGCTCCAGGAACAACGATGGTGACAACTCTGGCGACGGCGACAACGACAGCTCCGGTACAGTGGTGGTGCTTTGACAGTGAGTATGAGAGAAAAAGTCAAAGAGAGACAGTGGTGAGGAGGATAAAGAGAGGGGTACTGTGGGATATTGAAAAATATGAAATGTACTTGAGGGGTGGTTTTTGAGTGATGTGGATTAGAGTGAAAAATGGGCATGGGCTATTGCCCTTATGGAGGTTAGTGTTAATGGGTTGTCCTATAAACCAAGAAAACTCAATCTTAGGGACCTTATATCAAGCCTCCCAAAAAAAAAATATTTTTTAAAATGACTACTTCACCCCGAACATATAACAACTTCCTATGTCACACCCCAATTTTTTAAAAGCCAAATATCCAGTCAAATGCATATCCTGACCAATAATCAACCGTCCAAAATTCTAAGGTTGATAACCCCTACCGAATTTTAAAAGACCATTTTAAGAAAAAACTGGATTTAAATTACTTTTATAAACCACATGAGCTCCTTTTAAACAAAGCCCATTTATCATCACGCTCATTTGCAAAAATATTACAAAAAAATTTAACATCTCAAAATTTCTACATTTCCATTTATTACAAATGAAAACCAAACATTTCTCTTTACATAAAAATAATAAAGGGTGATGCTATTGCCACTCCATTATTGAACCAATGCACTCCATGGTCACACTCTTAAATCATGTGGTACCAATGGTACCACATGCTCTAAGAGTAGTACTAAGGAGTGCTTTAGTTCAATGATGGAGTGGAAAAAACAATTCCCTTAAAATGTTCCTCCATTAAATCACAATAAAATTATCTGGTTACAATAATAAACGGAACAATTTCCAACACTACACTATCTCAGGTTATAGCTGCTACAACCTTCCCCAAATTCCAATAATAATTATTGAAATATATCTACACCTAATACATGTTCTCAACCTTGGCTCACAATGCCAACTAGATAAAAAAAGAGCACCATATAAATACATAAATAATTAAATAACAAAAGCTAATAAAGAATAACAACGAAGAGAACTCCATATGCCTCTTGTTGCCCAGGGAGAAAAGTAGTTCCACACACATAACGAGACAAAAGATAGTTTCCCTTTTATGTGACAGCCATATATTTCATACCTGAACTAAATTAAGTAAACACTTACCTTTCTGAACTATGGTATGCCAAAACCTGTAAACACGTTATTGGGCATATCATCCTATAAAAATAGAAGTTAGCACATTTATCAAAAAATTCCAAAATCAAGGGCTACTTGTTAAAATTGAATTTATGTCAATGAAGGAGCTGGAATTAGACAAAACATAAAACACAGAAGTTGTTCGGATTGTCGTTGTAATTCAGTTTACGCTGAACGACCACTAGTTACGAAGTTAAGTGTTCAAATTATTCAATTTACTAATCTAATCCTATTTATTTCCTAGTCAGAAGTTTTCAGAAATATTAAGATACACATAAAAAACCACAGTGAAACCAACGATTCCAACATAAAAATTAGTACAAAAGTTTATTACTAAGCATCCACAAATTTCTACGATTTTACCACAACAAGAGGTAATTAAATACAATTCAAACTTCTAACCACAAGAATAAAACACCATAAAGTATTTTATCGAATTATACCTTATGTTCACCACCTCAGCCACCCGCCATGGTTCAGCCTACACATATATCCCATGTGTCTCCTAACGTAATACTAACCCCACTTCGGTCCCAACACCCACAGGGTATCACTGGGGTTTGATTATACACTGAAAGGCTAGCTAGTCCTTACATTCTTAACGTAAATAAAATAACGTCTAGATACTCATGAAATATAGCAACAAGCTGGCCATAATTAAAGCTTAAAATAATAAAGAGACGGGTCTTCTACATAGTTGTTGTCTAAGGGATTTTTTTGTCTAATATTAAATTCGGTTAGAAACTTCACACAGATAATCATACAACTACAAATTCACGAAGCCGAACATTATACGATAATTCATATATCTCCAAGTAAATTTACGTTAAGTCATATTAACGAATAAGAACCCACACAGAATCGTAATCTAACACTTACGCACGTTTTAAGCCACATAAAATTGATACTGAAATTCTAATTTTCTCCAAGTAAATTTGCATTAAGTCATATTAATGAATAAGAACCCACATAGAATCAGGAAAAACACAAAAGAACGAAAGTCGTGTAGAATCACGTTTTACATATGTCTCGCCGACAGAATGTTAAAATTGACAATACATGATTTTGTATGAATTTTTGAAGTATAAGCACTATTATAATTTCTACAACGGATACGCCTAAATCCAGAATTAAATTTCTTAATTCCTAGGTTATTATCATGAATCGGCCTACGTATTTATCAACTTATAAACACTAAGATCATTACCATGAAGTCATGCGAAGAGCCATATATTTTCAATATATATAGTAGCGTGCATATACACCAAAAGTTAAACACCCAACAAATAACATGTTAAAGAAACTCAGTTCATTTGTGTATACATTTATACATACGTGTATATATTTATATATAGACATGGGTATGCATATTTAACTCACCTAGTTTGGATTGTAAAATCGACGACAATGAACTGGTATACGCTCTGTGATCCCCACACGCGACCACGAACCCGTGACCCTTATCTTTCTTCCTCAATTATCTTCTTCTTCTTCTTCTTCTTCTTCTTCTTCTTCTTCTTCTCTATCTCTCTCTATATATATATCTGTAATACCATGTATTTTTGTAATGTATTATATGAATAAACTTTATATGCTTCTTTTAATGCTTGTATGAGTTTTGCTTTACCCTTGGTATAATCTGCATACCAATCGATTGGCAAGTTTCCCAATCTATTACCTTATCTTGGATACCAATTGATTGCCACTTATACCAATCGATTAGAGCATGTAATACCTAACACCAATCGATTGCCATTCATGCCAATCAATTGGCAGCAGCTGGACAGATTCCTTTGCTTTAGTTGGGGTTTGGCCACGTGAACACCTCTTTTCCTATGCATATGTGACCCTTTTTGACTCTTTTCTGTTTACAAAAAACAGAGAGAGATAAAGAGAGTGTTTGTGTGTGTTTATATACATTTGTATACATTCATATATATACACACATATACATCTATGCACTCACACACACATCCATGGACTGAGAAGAGGTGAAGAAGAAGAAGAAGAAAGAGACCAGAAGGAGAGAAGAAGAAAGATAAGAGAAAGAAGAAGAGAGACAGACATGCAGAGAAGAGAAGAGAGAGAAGAGATCCTCCATTGAAGCTCCAAGCTTTAAATACACACACCCAAACACCCCCTAGTCACCTAAGGTGAGTTTTAAACTCACGTTGTAACTTATTATTGATGATAGAACCTGTTAGGATGTGGAAATAGAGTATGAATCATATATTTTCCCATTTTATGTTGCTGGACTGTCTTTACTATGAAGAAGACAATGTACCAATCAATTGGGACTTTTCCCAATCGATTGCCATCTTTTATAACCTACTCGATTGACATTTTATACAATTGATTGCCATCTTTGAGACCACAATCAATTGCCAAAGTTAGTAATTAATTGGAATGGATTGTGATCCAATCAATTGGACTTTACCCCAATCGATTGTTACTATTTTTTTACCAATCGTTTGTACCTGTCCCAATCGATTGGCAGTTACAGAATACTGTTTTCCTTATTTAGTTTATATAATAACTGCTTAGTTATTTTCCTATTCAGTATTCTCAGCATGCTATATTATTGTAATTTAGACATGATAATGCGTTAATGCGGCATAGAATCATATTAACGATGAGATTAACGGATAATATTCGTGACGTTAGATAACGTAATCGTTTTGAATCTCTTGGAGTTATCATTCGTTTCATTCAAAGTAGTCAGGCCACATTGAAATTGTCATGTATCGATGTTAGAGTTGGACATAAGTAGGTTTGTTAAGATTCAGGAATCTTACGTGGGTGGGCTTTGGTCGATCATATGTTCTTAAAAGCTGTAGACAGACGAAGGTGTCTTTGACTTGTGGTGAACTGGACCAATAACCCTAGGATAGCCAGATGATCTAATCATATGTTCTTAAAAGCGGTAGACAGACGAATATGTCTACGACTGCGGTGGACCGTGATCACTGGTAGACGTCGCTAAGTCGTGGTGTAGAATGATGTAATGTTGCTTAAAGCGTTATATCCCTATAGTGCGGTGAACTGGGCATATATGTTCTTAAAAGCTGGGGATGGACTGACGTGGTATCCATGACATGTAGTGGATTGTGCATATGTTCTTAAAAGCAATGGACGGAGCAAAGGTGTATCTATAGAAGTGAACTACTGTCGAGTTTGTTCTCCTATCAGAATGTGTTATCGGTCTTAATTTAGTAAGATGTTAGTTAACGAATCATCAGTTTGATTAAAGAAGTTATCCTCACTGAATTTGATGGTTGTCGTTTATAACTTGTAATAACTTCAATAGTTGATATCATGTTAGTATCTAATTCACTCAGCTTTCATTAAGCTGACGACGTTTATGCCGCTAGACATTTCTACGTTCCAATGCAACCTGGTTATGACTACACAGGTAAAGGACCTGCAGGCTGGGACTGCTATACCGGTGATGTGTCCCTAAAGAGGGTTTTCCCGATGGAGGTCAGACCAAAGAAGACTACTATGCCAAGGACTGCCTCTATGCTAATTGAAGATTAGGCTATATATTAGTTTAGTTATCTTTACTATTTTCCAACCTTTTTGTAATCAGGCATATGCTGCCTTGACATTTGTATTATTGTTATATTTTATTTGATTCGAGACTCTGATGTGTAATAGTTAGTAACTTTCTGTTGACTTTAAGTTACCTTTATCCAGGACCTATAATACATTCTTGTTATCCTTTTTAATTATTGTTGCTTAGTACTGCGTGGTGTGGACAATCATGTGACTTCACTAATCGCTGCCTTTGGACCCAAAAAGGAATTTTTTTTTCTCCATTTTTTCCATTCCGGGGTATGACAGGATTTTTGTTATCAGAGCGTAGGTTTTATACCTTTTCGCTCACAGATTTCCCATACCATCTGGTCCTAGAACCTTGAGATTTAGTTCTGACTTAAGAAAGTCCCTTTTTTCAGGTAGCATGGCATCGCCGAGCTTTGTTCTAAACGAGTTTGGAGGACATTATGTGTATGAGGGCAGTATTGAGCCAGCAAATCCACAGTACTATGCCTGGAAGGTTAGGCAGAGAGCTATCGTAGAAACAGTGTAATATCCTGTATTTTCAATATTTATTTATACTTAGAGATTTTATATATTTCCTTTATCATTTCTTGAAATTCTATCTTCGACCGATCGAAGTCTTTTCGAGTGATCGAACATTTCAAAAGTTCAAGCGATCGAACCCTGTTCAATCGGTCAAAACCCTACCGACCTGAATTTATGATGTGGTCTCCACTTCAATCGATAAAGTATTTTCAATCGATCAAGTATTTTCAATCGATCAAACCTGACCGATCTGTGTTCAAGCGATCGAACTACCTTCATTTTATTGAGAGTGTAATCATTTGAAATCCCAGGTTTCCTGCAAACATGGCCACCTATACCCCTTCCCCATCTATATATATATATTTGTGCTCGTGTGTGGGGAGTGGTTGAAAAACCATAGAGTTGAGTGGTGTATGTGTGTATGTGTGTTCTTGTGAGTTTATATATATATATATATATATACATCTATATATATATCTATATTATATATACACACTATTAATAAGAGAGAGACAAGCAGAGGAAGAAGAAGGAGAAGGAGAAGAAGAAGAACAGAAAGAGAAGGAGACAGAGAGAATAGACAAGGCAGAGGAGAGAGGGAGAGGCTGCCATTAAAGCTCAGAGCTCACACATTGCCAAACGCGGCCTTACGATCTTTTGGTGAGTTCCAAACTCACTTAGTAGCTTAGTTGTGATGTTTTTACTTATTCTGTACGTTTAAAGAGGACCTAAACACCTCCTAACATATTTTGGGCATTCATTGCCAGAACCTGTAGAAGATGAAGTTCGACTGATCGAACTAAGTTCAATCGATTGAACAACACTGAGTCTCAATCGATCAAAACCACCTTCACTTCGATCGATCGAGAATACTTCAATCAATCGAGCATCACTTTTCTTCAAGCGATTGAGATAACTTCAATCGATCAAAAACTAACAGAACATAGATGTGTTCCCTTAGTGTATAATTTATAATGCGTAGTTGTTTAATCGTTGTTTCATGTTCCTATTATGCGATATTATGGATTACGGAGGTAAGGGGATACGATAATGAGACCAAGATAATATGGTATGTAACGTGGTCGAGTTTGGAACATTAGTAATAATATGACGTGATAACGAGATAGATTGGAGATAATAACGATGGGTAGCATTGGATAACTGGGGATTGAGTCAGTGAGATATCATTTATTTTTGAGGTTGTGTAAGTCGAGCTAATGATTCGCTCAGGTTAAATCCGATAAGTGAGTCGGAAGGGTTTGACCAGGATTGTGGAAGCTATGGGTGCGCAGTACCCGCAAGCATTCTTAAAAATGGTGAACAAGAGTAGTTATGGCACACTCATGGTTTGTGTTTACCCAAGCTATGTATGTACGATACTTGCAAGCGTTCTTAAAAGCGGTGAATAGTAAGAGTTCTTAAAAGTAGTGAACAAGAGTATGGGTGCATTCATAGACCAGTCGTTATATGAGAACGATGTATTATGCTCGTAAGAGTTCTTAAAAGCGGTAAAGCGGTGTACAAGAGCATTAGTATGTCGTGATGATATAATCAGTTTGAGAGAGTCAGTCGGATTTGGTACAATCAGTTTAAAGTGGAAAGATGATGAGAATTGATTAATGATGTGCCTAAATAAAAGAAGAAGAGATATAATTAGTATCACTATTATATATTGTTCGTAATTAGTAATTACGTTATTTTTATGAGACTGTGTTAGTTAGTTATCACTCAGCTTTTAGTACGCTGACGGCCTTTATTGGCTGGACATTTCTCGTCCAGACTACCCTGTCCTTAACAATGTTGGTGATGGAAACTATGATGATGGCTACTACCCTGAGGGGGATTATGCAGAGGGTGGCCCCACTAATGACGATTATGCTGGCAACGCATGCTATACTGACGACTACCCTTATGTCAGCTGAAGATTTGGAGATAGTTCATCTAGTATATGTTTAGTTTATGTTCTGTCGAACTCTGTTTTGTTTTAGTTAACGGGTACTTGGGTATATATTGTCTCCAGACCTACAGATCACACTCTGATGTTTTGTAATAGATAGAATCGTTTTGTATATTCAGTTATTTACTATTCTTGTTATTTCAGTTAGACTAGTACTATGTGGTGTGGATAATTAGTGACTTTCACTTGTCAATCCCTATGGATTCAAAAAGGAAATTTATTTTTTCTCTATTTTTGCTGCTCCGAGGCGTGACAGACAAAGTGAGATATGCAGATTGAGCAGTAGAGATTTGGGACCCAGGACCCCGAGAAGATACGTCATGAGATGATCTACCGTAAGGAAACCTTCAAACTCATTGAGGAGGATTCCTTGCAGATGCTATGAGACTATTTTTCGTACCAGGTTCTACTTTCAGAGGATAGAGCAGTGCCTCCACCTCCCCCGACAAATCTACCACCCTAGACACTTCTACCCCCACTAGAGGAGGACATGGTTGATGCACCCCCAGTAGATAAGGACCAAGAGGATGATGATGAGGGCGATGACGATGAGCCAAGGGATGACGATAAGGAAATGGAGGATGAGGAGGACAAAGATACCGACGACGATGAGCTAGAGTATGATCCGGAGGAATACCCACAGGACCCCGAGGACCCAGCTAATATGGATATGCCCGTTAGTGTGGATATTATAGTTGCAGAGGGTTACCCGATAGAGGAGAAGGCTATAGCAGAGGATGACGCAGGTGATGACGCTATGGTACCAGTCTTACCAGGTGGCGTGATAACACAGTTGGTAGCAGAAGTAGGCTGCGGAGATGGCTGCACATCTCCATGGATTTGAGATAGGAGCAGTAGAGTTGGCACATGCTATGGCTGAGGTTGAAGCACTTGCAGCTACATTCGAAGCAGCTCAAGTTGACATGGCAGATGTAGGAGACTTGGGAGTTATTATGGAGCATGATGGACCTGAGCTAGCTGAGGATGTTTTGATAGAGGATGAGGATATGATGGAAGATGATGACATAGATGAGGACGTTGTTTTATCTGAGGTTGCCCCAGAGGATGAGACTTCCATCTATGGATTTGACGTGGACAACTTTTAAGCCTAGTACCTTTAGGACTTAGACTTTTGCTTTTGACTTTAGGACATATTGTCCACTTACTTTTGACACTTATATAGATAACTATTGACCATATTCTTTTTGTATAGGTAGCCACCAGTGGTGGTCTTGTTTATATCTTTGTTAGATCTTGTATAGGATCATGTATAATGCGGTACACAGATAATCTACTGCATACTCCGCTATACATCTTTTGGATATATCTATATTAATATTAGAGAATGGTGTAGGTCCCATAAAAAAACTTATCTAAGGGCCAATATTTGACAATTTTTTTATTTTTCAATCTTAGCCTTTATGACTCAACCATTGATCTACACCCTTAGATCTGCTCAATCCAATGGTCACAAAATAAGCCCACACCAAACCTCACATACCATATAACTTTCCTCCCTATCACTACTCCCTCAACTTCCCTCACGTAACCCCCACGTTTCTCTTTCTTTTTTCTTTTCTTTTCTTTTCCTGATGAACTCTGACTTCATCCTCCTTCTTTCTCCATCCCACTCTCTTCCACGTACTGCCTGCCTCCTCACTCTATCAATCTCAAGGTATAGTCTCTCTCTCTCTAGATCTCTCTTAATAATGTTTATGAGTGACATATGTGGGTGTGTTTACAATTGAGTTGTTTATCCAAATATATAGAAGGAGGAAGCAATCTCATGGGATTTCATTTCTTTGTGCATATATG
The DNA here is from genome assembly GCA_033977485.1 of Hydrangea macrophylla. NCBI lineage: Eukaryota > Viridiplantae > Streptophyta > Magnoliopsida > Cornales > Hydrangeaceae > Hydrangea > Hydrangea macrophylla. The sequence goes on from CM066982.1 coordinate 97,071,752, forward strand.
TTGCAGAAGTTCTTTTTAATAGTTCTCTCCACCAAAAGAAAGGCTGTAATTCGACCAAGTGATCATCTACTTATTCCTGGTATGCATCCTATCATGATCATCGTTAATTTTATTCTCTCTTTCTCTTTTTTTTTTCCTTTTTTTTTTGTACATATAATTAGATGGAATCCAAATTAATTTTAAACAACAGTTCATAGCAATTTTTTTTCCTTCTAAAAAGAAATCGTATTTTGAATGCAATTACCAAAACATTTAGTTTCGTCAACCCAGTGACATTAATGAATATTCTATACATAATCAAGAGATTAGTTTCTTAAATAACACTATGTACTACTTTTGATCGAACGCCTTTGAATGAGATCATTGCATTTATATGTTTTACATAGCATTTTGGCTAAAAAAAACAAGACGACTGAGTGGTTTCGTTTAGGAAAGAGTGCTCATTTTGCATAAAATGATAAATTTTGTTATGGCAAGAAAACATAGATATGGGCGTCTAATAAGAAATATGGTAAAGTATAGTATTATTTATGAAATTGTTCATTGTAATGTATGGAAATTGTGAATTGAACTATAAAATTTCAAGGGACAATCAAACAGGTTAATTATAACTCAAAATGTAATTTTCCATTAGAGTCGTGAATCCTGAGTTGCTTTCATTTTCAAATATAAATATTAAATTCGTTCTTAAATGCTTTAACAGTTGTACTATATGTTGTGGTAGTAGTCGATCGTATCAGATAGTACTCATGCGTGTATATATGTATAACTTGCAAAGCATTTGAGGCTCAGTAGTGGCGGAGCCAGGAATAAAGGTTTGGGGGGGCCGTGTACATACATAGGGCTTAGACTTACACGGGGGTTTGGGGGCAGCACCTCTGAGGCAAAATTGGTTCGGTTCAAATGGTACATGAGAAGAAAAAGAGCAATGATGGCAAAATACTTTAGGCTGAGTTTAATATAATAAGTGAGAAGAAAGATTATTGGTCTAAATATTTAGGATGTGTTAGATACAATTTGGCCAATATAACATATAACATATTTTATTTTAATTTTTGCGTGCATGGTTTGAGTACAATTATGCCAACATACTAAATCTAAATTCTTATTTTGAGCCTTACCAATATTTTTTGGGGGTTACGTAATAACCATATTTTTTTTGTTAGGGGGCGGGGGGAACCATAACTTAACTCAATATGATTACGCTACAGCATGTCTATTTCTTTGATCAATATGCTTTGTAAGTTCAATATGAGATTTTCTTATGATAAAGTAAAAAGTTGCCTATTTAGGTTCAATATTCAGAAATAGACTGAATTCATCAAAAGAATAATTTTAATTCCCAAAAACAGACATGCTGTAGCCTAATCATATTGAGAGATTTCTATTTCGTGTGGGTTTATTGTACGTCATGTCTATTTCTTTGGGAATCATAACTTACAAAGCATTTGTATTAGTATGAATTTTTAAAACAAATTGATAATAGAAAGGATTATGAACTTACAATTGGTGAGAACATTCAAAAGATATAATTCCAAACACACCTCAAAAATTTTACTTCTTTGCTTCCAACTTTATTTTTCTAATAAAAAATAAAACAAAATATAGTACATATATAGTACGAGTATGAAGCCGTATATATATTACTCCCTCCGTCCCATTTTAAGAGTCTCTTTTAGGAATTTCAACTTATTAAGGGGACATATTGATTTTTGTGAGATTTTCTAACTTTCCAATATTGCCCCTTTTGAAATTCAAAATTCTAGGAAAAAAGTACTATTATTTGCAAGATCATAATAATCAAAAGCAAAAGGTTAGAGGTTCTAAACTAAAAGAGTTTTATAGAAGAACTAATTAGGCTACATCATTTTCTAAGCCATCTTTTATTGGGGCAAAAAGTTATCGTGTTCTGACTTTGGGGCAATTTTTCATTCCCCATTGACGTGGATCCCAATATGTTTAAGTGGCATCTTTGAGGTTAACCACATAAGAAAAAGATTAGTTCAATCAGATTCTTTTTGTGAGTGAAAAAAATTCATATAATATGCCCTTTGCACATGTGATAATAAGATTAACCATGCATCATGCATGTAAGTAGACACCCCACATCCTTTCCCCCCCAAAAAAGGAAGCACCCCACATTAGATTCAAAGTTACGCACTGTAACTGGAAAGAGTCTTAGAAAACTTGAATCTGAGAACTATTACATGTTCTACATGTACTTCAATTCTCTCTCTCTCTCTCTCTCTCTCTCTCTCTCTCTCTCTCTTAATTATGGTTGTGAATGTGTGTGACTGCATGTGTTTATAGAGAGTGAGAGTGACGTGTGTGGGTGTGTTTGTTACGTTTGTAGAGATATATATACATAAGACTTACGTGTGCCAGTGCAAAAAGAATTAACATTCCAAGGCTATTTTGTAGAGATATATATAAGAAAATTATAGATTGTCATCCAATTTGGCCATTTATTATTATTTTTTAAAAAAAATTACATATTTTTCTTTTGATGATGAGTATTTGTAATTATATGGCCTACTAAACTCATGTGTTTCTTTTGTCTATTCAGTGTATCTATTTCCTGAGATTGAAGTTCTCTAAGAGGAAAGCAACAAATATTGTTTGTATCTATTTTCTACTGAACCCATAATTTTCAAAGTAAGACTTCCATATTAATGTTTGTATCTTTGTAGCCTATTTGTTTAGAGTTTCTGAGCTTTGAAATGTGTAACCAAAGCATGTGAATCTTTTTATTGTTTTTTCTAAATTATCTGAATGACCAAGAGTAACTTTTTTGGTTTGAGTTTCTGAATCTGCGATTTTGTGAACATATTCTGAAATTGGTTTCAAAAAAATGAAAAGGTTTTCATTAGGTTTTGTGCATGTGTTCTGAGTAATGCTAGGGGTACAACTCATTCTTATAGCTCATTTACAACCATCCTATCTCTCTCCTAAATGACACAGGGTGGTCGGGTTAAATTTCAATAGGCCTCAGTGCTACTTAGGTTTTATTGATTTGTAAGAATAAGTTGTACCCCTAGCAGTACTAATTGCAAACATATCAATGCATGCCTTGCCCGTAATAATTACCTTAAATTTGAATGAAATTACTTCGCTACCTTTGTGGCCAATTTGTCTGCAATTTTACTATACGACTGTCACATGAGTAGGGCAAGGTTTTGTGGAATCAATCTCAAGTTTTGGTTGGAATTTAATGAATCAGTAAAATTTGTAGTGCTTGGTACTATTTTTCAGACTATATAATTCGCTGAAAGTTTTTTCAAAGTATTTTTGTTTTCAATGTTGAGTTTGTTATGTGACTTGGATCAATTACGTGTCTTCCAAGACACATCTCCAACAACAGAGAGATAGAGAGATGGATTAGTGCTTTTTTTTTGCAAAGAATTAGTGCTTTATAATAAAGAAGAAAATTAAACATGAAATAAAAAAAAAATTATCTCAAGTTTAGGGGCTTCAACCAAAAGTCCTTAAATTATTTAGGGGCTTCAACCAAAAGCCCTTAGACCCTCTTAACACACACTCCATAAACTCATATGTGTGCGTGTTTGTGTGCATGTGTGTGAGCGTGTGTTTGGCTATTGAGAGAGAGAGACAGAGAGAGAGAGAGAGACGTGTGCGTGCATAGAGTGTGTGTGTGACCCGTGTGTGTGTTCGTGAAAAAAAAGAAAAAGAAAAAGGGTAAAGATTACAATCCCCTCTCAATAAGCAAAAAAAAACCAAAGAAATAAAGTAAGCAAATAATTTTTCTTAAGAAAAATGATTCTTTTTAATTTTTTTTTTTAAGTAGTGCTTTTAAAAAAAGAAAAGGCAAAACAAAAAAAAATAAAATAAAATAAGAAGAAGAAGAAAAAGTAAACAGTAGTCTGATTTTTTTTTTCAAAGGAAAATGGTTTTTTTTTTTTAAGTTTCTGAAATTATAGCCCCACAGAAAGAATAGTAATACCCTTTCTTTTTTTTGGGTTTTGTTTGGTTGCTTCTTTTTTTTGAAAAGGCATGGGTGTGCTCACCCAAATTTGATTTACTATTGCTCACTCATACTTTCATTATCTGACATATATTCCCTTTTATTTCCATTTTGATTTCATTTATTTACCCTAATTCTGAAGAAGAATTCTCTAATTTTGTTGACTTTTTTGCGTTTTTCTTGATGATCTTAGTGTGTCGTTGCACAGATCTATAGTCATTTATGTTAATTTTTTGTGATTTCAGGTTATTTTATCATGGATGGCATGATTATATACGGTCAAGTATGATTTTTCAATTTATAATGAACATAAAACAATTCTATTTTCTTAGCTGAGCTATCAGTATTCACTCTTTCAATATTTTGCAGATGGATGGAGACCTGAAGAAAACAGTGAGTATATATTTTTGTTTCCTTTTACTTTATATTCGCAGTAAATATAACTTACGATACTTTATGCAACAGGTACAATTTAAAAAAAAAAAAAAGAAATGTGGGCATTGTCATTCGAGAATAATGTGAGTTAAATAGAGAGATACTTGCTCAGGTAATGATATCAATAATTAGTTTATGTTTATTATTTTTGAATAACTTAATTTTGCTTATGATAATGTTTAATTGCAGTATATTGACAATACTTTCTCTTATCAATATTGTTTAAGGCCAATGTCAATCGCTCCCACGAGGGAAAGGAGAAAGTAACAACCTCCAACAAAGGGAAGGAGAAAGTTATCAATGAAGGAATGGGGAAAGAAAATGTAAGTTTATCATTTTAATTAATAAGATATTAATGTACGCTTTTATTCAATCGACTATCAATTTTGTATTAGTTTGTTAAGTTTATGCCCCATCATTGGTATGTGATTGTTGGAGAATTTTCCAGCTCCAATTCGTAGATCTTGATAAACTCATGGGAAAAAAAAATAATATTAATTAAAACTAATATGTGAATGTGTTATAGTTTGCATGAGTCTAGCAAAAAAAATTCTTTGTAACATTACTTTAGATGTGTATATCTCGAAATAAAATACATTAAACAAATTTTTTTTTTTTAAACAGACCAATAAAAATACATTTATTGTCCTTTGTAATGGTGGACAAATTTGATAGCATAAGGGCCCATTTGGTCCCAAGACAGATGCTCTCTGTCTTCTAAGTTTGTTAAAACTGACATCCAAAGATGTGTATACCTCAAACAACTAATAAAAAAAAAAAAAAAAAACAGAGCAAAACAAAAGGTCCAAATAAATAAGAAAGTTATGTTTCTTTAAGTACGCATGTATATTTCTAGACTTTCACAGTTTTGGAATACAATACTTCTTTAAGTTGGCATGTATGTTTCTTTAATTCATAGGGATAAAGGCTCAAAACAAGGCTTCAAAATATATCGGTTTTTTCATGAATCTACCAAAAAAAATATTCCTTTCCTTGAGATTGACATCTATATACATGTACATCTCGACCAAATATATGAAAACTAAAAAATAAAAAATAAAAAAATAAAAAGGCCAAAATAAGGAAGCTATGGTTCTTTAATGATCGACGAGGTTGCAAAAAAATAAAATATAAACTAAGATGTGAATGTGTTAGAGAGTTTGCATTAGTCTTGCAAACAAAAAAATACGTTTAAAAAAAAAAAAAACATGTCAAAAGAGTGGGACTTCAATCATCTTGAGTTCATTACTTTTGATTGTAACCTTGATATATACTATAGTTGTGTAGATTTTAAAAAAAAAATGCATGAAATAAAAAAATAACCCAAGATGTCCCAAAAAAAAAAAAAAAAAGAAAAATGAAAATTATGGTTCAATAATTTAATCGAAAAACATCTCCAAATTTTTCGGTTTTTTGGACAATCTCCAAGTCCGGTCCGTAGATCTCAAAAAAATCCTAGAAGAAAAAAAATAAATTTAAACGAAATTGTGAAAACATGTTTTTTTTTTTTCATGAATTTAACAATAAAAATACTTCTTTTCTAAATTTAACATCTATAGACGAGTAGATCTCGAACAAGTATGTGAACGAAATAAATAAATCTCTCAACAAGGCCAAAAAATAAGGAAGTTATAATCCTTTAATTCAAACAGATCAATGATTAAAAATGATAAAGTTATGGTTATTTAAAGTTAAGATTTAAACATAAAATTAACGTCCATGCTGAACAACTAACTGAAGTTTTTACATTTTATATCACATATAGTAGATACAAGGCTAATAGTGTTTGCTTATTTGTAAGTTTTACGCACCCATTAATAACATTGTATCAATGATGGTATCGTCCCAACCTACAAACGTTCCAAATCTCACTCCAAGAGTACGTTGTCGTTCGTATTTCGAGCACGAAACAAGTGCAACAAAATCCATTAGGACAACGTATGATACACCGAGACGAGTAACGGTGCCACGACCCTGGCTGCTACCCCGAACACCTAACTCGGGGGATTGTATCATTGGTGAAATTACTCCAACGATGAATACAATCGTTGCTCCACGGAATCTTAACGTCTTCCAGTCTTCACCGGCTCCACAAAATGTTACCAATGAACTTTCATTCAACCAGACATTGAGGAATTCCGGTTCCAATATGACTGTCTTTAGGAATATGCTTACGCCACGAGATCTTGGAAACGAACTCGCAGCTACAGATGTTGATAGGGTCATCACGGCACAGACGCATTATACATCTGCTCCTTTGCAAACTAATAGGTGAATTATATTTCATAATTTATAAATATACATTTCAAAATTTCTTATCATTCTCTATACTCAAGTACAATCCATAATAATTGTAGGCGAAATTCTGCAACTCAGTGTTGCCCCGTAGAAATTAATATTGATGATGGATTAGAGAATGAAGATGATGGATTAGGTAATGAAAGGGATAATCACACAGATAATGTGTATGTGGATCGCCATAATCTTGGGAACATGGATGTACAATGTCCTGATTGTTCAGCCCTACACTGGATGGATGAGAAGTTGACAAATTCATCTCAAATACACCCCCGTTTTGGAATTTGTTGCTTGCAAGGAAAAATTAAACTCCCCCGACTTGAAACGCCCCCTCCATTGATTCAAGCTTTGTATGATGGGAATGATGTTCAGTCCAACTCATTTCGACGTTACATTTGCGAGTATAATGCATGTAATGCATTTACGAGTCTTGGTGCTAAATTTGACACAAGAGTACTGATTGGTAGGGGTCCCAATTCTTTTATCATTCATGGGGAATTGCGCCATAGAATAGGATCTCTGCTCCCTCATTCTGACCAGGCACCAAGTTATGCTCAGTTGTATATTTATGATCCTGATACTGCTTTACAAGAGCGTCATCATAGAAATTCACACTTAAGAATGGATGTCCTCAAATCCATTACAGAAACTTTACTACAGTACAATCCATTCCCAGCCAAATACCGTCATGCTTATGAACTTTTGAACCAATCTGAATCAGAGGGAAAAGTTCTTCATGCATATCTTCGTTACGATGCTGCAAATGATCCACGACGTTATAACCTACCAACAGCAGCTGAGATCGCGGTAATCTTGCCCGGGGATGGGACTGAGCAAAGTGCGATGAGAGACATCATTTTACATCTGAGGGGGGATAACGGGTTGATGCAAATTAGTGAGTGTCATCCAGCTTATTTACCATTACACTATGTTCTATTATTCCCTCGAGGCGAGCTTGGATGGCAGCCTGATATAAAACAGTGGGACGTTTTGCGAAAATGCCATTCTAATGACCGCCTTACTCAGTTGCAATTCTATTGCTATCGTTTGTTTCAACGCCCCACAGAATACTCAACAATCCTACGAGCGGGAAAATTATTTCAGGAGTTTATGGTTGACGCTTGGGCCGCAACTGAGCAAAATTGCTTGACTTACTATAGGCTGAACCAGGAAAAACTTCGGTCCGAACTCTATAAGGATTTAACTGATATTATTGATGAACGTGAGGGATTTCAACCTGAACAAGTCGGCAGACGAATGGTTTTACCCTCATCATTTCATGGAAGTCCAAGACATATGTTTGAGATTTTCCAGGATTCGATGGCTATCACGCGGCACAATCATCACCCAGATATCTTTCTTACCATGACAGCAAATCCAAACTGGCCAGAAATAACAGCAGCTCTGTTGCCGCATCAAACACCCTTTGATCGTCACGATTTAATTGCCCGTGTTTTTGAGCTAAAGAGAAGGTGTTTAATGAACGAGATCGATAAAAAACGAGTTTTCGGTAAAAAGGTTGCGCATGTCTACACAATTGAATACCAAAAATGGGGGCTTCCGCATATACACGCTCTTCTGTTTCTTCATGGACCAGACAAGATTCAGACGTGTGATCAGGTTGACCGATTGGTGTCTGCGGAATTCCCAAACCCAAAAGATGATCCTGCACTCTTTGATACTGCTATAAAATGTATGATACATGGGCCATGCGGAAATCGAAATGGAAAAGCTCCATGTATGGAGAATGGAAAATGCACCAAGAGGTACCCTAAAGCCTTTACAGAAACAACAACAATGGACCAGCAAGGATATCCTATTTACCGGTGATGCAATGATGGTCATGTGTATACAGTTCGAGGGAAGAAAGTTGATAATAGGGATGTTGTGCCGTATAATGCGTATCTTTCAAGAAGGTTTCATTGCCACATTAATGTTGAAGTATGTGCGGGGATTAGATGTGTCAAGTACATTCATAAGTACATTTACAAAGGTCACGATCGTGCAACGATGATGCTTGGAGGAGCCGATGAAATCCAACAATACCTTGATTCCAGGTACATTGGACCAGTAGAAGCTGCTTGGAGATTGTTTGGTTTTGGTATTCATGAAGAGTATCCTGCTGTGATTCGATTGGCACTTCATTTGCCTAGAATGCATCAGGTGGTTTTTGATCCGAATGAACCAGTGGACAGGATTACAGCTAGAGCCATGGGGCAGAAGTCGTCTTTGACTGGTTTCTTTGACTATTGTGCAAACAACGAATGGGCACGTGCGTACACTTATCAAGAGTTCCCATCTGTTGCAGTTTGGCACTCTACAAAGTGTATCTGGACACGGAGAAAAAGGGGAAATGCTATTGGGAGAATGTATTTTGCTAGCCCAAATTCAGGTGAGACGTTTTACTTACGTTTGTTGTTGACAAATGTGAGAGGCCCTCAATCATATGACCATTTGGGCACTGTCAACCATGTAGTACACCCTACATTCAAATCAGCATGTGTTGCGCTAGGGCTGCTTGAAGATGATGAAGAGTGGATACAGTGCCTTCAAGAGGGTGCACTAATGAAAACTGGACACCAATTGAGGAGATTGTTCAGCATAATTCTCACAGAATGCTCTCCGATGAATCCCTGTGAGTTGTGGATAAGATTTTCGACAGATATATGTGACGATCTCCATTATCAGATTCATACATTCTATGGAATTCCAAACCCTTCTGTGTCAGAGGTAGAGGATTACGGCTTGCACCTTCTAAATCAAATGCTTCAGCAATCAGGGAAGAGTCTAGCTGACTTTCCGCCTATGCCTCACCCAAGTGGAGATTGGAGCAACACCATTGGAAATAGGCTACTATGTGAGCACAGACAGCTTCAGGTTGATGCTCAATGTCAAGATGTGCAGAGTCGAATTGATAATCTTAATGTTGGACAACGTAATGCCTTTAGTGCAATAACTTCTGCAGTTTTAGAAAATAAAGGGACCACATTCTTTCTTAGCGGGGGTGCTGGAACGGGGAAGACTTACACTTATAATACAGTTGTGCTACATATACGAAGTCTTGGTCATAATGTTATTACAGTAGCGTCATCTGGTATTGCGTCATTATTGTTAGTAGGAGGCAGAACTGCACACTCAACATTCTCCATTCCATTAGTTGTGCATGACAATTCAGTATGTGGGTTTAGTAAGAAGTCTGAGCAAGCAGAATTGGCCAGATCCGCTAGGTTAATTATATGGGATGAAGTTCCAATGCAGCACAGAAACTGTGTGGAGGCAGTAGACCGCACACTTCGCGATATTTGTGACATTGACAAGCCATTTGGGGGTATAACTGTCGTTCTTGGTGGAGATTTTCGCCAAATATTGCCAGTCATTCCCAAAGGAGTGCGTGAACAAATAGTAGCTGCATCCTTGAGGCGCTCTTCACTGTGGAACAATATTCAAGTTTTGAGTTTGGATTACAACATGCGGCTGAATAGTCTAGACCCAAGAAATGCAATTTTTGGGACATTTTTTATGGAGGTAAATTGTTCATCAAGTATTCCTAAATACGTGTTTTTTCCATATTATTCTTTGTTTGATAAAATATTTATCTATATCTTATATATTCATAATCAGATAGGGAGCAACACACAAGAAGTTATACAACTTCCTTCTGCAATACATAAGTGTCATGATCATGATGAGCTACTACGCACAATTTATCCACGGTTGGGTGTAGAAGGGACGGCGACACTGATTTATCACATATTTTGCTTGAGTTTGGATTCGTTATTGCGCAAAAATTCCACTCCTGAAGCCTCTAAGTACATTATTTACGCACTCGTCATGCATAACCCTCATTACTACTATTTACATCTTTTACACGGGTTATTGTAGTGTTTTCCAGGTCTTGTTGACGATCCGAGTCGGGAGGCAAAGCCTCGGTTGAAGATCTCATCTTTTGCGGCCAATTCTCTCTCATTTTTTGGACTCCAAGACCACATGTTTGGAGAATGATCGTAACTTGGCACAGTTAGCTCTGCGAGTCTTCTTCGCGTGGCCGCGAATCTCACCTCAATCGGAGGCCGTAGCGAGGAGTTATGGCGATCTCCGTGCTGGGTGTGCAAACTTGTTTTAAAGCTGTGAACATTCAGGCAGAGGGGTATTCGACCGGTCGAATTGCCCTCTTCGATCGGTCCACTTTTTGTGTGCTTTTATAACATTCTAGCAGAGGGGCATTCGACCGGTCGAATGGCCCCGCTCGACCGGTCGAATGACCCTATTTCTACATTCTTTGTTTTACAAGTTTGCCACTCCGAGGATTTTGTATAAATACCCCTTTATAACTCGTTTTAAGGGGCTTGACCTAATTTATATAGCAGATAAAATTCTCTCTCCTATCCCTCTTGTATTTCTTGAGAATTGCTTGTGATTTTGTTCATAGATTAGTTAGATATAGGGCTTGTAAGTGAGATTGTGAGAGATTCTTCAACTTGCAAGCTTGGACTCTTCTTTTGGAGCATTTAAGGAAGTTATTTACTGTACTCTCTCTCTCTTGAAGTTATTGATTGCATTAAGGGTGATGTCTCTCTACTCTTTTAATATTTGTATTAATGTTCATTTAGTTAAATTTATGTGTAGCTAGTTCTCTAGGTTAGGGGTCATGAACCCACCTATAGATCTTTGTGTTTCTTGAAAGTCTAAAGGTTTTGGATCTTCTTGAGTGATTGAAGAGTGTTGGGTTTGTAATATGTTTGTTTCTTTACCTCCATTGTCATGCAATGGAGATTATTGAATCTATATTACCAATCCAACATTTGCCCTTAGTTCCTTCAAGCTTTCATCTTTCATAGTGGGGTTGACAACCCACATGTTTGATTGTTGGCCTCCATCGAGCTTCGTTCACTCGAGAAGTTCCCTCCAACTCCCTAAGACTTACCCTTTGTGATCTAAGGTTGGTAGCATGACCCTAGCCCTTTTCCTCTGTAGTAACTATAACCAACTCGTTATTCTAGCTTGCCCGCGTTTTAGTTAATTCGTACCTGTCGTTTAATTAGTTAACTTAATTAGTTACCGTTTTACCTTAAGTTATACTTGCATGAATAGCTTTAGATTCAGAGTTTGTTACCCTCAAAACAATCACCTTTTCTTTCTTATTGGTTACGGTAGTAGTGTATTCGTGTCTTGGAACTATAATCTTCCGGTCTATTCCCCGTGGAAATTGACCTCGTACCTACCCGAGTATTACTTGTTACGATTGATTTGCACTTGAATCATACATATCCTGAGAGCGAACAAGTTTTTGGCGCCGTTGCCGGGGAGTAGACTCCTGGCAAATTTTTGTTACGGACTCGGATACCCTATTACAATTTTTTAATGCATAACGGTGTCGGCGGCATTCCCTTCGTCGAACACCCGGAATCCTCGAGCTCAAGCTCTTATTGGCGTCCATCACCCTCACCCCCGACGCCTTCCGAATCGTTGTTCTTTCAATCATCTACCGATTCCGCCGCAATGGGCGACAATTTGAGTGAACAAGGTGAGAGAAATTATCAAGGGGATAACGCGCGTCCCCTCAAGGATTATCTCCACCCGGAGAGGATCTCTACCCCGTCTTGCATTGTTTTCCCTTACAATGCCGGACAATTCCACTACCGCCTAGGGATGATTTCGTTACTCCCTACCTTCCGTGGTATGGATAACGAACAACCCTACCTTCACCTTAAAGAGTTTGAGGATGTGTGCATCACTTTTAGCGATCAAAATTGTTCGGAGGACGTCCTCCGACTCAAACTCTTCCCATTCTCTCTTAAGGACAAAGCCAAAACATGGCTCAACTCCTTGAAACCTCGATCCATTTGGACATGGCACGAAATACAATCCCAATTCCTAAAAAAATTCTTACCCATGCATCGCACTAATACTCTCAGACAAATGATTCAAAGTTTTAAGCAAGGGGAATTTGAATCATTTACTAGGTGTTGGGAGAGGTTTAAGGACTTGCTCAATATGTGCCCTCATCATAATTTCGAGAAATGGAGGTTGGTCTCGACATTCCATGCCGGACTCCAATTAGCCTCCAAACAACTCATTGAAACTATGTGCCATGGACAATTCATGATGCTTCCCCCTGAGGAAGTAGAGGCACACTTCGAGTATGTGGCTGACACAACTCAAGCCTGGGACACATCGGACCCCCATGATCGGAATGCCAATAAGGCAAAGTCGACCACCGCCGCTCCTTCTACTAAGTCATCTTCTCCCGGAATCCTTGAACTAAATCAAGAGGATGACTTACGTGCTACCATTGCCAAACTTCAAAGAAAAATGGAATCAATGGAGCAAGCCAAAGAAGAGGCCGCGACAGCACAAGCCACACAACCCGTGGCTTTCGTGGAAGAAACTTGTGCCATTTGCGAAAAGATTGGTCACCCGACCAACACTTGCCCTACCATCCCTACTTTCAAAGAAATCTTGCACGAGCAAGCCAATGCCATGGGAACGTACAAAAAGCCATTCAATCCCACTTATGGCGAATCATACAATCCAGGATGGAAAAACCAAAATCAAAATCTACCTCATCAAGGATGGAGGAATGAGCCCAATCATGGACCACCGCAAATGCCGCCTCCACAGCACTTTCAAAATAATTTCTCACCACATCCTCCACCTCCTCCTTTTCCCCATGGTTCATCCTCATCGAACCCTTATGTACCCCCACATAAGAAGTCCCTTGAGGATCAAATGCAAACGCTCATGCAAAGGCAAGATCAACAAGCTCAAAAGCTTGATCAAAATTCCGCGCAAATGCTTCAATTCATGAATGAAATGCGGAATTCTTTTAGCCAATTGGCTAGTTCTCAACATGTCAATGAAAAGGGAAAATTTCCGGCCCAACCAATTCCAAACCCCAAGGGCCAAATGGTCGTTGGAGTTTCCGGGTCAGATAATCCAACAACTGAACATGTTAAAGCCGTCACCACTTTAAGGAGTGGAAAAGTTGTTGATAACAAAGTCTGTGAGGTCCCCAAAGAACCTACGGAAAGTCTAAAAGAACAACTTGTTAACGAGCACACAGAAGGAAAAAGGTCAAAACCCAATAATCTTGATACAACCAACCCACCGGTTGTTGAGCATGGGACATCAACCGCCAAGGCAACCTTGCCTCTTGAGCCAAATATTTCCAAATATGTCCCAACTCCACCCTTCCCGCAAAGGTTGATACCAAAGGAGAACAAGGGCAAGACCCTTGAAATCTTTGAAATGTTAAAGGAAGTCAAGATCAACATCCCTCTTCTTGACATGATCAAGGATGTTCCCGGTGTTGCTAAATTCTTAAAAGATCTGTGCACAAGAAAACGCAAGTTCAATGTGCAAAAGCAAGCCTACATGGCGGCACAAGCAACCTCTTGCATCCGTGACAATATCCCTCCAAAATTTAAAGATCCCGGTTGTCCCACCATCTCTTGTGTCATAGGGAATTTCAAAATTGAAAAAGCCCTTTTGGATCTAGGTGCTAGTGTCAACCTCCTACCCTATTCGGTTTATCTACAATTGGGTCTTGGAGAACTTAAGGAGACACGCACTGTCTTGCAATTAGCCAATCGCTCAATTAGGGTACCAAAAGGGATAGTTGAGGATGTGTTAGTCCAAGTCGATGCTTTCTACTACCCGGCGGATTTCATTGTCATGGATACACAACCGATTGAGGATGGAACGTCACCCATTCCTATCATCCTTGGTCGACCATTCTTAGCCACTATCAATGCCCAAATACATTGTAGGAATGAAAACATGAAATTGGTTTTCAGTAACATGACAGCAGAGGTTAATGTTTACAATCTCATGGAGCAACCGGATCTTGAGGATGATGATATTTGTGAGGTTGATTTCATTGATACTCTTACGCACGAGTTCTTCAACTTCACGTGCTTGGAGGAACCTCTTGATTTATGTCCGGCACAAACAACCACCCCCGATGGTATTTCATTGCTCGAGTACTCTCTACTCGAGCTTGAAGTGGAGGATGCCTTGGAATCCCATGAATCCAAAGAAGTAGGAGAAGATGTCATGTGGTGTTCTCAATTCGAAAAACTTTCCCCACGTGACTCTATTCCTTTGCCGTCTAATCTTGAAGTCCCCAAACTTGAGCTAAAATAATTGCCAAAAGAGCTCAAGTACGCTTTCTTGGGAGACGAAGAAACATTCCCGGTGGTGATTTCGTCCCTACTTGACCCCGATCAAGAAGGGAGTTTGATCAAATTATTGAAACATCACCGGAGTGCTTTGGGATGGACAATCGCCGACCTAAAGGGGATAAGTCCAACTATTTGCACTCATAAGATCTACTTGGAGGACGACGCCAAACCCTCGCGTCAAATGCAAAGGCGGTTAAACCCGCACATGAAAGAGGTCGTGAGGGCCGAGGTTATTAAGTTGTTGGATGTGGGAATCATTTATCCTATTTCCGACAGTCAATGGGTGAGTCCTACCCAAGTCGTCCCAAAGAAATCCGGGGTGACGGTTGTCAAGAATCCGAAAGGCGAACTCGTTCTAACACGCGTCCCTACCGGTTGGCGAGTTTGCATCGACTACCGAAAATTGAACGCTATCACCCGAAAAGACCACTTCCCTCTACCCTTCCTCGATCAAATCTTAGAGAGGGTAGCCGGGCACAAATTCTATTGTTTCTTGGATGGTTATTCCGGATATAACCAAATAGAGATTGCGCCCGAAGATCAAGAGAAAACCACGTTCACATGTCCTTATGGCACCTTTGCTTATAGGAAAATGTCATTTGGTCTATGCAATGCACCGGCGACGTTTCAATGGTGTATGCTTAGTATTTTCAGCGATATGGTGGAAATATGCTTGGAAGTCTTTATGGATGACTTTAGCGTATATGGTGATTCTTTTGACGACTGTCTAGGGAATCTGAGGAGAGTCTTAGAGAGGTGCGAGGAGAAAAATCTCGTCCTCAATTGGGAGAAATGTCACTTTATGGTGACAAAGGGGATCGTTCTTGGCCACATCGTCTCCAGTGAAGGAATTCAAGTTGACAAGGCCAAAGTCGAGCTCATTGCTGACTTACCCCCTCCCACATATTTGAAAGACGTTAGATCTTTCCTCGGCCATGCCAGTTTCTATAGGAGGTTCATCAAAGATTTCAGTGTAATTTTGCCCTATGTGTAATTTGCTTGGGAAAGATGTCCCCTTTGAATGGACCGAGGCGTGTCAAGAAGCATTTGATAAATTAAAAACTTTGCTTACGACTACCCCTATAATGCAATCCCCCGATTGGTCCCTCCTATTTGAGCTTATGTGTGACGCGAGTGATTATGCTGTGGGAGCGGTTTTGGGCCAAAGGAAGGATAGACAACCACATGTCATCTACTACGCGAGTAGGGCTCTTGATAGCGTCCAAATGAACTATTCTACCACCGAGAAAGAACTACTCGCCATAGTTTTCGCCCTCGATAAATTTCGTCAATACTTGGTTGGATCCAAATCATTTGCTTTACCGATCATGCGGCTCTAAAGTACCTTCTCAATAAGAAGGATGCTAAAGCCCGGTTGATTCGTTGGATCCTTCTCCTCCAAGAATTTGATTTGGCTATCAAGGAAAAAAAGGGCGTTGAAAATGTGGTTGCCGACCACCTATCTCGTTTGACGGTGAATGTCGAAGTGGCGGACCCAACTCCGATAAGGGACGTGTTCCCCGATGAACACTTGTTCTCTATCTCCGCTTTGCCATGGTACGCCGATTTGGCAAATTACTTAGCAACGGGGGCCGTCCCGTCACATTGGACCCCCCAAGATAGGCGTAAATTCGAGGTAGAGGCCCGGTCATTTTTCTTCGATGACCCTTACATGTTCAAATATTGTGCCGACCAAATCATCCGTCGTTGTGTTCCCAATGATGAAATCCAAAGTGTATTCTCTTTTTGCCACGACCAAGCTTGTGGTGGCCATTTCTCATCTAAAAAGACTTCGGCCAAAATCCTCCAAAGCGGATTATATTGGCATACTCTCTTCAAAGATGCCCACAATTATTGCAAAGCATGTCATAGATGTCAATTGCTTGGTAGTGTCACGAGGAAAAACATGATGCCGTTGAACCCAATACTTGTCGTTGAAGTCTTCGACTGTTGGGGAATCGACTTCATGGGTCCATTTCCTGTCTCTTTTGGGCATGAGTACATCCTCGTCGCGGTTGATTATGTGTTGAAGTGGGTTGAGGCAACTGCGAACAAGCACAATGATCACAAAACCGTTTTGAAATTCCTTAAAGAGAACATCTTGTCTCGATTCGGAATTCCAAAAGCCATCACAAGCGACCAAGGAGTGCATTTTTGCAATCATCCTTTTGAACTTCTCATGGAAAAGTATGGCATAACACATAAGACCTCAACCACTTACCATCCGCAAACTAACGGCCAAGCTGAATTGGCCAATAGGGAGATTAAAGGAATTCTAGAAAAAACGGTGAACCCATCTAGAAAAGATTGGTCCTTGAGACTAACCGACGCTCTTTGGGCGTATCGGACGGCCTACAAGACCAACCTCGAAATGTCTCCCTACCGATTAGTTTACGGAAAGGCGTGTCACTTGCCGGTTGAACTTGAACACTGGGCGTTTTGGGCCATAAAAAAGCTCAATTTCGACACGAATAAGGGGGGTGTTAAAAGAAAGCTCCAAATCTCGGAGCTAGAAGAAATCCGGAACGATGTGTATGAAAGTTCGAAGATTTACAAAGCACGTACCAAGGCGTTTCATGACAAACGCATAGTGCGCAAGCACTTCGAACCCGAACAAAAGGTGCTTTTGTATGATTCTCGTTTACACTTGTTTCCGGGAAAGTTAAAATCAAGGTGGACCGGCCCCTTTATCTTCAAAAAGGTCTATCCTCATGGTGCCATTGAAATTTTTGACCCAAAGGAGGGTAACGTGTTCAAAGTGAATGGTCAACGACTCAAACCGTTCTTGGAAGGTTTTGACTCCACGTTGGAGTCAATCCCGTTGGAAGATCCCGTTTACGGGGTCGAATAGCCGCGTGCCACGTTTTCTTTTGTGCCGAGGATACTCGGCAAGTTCCCTTTTTGTAGAGCCCTCGATCATATCCTTGCTCTAGGTGTGCGTTCGCACCCATCCCTCGCGTTTCTTTTAAGTTTTCTTCTTCTTTCCGCCTTTCTTTTATATAAAAAAAAAAAGTGTTGGTTTGCCCCTCCTTTGTGCTTACATTGATTTTTCTAGCAGAGGGGCATTCGACCGGTCGAATTTCCCATCTCGACCGGTCGACTTGATCTGGTTTTTTTTTTAGGCTCGGGCAGAGGGGCATTCGACCGGTCTAATGTCCCTGCTCGACCGGTCGAATAACCCGAGGGCTGTTTAAATCTTTTTTTCTTTTCTTTTTCTTCTTCATCTTCATTTCCCTTCCCCCTCCCCTCTCCGGCGATCTCACCTCCATTCCTCCCCCTCTTTCGCCCCTACCAAACACCTCCACCATCTCCACCGCAATTCACCACCATTACCCCCTCCACCATTTCCCCCTCCCAAAACCCTAACTTTTCCCCTCTCTCCAAATCCCCACCACCACAGTCGCCCCTAACCTACCACACATAACCACCATCTCCACCGCAATTCACCACCATACCCCCCCCCTTTCCCAAAACAAAACCCTAACCCCCCCCCCCCCCCCCAATCTGCGATCTCTCTCTCTCTCCATCCCTCCCCACTCCGGCGACTCTCTCACACCACCACATCCATTTCCCCTCTCCCCCACCCAATCACGGCTTACAATGACAAAGCCCAAGGTCACCGGAATCCCTCGGCCATTGGACCCAAAGCCTCGCCCATTCCGAGGCTTCCGATCCAGGGAGACTAAGGACTGGCACGACGCCTACTTTTCTACCCGGCTTATCCTCAAAGAGCGCTCCATCGACCTCATTGCCTTTCTAAATTCCATGAGGGAGGCATTTGAGCCCCGTGGTTGGGGCGAGCATGTGGCCATCGAGCACCACGTCAACGCGGAGATGGTCCGGGAGTTCTATTCCAGTCTCATCCCGGATCCCGACTCTCAGCACGCCTTCTTTGCTTACGTGCGAGGCAGGCGGTTCACTCTCACTCTTCACACCCTCGCCCGCTTCATGGGCGTGCCTGAGGAGTGCGACGCCATTGCTCCTTACCCGACCGTGGCATCCCTGCCCCTGCCTCCCGTTGTCTATCGGTCACTCACCGACCGCGACCATGATTGGTCTGGCATCCAGTTGCCAGCCAGTGCGCTGACTAGAGCGTATGCCGATCTCCACATCGTGGTGCGCCAGACCTTGTTGCTCACTACGCACAAGGCCACCCTCGGCCACTACTATGCCGCCCACTTGGCCGCACTTGGAACCGCAGACACGTTCTCTCTGCCGCGGCTCGTTCTCGAAGTCATGTATAATGCCTCGGCCAAGACCACGGTGTCCAGCAGCCTCCCCTACGGCTCCCTTGTTACCCGACTGTGCCTCTCAGAAGGGGTGAAGCCTAAGCCGGAGGATCACCTCATTTCCATCGAGGATCCCTTAGGTGCGGTATCCCTGGCCAAATCCAAGAGCGCCTTTCAGGCTCAGACCCACAAGCGGCAGCGAGCCGCACAGTAAGCGACAGAGGGAGATGCCCCACCTGAGGGAGATGTGCCCCAGGTTCCGGAGGAGGACGTTGATGTTGAGCAGCCCGTTCCAGCTCCTGCAGCTGCTCCTGACTTTGCTCGTCTAGAGCACCTTCTACTAGAGACTCAAGGAGAGCTCAGGGAGACTAGAGCTGAGATGATGGCGATGGAGGCCCGAGTCATGTCACGTTTTGACTCGCTCCAGGCTAGTATGGAGATGGCTGCGGCCCAGCAGGTTGAGAGGGAGGAGCTACAGTTCAGGACCCTTATTAGTGTTATTTCACGCGCAGGTGGTGCGGGTCCCTCCGCACCGCCTCCTTGAGGCCTTTTTCCTAAGATTTCGACTTTTTGGCGCTTCATCGACTAGCAGCGAGCTCACTTGGCTACGCCTCTGTAGCTGCTAGATTCTGGTTTTGTGTCGGTTTTCCTTGTTTTGGTTGTTTAGAGCCATGTTGGCCGCTTAGTTGCGCCGTTTAGGCTTTTTCATGTACTTCTGTAACTTTTGGTGTTTATATTTCATGGAAGTGCATATTCTCTTTATTTCTTGCTTTCTTTTCCTCTTTGATACGCTTGGTAGTGTTTTCTTGTGCAGGATCATCTCTTCTGTTTTGTTTTTACAGGGATCGCCCAGCTGGTGATGTAGTACTCTCTCTCTTGTCCTTTTTTATTATTCAATGCTCATACATTGTGGACAATGCACGGATCTAGTAGGGGGGTGTGCTAGTCGCTATGTTTCAGTTCGAACTTCATTGTTTCGTGCCAGTAAAAAAAAAAAACTCCTTTTTCCTTTTCTTGGACTTTTGGTCCACGCATCCTATGATGGTCGCATAACTGCCCATTTAAAGTGCCGAGCAATGACGCTTATCCTGATTTTTTTTTCTTGTGACTTTAGCATGTGACACTCATTGAATCCCACAAGTCCTAGAACTATCCCGTTTATTGCGAACTTCATGAGTTTCAAATCTTGAACTATTGGTGCACGTTGCTTAAACGCTTGTTACAGGATGATGTTTAATGCATTTATAATCCGCGTATCGATTGAAATACTTGTGGAGACTTGAACCTTGTTAGAATTTGAGCCGTCCTCCATTTTTTTGAGCGTTACGTGCACTTCTCTCTTTGTTGAAATACGTGTTAAAGTCGTTGTCAATCTCATCTTCTTGCTTGATCATGCATTAGAGGATGTCATGTGAATTTATAAACTTGCACTTGATTGTCGCCTTAGTGGAGAACAATGAATTGTATTAAACCAAGGAAATGATTTCTGGTTGCATCTCGCACCATTCTCTCTTACCCCTCCCGCATACACCGCCTTTACATTAGCCCATCACTCCATCGCACTTTAATCTCACCATCTCTAGTGTTTAAAATGTGTCTTGGAAGATTGTTCTCATAAGGTTGTTTTGTTAAAATCTAAAGGGATTGAGTCGTGTTTAGTGGGGAAGTCAAAAAAAAAAAAAAAAAGAACAAAAATCATGAAAAAGGTACTCCTCCATCGCTCCCCATCGAAATTAATCATTCCCGACTTGCCCCTAGTCTTGTGAGCCCTTGTGCGAACCCTGTAGTCCAAGAGTTTACCCTAAACACTTCTCGACCCCATATCCAGATATCTCACCACCCCATTTCCACTTCTTGACCTGACACAGTCCTTTCTGATCCTTGATATTACGATTCAGAGTTTGAGACGACCTTGACAAGCAAGTAGAGTTTGTGTTTACCCCCTCCAATGCATGGTATCTTTCATGAGATTCATTTTACCCATTTTACATTGAATAACGTTCTTCACACATGACATGCGCGTGGCTTTGCATTCCATTTCCATTACTCTTGGCCCGCATGTCTTGAGAGTGTCACCCATTCCGAGTGATTCATTTCAGAGGGTTTCACCGGTGAGAATTGCGTTGAAGCGCGTTTTCAATCGATATTTGGATTATTAATGCATTGCACCGTGTCGGTACTTGTGGGAGTGCAACCTTTACCATGAACGTCCTAGAGTTGGAATAATTGAAGTTTTCGAATAACCGGGACAGTTTGGGGACGTTTGGGAACCTGAGTGTCACTTTGCTAAGATCCATTGAAAACCTCTTGATTATGTTGAGCTTTGTGCGCTTCGACTTGTTGTTGGCTATCTTGAGGAAGCATATGTTTGTGGGTATCATTCTGAGAACCCTCCGGAGATAAAACTCCGCCTCTAGGGGTAACCCAGAGGTTTAACGGCTTGTTGCAATAGCTCAATGCAACCGTGCTCCCCACGCTTTTTCCTCACTGTTTTTAAATAAAGTGGTTGAATAATGTCCTTAGAGCTTTCTTTTCTCCGCTTAATTGCTAGAGACTAGCAATGTGCTAGTAGGGGGGTGTGATTTATCACATATTTTGCTTGAGTTTGGATTCGTTATTGCGCAAAAACTCCACTCCTGAAGTCTCTAAGTACATTATTTACGCACTCGTCATGCATAACCCTCATTACTACTGTTTACATCTTTTACACGGGTTATTGTAGTGTTTTCCAGGTCTTGTTGACGATCCGAGTCGGGAGGCAAAGCCTCGGTTGAAGATCTCATCTTTTACGGCCAATTCTCTCTCATTTTTTGGACTCCAAGACCACATGTTTGGAGAATGATCGTAACTTGGCACAGTTAGCTCTGCGAGTCTTCTTCGCGTGGCCGCGAATCTCACCTCAATCGGAGGCCGTAGCGAGGAGTTATGGCGATCTCCGTGCTGGGTGTGCAAACTTGTTTTAAAGCTGTGAACATTCAGGCAGAGGGGTATTCGACCGGTCGAATTGCCCTCTTCGACCGGTCCACTTTTTGTGTGCTTTTATAACATTCTAGCAGAGGGGCATTCGACCGGTCG
This sequence comes from Hydrangea macrophylla, assembly GCA_033977485.1. Taxonomy (NCBI): domain Eukaryota; kingdom Viridiplantae; phylum Streptophyta; class Magnoliopsida; order Cornales; family Hydrangeaceae; genus Hydrangea; species Hydrangea macrophylla. The sequence goes on from CM066982.1 coordinate 97,093,954, forward strand.
AATGGCCCCGCTCGACCGGTCGAATGACCCTATTTCTACATTCTTTGTTTTACAAGTTTGCCACTCCGAGGATTTTGTATAAATACCCCTTTATAACTCGTTTTAAGGGGCTTGACCTAATTTATATAGCAGATAAAATTCTCTCTCCTATCCCTCTTGTATTTCTTGAGAATTGCTTGTGATTTTGTTCATAGATTAGTTAGATATAGGGCTTGTAAGTGAGATTGTGAGAGATTCTTCAACTTGCAAGCTTGGACTCTTCTTTTGGAGCATTTAAGGAAGTTATTTACTGTACTCTCTCTCTCTCTCTTGAAGTTATTGATTGCATTAAGGGTGATGTCTCTCTACTCTTTTAATATTTGTATTAATGTTCATTTAGTTAAATTTATGTGTAGCTAGTTCTCTAGGTTAGGGGTCATGAACCCACCTATAGATCTTTGTGTTTCTTGAAAGTCTAAAGGTTTTTGAGTGATTGAAGAGTGTTGGGTTTGTAATATGTTTGTTTCTTTACCTCCATTGTCATGCAATGGAGATTATTGAATCTATATTACCAATCCAACATTTGCCCTTAGTTCCTTCAAGCTTTCATCTTTCATAGTGGGGATGACAACCCACATGTTTGATTGTTGGCCTCCATCGAGCTTCGTTCACTCGAGAAGTTCCCTCCAACTCCCTAAGACTTACCCTTTGTGATCTAAGGTTGGTAGCATGACCCCTAGCCCTTTTCCTCTGTAGTAACTGTAACCAACTCGTTATTCTAGCTTGCCCGCATTTTAGTTAATTCGTACCTGTCGTTTACTTAGTTAACTTAATTAGTTACCGTTTTACCTTAAGTTATACTTGCATGAATAGCTTTAGATTCAGAGTTTGTTACCCTCAAAACAATCACCTTTTCTTTCTTATTGGTTACGGTAGTAGTGTATTCGTGTCTTGGAACTATAATCTTCCGGTCTATTCCCCATGGAAATCGACCTCGTACCTACCCGAGTATTACTTGTTACGATTGATTTGCACTTGAATCATACATATCCCGAGAGCGAACAGACACCTAGCTATCTCACTGAACGGACAATTCTTTCGGCACGTAATGACGATGTGAATGCTATTAACAAAGCTGCGTTAGATGTATTTCCGGGTGAGGCATGCACATATTTGGCAACAGATAAGATATCTATCGACGATGGAGATGATCGTGCCATCAGTAATCGTTATCCTAATGAATACCTTAATTCATTAGACCCTTCCGGTTTGCCCCCATTCAACCTACAATTAAAAAAGGGGTGCCCTATCATATTGCTAAGAAACATTGCAATGGCGGACGGACTCTGCAATGGCACTAGATTAATGGTTGTAAGAACCGCTTCGCGTGTCATTGAAGCCCAAATTTTGACTGGTGAAAAAGCTGGCAATTTAGTGTTTATTCCTAGGATATCATTGGCACCATCAATAGCAGAACTACCATTCAATATGACAAGACGTCAATTCCCAGTACGGTTGGCCTATGCAATGACAATTAATAAAGCTCAGGGTCAATCGGTACAACACGTTGGGATTAACTTGCGTAATCCTGTCTTCAGCCATGGACAATTATACGTTGCTCTGTCCAGATGTACATCTTTCGATCGTATAAGTGTTCTTCTTCATGATTGTTCCTCTGATTCCACTATAAATATCGTTTACCCTGAGGTCCTGATATAATGGAATTGATAGATAAATTACACTTTATAAATGTAACACTCTGTATTTTATTTGGTTCATTTTGTCCACATGGAATATAATCTACATATATGCTAATTGCTAATGTAGCATGTTGTACATATAACACTTCTTTATTGAGTTGACTTTACAGTGCTTGAATTGACATAATGCCCATAGCCGAACTATGAGTTTTTCACCTCCAGTGGGTGTATTTTTAAAATTATCCAGTGCAAACAAATGTTAACTTACAACAGAAATTATAAAGATTATTGTGTACAGAAATTTTAAATGTCATTCAAACTTTTTCATTGTTCCATTAAATTAGAGAAATTCATAGTAGTCATGTCTATTTCTTTATGCAGGTAGCTATGAGGCCCCACATATTGAAATGTACGTCTATTCGTTTGAGAAGAAGGAATAAAATTAATGACCTAAAAGATATAAAATTCGAAGAGGGCAATCCCATATGGAAATTCGGTACACATATAATTGAAGAGCACCGCTATTGGGATGAAAATAAAATATTTAAAAAACCAGAGTCAGAAATATGGAAAATTATACGGATAGCGCGTCAACTCCCACCATATTGGAATTCTATTATAGATGATATGTGGATTAAAAATAGACCAACTACTGCAGTAAAATTCTTAAATTTGTTAGAGAATGCAGAACGTGATATACACCCATTATGGCTGCAACTTGAACATGAACCTATGAGTTTAGATTCCACTATAGGGGAGAATATTAAAGCAAAATATGAAACATACAAAGAGCTTAAGAGAAAAGGCTTTCGTCCTAATATGTCTATTTTAATGTATTCTATCGTCGAAACACTTCCAGAGTCATGGCCAAAGGACGAAATGCACGCGTCTCTAAATAAAGAAATTAATGAATTGAGAGACTTAGAATATAAGTTAACGGAGATGGAATTTGATTTGCTTTGTGTACGAGCATTAACTGATGTGGAGAAGAAATTGATGGATAATCCCAACGAAGATATAAGTGATATGTTCAATTGACAGGTAAATAAATTTGATTTTTTTTTTTTATTAATTTTATACTTGATTCTGATGGTGTTGCTGTATTTGACCCATGAACTACTATTTTGCAGAAATGGTTTAAAGAGGTAGCGTGGGAGTGGGAGTATGCAGTAAGGGATTATAAGATAATGGATTCCCGTAATTTGAAGAATTGGAAAGTCAATACGGTAATATTAGATAGATGTATCATTTTTTCGTATAATTTGTCTTTTTGATAATTTACATTTGCATTAACTAATATAGTTTTTTTTTTGTTAATTTCTAGATCTATGTGCACTCAGCGCATTGGATAAGATACATTGAGATTGATACTCAAATGTTCTACAAAGTGATGCTGAGAATGTATAACTTGCCCGTTAAAAGATAGATTTGTAGTCAATTTATTCTTATAAGTTAAGGGAGATTTTAGAGAACACTTAATGTTTTTTTTAAAGTACCTTTATGTATTTAATGTTTGGAGATAACCCGTACTTGCTTATCTTTTTTTGATATTTTTATTTCATAATGATTTGAGTTTAAACAATTTTAACTGCACAATTACAATTTATATTTAATCCTCTATCATCTTAATTCCAATCGACGTGAAAGTTATTTAATTATTAAGTTGTTTGGTTAAACTTATCCCATTTACTCGATCATTGCATTTTTTCTTTATGAAATAGTTTTAGCTAATCCTATTAAGTTCAGCTATCAAACTTTCGTATAAACAATTTATTTTTTTAATTTTTATTTTTTCACTTCCACTCTTTTTCGCCCGTGCCCACGGGCACGGGTACGTACTAGTATATATATATGGCAGATCATTTCTTTTGATTATTTATTGTTATCTCATTATTCATGATATGTTATAATTTAGATTCGTGATATGCTTTATGTTGACTTATCGTGTGGTTGTTTTTCTGAGAAGATTTTCAGCTAATCGTTAGATCTTTCATAGGCATACCTCACACGGAACACTGTGGTTGGGAACGCGATATCAAACGTGATTAGGAGCACCCATTCCTGAGGGTATGGACCCAACTGGAGTCTTTGAAGCGTTCATACAACGGATGTAACATGTTGACGACACCTACAACAATGCCACCCATCGGGCTAATAACGGCAACAACCACGTTGCTCCTCCGAGACAGATAGACAATAAGCTATTAGAACAATTCTGTGGCCTGCGACCCGAGAAGTTTGACGGTATGGCAAAATGGTAGAAAGGCAAGCAATGGATACTAGAGTTGGAGGTAATCTTCGAAGCCATAGAATGCAGCGAGCTTGACAAGAGATGTCTAGTCGCATTTCAACTAACTTACTCCATCACAGACTGGTGGGAGGCCGAGAAAGCTACAATTGGGATCGGCTGCAAGGAGAATGCCTTGGGCAGCATTCAAGACTCGATTTCTGGATAAGTATTTCCTCGAGGATGAAAGAGACCAACAAGAAAGGAATTTCCTTAGTCTAACTCAAGGGAACTAGACGGTCAGGGAGAATACCACACAATTCAAACGACTTTCCCATTTCACTCCATACATGATAGATATACCCGCCAAGAAGGTCAAGCGATTCCATAAAGGACTCAACCCACACCTCTGACACATGATGATAGGCCATTTGGGCCAGTCGTTTGAAGGGATTGTCCGTCTCGCTTCGAGTTTGGAAAATGATGCTTACCCTATGCAAGGACCACAAGTGAATTGACCTCCACCCATAACCCTCCAATCGAGGAACTTTCTAGTGCAATCATCAAGAAATAATTAGGGATGGAAACCCCCAGACTAATAACTACCAAGGAAATAAATGCACATAGGATGGGACAAGGAAGCCCCAAGCTAACTTTCCTCGACAACATAATCAACAGCGAGAACCACCTCAGGCACATCCCGCCGCCCAGCGACAAAACACTGATGGATGTTTCAACTGTGGAATGCCCGGGCATATTACAAGATATTGCATAGCTCCCAAGACCAACCGTCGTAATGACATCGTCTGCCGTAACTGTAACAAGCCTGGTCATATAAGCAAGGATTGTCGAGCACCTCGTGGAGGCTACTATGGAGCGCCTACTTAAGGACAACAAGGACATATTAGGGTGAATGCCATCATCCCTGATAATGCAGGATACAATGCTGAGGAACAACAAAACTTGGAAGGTACACTTATTTTATTTCACAGTCAAGTTAGAGCTTTGTTTGATACCAGTGCTGCCTGATCTTTCATAGCTATTAAGATTGTGCGTGACTTGGGTTTGGTACCCCTAGCACTTAAACCAAGCCTTAATGTCATTTTGCCTTTAGGAGTAACTGATAAGTTAGGTAAGGTGTGCAAGGATTGTCCCTTGACGCTAGAGGATAGAAATCTCCCACCAGACTTGATAGTCTTATAAATGTCTAAGTTTGACGTGATCCTAGGAATGGATTGGTATACTAAGTATGGTGCCAATCTGGATTGTGTTAGTCGAACCATTATCTTTTCAACACCTGGTTGTCCGTAGATCAGATTTCAGTGCCAACCGTTGAACGATATATTTATTACAAGCTGCTTAGCCGCGATCGAGACTTCAAGTACGAAGCTTACTATCAACCAGATCCCCGTTATCCAAGACTTTGAAGATGTATTTCAAAATATCTCAGGACTTTCGTTGAAGAGAGAGCTAGACTTCTACATTGAGCTAGTACCTGGAACATTGCTGATTCCCAAGACCCCGTATCGAATGGCACCAACAAAAATGCTAGAATTGAAGAAGCAGATTCAGGAACTTGAAGACTTGGGTTTTGTTCGCCCGAGTACATCACTTTGGGGAGCGCCAGTTTTATTTGTGAAGAATGAGGACGGAGAGCTACGACTATGTATCGATTACAGGGAGCTAAATAAAGTCACCATCAAGAATAAATATCCACTTCCTCGGATAGACGACCTATTTGATCAATTACAAGGATCGGGGATATTCTCAAAATTGATTTGCGTTCAAGTCATCATCAGTTTCTAGTTCGACCGGAAGATATACCAAAGACTGCCTTTAGGACAAGGTATGGGCACTACGAGTTTCTAGTCATGTCTGTTGGATTGACCAATGCCCCGACAGTATTCATGGACTTAATGAATAGAGTATTCAGACCTTATTTGGATCAATTCATTATAGTATTTATCGATGACATTCTGATTTACTCAAGGACGGAAGAAGAGCATAAGAAGCATCTACATATTGCTCTATAGACTCTCAGAGACAATAGTCTATATGCGAAATTCAGCAAGCGTGACTTCTGGCTTCAAGAAATCAAATTCTTGGGACATGTGATATCATAGGATGGAATCTCTGCAGACTCATCTAAAATCGATACAATCTTGAGCTGGAACAGACTGACCAACGCGACCGAAGTTAGGAGTTTTCTTGGATTGGCTGGTTATTATCAGAGATTTGTGGAAGGATTCTCCAAGATCGCAGGACCATTGACAATCCTGACAAGGAAGGAGACGAAGTATGAATGGACTGACAAGCATGCGGATGCAATTCGAGAATTAAAAGAGAGACTAACCTCAGTACCTATACTTGTGATACCCAAGGGTGGTGAATGATTCATAATCTATAGTGACGCGTCACACCAAGGACTTGGTTGTGTGCTAAAGCAAGATGGAAACGTTATTACATACGAATTGAGACAATTAAAGTTGCACGAGAAGAGTTATCCAACGCATGACTTGGAACTAGCTGCAATCGTATTTGCTTTGAAGATTTGGAGACAACACTTGTATGGAGAAAAATTCAACTTGTTCTCGGATCACAAGAGTTTACGATACCTGTTCTCTCATAAGGAATTGAACTTGCGACAATGAAGATGGATTGAACTATTCAAGGACTGCAATTTCTCTTTGCAATACCATCCTAGTAAAGCAAATGTTGTAGCTAGCTGACGCTTTGAGCCGAAGGCCCCGCCTTCTGATTGCTTTGATTTTGATCAGAGAATGGTGAGCATTGGAGACGTTAGCCAAATTTTACCTTCAACCATTGGAATTAGGAGAATGACAAAATTTTGGATGTTTGGTCGTGCAACCGACTCTTGTCAGTCGAATCTTGGAAGCTCAACAGTCAAACGAGGATTTAAAGTTACGATTTTCTAAGATGTCCTCAAAGGAACCAGAAATATGGACTATTAGTACGAATGGAGCATTAAGATGCAAAGGTAGACTTTGTGTACCAAATGACGGTAGTCTCAGAAAGGATATTTTGGATGAAATGCACAAGTCAACGATGACTATCCACCCTGGAGAAAACAAGATGTATAAGGACTTGAAGATGGACTTCTGGTGAGAAGGAATGAAGTGAGAAGTGGACGAGTACGTATCGCAATGTCTTGTTTACAAACAAGTGAAGGCAGAACATCAGAAACCGTCGGGACTGCTACAACTAGTTTTAATTCCCTAATGGAAATGGGAACACATCACTATAGATTTCGCGGTTGGTTTACCAAAGTCTCAGTAAAACCATGACGCTATTTGGGTAATAGTGGATCAACTCACCAAGTCATCTCAATTCATCGCTCATAGCACGACATACCCAGTAGAACAATTGAGCCAGATGTATCTGCAACAAGTTGTATGACTGCATGGTGTACCTGTCTCAATAGTTTCAGATCGAGATTCACGTTTCACCGCATAATTCTGGAAGAGCCTCCTTCAAACAGCAATGGGAACTTCATTGAACTTGAGTTCAACCTTTTATCCACAGATAGACGGTCAAACAGAATGAGTGATTCAGGTGATGAAAGATATGTTGCGTGCATGTGTCATGAAATTCGAGAGTTTATGGGAGACGCATCTACCTTTGACCGAGTTCTCCTACAACAACAGCTATCACACGAGCATAGGGATGGCACCATTCGAAGTTTTATATAGAAGACCTTGCCAATCGCCATTATGTTGGGCCAAAGTCAGAGATACTCAACTACTTGTGCCTAAGATGATTCAAGAAACTAGCGAAAAGATCCAAATTGTACGAGAGAAGATACAGACAACGCAATCCAGACACAAGAGCTATGTGACAAGCGATGGAAAGATCTAGAGTTCACAGTTAGAGATCATGTACTGCTTTAACTTTTACCAGTTCGAGGTATCGTCAGATTCGGACAGAAGAGAGGCAAGTTATCACCGCAATTCATCAGACCATTTGATATCCTAGAATGCATTGGAAATGTAGCCTATAGACTTGCACTGCCACCGAAATTATCATGAGAGCACAACGTTTTCCACATCAACATGTTGAGGAAGTGTTCCCACAATCAAGCGCATGAGATAAGTTTTGAACATATTGAGGTAAACGAGAACGTGACATGCAACGAAGGACCAGTGCATATTCTAGACCGAGGAGTGAAAAAGCTTAGAAACAAAGAGATTCCGCTAGTGAAGATTCAGTGGAAGCACCACGACGAAGAAGAAGCTTCATGGGAATTGGAGTTAGAGATGCGAGAGAAGTTTTCGTTTTTGTTTTAACCCTGCTTACTTCAAAATTTCGGGGACGAAATCTTTAATAAGTGATAGATGATGTAATACCCTATATTTTTGTAATGTATTATATGAATAATACTTTATATGCTTCTTTTAATGCCTATATGATTTTTACTTCACCCTTGGTATAATCTGCATACCAATCGATTGGCAAGTTTCCCAATCGATTGCCTTATCTTCGATACCAATCGATTGTCACTGATACCAATCGATTGTCACTGATACCAATCGATTGGAGCATTTGATACCTAACACCAATCGATTGCCATTCATGCAATCGATTGGCAGCAGCTCGACAGAATCCTTTGCTTTGGCTGGGGTATGACCACGTGAACACCTCTTTCCCTATATATATGTGACCCTTTTTTACTCTTTTCTGTTTATAAAAAATAGAGAGAGAAAGAGAGAGTGTTTGTGTGTGTTTATATATATATACACACATATATATACATCTATGCACTCACACACACATCCATGGACTGAGAATAGGAGAAGAAGAAGAAAGAGACCAGAAGGGGAGAAGAAGAAAGAGAAAAGAAAGAAGAAGAGAGAGACAGACAGAGAAGAGAAGAGGGAAGAGAGATCCTCCATTGAAACTCCAAGCTTCAAATACACACACCCAAACAACCCATAGTCACCTAAGGTGAGTTTTAAATCACTTGGTAACTTACTATTGATGTTAGAACCTATTAGGATGTGGAAATGGAGTATAATCATATATTTTCTCGTTTTATGTTGCTAGACGTCTGTCTTCACTGTGAAGAAGGCGAAGTCCATATCAATTGGAACTTTTTCCAATCGATTGCCATCTTTCGTAATCCAATCGATTGTCATTTTATATAATTGATTGCCATCTTTGAGACCTCAATCGATTGCCAAAGTTAGCAATTGATTGGAATAGATTGTGATCCAATCAATTGGACTTTTTCCTAATCGATTGTTACTATTTTTTACCAAATGATTGGACCTCTGCTCCAATCGATTGGCAGTTGCAAAATACTATTTTCCTTGTTTAGTTTATATAATAACTGCTTAGTTGTTTATTTACTATTCAGTATTCCCAGCATGCTATATTGTTGTAATACAAACGTGATAATGAGTTAATCTGGCGTAGAATCATCGTAACGATGAGATGAAAGGATAATATTCGTGACATTAGATAACGTAATCGTTATGAATCTCTTAGAGTTATCATTCATTTCATTCAGAGTAGTCAGGACACATTGGGATTGTCATGTATCGATGTTAGAGTTGGACTTAAGTAGGTTTGTTAAGATTCGGGAATCTTGCATGGGCAGGCTTTGGTCGATCATATGTTCTTAAAAGTGGTAGATAGACAAAGGTGTCTATGACTTGTGGTAGACCAAATCAATAGCCCTAGGATAGCCAGATGATCTAATCATATGTTCTTAAAAGCGGTAGACAGACGAAGGTGTCTACGACTGCGGTGGACTGTGATCACTGGCAGACGTTGCTAAGTCGTGGTGTAGAATGATGTACTATTGCTTAAAGCATTAAATCCCTATAGTGAGGTGAACTGGGGCATATATTCTTAAAAGCTGGGGATGGACTGACGTGGTATCCATGACATGTGGTGGACATTGAAAGGGAAAATCAGGTTTAAAGTTTATTTTAAACGCACAGCGGAATGGTTAAGTTTCAAAAACTTATTGGTATGCCCGGATCTACTGCTCATTAATTCTATAGATGCGTACAAGAGGGGACAAGAGTTATACCTTTGTGTCTTGAACCCAATTATGATATCTTCAAACTTCTTGATGATGCAGCAGCTTCCACTAGGTTGTCTTTACCCTTATGAGTCCTGCGGATGCTGCCAGAGAGGCTAGAGTTGGTGGGAACTCCAACGGGGAGGATAAAGAGGCTTTAAAAAACCCTAAATAGTCTCTGCAGCTTTCGTATAGGAAAAACGATGATTTAAACCCTATAAGCAGCTACCCTATTTATAGATTTCCAAAACTGACTTTGACCTTCGACCGATCGAAGTGTATTCGATCGATCGAACTACTTTCGATCGGTCGAACCTACCAAGACTTCAATCGATCAAAACCTATTCGATCGATCGAACCTATCATGACAAGATCCTCTTGTGCCTTTCCAAGCATCCTAGCGGAGCTAAAAGTGGGACCTCCTAAGCTCTTTATTGTTGGCTCAGATCAGTTGTTAATTCTCATGACCAAACTCTTTGATCAGTAAACTAACCAACTGATCAGTTAACATTTACTCCACTATAAAATGATAACTGAACTCCAACGCAAAAGAACATATCCGAAGCGATAACTAGACTTGTATGGTGTACTAATATCCCTCTACCGTCAGCATTCGTAATCATATTCAGGTAGTCGGATAACTGTTACTGTCAACCTGAATCATGAATACTTCTTTTATTCCTTGAGTCTCATTCACCCCTCATGATTACTAAACATGTTGATAACTACTTATCAACAAGACTGCAGTTCTCAATAATCAACTTGGTGACATTCTTAAGGGAATGTTTACTCTGAATCAGAGGGTAGATTCTATCCTGACAATTTATGTTCATAACCCTATGAACATGACATATCCAAGATACCCAGGTGTTGATATTTTATAGACCTCATTGATTGATAAGTCAAAGCAGCCATATCCACAGTCTGTGTTCATAACCGTCTCAAGATTGAGAACACGTACCTTATACAAGTTATGAGTTCCTATCAACTGTTGACAGTCTTAAATGTCAATAGGAAAGCTCAGGTCCGTCAATACACTATATGATATGTCAAGGAATATTCTGTAATTGTTCAACCGCCACGTGTTCAGCAATGGCCCGGGAAAGCCGGATCTGAGGCGTGGAGCCCACGCTCCCGAGGTGTCCTGCTGTTGCTGACCGGGATACCCGGGCGGTCGTGGTGAAGTCCCAAGAGATGCGGCATCAATTATGTTTCCGAACTGTTTCCTTATACAGCCATGACTCTATCAAGAAGAATCAATGGTTTCCTAAACCACTTAGGAAACTTTCCAAACATTGTACAAATCCATTGCGATTAGATTAGGCTTCCTAATCTGACAAGCTTACCATGTAAGGGTGGACTCTTGCACCTATAAAAGAGCCCACCTACCCTCTTAAAAGGGATCCGACTATCAACTCTCTAAGCATACAATCCTGTACTAGAGAACTCACCATCTACACGCATACACCCGGCCGGTATTACTGGTAGTGCCGCCCACCATTGTTGGCTCACCAGGCCCGCCAGTGATCTGCTAGTGAGACGCGCACAGACGCACCAGTGGACGTAGGTCACCTTATTAACGGGACCGAACCACATACAAATCTTTTGTGGCTTTATTTTCTGTCTAGATTACTCTTACCAATTTTCAGCATCATCAGTTTGGCGCCGTCTGTGGGAAAGACACAGTTTTCTCATCAACAAAAATCTTTGACTGATCGCTATGCCGCCAAAGAAGGGTAAGAAAACTGCCGATTCAACCGGTCAGGAGGACTTGCAGATCGAGCCGCGTGCTACCTCCATGACCGCTGACCAGGTCTCGGCGGCGCTGGAACAACTCTTGGAGGGCCAGCTCCGAACACAACAACAAATAGAGGCGCTTATGGCCCATCACGAAAAGGCGGTTGGGGACCATGAGAAAAGCCCTTCGTCGGAAAAGCGGCCCGAAAAGAGCGCTCCCAGCCAAGGGCCCGTTCGGACGCAAGGAAAAACCCGATCTGCTCCAGTGTCCCAACCAGATCGCGAGCGTCATCCGGAGGGAGAACGTAGCCATGCTACTAAGCGCTCACAGAGAGGACCTCGGTACATTCCTCGTCGAGCGCGCCGAGTGGAGGATGCCAGGATCCTCATTGAGCGGAGACGAGCTGCGAGGGGAGAAGCGTCAGGACGTAAAGCCCAGGAGTCGGTCAATGATCCACCCGTCCTGAGCCGGGGGGATCTGAGGCATAGACTATCCCGGACCCACAGCCGAGTGTTATCCCCGAGGTCGACGCACTTTGAGGATGAGGCCTCGTCATCTGACCCTACCTACCACTCGGACACAGAAAGAAGGACCGGGCACACCGACGTCAAAGCCCAGGTCGAGGAATTACAGCAACAGATCGAGAGGTTGAACCGCAAGTCCGGTCATGACCTCACGAATACAGAAACAGAGTCGCCCTACACCACCCGGGTGACACAGTTCCCGATTCCACGGAAGTTCAAGCCCCCTCATCTCAGTTCATATGACGGCAAGGGGAGTCCGGTGGACTACATTCGCACCTACAAGGCACAAATGGCCCTGGTCACTACAACAGACAAGTTGCTGTGCCTAGCGTTCCCCAGTACTCTAAAGGGGTCAGCCGCTCAATGGTTCCATGCTTTGAAGCCGCGGACGGTTGATAACTTCAAAGCCCTCAGCAAACTCTTCATTAGCCAGTTTGTCGGGATGCTAGACCGATCCCAACCAGATACCCAGCTGCTAGCTGTCAAGCAGCAAAAGGGTGAATCTTTAAGGGAGTACGTGGATCGTTTCAACCAGCAGAGGCTCCTGATCCGCAACCTCAATGAGACGGCCGCGATCATGGCCTTCTGTTCAGGAGTTCAACACACCAAGGTGGCCACGTCTTTTCATCGGAATCGACCGGCCACCCTGGTGGAACTCTCGGAAAGAGTTGGGAAGTATATAGGCACCGAAGAATTTTTAAAGGCAAAACGCACCAGCCAGGCGGGAGACGAATCCCCGCAAGCCAAGCGCAAGCGCGAGGGATCAGAGAAGGGTCCGGGAAAGAAGCCGAAGCAAGATCAACGGGATGTTAGGGGCCAGCCCCCAATAGCTTTTACTCCCCTTTCCCGGCCCATACAAGAGGTGATGGCTGCTGCGGAATCACAGAGGCTGCTCCCACAGCCAGCTAAACTCAGAGCCCCACCCGGTAAGAGAAACCGGGAGAAGTTTTGCCGTTATCACAGGGATCACGTCCACGAAACGGAGGATTTCTTCAAGTTGAAGATAGCGATCGAGAAACTAATCGAGCAGGGGCATCTTGCCGAGTTTGTCATGGCCGACAGACGCCCCCGTCAGGATGCTCAAGCTCCCGGTTAGCCCCCTCCACCACTCGGCCACATTAATGTGATCTCCGGAGGAACATCTGGCGGAGGTGATTCTCAGTCGGCGCGGAAGAGGCATGCCCGAGCATCCCGAGCGGATGTATGGCAGGTCCAATCCACCGGCCCCTCACCAGCCGATGTTCTGACATTTTCGTCCGACGACGCACAGGGCCTCCACTGCCCCCATGATGACCCGCTAGTAGTAACGCTTTCTATAGCTAACTATATGGTCCAGAGGGTGCTGGTGGACATAGGCAGTTCGTCCGACATAATGTTTACAGCGGCATTCGACCAACTCGGGATTGACCGGGATCGGCTCCGGCCAGTTGCTACACCCCTGGTCGGATTCAACGGCTCCAGCACTCAACCGCTCGGCACGATCGAACTCCCAGTTCTCATGGGGACCTACCCACAGCAGGTTTCCATGCTCACCAATTTCGTGATAGTGGAGGCCCCATCGGCCTACAACGTCATTCTCGGGAGGCCGACCCTCAATAGAGCCCAAGCAGTTGTCTCCACATACAGCTTGATCGTGAAATTCCCGACTCCCCAGGGACTTGGATGCTTGCGAGGAGACCAAACCACGGCTCGAAGTTGTTATGTCAGCTCGTTGCGCCGGGGGGCAATCACCGAATCACTGAACGTCCAAGAAATGGACCCCCGGGACCAGAGGGACATGATTGGGCCTATGGAAGAATTGGAGCAAGTTGTGCTAGATCTAGAGCGCCCGGGCCGTACGGTCAACATAGGCGCACTACTGGAGCCCGCCTTGAAAGAAAAGTTGATCCAGTTCCTAAGGCAAAACCAGGACATTTTTGCTTGGAGTCACGAGGACATGCCCGGAATTGATCCCCGAGTAATGTCCCATCGTCTCAATGTCAGCCCAGACTGCCGTCCAATAAAGCAGAAGCGAAGGGGCATGGCCCCCGAAAGACAAAAAGCTGTAAGTGAGGAGGTCGCGAAGCTCCAGAAAGCTAACTCCATCCAAGAGGTCCATTACCCCGACTGGTTGGCCAATGTTGTCCTGGTCAAGAAGAGCAATGGCAAATGGAGGATGTGTGTGGACTTCACCGACCTCAACAAGGCCTGCCCCAAGGACTGTTATCCGCTGCCCAGGATAGACCTCCTTGTCGATTCAACGGCAGGCTACTCACTCCTCTCGTTCATGGACGCCTACTCGGGGTACAATCAGATCAGCATGCACTCCGGGGATGAAGAGAAGACGGCGTTCATCACCGACCAAGGCACGTACTGTTACAAAGTTATGCCCTTCGGCCTCAAGAATGCTGGGGCTACATACCAGCGTCTGGTCAATTTCATGTTCAGAGACCTCATCGGAAAATCCATGGAAGTGTACGTGGACGACCTCCTGGTCAAGAGCCAGGAAGAGACCGACCACCTCGAGCACCTAACCGGGGCCTTCAGCATTTTGAGAAAGTTCAGGATGAGGTTGAACCCGGTTAAGTGCACCTTTGGGGTCTCGTCCGGGAAGTTCCTCGGTCATCTAGTCAGCAGACGGGGAATCGAAGCAAACCCCGATAAAATTCAGGCTATCATCAACATACGGTCACCCAAGTCAACAAAGGAAGTTCAAAGCCTAGCTGGACGAGTGGCCGCACTGAACAGATTCGTCTCCCGAGCTACTGACCGGTGCCTCCCGTTCTTTAAAATTCTCCGTAAAGCGTTTCAATGGTCGGAAGAGTGTGAGGAGGCATTCCAGGAACTCAAAAGGTACCTGGCCTCTCCTCCCCTGCTATCAATGCCCGTGCCCGGAGAAGAATTGTTCCTGTACCTGACAGTGTCGCCGTCGGAGGTTAGCTCGGCACTTATTCGGGAAGAGAACGGGATACAGTTCCCAGTGTACTACACCAGCCGGGCACTGCAAGGGGCGGAGAGCCGATACTCCCGCATCGAGAAATTGGCCTTCGCCCTCATTACCTCCGCCCGAAGGCTCCAGCCGTACTTCCAGGCCCATGCTATTATAGTACTCACCGATCAACCTCTCCGCAAAATTCTCTCTCGGCCAGACACGTCCGGGAGGCTCGTTAAATGGGCTTTGGAACTGGAGGAGTTTGAGGTGACTTACCGGCCGCGGACGGCCATCAAGGGACAAGCTGTCGCAGATTTTCTGGTCGAGTTTACGTATCCCGAAGATCCGGTTGAAGAACCCGAGCCTGCTGCCTTACCGCCCGGATTGCAATCCGGCGTCCCTACTTGGGTACTGTATGTCGATGGTTCTTCTAACCAGCAAGGTAGTGGTGCCGGGATCATCTTGACTACCCCCGATGGAATCCAGCTCGAATATGCTTTGAGATTTGGGTTTCGTGCCTCCAACAACGAGGCCGAATACGAAGCCCTCCTGGTCGGGTTACAATTAGCCATTTCAATGAGTGCACAGCAAGTCGAGAGCTACAGCGACTCCCAGCTCGTGGTCAATCAGGTAAACCAGGAATATGAAGCACGGGAAGATAGCATGATAGCCTACTTAGCCCTCGTCCGGACGGTTTCCAAGCAGCTCCGAGGATTCTCCCTCGCTCGGATACCTAGAGAAGAGAACACCAGAGCTGACCGGCTTGCTCGCCTCGCCTCGTCGTCTGAATCCGACTTGCCCGGGATAAGGATACAATTCCTGCCCGAGCCAAGTGTGACCAACTCGGAAGGCATGGAGGTCGACCCGGTCACTCTGGGGCCCAGTTGGATGGACCCGATCGTGACATTCTTGACGACAGGAGAGCTGCCAAACGACAAAGAGGAAGCAAGGCGGGTCAAATACTGGGCAGCGCGATACCATATTCTCGATGGTGTCCTCTACAAGAGAGGATTCATTATCCCGTACCTCCGCTGCGTTCATCCAACGCAAGTTCAAACCATATTGTTTGAAATCCATGAAGGTGTGTACGGGAACCACGTAGGAGGCCGGACACTTTCCAGAAAGGCTCAACTGCAAGGTTACTACTGGCCAACCATGGCCCGAGACTCGCAGGAGTACGTCCGAAGATGTGACAAGTGCCAACGGTACTCTCCCATGATAAACCGATCGGGAGAACTTCAGACCCCGGTCCTTAGCCCCTGGCCATTCGCCCAATGGGGGATCGACATCGTTGGTCCCTTACCGACAGGAAAAGGGCAGGTTAAGTTCGCCGTAATAGCCGTTGACTACTTCACCAAGTGGGCAGAAGCCGAGCCCCTGGCAACGATAACCGAGCGAAAGATGGAGCATTTTGTGGAGAGAAATATCCTTAGCAGGTTCGGCATTCCACGAGTCTTAGTCAGCGACAATGGAAGACAATTCGATACACCTATCTTTAAACAGTTCTGCTCGGACTATGGGATATTGAATCATTACTCTTCTCCCGAGCATCCACAAGCTAATGGTCAGGCCGAGGTAATCAACCGCACTATCTTGCAGTCGATTAAAACGAGGTTGGAAGGTGCCAAAGGCCTGTGGGCTGATGAACTCCTAGCCCTTTTGTGGGCCTACCGCACCACACCCCGGGCAGCTACGGGTGAAACCCCATTTTCCTTGACTTATGGTTTCGAGGCAGTAGTCCCCACAGAGCTCGGGCTGCCCACATACCGAGTGGCTACCTTCAATGGCCCGGATAATGGAGAAGCCCTCAGGACAGAACTAGACCTGGTGGAGGAAAAAAGAGACCAGGCCTATCTAAAAGTGGCAGCTTTCAAGCAAAGGGTCTCGCGGTATTACAACAGTAAGGTGAAGCATCGTAGCTTTCAAGTCGGGGACCTTGTTCTTAAGGCAGTGAACCAGTCCACCCGAGTCCCAAGCCATGGGAAGTTGGGAGCAAACTGGGAAGGACCGTATATAGTAACTCAGGTCAACCGACCAGGAACCTACTGGCTACAGAGCATGGACGGGCACGATCTCACCCATCCTTGGCATGTGCAACACCTCCGCAAGTATTATCAGTAGCGTCAGGCTACGGGAGTTTAGTGTTATATGGAAAATTCTTTTCATGTAGTCCTGCTGGGACAATTGTTACAGATTGTTACCTTTTAAATAAAATTGAAAAGTTTGCTTTGAAAACTTACTCCTGTCAAGTACATCGCGCAATGCACTAAGAAGACCTCGGGCCTAACCCCGGGGCACCAAAAAGACCTTGGGCCTAACCCCGAGGCACGAAAAAGACCTCGGGCCTAACCCTGAGGCAGGAAAAAGACCTCGGGCCCAACCCCGAGGCACGAAAAAGACCTCGGGCCTAATCCCGAGGCACAAAAAAGACCTCGGGCTCCGAACCCAGGCACTAAAGGACCCTGCAACCACCCATGTTCCAGGTCGGTTTCCTATGGTCGATCCCCAGCACGCCCCCGCCTTGACAGGAATCCCGGGGGCAAGAGGGTTCACACCTAAATAGGAAATTAACTAAAGTTTCGCCTAGGTCCAGCCAACGACGGGGCCGAACCCCTAGGTGGCTGACGATGGCAAGCTTCAAACGCTCCTGCGACCACCCATGTCCCAGGTCGGTTCCCTACGGCCACTCACTCCCGTACTCCCATACTCCCGCCTTAGCAAAATGCTTGGGGGGGCAGGGGAATAAGAGGAACATAGAGAAGCTAAAACAGGGAATCATACCATCTTACTAGGTGTTCTGTTGGTTACGGTCCTAAAACATTTGCTAAGGCAGGTGTTAGGTCGGCCACAACCGTACGGATACTAGCAAATACAAACAGCACAAAAAAAAAGGCACGTATACAAAGTTGATGAAAGGTTGACCTTAAGGGTCTTTTTCATTAATTAAATATACAAAGTCTGGGGGGCAATTGTAGCAGCCTCCCCAAAATATAAAAAAACTACAAGCATTGAAAGCAAACAGCAGAAAGGAGGGACCGGGGAGTTAGTCTTCCACATGGACCACATTTTCGGTCTCCCCAGTCTGCTCCCGTGGGACGACAAGTTCTTCGTCCCCCGCGTCCTCGCCTGGGGCAAGTTCTGGGGCCTCAGCAATGGCCGCAGGAGCTTCACCGGCTGCGGGATCCTCACTAACATCCCAGTAATCCGAATCAATCCCCTCGTAGGCCGAGAGGACCCACTCGGGGTGGTCCCGGGCTACCCGTCGCTTCAGATCGTCGTAGCCTTGGAAGAAGCCGTCATCAAACGCGCCCTCCAAGGCCCCTACAGCGGGCGTCTCGGCAGCCGTCTTTGCAACAGACGCCTCGGCTGCTGCTTTCGCCTGGGCTTCAGCTGCCGCAGTCCGAGCCCGGGAAACCTCCAACTCGGCCAACGCCGCTGCCAAGTCCGCCTGGGCCGTACCCAAACTCGAAGCCAACGACTTCGCCTTGCTCGTCTCGACGGCCAGGGCAGCTCTCAGTACTTGCAGTTCTTTCCGCTCCTTCGAGAGGGCAGCTTCGGCAGCACTGACCTTCTCGGCCAGGGAGGAATGGACGGATTCGAATCCCGCGGCTATGCAGCCGACCTGCGGTAGGAGGGTGCAAATCGGTTAAACAAGTAATAAGTATGGGGCGAGTCCACATTTAAAGAGAAGCAGAACACTCACCAGGTGGGATATGCTATACAGCCATCCTTGGAGCCCTTGGGGAGATAGCTCGGTACACGCTTCCACCTGGCTTGGGACAAGGACGGATCTCAGCCTTTCCCGGACCTCAACAGGCCCCCCTAGGGGTAGACCCGACGGAATATCAGCCCCGGGCGCGGGCTCGTCAGTAGCCGGCCTATGGGGAGCCGACGTCCCCACAGGGTCTGGACGGTTAGTCGTCCCGTGGCGAATATGCCTGAGCGGGCGCTCGCTACCCAGGCCCTCGGCGGCTGGCCTCTTTCCTTGGGCGATTGCCGCCCGAGCGGCAGTAGCGGCGGCGGCGGCTGCTTGCCTCTCCCGCAGCTGGTCCAAATTGCGCTTGGGGGCCATTTCTGCAGAAACCAAGGTCGCACAATCAGAAGTGCAAGAAAAAATGCAAAGTTAACGCATAATGTAGCCAGGATACTCACCAGGAATGATAGGCGAAAAACTGGGGGCTGGAACGGGTTCCTCAGGGGAGTAGGTCTCAACAAAGTCCCCTGTTCGGGATAATACGTTCCAAACACTGGTGGGCAACTCTGCTAGCCTCAGGATCCTGGCCTGGCACACCTCAGGGATTTTTGGGGGATTAGCTGAGTCCGTTGCGGACAGAGAAAAGAAGTAGTCAGTGATCCACTGTGTCCCCGAAATACTAAGATAACAGACGAAGTTGGAAGGGTGGTCTTACCCCTCAACTCCCTAGCCCAGGATGTCCTCAGTTGGCTTCCCGGGGCCATGTCGCAGAGGCGAAGGGTAGACACCTGGAAGAATTTGCCCTTCCACCCCTTATTATTGCTGGGGCAATTGTCGATAATTTTCCTGCCCGGACGAGCAGAAAAGGAGAAAAACCCCAGTTCATAATGCACGGGAAATGGTCGGTGGGCCCAGAGGAACTCCTGGAGGGTAAGTTCATACCCGAGCACTTGGGGCCACAATGATACACACCCCATCAGGAACCTCTACCCGTTGGGGGCCAACTGACCGGGAGCGATGTCGAGAAAGATTAGCATGTCCCGAGCCACAGGGTGAAGCGGAAGTCGGAGACCCGCCATCATAGCGTCCTCAAACAGGGTGACGAACCCCGACTGATATAGATGCGCGCCGCCGGTGTTTACGGCTAGGGCGCAACCATTAGGGAGGGAATACCTCTCCCTGATCCGTAGAAGGTCTCCAGAGCGCAGGACGGAAGAGGTGGACTCATAAGCGAAGACCGCGCGGTCAGTTCCCTCAGGCAACTCGTCGCCCGAACCCCTCGAAACGGAGGCAACGGGGGCCTCCTCAGAAGACTCACTGTCAGACAGACGAATGGGGATCTTGGCCCCACTTTGATGGTCGGATAAGGACTCAGGAAGCCGGCCCAGACTGGCACCGGGAGACCCCGACCGATATTGCTCACTCTCTGATCTCGACGCAGAGTTGAAGCCGGAGTGTTCCATCTCTGGCTCTCCAACAAGAAGGAACGGACACAAACTACGACCGGCGAATGGATCAGAAACCCCAAACCTGATGTACAGGGGGGGCAGAGTTACTAACCTGAACGGTAACGAATAGACGCTCCTCAGCACCAGATAACTCTCTCTCAAAGCAGCGCAAGAAATACCCGCTCGATCAAGAAGACTTAGAGTTCCACCCGACTCGAAAAACGCACAGAATCTAAGAAGGAAGAAATCCCACTCCCGCTCGAACTTCACTCGATTTGTTCTCTCCAGCCTTACTCTGAAAGGAAGAAGGAAAGGAAAGACTGAAAATGGAAGACCAGAAAGGGATGCAAGAAATGAGGCGAGCCATCCTTATATAGAGACTTTGGACGGCCAAGATCAGAACAGATCCAGCGGTTCAGAAGAATTCCCGCCCGAACCGTCGCTTCAGTCACATGGGGAGTCGCCTCAAAAGGCGCGGGCATTAAATACGCGGAAAGACGGTTCCGTTAGTCTGAGAACGGTTCGGTTACGACCACGTCTCCACTTGTTAGGATCTAACCTAACCAATGATTGGTTGGTACAGAATAGCAGTGGTCCGGGCCCGAGCAATGACAACCCGGGCGGTTAGGTGTAAACCGCCCGGTGTCGTACAGAATTGATAAATAGTTTGAAGAGCGTGGTGAAGAAAAGTTGGCCTCGCGGACCTTTTTATTGCTGTAAAAGGTGAACTATACAGAAGCCGGGGGCAGTTATAATAGCCTTCCCGAAGAAAAAAAAAAAAAAAAAAAAAAAAAGAATGCCTTCAAGGTCCTTGGCCTTTCAAAGCCTTGACCTCCTCTTCTGAGGCCGCCACCTTCGCCACCAGCCCCTCTACGGCGAGCTCCAGGGCATGAACATCCACCCCCCGAAGGGCGGAATCCATCTGCAGCTCGTCGCCCATCTTCTCCACCTCCTGCAAACGGCTCTCCATGTTCGCAAGAGAGAAGTCCGACCGTGAGCCGGGCGTGCGAAGACCGACGGATGCTTCCGACCGGCTCCTTTTCAGTTGGGGCTGAGCCTCTTCCTCAACTTCTTTCTCCTTGCCCTTCTTGGACGGGCCTGGTGGTGGGCTTATGTCCTCAGAGGAGGAGGAATCACCGCTGGTGGACAAGGTGACCGGTCCCTCGGACAAGCCCGCCCTGCCGGCGGGGCGCGCCCCGGTCGCCATAGATCGGGTGTAGCGGCGCGACCCAGAAGCCACAACGGCAGGGGCTGCAGAAGAAGGTCCGGCACCATGTCCTCCGCAGGTCTCCCTGCCAGATAAGAGAACGACATGCCGGCCTCAATAGGTTGGTCAAACGCCTCCGTGTCATCAGCAGTAGGGGCAACTCCACGGAGGGCGGCGAAAGCTTGCTTGCAAAGATCGGGGTCAAAAGCTGCCGGAGGGCAGAGAACGACATCTTCCAGCCAGTTGCCGACGACCACAACCCAAGGGTACCGCTGCCAGTTCTTGTTCGGAAATTCCAAGCCTCGGACAAGATCCTTTCCCTCGGTTCTGGGGCGGAAGTAGGGGCCTCTGTTGTCAATGCCCAATATGTAGCACCTCGCGACGTCGGCAGGCCGGAGGAACAGTCCCAGTTGCTCATTCAGCGCTGATATTCCCCATAGGAAGCGAGCAACGTTTGGGCGGCACTTGTGGAGAGGAATGCGCAACCCCTCAAGCAAGTCACAAAAGGAGACCGGAAGGGGAAAGCGCAATCCCACGATGAGCAGCAGGTAGCTGCTGAGGAGGACGAAGGGAAAGGCTATTTCCTCCCCCTCAACGAACGGGCGGACCACTACGTCGTCCGGGATTTGACAATCCTCCCGGAACGCTTTAAGCCCTTCATCTGATGTCAGGTCAATACGCGAAGCCATTTGGTGTAGATGAGAGTCTGGGAAAACGAAGACGGCAGAAGAGAGGGGGCTCGGAGTGTTTTGCTCAAGCGACTCAGTTGATGCTGTGTGGTGAAGGAACAAGGTTGAATGAGTGCTCCTTATATAAGCAGCACGAACGGTTGGGATCCAGTTTGATCGGATGGCTCACATGCTCTCCCGCCGAAACTGTCGTTTCGGGCACGTGGGGCGTCGCCTCAGAAAGCATGAGTATTAAATGCGCGACGTGATGTTTTCGCTGCCAGCTGGAAGATTCAGTTACTTCTTGAACTGGATGCTTTGAGTCCGAACTATACCGGGCCTGTATGGTTATCACTCAGTCGAGGTGTCGCCGGGTCATTCCAAGTTAGCCCCGTTCCGGCGGGAGTCCTGGTCTTTTCCCGGCCGGTATGTGAGAAGCGTTCTTAATTTTCAAATCTCATCTGACAAGGTGCCATCTCAGTTTTGAAAATGGGGGGCAGCTGATATGTCAAGGAATATTCTGTAATTGTTCAACCGCCACGTGTTCAGCAATGGCCCGGGAAAGCCGGATCTGAGGCGTGGAGCCCACGCTCCCGAGGTGTCCTGCTGTTGCTGACCGGGATACCCGGGCGGTCGTGGTGAAGTCCCAAGAGATGCAGCATCAATTATGTTTCCGAACTGTTTCCTTATACAGCCATGACTCTATCAAGAAGAATCAATGGTTTCCTAAACCACTTAGGAAACTTTCCAAACATTGTACAAATCCATTGCGATTAGATTAGGCTTCCTAATCTGACCAGCTTACCATGTAAGGGTGGACTCTTGCACCTATAAAAGAGCCCACCTACCCTCTCGAAAGGGATCCGACTATCAACTCTCTAAGCATACAATCCTGTACTAGAGAACTCACCATCTACACGCATACACCCGGCCGGTATTACTGGTAGTGCCGCCCACCATTGTTGGCTCACCAGGCCCGCCGGTGATCTGCTAGTGAGACGCGCACAGACGCACCCGTGGACGTAGGTCACCTTATTAACGGGACCGAACCACATACAAATCTTTTGTGGCTTTATTTTCTGTCTAGATTACTCTTACCAATTTTCAGCATCATCACTATAAGCACTAGCATATTAACTAAGAGTTACACTCTAGTGATTGAGATTAATCACTCCATCCAATGGTAGTTAATCATGCTACAGTGTAAACCTAATAAGATATCCAGTCTTATCATCCACTATGACAAGTTCTAAGTATCAAAGAATAGTAATTCGTATCTCACTTGTATGTATCTCATACACACACGAATTACCTACTAACACGATATTTATTTTGTGTGCGCTTGTGTGCTATACCCAAGTGTAGGTAGACGTGCAAGTAGTAATCTGATTAAGACTAGGTTGATCCCACAGGGAAGGTTATCAACTAACTACTAACTTAGATTAAACTCTAAAAGAAAAATAAAAATTCAATGTATAAGGAAAGTGTAGAACACGGAGTTCCACAATTATCAACTACTAAAGATAAAGCAACTAAATTAAATTAAACTAATGATAAACTAATTAACTAAAATGATATTTTAAAATCGTGTTTTTACTTGATAAAAAGGAACGTGTTGGGATCACACGAATCCACAGTGACACAGCCATCTATCATGCAGTTGCTTTAAAGCTCAATGGAGAACATCTTCTACAGTATTCCATATTTCTCTTAAAATAAAGAATCTATAGCCCTTTCTGTTAGGAAACTGCGTTCACAGAATCCGTTGACAGTGTGTATAAGTTGGTACTGCAAAAATTTCATGAAATCTATAATAACCCTACAAGGGCGGAACTAAAGTTACCTTGAACTGCAAAAACGGATTGCTGTAGTAGACGAATCGAGAACACGAGCTCGATAACAGCTCACGATCTTCTACCGTATTCCTCCGCTACCAGAATATCGAACTGAGTGTGGGCTCTTTCGAAATCCTTTTTGTTTTCTGCTCTCCCTCTTTTACGCTCTCTTTTCTATTTCGAGTTATAATACTCTTGATGGAAAAACGCTAACTGATGAGAGAGCCAAAGCAGCACATATATAGGCTACGATAGGGACCATAAGAAGTCAATAAGGAATAGGCTTCCTTATGGAATTAGGAAATCCTAATTCGAACTGAATCAGATTCCTATTTCCATAAATTATAATTCATACCACTAAAGAATTATAATTGCACTCCTACCCTTATCTCAAAAATATATTTCGAGCTCCATGTTATTAAATGCTTATTATCTCCCCATGTTAAGATTACAAATATCCATTAATTAACTATAATTACTGACAATCATATTTAATTAATTTCTTAAAATTCCTTGAGATCCTCTGCTTAACTTATTTGATATGTCGGATACAAAATCCACCTGCAGGGTTTGACATAATAAAAACTTATAAGCTTTCTCAAGGGGATATCATCAATCCCAAAAATTGAGACATGGATTCCATCATTAATTAATATCCACCACACAATTAATATTGCCACCCAATCCAATGAGATATTGACCCATTTAAGGATCTCACCCTTTTAGGGATCAAAGTGTAAATATCAAATGTACGTGTCTACAAATTAACTTAGGATTTAGAGCATAAGCACTCATAATAGCCATGAGGTATTAATTATTTTATAAGTCAGTATAAAGATAATTACCCCAAGTCAATCCCGTTTAATACACAAAGTGTACCAGCATAGTGAGTTGAAACTAAACCGTTTTCCGTAGTCAAGACAAACCTACTATAACACCATGCTGCAGTCCTACCGATGGTGTGTCCAATCCCATCTAAGACTGTAAACCAAAATCTTACATTCTATAATATCTGATGGCCTGATCTTCCGTGTGTAAGCCGAACTCTACACACCAAACCACCTACTATATAGAATGAGAGACACACATGCATAATATTAAATAAATAATATAATACAAACATTGCCCACACAGATTCTCATAAAAAATGGATTAACTGATTTTATTAAATGAATAATAAATCAACTACATAAAGCATGGCTTTGAGTATATATCCCTAACACTTTCATGACCGGGACTATATCATCACAGTTAATTTGAAACAAGTGAAAGCGGTTTAAAACAATAATCAAGACTCGCACCTACAATGGTGTTAGTATTGATGGTGGTTTGCAAAAGATATTGAAGAAAAATGCTTTAAGGCTTTAAGTTCAGAGACTGTTTTGACAAACTGAGCATTTGGAGACAGTTTGATAACAAATCTCTAAAGCAGAAAGTCTAGGAATATTGCATAGGATATTTTCAAGAATCAGAGAGTTCGATTGATCGATGCGCTTTCGATCGATCAAACCTCATCAACTTTCAATCGATCGAAATGTCTTCGATCGCCTGACTATATCCCTACTCTGATCGATCGAACTAACTTCGATCGATCGAACACATGTTTCAAACTACTACATGGCAGAGGCTGAAGATCACTGTTTCATCGTGATCTCACAACCCTAGGACTACTCAGACACTGTCTGGAGTGTCTCAGATTTGTTTTTAACGTAAATCCTCATTAAAGTCCTATTTGGTTGTGATTTAAACATGGAAAAGTTATGAAACTATGATTTAATCACTACGTGCAAGCAAAAATATTATTCTAACAGATTGTAACTAATGCAACTATTGAAAGAATGTAAATAACACAATGTAATAGAACCTGGGACATTGTATTAAGATCAACTCGTAGAAAATCCAAGAAAACAAGCAATATCCAACTTGAAACCTACAAAATTAATTTAAACTCTCTAACTCTCTCTCTAAAACTGATGAAAGATGGACGTATACAAAACGAATATAAATACTAAAACCTAGAGCTAGGGTTAAAAACTCCGTCTTCACTGTGTGCGCATAAGTTATGATAAAAGCCATGTTCGATCGATCGAATATCACTCGATCGATTGAATTCTGGAATCTTCAAGCGCTTTAATAACCTTCGATTGATCGAACCCTCGATCGCTTGAGGGGTCTTCGATCGCTCGAATTTCACTTTTCATCTTTGAATTGCCTTTCTTATAATCCATCTTTTCTTTATCCCGTTATTGATTCCTGCACCCAGCAAAATAGTAATCTGCAAGATAATAGCTCAAAACAGCACAACTTATCAAAGATTAGTCATATTGTATAAAAACTGACATTGTAATCCAAATTGCAGATTTATAAGGGAGTTGTAGACTAAATCAGTGTATTTCTTTATTTTAGCGTGGTTGTATTTTACAAATACCCCCGCTTGTCACCTACTATGATACTTAAGGATTAAACAATCATCTCATGAAAGAAACATACACAATGAAATGTAAAGCTGATATCCATATATTAAAATATCAATGTCTCATACATAAAGTAATGGTTTGAGGACACAAACCCAACAAACTTCCACTTGCACTCACAACCATACAGGACTACATCTGAGACCTAGACTATCTAAATGATGATCAAAGACCTTCTGTGGCAAGGCCTTTGTAAACGGATCGGCAAGATTGTTAGCGGTGGCAATCTTGGTGACAGCCACATCTCCATGTTGAACAATATCTCGAATAAAATGATATTTCCGCTCTACGTGTTTTCCCTTCCCATGGTTCCTTGGCTCCTTGGACTGAGCCACTGTCCCATTATTATCACAATAAAGCGTAATAGGTGACAGCGATGCTGGTACCACCTCGAGCTCCATAAGGAACTTCTTGAGCCAAACAGCTTTCTTTAGGGCTTCACAAGCAGCTACATACTCAGCTTATGTAGTTGAGTTTGCAATGCATTTCTGATTAATGCTCCTCCAACTAACAACACCACCTCCTAAGGTAAAGAGATGACCGGACATCGACTTCCTTGAATCTTATCTGACATAAAGTATGAGTCAATGTATCCCACTGGAATTAACTCACTACTATCGTATATATGCATGTAATCTTTAGTCCTTCTCAAGTACTTAAGAATGTGCTTAATGGTTGTCCAGTGCTCTGGACCTGGATTCGATTGATATCTACTAACCATACCAACGGCAAAGCAGATATCTGATCTAGTGCATAACATTGCATATATAAGACTTCCTACTACTGAAGCATAGGGAATTCCTACCATGCGATTCCTCTCCTCCTGTGTCTTTGGACACTGGTCCTTGGAGAATGCCAAATCATGCTTGAAAGGTAATAAACCTTTCTTCGAATTATCCATTGAAAATCTAGTTAGTACCTTATCGATATAACCAGCTAGAGATAATCCCATTATCTTTTGCTTACGATCCCGAAAGAGCTTTATTCCAAGAATATAGCTCGTCTCTCCTAGATCCTTCATATCGAAAGTACTAGCTAGCCAAACCTTGACCGTTGACAATGCCGCTACATCATTTCCAATGAATAGAATGTCTTCAATGTATAGCACAAGAAAAGCCACCACATTTCCTTCACATTTCTTGTATACACAAGGTTCATCCAGATTCTGTATGAAATCAAATGATTTTACTGCTTGGTCAAATCGGATGTTCCAACTCCTGGATGTCTGCTTAAGCCCATAAATGGACTTTTGCAACTTGCATACCAAGTTACCTTTCCCACCAGTTATGAACCCTTCTAGCTGTTGCATATAGATGTCCTCCTCAAGTTTACCATTCAAGAATGCAGTCTTGACGTCCATCTGCCAGATCTCATAATGTAGACATACAGCAATGGATAAGAGTACTCTAATGGACTTGAGCATGGCTACCGGGGAGAAGGTCTCCTCATAGTCAATGCCCTCCCTCTAAGTATAACCTTTCGCTACAAGCCTAGCCTTAAAGGTCTCAACCTTTCCATTAGATCCTCTTTTCCTCTTGTAAACCCACTTACAACCAATGGGTTTAATATTGGTTGGAAGTTCTACAAGATCCCAAACCTAATTGGAATCCATAGATTCCAATTCAGCCTTCATAGCTTTAACCCAATAAGCTGAATCAACATCAGTCATTGCCTCTTCGTATGTGGCAAAATCATATTTAGATTCTATGGAGACAACTTCAAAAACTTCTCATAAGAACATATATCTATCAGGCTAGCTGATAATCCTCCCACTACGATGAGGTACCGGTGCAAAAATGTGTGAAGAAGTAGTATTTTCTTGATTTACATCATTATCAACTGCGGGTTGGACTGAGGGCTCTCCTTCTATCTCTCTTAGATCTATCATTCCCTTAGGTTTATGGTTCATGATATAATCATCCTCTAAGAAAATAGCATTCATACTAACAAACACTTTATGTTCTCTTAGATCATAAAAATACCATCTATAAGTACCCTTTGGATACCCTACAAAATAACATACTTCTGATCTAGAATCCAACTTGCTTATCTTTCCGTTCAGCACATGTGTCGGACACCCCATATCCGGAGATGTTGCAAAGAAGGCTTGCGCCCATTCCTCATCTCCCGTGGTGTCCTGGGAACAGATTTGCTTAGTACTAGATTCAGTATGTACGATGCGGTTTCCAAAGCATAACCCCAAAGGAATAACGGTAACTCAGAATAACTCATCATCGACCTAGTCATGTCTAAAAGAGTCCGATTTTTTCTCTCCGCTACACCGTTCTGCTGAGGCGTACCAGGTGCAATCAACTGTGATAGAATCTCATTCTGTACGAGGTGATCAATAAACTCATTAGAGAGGTACTCGCCACCTCGATTAGATCGAATGGCTTTGATATGTGTGCCCAATTGTTTCTCCACTTCAGCCCTAAACTCTTTGAACTTTTCAAAGGCTTCAGACTTGTGTTGCATTAGGTACACATATCCATACCTAGAGTGGTCATCAGTAAATGTTATGAAATACTCATATTCACCCCGTGCTCTAATATTTATTGGTCCAAACACATCAATATGAACTAATTCTAACAATGCATTAGTCATCTTGCCCTTTGAAGGAAATGGCCTTTTGGTCATCTTACCCTCCAAATAAGACTCGCAGACTTCCATTGGTTCTAGAACCAAATCGCCTAAGACCCCTTCTTTGACTAGTCTGTCAATCCTATTTAGATTGATTTGGCCAAGCCTCATATGCCAAAGCTTTGTTGGATCAGTGGAAGGTTCCTTTCTTTTTTATGGTATAGTTTCCACTGAGTTATTAAGTTCTATACAAGAGTCTTTAGAAATATTAGGAGTAATCACATACAAGCCATTAGTTTTAGCACCAGAACTTATAAAAGAACTATTTCTTTTAATAACAACTTCTGTTTCAAAAAGAAAAGAATAACCATTATTCGATAAATTTAAAACTGAAATTAAATTACGTCTCATTAAAGGGACGTAAAGTACATCTGATAAAACTATTGTCTTATTGTCTAAAAACTCTAAAGCTACTACTCTTATAGCAATAGCGGAAACGGTTGCACTAGAACCCAAAGTCATCACGATCTCTCCATCATTGCATTTCCTGGTTGATCTGAACCCCTGCAACGAATTATAAATGTGGTTAGTCGCACCAGAATCAATGCACCAAGTGTTTGAAGTATCCGTTATAAAACTTACTTCAATCACATGTGATTCAATCATACCTTGAACTCTTGTAGCTAAGAATTCTGGACAATTCCTCTTCCAATGGCCTTCTCACCATATTGGAATCACTTTCCTTTGCCTTGGCCGCCCACCTTCTCTTTGCCCTTACCTTTTTCCTTAAATTTTGCAATCTTAGGAACTGATCCAACACTTGAACCACTAGTGCTAGCCTTCTTGTTCCATTTCTTGCCTTTCGGTGTAGATCGGGAGGAAGAAGAGCCTTTCTCAACATTCAAAACGTTGCCCCTAGGTTTGATCACCCCTTCCGCTGCTAGTAAAGAACTCATTAATTCGCTCATTAAAAAATCCATTTTATTCATATTATAGTTTAGTTTAAACTGAGCAAATGACGGTGGCAGCGTATTGAGGATCATATCAACTTAGGTTTGTGCATCAATGTTGGCACCTAGGATCTCCAGCTCGTTCAAATAACCAATCATTTTTAAAACATGTTCTTTGACTAGAGTCCCTTCTGACATCTTAGTACTCATTATCTTCTGCATGGCTACCTGTCTGGCAGGCCTTCCATGATCCCTAAACATCTTTTTCAGGGATTCAATTATGCCACTGGCAGAATTGTTCGATTGGAATTGGTGTTGCAACACACCAGCCATTGAGGCCAGAATGTAGCAACGGGCCATTCCATTCGAATTCTTCCATTTATCGAACTCGCATCTGGAAACTATCGAAGCATTTTTCGCGGGTTCTTCGGGACATGGGGTGGTGAGGACATATATGTGATCCTCCGTAGTTTAAACGATGTCAAGGTTTTATTTCTAGTTAACTTGTTTTGAGTAAGTATGGTGGCAAGTGGACTAAATGTAGATCCTGACATTATGATTTACTGAAAAATCAAAAGGCAAAATAAATATGTATATCAGAATTTGACAGTTTAAAATAAAAGAATCCTCAAAAACTCGTATTTTAAAAAACAAAGTCGCCGGAATATCGAAACGAAAGAACAAAGCCTCCGTGTGGTGGTCAATGTTCGATCTTCGATTTATCATGACTTGTCTGCTATGCAACTCTTGTAAAACAAGTTATGACTCCCGAACCTATTTGATTTCTAAGTTTTTGAATAATGCCCCGTGTGGAATCCCTTATCCATAGCTTAGCTAGTGTATACCATTAACTAGGATCCAATCACAACCGCCTCAAGTAGCGCCTCCGTATGGTTGTCACCCTCTAACACATCTGATTGATCATATCCATAGAAAGTTCACATTTGGTAGACAATGAGTAGTGTACCCTCTGTATGGAATGATCACCTCTGGCGAGGTGACACAGAATGCACTACTCATCTTACAATGAACCTTTAATGGAAGATCGTGAGTGTCATAAATAAGACCCTCTCCCACTAGATTTGGTAGTAAAGGATTTTGCTTTTGAAAAAAATTATTTTCACACGTTACCCATAAACATCTAATGCTTACTAATGTGTTGAAACGGTTTTTGAATTTTATTTTGAGAAAACTTGTTTTACGTGCATGCAAGTAATAACAATATAATTAAATGCCAATCAAAACCAAGCACATAAAACAAAAAAAACTAAAATTGAAACAAAAGCATTCATATGCCTTTATCTCCCATGGCTCTATCTCTATAAAACCTCCTTCTTGGTTTGATCGCCTCTAGCTCCATCTTAATAGACAATGACTTGCTTATCTATTTTCATGAATTTTCTAATTCTATTACATTGGACCTATGCTTCTTTCAAAGCTTACAATTTATCTAGAAATAGAAATCAATAATAAGAAAATAAAAAATGCTAGGGAAACCGGTGCGACTTTCTTTTTCATAGGATTGAAGTCGTAGCGCCCTTTACACATGTCTTAAAATCAAACCAAAAATTAAAACAATAAACACTAATCTTAAACATTCAAACACAAAATTTAAACGTTCTTGGTGCCATGGGAGATAGAGACTAATCTTGCTGTAAGAAGGTTAGTCGTACATCCACATATATAACAAATATATATAATCCATTAGAACCCTCAATTGATTTACACTAGACATAAACTCTTTACGCACTGATTTAGAATATTAAAATAGCATCTAACTTCTCTGTCACACTTCAATCGATCGAAGACCGTTCGATCGCTCGAACCTTCGATCAATTGAATATTGTTCAATCGCTTGAACATTCAGTTCAGAGAGTATTTTGAAAAATTTTACAAAAAAATTCAAAATTGAAGTAAATAATTTTTAATACCTTTAAAAATGTGAATAAAACACCTGGACAGAAAATCGGTCTCGATCGATCGAACACCATTCGATCGATCAAACAAAATAAAAGTTCGATCGATCGAAATCCTTTCGATCGCTTGAGAACAGACGAAGTTCGATCGATCGAGACTACTTCGATTGATTGAATCTATCATGCATCCAATGCAATCACAGATTTATATTCTGCAGTGTAATCACTACAGAAACAGATTTGTGACGATGCAGTTTAAAAAACAGCTCTAAAATCAACATGCAAATCAAAATTAGTGTTCCAAAATGCATCTATAGATCCAAACAAACCTGGCTCTGATACCAATTGAAGGAAAAATCAGGTTTAAAGTTTATTTTAAACGCTCAGTGAAACGGTTAAGTTTCAAAAACTTAATGGTAGGACCGGATCTACTACCCGTTAATTCTATAGATGCGTACAAGAGGGGACAAGAGTTATACCTTTGTGTCTTGAACCCAATTCTGAAATCTTCAAACTTTTTGATGATGCAACAGCTTCCACTAGGCTGTCTTCACCCTTATGACTTCTGCGGATATTGCCGGAGAGGCTAGAGTTGATGGGAACTCCAACGGGGAGGATAAGAAGGCTTAGGAAAACCTTAAACAGTCTCTGCAACTTTAGTATATGTCACGCCCCGGAGTAGCAAAATAGGGAAAAATAAATTTTTACTTTTGGATCCGTGGACACGTGATTGGTTAATTTACCATTCTGTCCTTTCTAACTCCGCACATGTATTCATAAGAGGAATACTAAAGCTTAAACATCACATAATCTAAACTGAAACATAAATATAACAATAGGAATATAACGATTTACAACAACTTTGAACTTATTATATGAGACCATACTAAACTTATACATAAGCTTAAACATTGAAATAACTATCTTCTTATCTCCAGCTCGGCTTTATCCTTCTTTAGCTTCTCAGTATTGCATCCTGAGCCCACCTTTCTACTTTAAGCATAACCTGCAACACTGTGGACATCGGAATTACCAGAACATAAAATGTTGTCAGCTTTGGAACAAAGCTAAGTGAGTAACATAACCACACAATAATCTATAATACAAAACATCTCTCGACTCATGTCATAGTTCAGTATCTTAAGATACAGTTAATCTCTTATCAAAAGATGTATTCTTTCATGGGCATAGCAAAGGTCTCAACTAAAGACTTAGGAGGTCCCACTCTTAGCTCCGCGAGAATGATTGGAGAGGTAGATGAGGATGTTGGCTCGATCGATTGAATTCAAGTTCAGTTCGATCGATCGAACTAGTTTTGATCGATCGAAAGAGTTTCGATCGATTGACCTCTAAACTCGGTTTGGAAATCTATAAATAGGACAGCTGCTTACAGAAAAAAGTTGAACGTCGTTTATAATTCCAAAGAGCAGCAGAACTATTTTAGGATTTCCTTAGCTTTCTGATCCTTACTAGTTGG
Source organism: Hydrangea macrophylla (assembly GCA_033977485.1). NCBI lineage: Eukaryota > Viridiplantae > Streptophyta > Magnoliopsida > Cornales > Hydrangeaceae > Hydrangea > Hydrangea macrophylla. Next base: position 97,127,328 of record CM066982.1, read on the forward strand.
GTTCCTACCAACCTTATTCATTGGAGACATAAGGGTGAAGATTACCTAGTGGGAGTTGTTGCACACTAAAGGAAGAAGACTAAATCAGGATTGGGTTCATGACACAAAAGTATTGCATACTATCTTTCTCCCTACGCATCTATAGAATTAATAAGTAGTAGATCCGGGCTACCAATAAAGATTGTAAGCATATTTTTCCACTGCGCATAAGATTTAAAATTTTTTGGAAACCAAAATCCTACACAAAATGCATCCAAAGTACTTAAAACAATAGCCTCATGGATATACATACCATGAACACTTAATTTGAATGTTAAAAATACAATTTAACATACTTATATATGGAACTCTAAACACTGTCCAAAATTATTTGTATATGACTCTAAGATACATGCACGTTTTCAATATTCAATACTTGAAAATAATACAAATTAATTACTAAAAGCACTTAGGAAATTAGGGTTATTACATCCTAGCCAAAATAGTATCGTTTTGAGAAGGGTTAGTATGCATGTTTCCCTCTTCCATTGCCACCTACCCCAATATAGTTAAAATTAATTAACGTAGTTTAAGAATTATTTTATTTTTTTGCGACTTAGTTTAAAATAAAAATAGTCCAAATGATAAATTCATCCACCTGTCCTCTGTGGCCCGGATTTTGCTGTCATTTTTCAAACGGAGTTACTGGCACTGTTTGACAGAGTAGGATAGAGGGTGAACCCCGTACTCATGCAACGACTCTTCAACACACGCACTATATAAATCAAAGAGATAAGTAAGTGGTGATTCAAACCAACTATCATTCTAAATTAATCATGTACGACTGACCCTCAATTCTATGATTAATTCACCTTTTAGCATCCATGGTAGTTTTTTCTATGTGTTTTTGCTAGTACTATATATCCCATGTATGGTCAATTGTGAGTATAAAAGAGGAACGAGTAACATACAGTTTTTTCTATGTGTTTTTGCTAGTACTATATATCCCATGTATGGTCAATTGTGAGTATAAAAGAGGAATGAGTAACATACTTTCTAAATTTTAAATTTTAAATATTTCTCAAATACATGTAATGGTGAATCCCACCAAAATTTTATTGAAATATGTTGAAGTAGTCCCACTGATTCATATACACACACACACACACATATATATATATATATATATAACAAAGATTCTTTAAAGAGGACCACCTCTTTTTATTAAAGAGAGTACCTCTGTTTTGACCGTTGGATTGTGTTTAAAAACTGTGAAATGACAAAACTGCCATTAATGAAAACACAATCCGACGGCCTAAATAGAAGTCCTCTCTTTAATAAAGAGAAGGCGCCCTCTTTATAGCCTGACTGATATATATAAACACATATATCCCTAAAAAGCATTTGTGAAGCATAGCATTCACCGAGAGGAATATATTACCCTTTTCACTCAAAAGACAATATTTTAGTCAACACAGAAGCATGGGCGGAGGCAGCATAGGACCAGGGGAGCCTAAACCCCCCTCCTGAGATTTTGAGAATTAAAATTTTACCCTACATTTTACCCTAAAATTTACCCCCACCCCACAACTTATTTAGGCCCCCCCTCAACTTATGTTTAGGTCCCCAAAGGGGTCTAAGGGCCAATTTAGTGTCATCAACTACATATATTGATATACAGGTATATACAACTCAAAAGAGAAGGTGCCTAGAATTTTGAAAATTACACTTTAGTGTGAGAATTTTATGCGTTTTAGAAATAGCCCCCCTTAGAATTTTGAAAGACATTATACAATATTTATGTGTCACCAAATAGATTCATAATATAAGCATATCCCAAAAAAATTGCAATTGTATATAAGCAGACCCTTAAAAAATCACCAATTATGTATAAATAGATTCCAAAAAATTCGCCTCGACGGCGTTATCCCCGAATTTCCATACAGCCTGGGCTCCCCTGACTAAAATTTCTGACTCCGCCCTGCACACAAGCATAGGTTACCTCGGATGGTAGAGATTAATACCAGGTTGTACTAATAAAGGATATTTTTCTTCACTAACAACCGACATAACTTTTTGTGCTTTTTTTATAAAATTATTAAGCTTGTCCATCATATTTTTCACAAGATATTAAAAACGAAAAAAAATTCTTGATTTTAATGCAAATTTAGCCAACATATTAAACATGTGTTTGCTATGTGTACATTATCCAAAGCGGCCAGAAATTACACGATAGCCCCCCGGAAGGAAATATATTTAGAGTAATGTTATGTTTCTCAATTTTTTTTTTAGGGAATTGTTATGTACACCGCTCAATTTTACAAAAGTAAGAATTTTTAAAAGAAAAATAATTAAAATAAAAAAATTTGGGTGTGCATAGCAAATATACGGGTGTACATAATAATTCTCTCTCTCTCTCTCTCTCTCTCTCTCTCTCTATTTTTTATTATTTATTTTTTAATCCTAAAAAGGTTTTTCAAATAATGTGGCAGTGGGGTCAAGTAATCAAGTTCCAATTAAAATTCAACTGATCCTACTGTATTAGACCTGGCCCCACTACCACATCATTTGAGAAGTACTTTTGGGATAGAAATTTGGAAAGTATATCATTACTCTCATATATTTATAGCTTTTGTATTAGAAAGATTATAGTTTTCCTATTATTGAAGAGTTGGAGAAGTTTAGTGCTTGTGATTCTTTTTGCATATAGTAAATTTTGATATTTTTCTCGGTTGACATCTTTATGTTTTCTGTCCTTCTATGCAAATTATTGCTATTTTTCGATAATAAGAATGCTATTATTTATTTATTTATTTATGATATTTTTTTTGGTGGTTGTGGAAAACAACAATTTTGTTGTTTTAATATTTTTATAGCACATCCCAAAAGGAAACAAAATAAGCATATAGAAGTAAAAAATTGCATGAACAATTAAGCAACACAAACTTCTTTAGTCGCACTGTAAACTCCTCAATCCCCGCAATAAAAAAAGAAAAAGAAAAAGAAAAAAAAAGAAGTAAACTTCCTGATTCCAAATAAAACTATCTGTGACGTAGCTCGAGACTGTGGTGACTAAGGGAAGAAGCAGCCAACAAGATCCACAACAAAGATCACCAAAACACTCAATGGAATTGTGACAATATTCCACCAAATGCCATATTTGACAAAAGAATGTCAGATCTGATGGAGACAACACCGGATCTATATAAATCATTAAATCTGAAAAGATCATGTTGTATTTGTGAAGAGTAATAGCCGGATTTGACCGTGGAACAAGAAGAGCAATGAGATCGATAATGGGAATCGGTACCAAATTAGCATAACAAAACAAAGAAAAAAAAAATACACACACACATACACAAACCCCATAAAGAGGGACAATACCCTACTACAGAGGGACACTAACAAATGAGAGGACCAATGGCTCTCCCTCCAAGAGAAAGCCCTTAAAGGAGGGGTTGACTAAGCAATAATAAGAGCTTCTTGCTTATTGTAAGCGATTGCATAATGGTAAAATAATTTAGGATGAGCTGGATTACAATTGGGCCTACATATATTGTATACAAAAATTTTATTTTAGACCCTATATATAACAAATAATTTTTTGGATCCATTTTAAAGGTAAAAAATGGCCAGTCGTGTCTGAACGGATGGGCGAAATGGGAGAACGAAATGTGCCATGCTAGGAAGGGGGAAATATCCTGAGTCTCATGTAATACAACTGAATGCACCTCGAGGTGCTGTCGAGGAACTGAGAGACTTTCTCGAGCAAAAATTGAGGAGTTTAGACGGGCGACTCTCTTGCCTACTCTCAAAGCCAATCCTAGTTAGAGATTCATCAATTCTTGGAACACTCAAGATCATGGCGGGGCCAAAGGGGGGGTAAAATGGGCAATCGCCCTGGGCCACCAAAGTTTACAAAATTTTGAGGGTCCTTATGAAATTTTATAATTACATTTTTACATTGAGATTTTTAGTATTTTATAGGGCAAATTACACTTTAGTCCATTAAACTATGACCTGTTTTCAGTTAGGTCCATAAACTTTTTTTTTTTGCAATTGGATCCGTGAACTTCAAAAATTCATTCAATCAGACCCAAATTCTGACACTGTTAGCTTAAACTATTAGAAATTGTCACGTACGTTGCGCGTGAAGCTTACCTGTCACGTGTTAGGATAAGACAAACACGGGAGATTGTGAATAGTGCTAAAAATCGCATTCAATCAGATTTGAAATCGCGTTCAATGAAATTCGAATACACGTTCGACTAAATCCAAAATTGCATTCAATTATACCCAAAATCACATCATTTTTTAGCCATTCACAGTCCTCCGTGTTTGTCTTAACCTAACATGTGATAGGTAAGCATTACGCGCAACGTACGTGACAATTTCTAATAATTTATGCTAACAGTGTCAGAATTTGGATCTGATTGAATGATTTTTTGAAGTTCAAGGATCCAATTGCAAAAAAAAAAAAGTTTATGGACCCAACTGAAAACAGGTGTATAGTTTAATGGACTAAAATGTAATTTGGCCAATTTTATATTTAGGCCTCTCCCAAGGCCCAATTTAATATTATCAACTACATATATATTGATATACATGTATATAAAACTCAAAAGCGAAGGCCCTAAAATTTTGAAAATTACACTTTTTGTGTAAGATTTTTTGAGTTTTTGAAATAGGTTCCTCTAGAATTTTAAAGATACCATACATGTTTAAGTTTCACAAATAGACGCATATTATAAGTAGACATTAAAAAGTCGCTAATTATGTGTAAGCAACCAAAAAAAAATTGCCAATTATGCATTAGAAGACCAAAAAAAAAATTCGCCTCAGGCGCTGCCCTTGTATAAAGGCCTCCCATTTAGTAATTTGCCCCGAACCTCGAAATATTCGAGACCGGCTCTGCAGGATCTTCAGATATAAATATATATATATATATATATATTTTTCCTTACCCGAGACTACAAGTAGCTAGCTGATCCAAAGATTTATGGTAGTCGTCGGAATCTTCGACAAATTGGTAAGAGGATGCAACCAAAAGTAGTTATCATATATGCGTGACTACAGACTACGTAATATCATATCTGCCTATGAGCATTTTCAATAGTAAATGTTTTTTTTTTTTTTTTTTTTCATGTCAAATTTATATTTTGTCATTGTTATAGTATTAAAATGCAACTATATTTTAGCATACTAGACGCGGAGGCACACGCATTGCGTGTGCAATGCAATTTTCTGTGTTATTTTCTCCTAAACTTACAGCTAATAAAGTAAAATTTTAAATTTAGTTCCCAAATGCACATTGAATAACATGTAATAACACCAATAAAGTGTACAAATGTTAAAGTATTTGGAAACCAAACCTTTAGGGAGTATAACATTATTAATGTCTCACAACTATATACACACACACACATAATTGTACACTTACGTACACACGTGTGTGAAGTTATACGTACCACATGAAGATTGGGAGAGAGTGGGAAAGTATGGAATTCGCATAACAGTGTCGAGTCATCTTCTTCACCGAAGATTTTCCATTATATATCCGTTAATGGCGGTGATTATAGAATTGCTCTCTAAAAGTCGCTACTTTGAATTGTTTGGTAAGTGAAGATGTAGAGTGATGATGCTGAAAATTGGTAAGAGTAAGCTAGACAGAAAATAAAGTCACACAAGATTTGTAGGTGGTTCGGTCCCGTTAATAAGGTGACCTACGTCCACGGATGCGTCTGTGCGCGTCTCACTAACAGATCATCGGCGGGCCTGGTGAGCCAACAATGGTGGGTGGCACTACCAGTAATACCGGCCGGGTGTATGCGTGTAGATGGTGAATTCCCTAGTGCAGGATTGTATGCTTAGAGAATTGATAGTCGGATCCCTTTTGAAAGGATAGGTGGGCTCTTTTATAGGTGCAAGAGTCCACCCTTACATGGTAAGCCTGTTAGATTAGGAAGCCTAATCTAATCGCAATAGATTTGTACAATGTTTGGAAAGTTTCCTAAGTGGTTTAGGAAACCATTGATTCCTCTTGATAGAGTCACGGCTGCGTAAGGAAACAGTATTGAAATATAACTGACGCCGCATCTCTCGGGACCTCACCACGACCGCCCGGGTACCCCGGTCGACAATAACAGGGCACCTCGGGAGCGTGGGCTCCACGCTGAAAATCCGATCTTCCCAGGCTATCAGCTGAACACGTGGCAGCTTGACAATTACAGAATATTTCTCGACATATCAGCTGCCCCCCATTTTCAAAACTAAGATGGCACCTTGTCAGATGAGATTTGAAAATTAAGAAGGCATCCCATGTACCGGCCAGGAAAGGACCGGGCTTCCCGCTGCCATATGCATGCTGGTTACTGATTTGGTTCGGACCCAAAGCAGCCGGTTGAGAGGTAACTGAATCGTCCAGGTGAGAACTGAACCGTCGCGTCGCGCATTCAATGCTCACGCTTTCTGAGGCGACGCCCCACGTGCTTGAAACGACAGTTTCGGCGGGAGAATATGTGAGCCATCCGATCAAGCTGCATCCTAGCCGTTCGAGCTGCCTATATAAGGAGCTCCTGTTCAACATTGTTTCTTACCGCAATTCATCAACTAAATTGCCTGAGCAAAGCATTCTGAGCTTCCTCCTCTCTGCCGTCTTCGTTTCCCAAACTTTTACCTTCATCCAATGGCTTCGCGCATTGACCTGTCATCAGACGAAGGGCTTAGAGCGTTCCGGGAGGATTGTGAGATCCCGGACGACGTAATGGTCCGCCCGTTCGTTGAGGGGGAGGAGATAGCCTTTCCCTCTGTCCTCATCAGCAGCTATCTATTGCTAATCGTGGGGTCGCGCTTCCTCCTTCCGGTCTCCTTTTGCGACTTGCTTGAGGGGTTGCGCATCCCTCTCCACAAGTGCCGCCCGAACGTTGCCCGCCTCCTATGGGGAATATCGACGCTGAATAAGCGACTGGGACTGTTCCTCCGGCCTGCCGACGTCGCGAGGTGCTACATACTGGGCATTGACAGCAGAGGCCCCTATTTCCGCCCTAGGACCGAGGGAAAGGATCTTATTCGAGGCTTGGACTTCCCGAACAAGACCTGGCAGCGGTACCCTTGGGTTGTAGTCGCCGGCAACTGGCTGGAGGATGCCGTTCTCTGCCCTCCGGCGGCTTTTGACCCCGATCTTTGCAAGCAAGCTTTCGCCGCCCTCCGTGGAGTCACCCCTACTGCTGACGACACGGAGGCGTTTGACCAAGCCATTGAGGCCGGCATGTCGTTCTCTTACCTGGCAGGGAGACCCGCGGAGAACACGGGTGCCGAATCTTCTTCTGCAGCTTCTGCCGTTGCAGCTTCTGGGTCGCGCCGCTATACCCGATCTATGGCGACCGGGGCGCGGCCCGCCGGCAGGACGGGCTTGTCCGAGGGACCGGTCACCTTGTCCACCAGCAGTGATTCCTCCTCCTCTGAGGACATAAGCCCACCACCAGGCCCATCCAAGAAGGGCAAGGAAAAAGAGGTGGAGGAAGAATCTCAGCCTCCACCAAAAAGGAGCCGACCAGAGACATCCACAGGCCCTCGTATGCCCCGCTCCTGGACGGATTTCTCTCTTGCGAACATGGAGAGCCGCTTGTAGCTTCTGGGTCGCGCCGCTATACCCGATCTATGGCGACCGGCGCGCGGCCCGCCGGCAGGACGGGCTTGTCCGAGGGACCGGTCACCTTGTCCACTAGCAGTGATTCCACCTCCTCTGAAGACATAAGCCCACCACCAGGCCCATCCAAGAAGGGCAAGGAAAAAGAGGTGGAGGAAGAATCTCAGCCTCCACCAAAAAGGAGCCGACCAGAGACATCCACAGGCCCTCGTATGCCCCGCTCCTGGACGGATTTCTCTCTTGCGAACATGGAGAGCCGCTTGCAGGAGGTGGAGAAGATAGGCGATGAACTGCAGATGGATTCCGCCCTGCGGGGGGTAGACGTCCATGCCCTAGAGTTGGCTGTAGAAGGGTTGACGGCAAAGGTGGCTGCCTTGGAAGAGGAGGTCAAGGCTTTGAAGGGCCAAGGGCCTTGAAGGCACACATTTTTTTATTTTTTTTACCGGGAAGGCTACTATAATTGCCCCCGGCTTCTGTACAGTTATCCTTGTATAGCAATAAAAAGTCCATGAGGCCAACTTTTTGCTTTCAACGTGCCCTTTTAACTGTTCATCAATTCTGCACCATACCGGGCGGTTGATACCCGACCGGCTTATGATTGCGCCCATGTCGTGACTGCTCGGGTCCGGACCACTGCTGTCCTGTACCAATCATCAGTTAGGTTTAGGTCCCAATAAGTGGAGACGTGGTCGTAACTGAAACGCCTGCAGAGTGACGGGAACGTCTTTTCACGCATTTAATGCGCGCGCCTTTTGAGGCGACTCCCCACGTGACCGAAGCGATGGTTTGAGCGGGAAATATTCTGGAGCGCTAGATCTGTTCTGATCTGGGCCGTTCAGAGCCTTTATAAATGGCATGCTCGCCTCATTTCGTGCATCCCTGGTCTTCTGTTTTCAGCTTTCATTCCCTCTTGCATCCGTTCTTCTTTTCTTTTTTCTTTTTCTTTGTGAGGCTGGAGAGAACAAATCTGGTGAGGTTCGAGCGGGAGTGGGATTTCTTTCTCCTGAGATTCTGTGCATTCTTCGAATCGGGTGGAACTCTAAGTCGTCTCGATCGAGCGGGTGTTTCTTGCGCTGCTTTGAGAGAGTGCTACTTGGTGCTGAGGAGCATCTATTCATTACCATTCAGGTTAGTGACCCTGCCCCTCCTATATATCAGGTTTGGGGTTTCCGATCCATTTGCGGGTCGTAGCTTGCGTTAGTTCCTTCCCGTGGGAGAGCCAGGGATGGAACACTCCGGCTTCAACACTGCGTCGAGGTCGGAGAGTGAGCAATACCGGTCGGGGTCTCCTGATGCCAGCTTGGCCTGGCTTCCCGAGTCCCTATCTGACTACCAGAGTGGGGCCAGGATCCCCGTTCGTGTGCCTGACAGTGAGTCTACCCAGGAGGCCCCCATGGCCTCCGTCTCGAGAGGTTCAGGTGACGAGTTGCCCAGGGAGGCCGGTCGCGTGGTTTTCGCTTGTGAGTCCATTCCTTCTGTACTGCGCTCGCAAGATCTCATCCGGATCAGGGAGAGATACTCTCTCCCTGATGGTTGTGCCTTGGCCGTACACCTTGGCGGCGCGCACCTTTACCAGTCAGGGTTTGTTACCCTGTTTGAGGACGCCATGATGGCGGGCCTTCGGCTACCCCTTCACCCCGTAGCCCGGGACATCCTGATCTACCTTGACATAGCTCCCGGGAAGTTGGCCCCCAACGGGTGGAGGTTCCTGATGGGGTGTATATCATTGTGGCCCCAAGTGTTCGGGTACGAGCTTACCCTCCAGGAGTTTCTCTGGGCCTACCGACCATTCCCCGTGCATCGGGAATTGGGGTTTTTCTCCTTTTCTGCCCGTCCGGGTAGGAAGATTATTGACGATTGCCCTAGCAATAACAAGGGGTGGAAAGGCAAATTCTTTCAGGCGTCTACTCTTCGCCTCTGTGACATGGCTCCGGGGATCCAGCTGAGGACATCCTGGGCCGAGGAGTTGAGGGGTAAGACCGCCCTTCTGACCTCATATGCTATCTCAGTTTTTTTTTAACACAGTGGATTTCTGACTAATCTCTTTTCTCTGTCCACAGCGGGATCAACAAAACCCCCCAAAATCCCTGAATCATGTCGGGCCAGGATCTTGAGGCTAGCAGGGCTGCCCACTAGCATTGGGAACGTGTTGTCCCGAACGGGGAATTTTGTCGAGACCTACTCCCCCCAGGAGCCCGTTCCAGCCCCCAGCTTCTTACCGATCATCCCTGGTGAGTATCCGGACCCTCTCATTTGTTAGTCCGGCCATCGCCGCTATCGCTTATCGTACCTCTGAGCTTGTTAATTCGTTTTGCTTTTTTCCAGAAATGGCCCCCAAGCGCAGTCTAGACCAGCTGCGGGAGAGGCAAGCTGCCGCCGCCGCCACTACCGCCGCTCGGGTAGCGGCTGCTCAAGGGAAGAGACCAGCCACCGAGGCTTTGGGCGGTGAGCGCCCACTCAGGCGCATTCGCCACGGAACGACCACCCGACACGACCCCGTGGGGACCTCGGCTCTCCGCAGGCCCGCTGGTGATGAGCCCGTGCCCAGGGCTGATATTCCGTCAGGTCTGCCCCTGGGCGGGCTGGAGGAGGTTCAGGAAAGGCTGAAGTCCGTCCTTGTCCCAAGTCAAGTGGAGGCATGTGCCGGGCTGTCTCCCCAAGGCTTCCGAGGGTGGCTGTATAGCATATCTCATCTGGTAAGTGTCCTGTCCCCTTCTTTTTTAACACTGGCCTGCTCCCCTTTTTGCTTGCCTAACTGATTTTCGTCCTCTTGCTGTAGGTTGGCTGCATGGCCGCAGGATCCGAGTCCGTCATGTCTTCTTTGACCGAGAAGGTCAGCGCTGCTGAGGCCTCCCTTTCGAAGGAGCGGACAGAGCTGCAGACAGCGAAAGCCGCCCTAGCCGTGGAGGCAAGCAAGGCGAACTCACTGGCCTTGAGCTTGGGGGCGGCTCAGGCAGACCTGGCAGCGGCCTTGGCCGAATTGGAGGTCTTCTGGGCTAAGGCGGCAGCCGAGACACCTGCTGCAGAGGCCCTGGAGGGCGCGTTTAACGACGGCTTCTTCCAAGGCTATGACGATCTAAAGCGGCGGGTAGCCCGGGATCACCCCGAATGGGTCCTTTCGGCCTACGAGGGGATTGACTCAGACTACTGGGATCTTGGAGGAGACCCTGCAGTTGGTGAAGCTCCTGTGATTGGTGAAGACCCTGCGGCTACTGTTGAGGCCACAGAACTCGCCCCGAACGGGGGCTTGGGGGAAGAGGGACCTGCCGTACCAAGGGAGCAGACCGGGGAGACCGAGAACGTGGTCAGTGTGGAAAACTAATTCCCCAGTCCCTCATTCCTGCTGTTTGTTTTCAATGCTTGTAGTTTTTTTTTATTTTGGGGAGGCTGCTACAATTGCCCCCCAGGCTTTGTATATTTAATTAATGAAAAAGACCCCTAAGGTCAACCTTTCATCAACTTTGTATACGTGCCTTTTTTTGTGCTGTTTGTATTTGCTAGTATCCGTACGGTTGTGGCCGACCTAACACCTGCCTTAGCAAATATTTTAGGACCGTAACCAACAGAACACCTAGTAAGATGGTATGATTCCCTATTTTAGCTTCTCTATGCTCCCCTTATGCCCCTGCCCCCCAAGCATTTTGCTAAGGCGGGAGTATGGGAGTGAGGGAGTGAGTGGCCGTAGGGAACCGACCTGGGACATGGGTGGTCGCAGGAGCATTTAAGCTTGCCATCGTCGGCCACCTAGGGGTTCGACCCCGTCGTTGGCTGGACCTAGGCGAAACTTTAGTTAATTTCCTGTTTAGGTATGAACCCTCTTGCCCCCGAGATTCTTGTTAAGGCGGGGGCGTGCTGGGGATTCGACCATAGGAAACCGACCTGGGACATGGGTGGTCGCAGGGTCCTTTGGTGCCTGGGTTCGGAGCCCGAGGTCTTCTTTTTGTGCCTCGGGATTGTGCCCGAGGTCTTTTTCGTGCCTCGGGGTTAGGCCCGAGGTCTTTTGGTGCGTTGCACGATGTACTGACAAGGGTAAGTTTTCAAAGCAAACTTTTCAATTTTATTTAAAAGGTAATAATCTGTAATAATTGTCCCAGCAGGACTACATGAAATGAATTTTCCTAAACTCCCGTAGCCTAAGGCTACTGATAATACTTGCGGAGGTGTTGCACGTGCCAAGGATGGGTGAGATCATGCCCGTCCATGCTCTGTAGCCAGTAGGTTCCCGGTCGGTTGACCCGAGTTACTACATACGGTCCTTCCCAGTTTGTTCCCAACTTCCCATGGCTTGGGACTCGGGTAGACTGGTTTACTACCTTAAGGACAAGGTCCCCGACTTGAAAGCTACGATGCTTCACCTTACTATTGTAATACCGTGAGACCCTTTGCTTGTAAGCTGCCACTTTTAGATAGGCCTGGTCTCTTTTCTCTTCCACCAGGTCTAGTTCTGTCCTGAGGGCTTCTCCATTATCTGGGCCATTGAAGGTAGCCACTCGGTATGTGGGCAGCCCGAGCTCTGTGGGGACTACTGCCTCGAAACCATAAGTCAAGGAAAATGGGGTTTCACCCGTAGCTGCCCGGGGTGTTGTGCGATAGGCCCACAGAAGGGCTGGGAGCTCATCAGCCCACAGGCCTTTGGCACCTTCCAACCTCGTTTTAATCGACTGCAAGATAGTGCGGTTGGTTACCTCGGCCTGACCATTAGCTTGTGGATGCTCGGGAGAAGAGTAATGATTCAGTATCCCATAGTCCGAGCAGAACTGTCTAAAGATAGGCGTATCGAATTGTCTTCCGTTGTCGCTGACCAGGACTCGTGGAATGCCGAACCTGCTAAGGATATTTCTCTCCACAAAATGCTCCATCTTTCGTTCGGTTATCGTTGCCAGGGGCTCGGCTTCTGCCCATTTGGTGAAGTAATCAACGGCTATTACGGCAAACCTAACCTGCCCTCTTCCTGTCGGTAGGGGACCAACGATGTCAATCCCCCATTGGGCGAACGGCCAGGGGCTATGGACTGGGGTCTGAAGTTCTCCCGGACCGGGGTCGGTTTATCATGGGAGAGTACCGTTGGCACTTGTCACATCTTCGAACGTACTCCTGCGAGTCTCGGGCCATGGTTGGCCAGTAGTAACCTTGCAGTAGGGCCTTTCTGGAGAGTGTCCGGCCTCCTACGTGGTTCCCGCACACACCTTCATGGATTTCAAACAATATGGCTTGAACTTGCGTTGGATGAACGCAGCGGAGGTACGGGATAGTGAATCCTCTCTTGTAGAGGACATCATCGAGAATATGGTACCGTGCTGCCCGGTATTTGACTCGCCTTGCTTCCTCTTTGTCGTTTGGCAGTCCTCCTGTCGTCAAGAATGTCACGATTGAGTCCATCCAACTGGGCCCCAGAGTGACCGGGTCGACTTCCATGCCTTCCGAGTTGATCACACTTGGCTCGGGCAGGAATTGTATCCTTATCCCGGGCAAGTCGGACTCAGACGACGAGGCGAGGCGAGGCGAGCAAGTCGGTCGGCTCTAGTGTTCTCTTCTCTAGGTATCCGAGTAAGGGAGAATCCTCGGAGCTGTTTGGAAACCGTCTGAACGAGGGCTAAGTAGGCTATCATGCTATCTTCCCGTGCTTCATATTCCTGGTTTACCTGATTGACCACGAGTTGGGAGTCGCTATAGCTCTCGACTTGTTGTGCACTCATTGAAATGGCTAATTGTAGCCCGACCAGGAGGGCCTCGTACTCGGCCTCGTTATTGGAGGCACGAAACCCGAATCTCAGAGCATACTCGAGCTGGATTCCGTCGGGGGTAGTCAAGATGATACCGGCACCACTACCTTGCTGGTTAGAAGAACCATCGACATACAATACCCAAGTAGGGATGCCGGATTGCAATCCGGGCGGTAAGGCGGCAGGCTCGGGTTCTTCAACCGGGTCTTCGTGATACGTAAACTCGACCAGAAAATCTGCGACAGCTTGTCCCTTGATGGCCGTCCGCGGCCGGTAAGTCACTTCAAACTCCTCTAGTTCCAAAGCCCATTTGACGAGCCTCCCGGACGTGTCTGGCCGAGAGAGAATTTTGCGGAGTGGTTGATCGGTGAGTACTACAATGGCATGGGCCTGGAAGTACGGCCGGAGCCTTCGGGCAGAGGTAATGAGGGCGAAGGCCAATTTCTCGATGCGGGAGTATCGGCTCTCTGCCCCTTGCAGCGCCCGGCTGGTATAGTACACTGGGAACTGTATCCCGTGCTCTTCCCGAATAAGTGCTGAGCTAACCGCCGATGGTGACACGGCCAGGTACATGAATAGTTCCTCTCCGACCGTAGGTGTCGTCAGTAGAGGAGGAGAGGCCAGGTACTTCTTGAGGTCCTGGAATGCCTCCTCACACTCCTCCGACCATTGAAAAGCTTTACGGAGGATTTTAAAGAACGGGAGACACCGGTCGGTAGCTCGGGAGACGAATCTGTTCAGTGCGGCCACCCGTCCGGCTAGGCTTTGAACTTCCTTTGTTGACTTGGGAGACCGCATGTTGATGATAGCCTGAATTTTGTCGGGGTTTGCTTCGATTCCCCGTCTGCTGACCAGATGACCGAGGAACTTTCCGGACGAGACCCCAAAGGTGCACTTGACCGAGTTCAACCTCATCCTGAACTTTCTCAAAATGCTGAAGGCCCCGATCAGGTGCTCGAGGTGGTCGGTCTCTTCCTTGCTCTTGACCAGGAGGTCGTCCACATACACTTCCATGGATTTTCCGATAAGGTCTCTGAACATGAAATTGACCAGGCACTGGTATGTAGCCCCAGCGTTCTTGAGGCCGAATGGCATAACTCTGTAACAGTACGTGCCCTGGTCGGTGATGAATGCCGTCTTCTCTTCATCCCCAGGGTACATGCTGATCTGATTGTACCCCGAGTAGGCGTCCATGAACGAGAGGAGTGAGTGGCCTGCCGTTGAATCGACAAGGAGGTCTATCCTGGGCAGCGGATAACAGTCCTTGGGGCAGGCCTTGTTGAGGTCGGTGAAGTCCACGCACATCCTCCACTTGCCATTGCTCTTCTTGACCAGGACAACATTGGCCAGCCAGTCGGGGTAGTGGACCTCACGGATGGAGTTAGCTTTCAAGAGCTTCGCGACCTCCTCACTTACAGCCTTTTGTCTTTCAGGGGCCATTCCCCTTCGCTTCTGCTTTATCGGACGGCAGTTCGGGCTGACATTGAGACGATGGGACATTACTCGGGGATCAATTCCGGGCATGTCCTCGTGACTCCAAGCAAAAACGTCCTGGTTTTGCCTCAGGAACTGGATCAACTTTTCTTTCAAGACGGGCTCCAATAGTGCGCCTATGTTGACCGTGCGGCCCGGATGTTCTGGATCTAGCACAACTTGCTCCAATTCTTCCATAGGCCCGATCACGTCCCTCTGGTCCCGGGGGTCCATTTCTTGGACGTTCAGTGATTCGGTGATTGCCCCCCGGCGCAACGAGCTGACATAACAACTTCGAGCCGTGGTCTGGTCCCCTCGCAAGCATCCAGGTCCCTGGGGAGTCGGGAATTTCATGATCAAGCTGTGTGTGGAGACAACTGCTCGGGCTCTGTTGAGGGTCGACCTCCCGAGAATGACGTTGTAGGCCGACGGGGCCTCTACTATCACGAAATTGGTGAGCATGGAAACCTGCTGGGGGTAGGTCCCCATGAGAACTGGGAGTTCGATCGTGCCGAGCGGTTGAGTGCTGGAGCCGTTGAATCCGACCAAGGGAGTAGCAACTGGCCGGAGCCGATCCCGGTCAATCCCGAGTTGGTTGAACGCCGCTGTAAACATTATGTCGGACGAACTGCCTGTGTCCACCAGCACCCTCTGGACCATATAGTTAGCTATAGAAAGCGTTACTACTAGCGGGTCATCATGGGGGCAGTGGAGGCCCTGTGCGTCGTCGGACGAGAAAGTCAGAACATCGGCTGGTGAGGGGCCGGTGGATTGGACCTGCCATACATCCGCTCGGGCCGCTCGGGCATGCCTCTTCCGCGCCGACTGAGAATCTCCTCCGTCGGATGTTCCTCCGGAGATCACGTTAATGTGGCTGAGTGGTGGAGGGGGCTGACCGGGAGCTTGAGCATCCTGACGGGGGCGTCTGTCGGCCGCGACAAACTTGGCAAGATGCCCCTGCTCGATCAGTTTCTCGATCGCTATCTTTAGCTTGAAGCAATCCTCTGTTTCGTGGCCGTGATCCCTATGATAACGGCAAAATTTCTCCCGGTTTCTCTTACCGGGTGGGGCCCTGAGTTTAGCTGGCTGCGGGAGTAGCCTCTGTGCTTCCGCGACGGCCATCACCTCATGTATGGGCCGAGAAAGGGGAGTAAAAGCTGTTGGGGACTGGCCCCTAACATCCCGCTGATCTTGCTTCGCCTTCTTTCCCGAACCCTTCTCTGATCCCTCGCGCTTGCGCTTGGCCTGTGGGGATTCGTCTCCCGCCTGGCTGGCGCGTTTTGCCTTCAAAAATTCTTCGGTGTCTATGTACTTCCCAACTCTTTCCGAGAGTTCCACCAGGGTGGCCGGTCGATTCCGATGAAAAGACGTGGCCACCTTGGTGTGTTGAACTCCTGAGCAGAAGGCCATGATCGCGGCCGTCTCATTGAGGTTGCGGATCAGGAGCCTCTGTTGGTTGAAACGATCCACGTACTCCCTTAAAGATTCACCCTTTTGCTGCTTGACGGCTAGCAGCTGGGTATCTGGTTGGGATCGGTCTAGCATCCCGACAAACTGGCTAACGAAGAGTTTGCTGAGGGCTTTGAAGTTGTCAACCGTCCGCGGCTTCAAGGCGTAGAACCATTGAGCGGCTGACCCCTTCAAAGTACTGGGGAACGCTAGGCACAGCAACTCGTCCGTTGTAGTGACCAGTGCCATCTGTGCCTTGTAGGTGCGGATGTGATCCACCGGACTCCCCTTGCCGTCATATGAACTGAGATGAGGGGGTTTGAACTTCCGTGGAATCGGGAACTGTGTCACCCGGGTGGTGTAGGGCGACTCTGTTTCGGTATTCGTGAGGTCGTGACCGGACTTGCGGTTCAACCTCTCGATCTGTTGCTGTAATTCCTCGACCTGGGCTTTGACGTCGGTGTGCCCGGTCCTCCTTTCTGCGTCCGAGCGGTAGGTAGGGTCAGATGATGAAGCCTCATCCTCAAAGCGCGTCGACCTTGGGGATAACACTCGGCTGTGGGTCGGGGATAGTCTGTGCCTAAGATCCCCCCGGCTCAGGACGGGTGGATCATTGACAGACTCCTGGGCTTTGCGTCCGGGTGCTTCTCCCCTCGCAGCTCGTCTCCGCTCAATGAGGATCCTGGCATCCTCCACGCGGCGCGCTCGGCGAGGGACGTACCGAGGTCCTCTCTGCGAGCGCTTGGTAGCATGGCTACGTTCTCCCTCCGGATGACGTTCGTGATCTGGTTGGGACACTGGAGCAGATCGGGTTTTCCCGTTCGTCCGAACGGGCCCTTGGCTGGGCGCGCTCTTTTCGGGCCGCTTTTCCGACGAAGGGCTTTTCTCATGGTCCCCAACCGTCTTTTCGTGCTGGGCCATAAGCGCCTCTATTTGCTGTTGTGTTCGGAGCTGGCCCTCCAAGAGTTGTTCCAGCACTGCCGAGACCTGGTCAGCGGTCATGGGAGTAGCACGCGGCTCAATCTGCAGGTCCTCCTGACCGGTTAAATCGGCAGTTTTCTTACCCTTTCTTGGCGGCATATCGATCAGTCAAAGATTTTTGTTGATAAGAAAACTATGTCTTTTCCCACAGACGGCGCCAAACTGATGATGCTGAAAATTGGTAAGAGTAAGCTAGACAGAAAATAAAGCCACACAAGATTTGTAGGTGGTTCGGTCCCGTTAATAAGGTGACCTACGTCCACGGGTGCGTCTGTGCGCGTCTCACTAACAGATCACCGGCGGGCCTGGTGAGCCAACAATGGTGGGTGGCACTACCAGTAATACCGGCCGGGTGTATGCGTGTAGATGGTGAATTCCCTAGTGCAGGATTGTATGCTTAGAGAATTGATAGTCGGATCCCTTTTGAAAGGATAGGTGGGCTCTTTTATAGGTGCAAGAGTCCACCCTTACATGGTAAGCCTGTTAGATTAGGAAGCCTAATCTAATCGCAATAGATTTGTACAATGTTTGGAAAGTTTCCTAAGTGGTTTAGGAAACCATTGATTCCTCTTGATAGAGTCACGGCTGCGTAAGGAAACAGTATTGAAATATAACTGACGCCGCATCTCTCGGGACCTCACCACGACCGCCCGGGTACCCCGGTCGACAATAACAGGGCACCTCGGGAGCGTGGGCTCCACGCTGAAAATCCGATCTTCCTAGGCTATCGGCTGAACACGTGGCAGCTTGACAATTACAGAATATTTCTCGACATATCATAGAGTGTGCCTAATTTTTTCTGCACTCCTCTTCCTCATTTTTATACACTCAAAATCACCAGTATTCCCTTTTTATTAAGGAGAAAAAGGCGAATTTGAGAATTTTGTATGGCTTAATCGAACAATCATTTTGGTGTCTCTATTTTAATTATTAGTGCAAACCCAGGAAGTAAACATGAGAAATATATATATATATATATATATATATATATGTATCAATGCACACCCAAATATTAGACACGATGAAAATAGATTTCAGTACAAAAAGTAGAAAATATATGACTGAGTTACCTCTTGAACCTCCATATGTTCCGTTCCAAAGCTTCTAATTGTCGGCGCAACATTTTTCTTGGTTTGTGTTTTACAATGGCAGTTTTTTTTTTTTTTTGAGGTGGTTGGTGTAATGTGTTGGACTGTGCAAAGAGGTACACGTGGATGGGCTGGTTATATTGTGGCAGTTGTGGTTTGATGTGTAATGACCATGCAGACCTTTTTTATTTAATTTTTAGGCGATAAAATTTGTGGATTTAATTGTAAATACCAGTGGTTGTAAAATATAAATGGGTACCCCTGCCTTTCTTTTTATATATTAGTATAGATATATTCCAATGGTACAAGATAAATGAAATACTATTCCTTAATTTCTTTGTAGTAGAAAAAAGTTAAGAAATTATCTTGTTGACATGTCAAATTATAGCATAACTCTCTAAAAACACATCTTAAATGGCATGCCAAATAATGTTATGCCAAATTATAGCAATACCAAAGGTCATGTCAAATTGACACATGCATTGCTATAATCTAGCATGAGTTTTGACATGTCATTGGAGAGAGGTTTTTTCAAAGTTATACTACTCCGTATAATTTTGCAATATCATGAAGTATAACATGCCTATTAGACAGTGGCAGATTGAGGAAACTTTTCAAAATTAATCTTTTATCCCATATATTTAATATATTATTCATTTTTGCCCCCCTCAACTTTTCAAAATTATTCTTACCTATTCAATTTTGCCCTTATTTGCCCCCCTCCCTTTTAAAATAATTATTTTTCCTTATATATTTCATATATTATTCATTTTGCCCCGTATTTTTCCCTCTCAACTTTTTAAAATAATTCTTTTACCTTATATATTTCATACTTTATTCATTTTTGCCCATTAAATTTCTAGTTTGTCCTTTTTAAGCTTTAAAAAAATTGTAAATTGTCCCTTTTAATCTTTTAAAAAAAAAAAATCGAGTTGGAAGCGCTGTCCCCGAACACCTGTATAAACTTCTGCCCCCTCTGAACAAAATTCCTGAGTCCACCCCTGGCATTAGAGATGGTCGATCTAATGAATTAGAACTTGGAAATAGAACTCTTATCCTCCTAGAAACTAATTAAACATCGTTATGACAAGCAACTCTCAAATCCTACATCAACACAGGTTGATCAACCAAATTATCAAACATAAACATAATTAATTCAAGAGTGCTTAATTAATTAAAAAAAACTATACTAAAAATGCGTGATATGCACGGATTTTGATCATTATCTCTTTGCCATAAAAAAAATAAAAATAAATAATCATCATCTGAAAATAGAAAAATATAGTCATACCTACCAATAGTTTCTGATTAATTAACATAAATATATAACAAATATGAATGTATAAAGATTAGCTCTCTTTCCGTCAATGGTCTTTTCCATGATATTGTGTGACGTACCCTGAATTTAATTTATACTCGGCAAATCAATTTTTTTAGCTTTTTATTTAATACACGTTTTAGTGTTTGCGAAACCATCAAAATTGACTACATGATACAGACTTCAATTAAACAATCTTACGAAAATGTATGTTTGCCCATTTTGTGGGTATGTGTGAAACGAACTGCTAAAAATATATTTCTGTAGGGTAGAGGCATTTTTATTTTATAGTCAAAAAGCAGTAGGCACTGGAATGCATGAACAGTGCAGTAGCAATAAATGCGAGAATATTGACTTCCATAGTCTCATTCCTTTTTTAACAAAAAAATGGAAACTAGTCCTTCATATAAAATTATTTGAGTTTAAATTAGGAAAAGGTCACCTATTAGACTTAAAAGCATTTCTAATTAGTGGTCGAATCCAATCCTTTTGTTACGAAATTTCATATATCTAGTTATATAAATTTTTTCGTTGAGATACCTTTTACTTTTATATAAATGAAAAATGAATGGATCTAAGATTCAAAAAAATCTATTTTCAAACAAACAAACAACAATCACCGCCTCTTTTTTTTTTTTTTTTTGCTAAAAAGACAATTCATTGAAAATAGACAACAGAAACAAAATGATCAGAAGATCTCCCTTGACCATTTTCCTCAAAAACAAAGAGAGGGATAGTGTCAATGGGGATAGGATCACAAAACAAACAAGAAAAACAAGAAGTTGCCCATTTGGCAAGGTTGTGTGCAACAAAATTTGCATCTCTAAAGCTTTTAACAACATTCCAAAAATCAAGGTTAACAGCAAGAGAAGATCGCCCCCTTCGAATAACAGTAGCGATGGTCCAATCCGGGGTGATGGACCAATCCTTCAGCGGAGCACACACCAAGAGTGAATCGCCCTAAAAAATGACCCTTTTAAAAGCACAAGCAACAGCTTCCGAAATAGCAAAGTGGGTTGCCAATGCTTCAGCCTGGATTGGATCCATATTGTCAACTTTCCAAATTCGAGCATGGATGGGATCGGCTTTCGCATCCCTAAAGATGACCGCAAGAAAGGCGGCCTGGGGTCTAATGGCGACGTCAAAATTAACTTTGATCCACCCAAGAGGAGGTGGGATCCACATTTCAGGAAGAGAGTCTGCCAAGTTTTTGCATTTAGCTTGAATTTTCCTATGTTTAGCCGCCATTAACTCAATCTGGACAACCAAGTCGGGGCTAAGGTCAGCGCCTTCTCGAAAAGAGTTTTGTTACGCAGAGACCACGTTTGTTCCATACAAATCACAGCAAAAATGGTAAAATCCAAAGCTTCCGAGGGAGCAATCCCCAAAAGCCCAGGTAGGGTGCATCACAGCACTAATCCACTGGACAATTCCTTTTTCAAGAAAGGTAAATAGATCCAAAGGCCATCTAGAAGACCTCCAAAAGAATCTAGACAATGTACATACCAGAAAGATATGGTCACTCGATTCCATGGAAAAGCCACACAGAACACAAGAGGTTTCACGAATTTGAAATCGAGAAGAAAGCGCCTCCAAAGTAGGGATAGCATTAGAAGCAACCTTCCACAAAAACAACTTATGCCTCTCATGAAGCCTAGCATTCCAGATTTTATTCCAGAAGGCAGGGGAAGTCCTATCAGAAGAAGAAAACCGAGAGGATTGGTCCGTGAGATAAGCGAATTTAACCGAAAAAGAGCCCTTTTTATCCGGAGCCCAAATCATCTTGTCATCCTCCCTACCAGTGGGCATAGGAATACGGATAATTTCAGAAACAGTAGCTTCATCAAACAGCTCAGACAAAAGAGGAGAATTCCAAGAGCCATCAAGATCCAAAGAAAGATCCTTAACAAAGCAAGGGGAAGTCAGGACTGCATTTCATCAGGTTGGGATGAATCCGGGAAGAGTGGGAATCCACAGAACACTCCAAATCTTGGTCTTATCACCAGGACCAATGAATATACAGCAGCCTTTCTTCAAAAGGGGAATCATATTATCAATCCCTCTCCAGACCCACGAAGAGGATGGCTTTATAGTAGCATGAAACAAATCACATTTGTTGAAGTATTTCCCCTTCAAAAGTTGGACCCACGATTTTGCCTCTTGAGAGAGAATAGTCCAGCCCAATTTGGATATGAGAGCCCTATTATAGTCTTTCATTCTACGAAGACCTAAACCACCTCTAGATTTAGGCTGACAGATTGAGTCCCAAGCCTTCAAACAAAGAGTCTTTTTGTTATTGCCAAAATTACCCCAAAAGAAGTTCCGAAAGGAGGCATCCAAGGCTGAACAAGTAGAGACCGGAAGAGGGAAGGTGGACATATTGTAGACTGGCAGAGCTTGAGTCATAGTACGAATAAGAGTGTTCCTGGCCGCTTGAGAGAGAACCGTAGCTTTCCATCCTTGGAGCCTCTTTTGCACTTTATTGAGGACATCGTCAAACAAGAGACGTCTCGAACCAACAGAGGAAAGAGGAAGACCGAGATATTTTGAGTTGAGAGAGGCTTTCCTCAAACCTGTTTCAGAGCAGATAGCTCTAGCCACATCAGGATCAACGTTCCTACTTAGCAGGATTTTGGATTTTGCCTGGTTAATCTTTTGACCTGACCACTTCCCATATTTCTCAAGAACATCCAAAATATTTGTGGCCTGCTCTGGATTAGCTTGGCCAAACACGATGAGGTCATCTGCAAATAAAAGGTGGTTAAAGCGAGGGCAGTCTTTTCTAGCCCTGATACCTTTAATAAAACCAAGATTCTTATCTCTTTGAATAAGGCGAGAAAGAAAGTCAGAGCAAATGATAAACAGGAAATGAGATAAAGGATCTCCTTACCGAAGCCCTCTCACAGGCTTAAAGAAACCATTGGGCCAACCATTGATCAGAATAGAGTAAGTAACAGTGGAGATGCATTGAGAAATCTAATTACACCATTGCTTACAAAAACCAAAACATTTCAAGGCTTACAACAGGAAAGACCATTCAATTCAGTTATAAGCTCTCTCCATGTCAAATTTAATGGCCAAGAGACCACCCTTTCCTTTTTTGTGTTTCATAGCGTGCACCAATTCGTGTGCAATTATGCAGTTATCATGGATTAATCGGCCAGGGACAAAAGCTGATTGCATGGGAGAGATGATTTTTTCCAGAAAAGGCTTCAACCTATTAGTCAAGATTTTTGAGATGGTCTTATAGATAACATTGCACAGGCTTATGGGACGGAATTGATTAACATTGGTTGGATTACCCACTTTCGAAATCAGAGCAATATTGGTATGATTCAGGTTTTTCATAATGAAGCCACCTAAAAAGAAGCTATTGACAGCAGCAAGAACATCATACTTAACGATATACTAGAAAGTTTTATAGAATAAAGCAGGTATACCATCCGGACCCGGAGCTTTGGAGGACCCAATACCAAAGACAGCCTTTCTAATCTTCTCTTCATCTGGGCATTTGCATAGAATCTCATTGTCTTCAGAAGTGAGAATTTTTTGAGTGGACCATCAAGGTCATTTGGGAAGTAAGGAAAAGAGGTCTTAAAGGTATCTTGGAATTTTCAAATGAAAATCTTACTGATGGTCTCGGGGTTGTCAGTCCATATCACAGCCTGGTCCCACAATAGCGGAACCGGAGCCCATGGCACGCCACTAAGGCTACACCAATACATTGACGTTCCCAAAAGATTAGTTTTAAGAACACACGCAGCGGAAAACAAAACACATTTTTAAAACTAGGGGTCCAGTCGACTGAGTCGGGACCACAGTCGACTGAAGAGAGTAGAGAGTTTTCAAAAAGGTTTAACAAACCATCCAGCCGACTGAGTCTGAGGTCCAGTCGACTGAATCCCCCTTCGGTCCACTGAAGCAAGCAGAACCAAAATGAACACATAAACCTCAGAGGTCCAGTCGACTGAGGCAGGGCCCAGTCGACTGCTTTTACCATATTAAAAAGCAATAGCTAGCAGACACAAGGGTCCAGTCGATTGAACACTGAACTAATCGACTGCTCCCCTGGCAGTAGCCCAATCTGCAGAAAAATAAGTTTCAAAAGCTTTTTAAAACAACCAAGTGTTAACCACACACTCCAACCTCACATCAAAGTAATTCTAGTTGTATTAAAACATTACCAAAGTATAATTACAACATGTTACTTACTATTACCATGCTTTAGGTCCATTCTAACATACTAAGTTAAACATAAGTCAAAATATTCAAATCTTTATTACAACATTCCTATTGTTCCAAAACTACAAGATCAACATTCAGGTTGCCTTCAAAGCGAACTCTAAACCCACGTGCTCACTTCTCCGATTCCTCGCAAACATTTACACCTGAAATGGTTATTTGAATAACCACATATATTCGATTTGTTTAAGATAACGCTTAGTGAATAAAACAACATATGCACATGAATGATAAACATGTTCGCATTCACATCTCTACATTTCATACTAGTCGCTGGAGACTCATGTGCCCGTCCATACTCCCAATCCGCGACTCCTCGCCAATAAGTCCACGCGAAAGGGTAAGACCCACGATTCTTCTCTTCAATCGTGCGACCTTAATGCCTATATCGGCTTCACAAAATGGCACGGTGACCACATGCTCCTTCTGACCCAAATAAGCAACTTAACATGCTCAAATACATATCACCATGCTCGTGGTAATCAAAGCATTTCATCGTGCTATTGGGCCTACTTATCAATATAAATGCCCAATATGAACTACACAAGATATCTCTAAGTATTAATACATGCTATTCAAACATAACATGAATACATATCAAGAAACCATTCCAAAAACATAGTTGAATCACTCACCTCCGATTTACACTCTTAAACTTCGATCCAAAGAAAACCCGTGTACAAAGAACGTGCAGAAGTCCGTCTATTACAATTCCTATGGATCAATATTCCATTTATCAAGTTTTATGAAAAATTCTAGAAAACAACTTTTCGGAAAACTTAGCCAAACAAGTCCTAACATATATCAAAACGAAGCTCTTACCTCGAGGAGCTCGAATATGAAATATGGGAGAAAACAGACTGACGGAAGGTCGTCGTTTGGCGTCGCAAAGCTCTAAGCTCCAAGCTCCAAGCTCCAAAATCTCCCTATGGCCCTCTTTTTTGGAATTTAGGTTAAGACTTGTAAAAATATCTCAACCATCTCTATCTATATATAGGCAAAACTATCAGGAATTACGTTTACCTCCCCACGAGTTTTCAAAACTCCTAATTAGTCTCTGAAACTTTCTATACATCTTATTCATAGCTTTATAAGTGAAACCTCAAAATTATAAAAGTTTTCGACTAAGTTTTGTTTGGTCGCTAAAACGCGAATTTCTACATTACGTTTCCGAAGTTGCTAATTAGCCTACCAAATTAATAGCGTGTTAATTCGTTCTCACCAGGATACTAAAACTAGCAACAGATATAAATTCTAAAACAGAAAATAATACAGATATTGAAATACACAGGTAAACATTTAGTTTCAGATAAACATTTAAAGTATTCCACAATGACCGTCTCACATTCGGAGAGACGTCGCAACAACAAATCCTCAATCAGTACAGTTTCAAAAGGTTCTCTAATACAGACACCCAAATCAACTCGTGAGTCAAAACTCACCCAAACATGTGTCATAAGACACGCCACATCACATTATCATGCATGACAATGAAATACAAAAGCAATAACACAAATACGGGTGTTATAGTCCAGCCCCCCTGTTCCATTTTCAAAAAGTCGATGGCATTTCTTATTCTCCTTATGATTGTAGATAAGTGAAAAAAACGAGTGCTTCTATCCCCTTCTCTAAGCCAGTTAATGCGCGATTTTTGTCTCCAAAAGATTTCTTCCCTCTTCAGAATTTCTTCAAGATCAGACTTCAAGGTCGCTATGCAGAAATGGTTCTCAGCGGTAGGCTCCTCAGCTTGAAGATCTTCAATAGCTTTCCTAAGGTACCGAATATTACAGTGAACATTCCCAAAATGGTGCTTATTCCAAAACCTCAGAGCATGCTTTACCACTTTCAATTTCTGACAGAGGCGGAGAGAAGGGGAACCATGGGTAATGGTGGAGCACCAAATATGATCAATGATCTGTGCACAACTAGGATCTCTGATCCACATTAATGCTTCAAATTTAAAGCATCTCGGTTTGTCGATTTTTTCCCCCAAAGTATTGAGAATAATAGGAGAATGGTCATCTTCAATGATTGGAAGGTTTCTAACAGTGGCTCTAGGGAAAACTTCATACCACAATAAATTAGCAATGCTTCTGTCCAGTCTTTGGCAAATGTTTTCCCTATTATGCTGACCATTATCCCATGTAAAAAAATTCCCCACAAAACCCAAGTCAATTAGGCCTTGAGAATCAATAAAGCCCTTAAGGCCTCCAGTAGAAGAGCTAGCAAAAGGTCTACCACCTTTTTTCTCCGCTTGGTTCAAGATGCTATTGAAATCACCAATGGCCATCCAAGGTCCAGAGGTCGCCTCAGAGACCTTGGCTAAATTATCCCAAAATTTCAATTTTTTTTTTCCAATAAGGAGGCCCATAAATAGCTGAGAGCACCCACGGTGTAGAAGGAGGATCAGAGAAGACTGAAGCAGTAATCAGATTTTTATCAGAAAAAGAGACTACAATATCGACCCCATTAAGCCAAGCTAACATATTCCCCCAGCCTTGTTAGAGGTTGGAATAATAGAAAAGTTGTAAAAACCCAAACTAATGAGAAGGGACTCCATTTTGGCCGAATTTATTTTAGTTTCTGATAAGAAGAGACAATCCAGCTTGTGCTCTCTTATCATTGCCCGTAGAGCACTAACTGCCGCATCACGAGCAAGACCACGGCAGTTCCAACTGGAAATGATCATTGGACGAGAGGGGGCATCCCGTCCTCCTCTTTGGCATCAGATTGAGCTATTTGGTTGTATACGATAACTGGAATTTGGGATTCCATGTTTACCTCAGACGAAAGGGGGCTCACCCTTCCATCAACGCCCTGTGATCTGTTTCTCGCCAGTTGCTTCACATTGATTATTCGTCTACCATTATGGACTATTGATCTCTCAGAGCTCTGGATATGATTGTGAGAAGAGGTGGATTCAAGTTCAGTTAAAGCAGCTTGGTGTTGAGTGGGAGTGATGGAAATTGGGTTGGTGGGGGTAGGGTGTGGGCTTTCTGGGGAGTGAACAGGAGGGCACTTTGGTAAAGGGAATGTGTTTTTGGGTTTTTTGTAATGGGTTGGGGGGCAGGGTTTTGGGTTTGAGCATCTTTTTTATGGTAGTTTGGGCTTTGGTTATCGGTTGAAAGTTATTCTAGCTCTTGGATCTTTGGGTTGGAAATATTTGGGATATGTCTCAGTTGGGGAATGATATAGGCTTGGGTTGGGTTGTGATTAGGTTTGGGCCATAGATTGGGTTGGGCTTTAAACAAATTATGGGTAGAAAGAAAGGGTTCAAATTCAAGAAGAAAGGTGGGTCTAGGGTGGGTTTGGGCCATAGGGCTACGAATATGATATGTGATTTTCGAGGGGGGATCAGGGCCCTTCTCATTCCAACAGTTGGTCACAGAGGAGTTATAATCTTTTGTCAGATGGCTGTAATATTTTTCCATAGGGTCAGTAGCCTTTATATCG
The DNA here is from genome assembly GCA_033977485.1 of Hydrangea macrophylla. Taxonomy (NCBI): domain Eukaryota; kingdom Viridiplantae; phylum Streptophyta; class Magnoliopsida; order Cornales; family Hydrangeaceae; genus Hydrangea; species Hydrangea macrophylla. The sequence continues at coordinate 97,154,682 of CM066982.1, forward strand.
GCCAGATTTTGGCCTGTTGCAGAGCTAGGATTTGACAATTCCAGAGGACAGAGCTTTCTAGTACTGTGTGCCAGGCTAGACTTACCGTTCCGATTAACTGAACCGTCACCGGACTTTTCATTCATTGGATCGACCTGCTTTTTGGTTGGTGAGATCCAATCTTCTTCTCCGAATTAGACTCCCATGGAGATTTTCTTGTGTTCCTTATGCCTTTTGCTCTCAGCCAAGGACCAAAAGCAAATGATCCATGTCTTTGGTTGAATTGAGTGTTAACTTCAACTTTTAGCTCAAATCTACAAGAGTTTGCAGAATGGCTGATCCTCCCACACTTGAATCAAAAATCGGAGAGACGTTCGTACTTGAACTGGATCCAAGCATCTGAGAGATTGGTCCTTTTCCATAGGAGTCCTGTTTTAAGGGGACGAGAAACATCCAAGACAACCTTTAATCGTATAGCACGCGCCCATTTTGGAGTGTCCCCACTTACTAGATCGACCTCCTCAAGTTTTTGAAAAGTGCTCCCAATGGTGTGGGCATATTTTTCATTTATCTGACTAGGGGGGAGACCATGGACCTGGATCCAAAAGGAGGTGAGATTTAGCTGGAGTTCCTCTCAGATGAGCCCAGGGGTCCAGGGTTTTAAAACAATGTGATGTCCCAAAACTGAGCAAGGTGTCTGAGTGGTTATCCTCTTGAGGTCTTTGGAGTTTCCAAGAGCAAAGAGGAGAGTATTTTCCGCCACATCTGAAATAGTAAGGCTTCCCAAAGGGTTCCATGCTTTTTGGATGATGGATTTTGCGATAATCTTGTCAGCTATGATTTTTCCCACAAAGGGTACCGTGTTCTCATTTCTCAGATCCACATCTTCCTCTAGAGAGAGAGAGAGTCTTCAAAACAAGATAAATTTGTGGTTTTTAAATGATCTGCGAAAGTGCAAATGAAAGATCTTCCATAAAGAGAGTGGGGGCCACACACAAATCGTAGAGCAAAACTGGGAGAGGGAGAAAGAAATGGGAAGGGGAGAAGGTGAGGAAAAAAAGGAGAGAGTAAACACAAAAGATAAACGGAGTGGGTAGTGGGGAAGAAACGGAGATCAAAAGCTAGAAGTCAACTGGAGAATTGAGACAACACAAAACGCCAAACAGAAAACCAGTGGCCAAAAGGAAGAACGCTACGAAGAGCGTGGATCATAACTCCCGAGAACTTTTATGGGCACTGCCTCTCTCTCCCTCTCTCATGATACATCTTAATGAAATGTTACAAGTAGATCCTAAAAGTTAATCAAATTAGTTTTGATAGGACCAAGCTGCAAAATTTTGATATTAACTAGAACGTGTCCTACAATTTTCCCTCTCTTATAAAAACCCAAAAATGGGAAGATGCATGAACAACAAGTGCTACCAATAGACATATATACATAAATAGTTAGCACATCTACATGGACATGAAACTTGTGGAACTTAGGACAATTTAGTGAAACTTAGCATAAAACCATTAACAATGGTTTAATGGTTTAGCATTAACTATGGAATAGTATAGTGGAATTTAGCCGAATTTAAATTTGTTGTACGGCTAAGTTTATGCTAAGTTCAGAGATACAACACACACAAGCGTGCTTTCCAAACGACACAAAGAGAGAGTGCCATCATACACTCAAACGGCTCAGAGAGTACTGCTTAACACCACACGGTCCAGGGAGTGTTGTCTGCTCCTCTTATAAATAATCTTGAAAAACTTGATTGAAAAACAATTCAATGGCTAGGATGTGAGTCATACGGCACAATAAGAGCCATTTAGTGGCACACGGCTCTCTCTCTATGCCATGTGACTCTAACACGGCTTTTCTAGTGCCGCCTCACTAGCTACACAATTGCAAGTGTCTTCACTCCTGTATCAATACTTAGCTTAAGTTTAGGTTGATCATTTTAAGTAGGGCCGGTCCTGACAAATTGGGGGCCATAGGCGAACATTGAAAGCCGGGGCACTTTAAACAACGAAAGTTCGGGAGTAGCGCCCCCGAAGCGAAAATTTTTGGGTTATTTTATACATGTTTTCTTGTATAATTTCTATATCAAACATGTTATAAACCTTATAGTGTTGATTTGTGAGTTTTTTTTTTTTTTTTTTTTTTTTTTTTTTTTTTTTGTGGTCATTTTTTAGAATTCGGGGTTTAGTAATTGTAATCCTTATTGTATGTCCACTAGCCTCTTTGGCCTTTTGTAATTCCACATGTGTTCATATTATTACTTTTTATTGATAATAATTGTTAATAGCTTATCTATGATAATAATTTATAAAGCTTGATCCAATCTAAAATAGTTTAGGTTGAGCTAAACAAAAAAGTGAGAAGATAAGTATTATTAGTTTAAATATTTAGGGTGTGTTGGATTATAATGGAGCACATACAATTATTTATTTTTTTTCCAGTATTTGCTTCGACTCTTTTATAATTGGTTCAACATATTATAGATAAAACTTTTATTTTGGGCCCTACTCAGTATTTTTTGGAGCCCTTTTAAAGAGCAAAATATGAAGAAAAAAAAAATGTGGGGCCCTAGGCGACCGCCTACCCCACCTATAGGCAGGGCCGGCCCTGATTTTAAGTTGTCTATTGTAGATGCTCTTATGTTAATGCTTCCAAAATCCTAATCTCAAATATACATCCAAAATGGTGTGGCACTAGGCTTACTAGATTTTGATTGGATGATATTGAAATAGTCCCATCATTAATAAGGGTTATTTCACTGTCACATCATTTAAAATGTAATTTTAAAATTAAGATTTGGAAAATATAACATTACTGGTACATGAATTTTGGGATTAATATGATTGAATTAATTGAACCAACTTAGTTCGTATTTATGTGTGAAATCATGAGAAATGATACTGTACATGGCAGGCCACTGAGGCGGCCACGTCTTTTTCAGACAAGCAATCAGAATAGCGGTGGGAAACTCCATTATTTGTGTGTTTTTTAATTAAAAAGAAATTAGCGTTAGTGTAATGTTTGAAACATTGTGTTGGTATCTGTATACTGTGACGAAGACATTCACACATGATATGCCTCCATTGGAATCGTTTTCTTAATTTGCACCCACTGTCCACTTACAAACAAGAGTTGCAATCATAAACCTTATATGAGAAGGCGCTGAGAACATGCTTTATTACACAATAAAGAGAGACATCATGCGAGAAACAATGGAGATACATGAGCCAATGGACTCATTTCGCAACTTCTGTTTGTGTGATTCAGAGATAAAAAATTGTTAATTTTTGACCAATTACAAATTACGACCTACACATATTTTTCCACAGTTAAATTGCACAAGCGGATTTGTCAATCAAACAGATTCATTTGAACTATTAATCACTTACAAATTAACTTGGAAAACAGTTGCCAAATGGATCCAATATTGAACTAATTACAATTTATGTCTAATTACAATTTATGTCGATGCCACATTTAACTCAAATGGGCGAATATGGGTGTCGCTAAACACCACTCCTCTACATCCGCATGTACATTGTATGATCCTGCATGTATTATTTTTTCTTTTATCTTCTTTCTCTCTCTCTCTCTCTCTCTCTTTTTTTACTGCATAAAATGATTGTAAAGAAAAACTTGGTAAGTATATTTAATAACACTCTAAAATACACTATTTAAAAATTGATGTTTTGAGGGCTTAGAATCATTAATTATAGGCCGATCAGAACCAACCTATCTGAAACTGTTCAGAGATGGTGAGATTTACTCTTTTGAGACGCAATTTACCAGCGAGTTTCGCATATACTAACAAAAACTAAGAAATAAACAAAACAATAGCGTTTTAATTTCCTAAAGAAAAAAATGAACTTAATCTTGTGAATTATATATTAACGTTAATAGAGTTGATCAATATTATTTGTAAATATGTATATATATAGGGGCTGCTAACTTACAACATGATAATTGTAAGTTAACACCATATAACAGCCTTTTTAGCGACGAAAAATAGGTTTTTAGCGACGAAATTTCATCACTAAAATCTTGTTTTTCGTTGCTAAAAGTTTGTAAGTTAGCAAATCCCATATATATATATATATATATATAAAGTGTACATGAAAGCTGGGCATAAGTGGCAAATAACTTGACATATATAAGCCCCCTCTAATATGGACTAGACTTTAGTAAAGTTGCTTCAATATATTTCGTTAAGTTCCTCTCACATAGATGCACAATTTCCAAAACAATTGTTTTCAAAAAATACAATAATAAAAAAATAATTTAAAAACTGTGAGAGGAACCTAACAAAATGTACTGAAATAACTTTACTGAAGTGTTGTTCCCTCCAATATATAGGTTCATAATTCGAAACACCCTCCCCCTCCCCTCCCTTCTCCTAAAAAAAAAAGTCCATTGATGTGTTCAATTAATTAAGAGTCTTTAATTTTAATTTGGAATGTTTTATTTCAACAGTTTCCAAAAGAAAACTCAATGTACTTTGAGTACGTAGTATCCAAATTTATCATTTACTTTATAAAACTCTTACACTTTTCATTTAAGGTCACACTAATTTCTGACTTAAATGGACAATATTCAAAAGTTAATTTTTTTCAAATAACTAAAAAAAAACTTTATAGTTAGAATTCCTTCTGGTCCTTATTTTATGATGGAAGGAGTCTTTATATACACATAATCCATTAAATATTTGGGACAAGTTTCAGATGCATGCTACTTACAAAATTAGTGTGCATGTAATAATTTATGGAGTAATGTTATGTTTCTTAAATTTTTTTGGTCAAAAAGTGTCTCTTAACACATGTGGTAATATGACCCTCTCTTAATAGTAGAATCACTTCAACATCAGCCAATTAAAATTAATTGAACCCGGCCTCTAGCACATATACGTATTGGGAAACACTTATAAAAAAAAAAAAAAAAAATTTAAAAAACATACTAGCATTTACTCATAATTTAAAGACTAAAGGGTGTTTATGTAATTTGATAAAGTTCAATCTTTTTAATTAGGGTTTATTTCGATTACGTTCGTTCAATCACCTATAGTATATTCTTCACCCTACTCTCTGTCTTTCTCTTACGAACACTGGTTAAAAGCTAGAAACGACTCAGACCACTCAGACTAGTCATTATTACTGCTAGTCTCTACTAGTATGTTCTATTACAAAGTATATTTATTGCCGAGAGAGAGAGAGAGAGAGAGTTCCAAAGAGAAAGGCAGCAGCTTAATGGTCAAAGAAACCCCACCACATGTTTTGTTTTTCCTTTTCACTTCCCTAGAAGCAGACTAAGCAGTACACACTACATGAGATATGTGTGGTTTTGGTTTTGTGGCATTTGCGACTTGCTAGGCTCTTTCTTTTTAGAGAGAGAGAGAGAAAGAGAGAAGAGAGAGAAAAATAAAGCTTTATCCATATGTGTATAAATTCACATTCCCTGCTATTACAACATCATCTCCTGAAAATAAAAAAAAAATCTCCTGAGAAAAGAAAAGAAAACCTCTCTCTCTCTCTCTCTCTCTTCAGATTTGTAAGATTTTCAAATCGCTTTCCTTTTTTCTCTGACTCTCATGAGGACAGCGACACATCAACTCTCACTGCCTGCTTGAATACACAGGCTTCTCCCCCGTGATTTGTTCTTTTTTTTTTCTCTCTCCTATTTTATTCACCCATTTCCTTGAATGCACATATATGTATGCTTCTACAGATAGATATATAATCTTTATTGTGTGTGTGTGTGTTTTTTTTGGTGATTTTAACATTAAACAGTGCAGGTGATCGTCCTAGAAGCATTGGAATTAGGGTTTTGTAAGATGGAACTGATCAAATGTCAAATAGTGATTTTGGCCTTCACTTTGGTGGAAACTAAACGATCCCCCAAGAAAATCAGTAAGTCAGTTGAGCATGCATACACGCATACATATATAGATATAGATATAGATACATATATATATACACATAAATACTACTCCGTATTAGAAGAAAGTGATTGAAGGCTTTGGTGGGGTATAGTCCGATATCTTTAATATATATATATATATATATATAGTATTAGATATATAACTGTTTATGGAGGATATGGGTGATCATACGTGATTTTGATTTATATAACTTTTTTTATACATACACACAAAAATATACACATTCATAGTTATATATTGATCTGATAATATTGAGTGGTAGTTGATATTTGTTGCTCTTGTGCAAAATGGTTTCTTTCGTTTGTCACATAATTGTCTCGTTTACACTTTGCTCTCTCTTTTCTTTTTTTTTTTTTTGAATGAAATTTCATGATTTAGTTTCCAGGTTAGGGTTCATGCAAGTACTCCACCTAGCTCGAAAATTCAAATCTAATCACTATCACTATATCTATATTTTTGTTATAGAAATAATGGACCTTCAGAATTATAACCATTAGATTTTGAGTATTTTGTTTTTTGTTTTTGTTTTGGTGTATATGCGATTTGTGGTTTTAGGGTTCGAAATTTCTAGAAGGAAAAATAAAACATAGACAACTAAGACAAGGCCAGATAAAAAACTGAAAAAAGAAAAAGAATTTTTTTTTTTTTTTTTTTTTTTTTTTTTTTGTAAAAGGTTGACCTGCTAGTAAGTTGGTTTCTGTGATCTTATTAATCTGCAACTAATTTTATCTAGGGTATAAAACCTTTCACTGCCCTATATATATTTTCCCCAAAATATTTTCTTTTGCATCTAAAAGTAATTGCTTCACTTAAGAGTTAAGACCTTCTAAACTCTGTAGCTACTTTAATGAAATCTTGTCCCTATTTTTTTTTAGGGCCAGTGGCAAAAGTTTCATTAGTTATATTCTAATTTTTGGGAACTGTGGTTTGTGTTAACCTCAATAGTTCCTAGTTATATAAAGCTTGAAAATACTTCAGTACAGTAAGATAGTAAATTGCTCATATGTGTACAGTAAAATTACTTTAACAAAAGCAGTTTTTAAAAAATTGAACAGTTTCTGGTTATATGTGAGTAGCACAGTATGCACTGTACTGTGCTTAAAGTATTTTCCTATAAAGCTACTAGTCACATATCAGAGATTCGTACAAATCATATGATTTTGATTTTGGACTCAAGTTGAGGTGTCAAATTGAGAAGCAATGGCACTTGGAACTCTTATTTTTTTTTGAAAAAAAGGTTAGGTTAAGAAAAAAGCTGATTCATTAAATTGCCATATATTTACATGGAATAACAATATGTGAATTTTATTTTGAGCTGTATTACAGTTATTGTATCTTTGTGATTTATGCAGTAATGGCGTATAGAGAATCAAAATTTGGTCTTAACAAAATTTCATTAACAGAGATTATCTTCTTCAATATAAATCCCCTTTCATGTTACCCTGTCTTGTTTTGTTGAAATGTTTCATATGAAATTGGCATTATATCCCCTCTCTACTTAATTGCTATTCGATAGAGCACAATTTGATATTTTTAGTCACACATGTATATATGTATGTATACGTCTACATATGTGAATGTACTTGAGAGATGGTTTAAGAGAGCTTTCTTCAGTCCACTCATGGATGGGTTAAGGGTTTGAATTAGCTGCCGACTCATTCATTCAAACACATTAGGAATGGGAGTAATTGATCTACTGTGAATGTGTGAATGATGCGGGAGACAAATTGCATCCTTTTCTTCTCTTTGCTTGGACTGAAGGGAGCTCCCTATTACCATTTTCTTCACTCTCTATACCTCATTTAATTTCTCAAAAATTTCCTTGAATTATATGGGGTTTATATTTCACGGAAAGAAATTCAACATGTAAGGGAAATTTTCTTAATTTTCTCTATCACTGAAAATTAAAGTGGCAATGCTGGAATACTTTGTTGGTTACTTCACATACGAAAACCGTTTGAGTACTTTTTCATGGGTATGTACATTTCGACATGTTTGTCCATCTGCCACGTGTCATACACAGACATGTTTGTACATGTGGTCCAATCTTACTTCAAAGCAGTAGAAAAAATACCCAAGGAAAAGAATCCAAGCTTTTTTCCTTCACATATAGCTTCATGTGAGTAGGTGTGAGAATGTCCCATTAATGCTCAACTGTGAGTTAAAATTTTTTTCCCCCCTTTTGACTTGATTTCTCTTAGTCCGCCAGTTATATAGTTTCACTTACTACTTGCTTGGATCTAAACAATGTTACATTTGAAATGCTCCAAATTCATCAAAATTTAGCTGTTAGTTCATTTTCCTTCCTTTCGGCAGTTGAAGATAACATGTATAATCTTTTGAACTTGATGATCAATTTAAAAGAAATTTCAAGTTCCTTGTATCTATTATTGTCTTTCCGGAAAAGGCGTGTGGGATGCTTGTATTTTCTGCAGGTTTTTCTCGACCAGAGGTTCATACAGTGCTGCAAGTTGTAGATCACCAACATCACGTGGAGGAGAATTTTCAGTATGTACAAGGGTTGATCTTAGTCTTTAATAGGATTACGTTTTATAATCTATTTGGTTTGGTCGCCAAGTCTTGGATTGGAGCTTAAAGTTATCTACGGTGGCTTTTTGCGAATTTGTAAAATACAATTTGGTCCAATCCCAGGAGATATATATTTGGGAAATACTAAAATAGGATTATGTTCAGACCAAGTCTCAGTTTAACTGGTTTTTTTATGAAAACCAGGTTCAGGTTGGTTGGATAAGAAGAACGAGGTGCTTGTTATACTTTTTAAGTCGGACACATAATTGTATGTAGCCAAAACGCTACGAACATTCAAACTAGTTAGAATTGGTTCTTTATTGAACCATAGGACTGATTGTGAAATACCCAAAAAGCCTCATTATACAATTTTTTTTATTCAATTTTATGAGAATTATGGCTACGCTGGTTCGACTAAGAGCCAATCAAGAAATATGCTGGACCAGATACAATTCCTGTGTGCACGAAACATTTATTTTCTATACACTTGAGTTTATGGATCTGGTTGATTGGTTCAATTATCTGTACTTTACTGTCTCTCCGTGATTTGGATTTGGATTTGTATTTGGATTTTGGTTGTTATTTCTGCAGAAACACATAAGAACCAGTTTCTGAATGCTTGGTTTAATTGGGTTCTGACTTTTCAGACCATATATCCTGTACTTCGTGTTTTTATAACAAAAATGATAGAACCTGGAAAAAAACATGAGAATTCAAGGCTGAGGTCTTAAACATGCATGGAAATCATGCCAATTTGCAATGTCCATATAATATTTTATATATATATATATATCTTGTTTCCACGAAATCAAGGCATGAAAATTGCTGTGGAAAGTTTTTTTTAACCTTCCTTCTTGATAAAGATCCATTTCAGGTGAATTAGTTGAAGTACAAATGTGCGGTTCATGCTGACTTCCAATCTGTTCTTGCTCCGGTTTCGTGTTTTTGTTTTATGTTTCTTAAAGCAAAAACATATTTTTTGCAAGTAGAACCAGACTGCTCCTGAGTTTTCAATTCTTGCTTGGAAGAAATCATGCTTTGTTCATGTAATGGATATATATATTTTTTTTCACTTTCCCTTCTTTATGGCCTTGTTTAAGCTAGGGTTTGAAACTTTTTCGAGGTTGTTTGAAAAGGTTCAGAAATAGTTCCTCATAGGTAAATCGGTTTTATATAATCGATATCTTTTATCACGCATTAGCACACAAGTGATCTAAAATCAATGTTAAAAAACATGTTTTTGGTTCTAAACATCAAACTCCTCTGTACTAATTTTCATAAAATTAATGGGTAATACTTGGGACGCATTTAAAGACATTATTTTTGGGACACAACTCAAGAGATGTCAATCTCTCTCCTGTGTCACTGTGGAATCCAGTGACATCACACGAGAGAGATATAGAAATATATATCTTTTGGGTTGTGTTTTAAAAGTTGTGTCTTTGAGTATGTTCCAATCTTTACTCAAAATCAATATATAAAATGTTGAGTGAAGCCGAATCTAATTCTATTTTAAGCATTATTCTGTGAGTTTATTGATAAGCTGAATTTCAGTTTTGATTGTAGAAGTGAAAAATGAGGATTAAAGTCTAGAGTAAACTACTAAAGTTTAGGAGTAATGGTAAGGGGTATAATTTTTTCTTACAATTCATTTGTAATCATGTCTATCTTTCTCTCCTAAGTGACATTAATATTGGGTCCGGTTAAATTTTAATGAACTCCAGTGTCATTTAGGAGAGAGATAGCGATGCTTATAAATGAATTGTAATAATGAGTTGTACATCTAGCATTACTCAATTAAATTTGTTGTAACGAAGGGTTCACTTGTTGCATTAATTAAGTTAGCTTAAGAAACTCCGGATATGTCTAATTTGGTAATTACCAAAGCAGTCTATGCAGAAGTTGGAACTTGAAGCAACTTAATGGCATTCGTGAGTTTTAATATATTTATTAAATATATCATTAACTTTTTGAACACTACAATTTGTCCGTCCTTTGTTTATTCAATTTTTTTTTGCTGGGATTCCTATGTTTATTCATTTACTCGTATTACATTTCAGCATACATATGTATACCTCTACTTTTACATATACAATTATGCATATATATATATATATATATACTATTGGATAATAAATTTACTTAGTAGTAATAAACACCGACTAAAACTCACCTCACTAGTCACCTCGATATTTGCTTTTGGGTGCGGTGTTAAAATGCTTTCACTTCTTTTCTTGAGCCTAACTCATTTGTTTTGTTAATATTAATCGATATACATATGAGTTAGCTTAATACTTGTGCAGCTGTGCTTGTGTGTAAAGTACAACTGCACTAGTACTGAACTATCTTTATATATATAATCAATAAAAATGACAGTTCAATGTGTGGATCGAGAGATTGAAAGTACAATATGTTTATTTGATTATCTTTTCCGAAAAATGGGCCTATGTCCTTTTGTTTATTTTCCCTTGTCATATCTCATGTTCCCTTCCTTTTTGAGGCTTTGTGCCACAACTTTTGTTTTCTCTTATGTAAATTAGATTCTTTATTTCTTAGCAAAATTTAAAAAAAAAAAAAAATCAGATTTTTTATTTAAATACATTCATGATGTCATATTGCATTAAAACTTGTCATCTTTTTTTCTCTGGCTTTTTTATGTGTACGTTTATTTATCTGTATATTCCAAATTTGATGATAAATGATGTATTTGCCTGTGTTGGAAAAGTCGAATTTTAAATTAAGTCATACTGGGGTTGGAAAATAAGTCATGAAATTTATGGATGGACATAACTATTACCTAGCATATTGTTAGTAGTATGCCTTAAAAGTCAATTAGATTGAAGTAGTATTTTAGGAATATTATTTTGTAATAACAGTTTCATATTAATAAAGGGCAAGTTTATTATTTATCATTATTGTTGTTTAACATTTATATGATATGTCCACAGAATTAAAATTAAGAAGGTGTGTACTTAAAGAGTTAAGGAACAAAACCATATACTTCTTAGTTGCTTTATTCTAAAATTGTTCTTAGTTGTAGGATTATTAAATTGAGCATTTAATAATCCGGTTAGACTAATATGTGTCATGTTTATTTCATTTGATAAAATATGGCTAGTCTTAAGTCATCAGTGTGGGGACGCTGGAACAGACATATGGGTGCTTATTATAGAACAAGTTCACTGAACGTGATCAACTATTAGGAAAATCCAAATGGAGTTTTACTTATCTATCAATGGATTATTCTTAGTTACAGTGGTACAAGTAATCCTTAGACCTGGGACATTACTGTTATCTTGTGTATAAGTTATTATGCTTTAACGTGCACGGTGTTTATGTTTTAGTCAAAGGCATATTCATGTACTGTTGGGTATAGTAAGTCATGCATGGAGACATGTGAATGTATAACAAGGAATCTATCACTCTCAAGTGAGGGAGTGAATGTCCTATGTGATCTTCTATGATATATCTCAAGTAAAGCTCCCTAGCTAGGGCAGGGTGAGAATTAAAAAGAGTTTTCTAATTTCACCAAATAGAGAAATATCAATTAGTTCGAGAACATATAATTAAATCTGGGTTTGATAATATGTCCATTACCCAAGAGATTTAATTGGGACATTGTTTGATAGAAGGATTGAATTGTATGGTAACTGTTAATGGAAAGATTCACTATTTTTCAGACTGTCTGGGTGTGTCATGATATACTGCTAGGTGTTACTCATGACTAGTAGAAGCCCAAAAATAATAAATATTAATATTAATTATTCCTGTAAGGGAGAATTAGAAGATGTTCTAATTTAAATTAATTAGAAAGGGTTCTATTTGTAATACTTTAAAGTATTAGTACCTACTACCAGATTAGTATGAACCTAAGGGGTCACACACAAAAGGGCAATGTGTAATTGGAAGAAGTTGTGAGGGTCTACTTGATATTAAGTTGTTAGTATGGAAGTAGTATAATAATACTATTAGTTTATATTTGATTTAAGAAAGTCTTCCAATCAAATATAGTTTCCTAATTAGATTAGGATAGGGGCTTATAATATTATTATATATATGAGGAATGGGAAATGTCACACCCCAACCCGCCCTGACGGATTAGGACACGTGTAATAATGCCACAAGTGATAATTTATACTAATTAGCAAAGAAAACAAGCGAATTAGTAAGAAACACATGCTTAAAACGACATACAAGAATCTTACTGTGACAAAACAGCCCCCAAGGGTAAAATAGTAATTAATAAGATATATCAAATTTTATACCAAAAGATAGGTCTTTGAGTCCCGGTTCCAACGCAAAAAACGGCGCGCGAATCCGAATTTTTTAGAGAGAGTTATGCCCGTTTCCGTAAAAGCTGACGGGCTGAAAACAGAAAAGCGGATCGATCCGCCCCAAAACCGGATCGATCCGGATTTACCAGAATCTCATTTTCTGCTCCCTTGGATGCCCCGGATTGATCCGCACGAGACCCGGATCGATCCGGATTCTGCAGAAATGTTTTCCCTGCTGCTAAACCCCTGTTTTCAAGTCTAAACTTACCAAAACTCAAACCAAACATCTTGGAACTTTGGAAACACATTTCAAACACCTACTAAAACTCCTCCAACATTACCCAAACAAGTGAAAACACCATTAACATCTTATAGATTATAAATTCAACCTCATTTGGACAAACCAAGCAACCAAATTCTTACTTTTGTCAAAAACTAGTATGAGCATAAAAATTAGTTAGAAATGAGTTCAAAACCTTTTCAAAACACTTGTTCAAACCAACCTAAAACTCTTTAGCAACTCAAGTTGAAAACAAGTCCCATTTTACAAGCACAACATTTCCCAACATGACTCCCAACTCAATCTCAAGTTCATATCATACAATATGAGTTCAAGAGCTCAACACTTACACTCAATGAAAGAACACCCAACACATTAACAAGTTCCCAAACCACATTCTAAAGCATTGTAAGTTAGTGCTTGACATTTTTACAACTTACAAAAGAAGTTTAAACTCAAGTACAACTTGTGTCCTCCAACCAAAACCATTTACAACTATAATATTACAAGCATGAGTTCCATCTCCACCAAGACTAACATATTCACAACTTATGAACATATAAGCAACATAACTCTTTTCCCGAATTTCCGATCACTTCCTTTCCTCGTCGCAATCCGTACCTGCGGTGATTATTCAATAACCACACAGAAAACAGTTTTGGTTTTTAAGCTTACGCTTAGTGAATACTTTAACCGTGCCATGGAGTATGAAATGTGCATATGCCATGTTAAGCAACACAAAAATAATAGTAGTCGCCGGTATGTCAAGTACTTAATCACCATCGCATCGGACCCAATATTCTGGGCCTTTTCTCACTTCAACGTCGCATATAGCGAAACACACACTCTCACGTGACCATAGTCAAATCGTTGTGGTCGTCACCACCGTCCCCTTTTTTTTTAGGAAAAACATCGTCCCATTACTACGGGCTAAATAATGGTGATTAACACTTGACATCCATTGACCCAATTAAGTGTTGGAAAATTTATTGATATAAACAGAAACAGATTCTGGATTACAACTATTGAAAACAGGAAAAATTACAATTGGATAGAAATCAGAATTACAATATGTAAACAGAAATCAAAACTGAAAAAACTGAATGAAGATCAAACCGAGGCCTGTGAAGTTTCACAATTTCCTTAAAACAGATTCGCCGCCTCACCAGAAGTGCTTGAGGATATCTCCGGCGTCTGTCTCCCAGGATACAGCGGCAATAACCAGCAGTAGACAAGCACGGTGTTCGACTGCTCCGGCGAACCAACTATGTTCTATGTCTCTTTCAGGAAGGAATATTGGAAGGGAGGAAATAGCTCTTGTTTTTCTGACTCTGAAAATTTCTGAGGAGAAAGCTCAGATTATATAGGACTAAGGGGAGAGAGGATTCATTGGATGTACATTATGAATTTGTGGATTCATCCATGTATGTACATTATGAATCTATAGATTCATCCATGTATATACATGAGTACATTATGTATTTGTGGATTCATCCATGTATGTTCATTATGAATCTATAGATTCATCCATGCATATACATGATTCATCTATGAATGTGCATTATCCATGAATGAGAATAAATACATTCATGTATATACATTTCCCATGCATTTCCCATGCATTCATGTATGTACATTATATAAATGTATTTAATGGATTAATTTCTCATTCACTCAATAATAATTTTGGACATGTAAATATCCAAAGTTCATCTCCTCATGGAGGAGAACACAAATCCACAAGGACCCCATTCAAACTCTAAATGGTTCCCACATTCATTTGACCTCAAACATGGCCAAAAACACATATTAATCCAACAATCCCCCACATGAATGAAATTAATCGAAACGGTGTGAGACAGCGTAGACTCGACAAGAGAGAGAGCACAACGGATCACTCCTGCAAAGGATAGGTAGCTTTTGGCTTTGAACCTTCCCTTGTGACAATCTATCAGATTTACTGGCTGACCAGTGAACGTATAGTCTTGAACTGATTGCCATTAGTGTAAACAACCAACAGACCTCACACAGGAGCTTTCCAAACATAGTTTAGTTCTTACACTTGTGTTCATTTTGGCCTTGAACACTCGCCTGGTTCAGTAAATGTTTATCAAAGAATTTTGCCATTCTCAAATTCTTTTAGAAGCGGCCCCACTTCACATTCACATAGGTGACTATTCAGAGTATCCTTCTATACTCCGCTTGGTTACCAACGCACATAGTCATTAAAAGCTAAGCTTACCCTCACACCATGCAGGTATCACTGTTTTATCATTAGAAATGGGCTGGAGAGCATTTCTCCTCAGTGATTCTCTTAAGGTACATGAAATTAGGTTGTCCCTTTGAACCTAGATCTTGGGATCTCCAGTCAACTAGGTTGGGTTTCCATTCCAGTCCCTTGTAATCGTCATAGGCTTTAGTCCCATTCCTCTAGATGATTTATCAACTAACTCTCGATTTAACCCTTTGGTTAGCGGATCCGCAATATTGTCCTTTGACTTTACATAGTCAATCGTGACAATCCCACTTGAGAGTAGTTGCTTAATGGTATTGTGTCTACGACGAATATGTCTAGACTTACCATTATACATATTACTTTGTGCCCTTCCAATAGCAGATTGGCTATCGCAGTGTATGCAAATAGCTGGCACAGGTTTTGACCATCTAGGAATATCTTCTACAAAATGGCGAAGCCATTCAGCCTCTTCAGCTGCCTTGTCTAGCGCAATGAATTCAGATTCCATTGTCGATCTAGCAATACAAGTTTGTTTTGAAGATTTCCATGATACAGCTGCACCACCAAGTGTGAAAACATATCCACTTGTAGATTTTGAATCTTTCATATCGGATATCCAGTTTGCATCACTGTATCCTTCCAATACAGCTGGATATCTCATGTAGTGCAATCCCTGATCACGTGTATATCGTAAGTACCGCAGTACCCTTACTATCCCTTTCCAGTGTTCAGCACTAGGATTACTAGTGTATTTACTCAGTCTACTAACTGAATAAGCAATGTCAGGCCTTGTACAACTCATCAAGTACATCAAGCTTCCTATCACTCGAGAATATTCTAGTTGAGAAACACTCTCACCAGTATTCTTGGATAGGTGTAGACTTAAGTCCACAGGCGTCCTGGCTACACTTGTATCAGACTTGCTGAATTTCTCTAGAATCTTGTCTATATAATGTGACTGTGATAAAACAAGTCCATTGGTATTTCTAGAAATCTTGATGCCCAATATAACATCAGCAAGTCCCATATCTTTCATGTCAAATTTAGAATTCAACATTTTCTTAGTGGATTTAATGATTTTAACATTACTACCCACTATGAGCATGTCATCAACATAAAGACATAAGATGACATAGCCTTCATTCGTGTCTTTGACATAAACACATTTATCACACTCATTGATTTTAAACCCACTAGAGAGTATAGCTTTGTCAAATTTTTCATGCCATTGTTTTGGAGCTTGTTTCAAGCCATACAATGATTTAACAAGCTTACACACTTTATTTTCTTGCCCTGGAGCAGAAAATCCTTCAGGTTGTTCCATGTAGATTTCTTCATTCAAATCTCCATTAAGGAAGGCTGTCTTAACATCCATTTGATGTATTTCGAGACCTCGCAAAGCTGTGATCGCAATAATCATACGAATGGAAGTTATTCTCGTAATAGGAGAATACGTATCAAAGTAGTCTAGACCCTCCTTTTGTCTATACCCTTTAATGACAAGCCTTGCCTTATACTTATCAATAGTACCATCCGTCTTCATTTTCTTTTTAAAATCCACTTGTAGCCCAACGGCTTACAACCAGGAGGAAGATCTACCAGTTCCCAAGTATGGTTTTGTAGGATAGAATCAATTTCACTCTTGATTGCTTCTTTCCACAATGGACCATCTGGTGATCTTATAACTTCATTATAGCTTTGAGGCTCACTTTCTATAACATAAGTTAGAAAGTCTGGACCAAAAGATTTTGAGGTCCTAGTGCGTTTCCCCCGTCTAGGCTCAACATTAACATCATCTTCTTGGGTTTTACTAGTTTCCCCAACAGTCTCAAATGTGCGTTTTTTAGAAGTATATTCCTCTTTACAAGGAAATATATTCTCAAAGAACGACGCATTTCTAAACTCCATGATCGTGTTCTTGTGTATATCTGGGTTTTCAGATTTGTGTACAAGAAACCGATACGCACTACTATTATGTGCATAGCCAATAAATAAACAGTCAACAGTTTTTGGACCTATCCTCTCTTTCTTAGGAGTAGGTATAAGAACTTTTGCAAGATACCCCCACATTCGTAAGAATTTATATGATGGTTTTCGACCATTCCACTGTTCATACGGGGTTTGATCAACTTTCTTTCGAGGCACCTTATTTAAAATGTAATTTGCAGAGAGAATTGCCTCCCCCCATAAGTTCTGTGGCAATCCAGAACTTATTAACATAGCATTCATCATTTCTTTTAAGGTACGATTTTTCCTTTCAGCAACTCCATTTGATGGAGGCGAATAAGGTGCAGTGGTTTGGTGAATAATTCCATTTTGTGCACAATAGTCACCATATGGTGCTACATATTCACCACCTCTATCACTTCTTAACACCTTAATCTTTTTCCCAAGTTGATTCTCAACCTCTGTCTTGTATAGAATGAACTTATCCAAAGCTTCATCCTTACTTTTTAGCAAATACACATAACAGTATTTAGTGCAGTCATCAACAAAAGTAATAAAATACTTATTGCCACCTCTAGATTGAACCATTTTTAAATCACATACATCAGTATGAATTAAACCCAATGGTTCAGTGCTTCTTTCAACTGATTGAAATGAAGTCTTTGTTAATTTTGCTTCAACACAAGTTTCACATTTCTCACTTGTGTCAATATGGAAGTTTGGTATGTGGTCTAATTTAATTAATCTTCGCAAAGAATCAAAATTAACATGTCCTAGTCTACCATGCCACAAATTGGAAGACTCAAGCAAGTAAACAGAAGAGGTACTCATTTTATTAATTTTTGGAAATACAGTCGCTACATTAAATTTAAACATCCCATTACACATATACCCCTTCCCCACATACATTCCTGCTTTGGTCAACACCACCTTGTCTGACTCAAAGACCATACAGAAGCCATGCTTGCTTAGGAGAGAACCGGATACCAAATTCTTGCGAATTTCCGGTACATAAAGGACATTGTTGAGAGTTAGCTCCTTTCCTGAAGTCATCTTCAGAATTATTTTCCATTGCCCTTCAACATCTGAGGAGGCAGAATTTCTCATATACATCTTCTCACCATTAGTCATTGGTTCGAAGGAAGTGAACATAGCCTTGTCGGAGCATATGTGGCGAGTAGCACCAGTGTCTATCCACCATTCCCTTGGGTTTGAATCCACCAAGTTCACTTCAGAGACCACAGCCGACAGATTAATGTCAGAGACATCCCTTGAGATAGAATCTAACTCAGTCATATTAGCTTGATTATTCTGGACTTTCTTTGGCAGGCGACATTCAGAAGCCCGGTGTCCAGTCTTGCCACAGTTGTAGCACTTGCCTTGAAACTGAAACTTCGGCTTCTTGGCGATACCACCTTTTGGCCCCATCTTGTACCCTTTGCCAGAAGGAATTTTCTTCTTCCCACGTGATTTTTGACCATGCTCAACCATATTAGCCTTGGCCCCAAAGTCCCCCAATTTCCTGTCAGCCCCTTTGTTGTCTTCTTCAATTCGAAGCCTTACGATGAGATCTTCAATCTTCATCTCCTTTCGCTTGTGCTTCAAATAGTTCTTGAAGTCCTTCCAAGCAGGGGGTAGCTTTTCAATTATAGCAGCAACTTGGAAAGTTTCGCTTAAGGTCATCCCTTCAGCATGGATTTCATGCAAGATCACTTGCAGCTCTTGAACTTGACTGATCACAGTTTTCGAGTCCACCATTTTATAGTCGAGGAATCTCCCCACTACAAATTTCTTTGAACCGGCATCCTCGGTTTTGTACTTTCTGTCTAAGGACTCCCACAGTTCCTTAGCAGTGGTTTTAACACTATACACATTATAGAGTGTATCGTGTAAGCCATTCAATACATAGTTTTGGCACAGAAAGTCCGAGTGCTTCCAAGCATCAATAGCCAGCACAACCTCTCGGTCTTGTTCGTTTTCATTAGGCACAAGAGCCTCTTCCTTCAAGAACCTCGCAAGGTTCAAGGTGGTAAGGTAGAACAACATCTTTTGCTGCCACCTCTTGAAATCCATGCCATTGAATTTCTCGGGTTTCTCCCCGTGGTTCACAGGAACCGTTTGGATTGAGGGAACCTTCACCGGTATGGAGCCAATCACAACGGTGTTGGAGCCAGTAGCACCGTCGGTTGCAGTGTTCACATTCTCATTTGCCATTTCTGAAAATTATCACAAGAGAAAAGAAATTAAATCTAATATATATATATATATATATATTTTTTTTCCTTTTCTCTCTTAATTTTAACAGTAGCAGATTTTTGTTTTCCGATTTTTGTTAAGAAAACGAATGAAATTTAAGATTCTGCCCGCGTTGTCCCAAGCAAAACTCGATTCTGCACACTTTTCGTCTAATGCAAATTTCTCAGATTCTGCACCGTTTGGGCAGAAAACGAGAATCACAGTAGCAGTTTTTTGTAAAACGAAAACTGTGTTTCCAAAATATGATTTATGTTTTTTGTTTTGAAAATTATCGAATCTGTTTTAAGATTGTTGAAAAATTTATTGATATAAACAGAAACAGATTCTGGATTACAACTATTGAAAACAGGAAAAATTACAATTGGATAGAAATCAGAATTACAATATGTAAACAGAAATCAAAACTGAAAAAACTGAATTAAGATCAAACCGAGGCCTGTGAAGTTTCACAGTTTCCTTAAAACAGATTCGCCGCCTCACCAGAAGTGCTTGAGGATATCTCCGGCGTCTGTCTCCCAGGATACAGCGGCAATAACCAGCAGTAGACAAGCACGGTGTTCGACTGCTCCGGCGAACCAACTATGTTCTATGTCTCTTTCAGGAAGGAATATTGGAAGGGTCGAAATAGCTCTTGTTTTTCTGACTCTGAAAATTTCTGAGGAGAAAGCTCAGATTATATAGGACTAAGGGGAGAGAGGATTCATTGGATGTACATTATGAATTTGTGGATTCATCCATGTATGTACATTATGAATCTATAGATTCATCCATGTATATACATGAGTACATTATGTATTTGTGGATTCATCCATGTATGTTCATTATGAATCTATAGATTCATCCATGCATATACATGATTCATCTATGAATGTGCATTATCCATGAATGAGAATAAATACATTCATGTATATACATTTCCCATGCATTTCCCATGCATTCATGTATGTACATTATATAAATGTATTTAATGGATTAATTTCTCATTCACTCAATAATAATTTTGGACATGTAAATATCCAAAGTTCATCTCCTCATGGAGGAGAACACAAATCCACAAGGACCCCATTCAAACTCTAAATGGTTCCCACATTCATTTGACCTCAAACATGGCCAAAAACACATATTAATCCAACATTAAGCACATCAAACATATCACATAACAATTTCTACAAAATTGTCATGTTAAGCTCTAATTAACACATGCTTTAACTACAACTTCAAGAACTAAGCATTTTAACCATACTCAATATCACATAAGCACCATTTAACACCCAATTTAAGATTAGAGTACTCACCTCACAAATTGCTCCAATTAAAGCCTAGAACCCCAAATTCCTTGCTAATTTTAGCTCTAATTAACTCCAATGATATTCTTACATATCAATTTCACATATATATATATATATATATATCGGCACGTCAAAGACGGTCATGGAAAACGTCAACGAAACTGAAAATGAATTGTATAGAGACGATCCTCTCATCTCCACGATTCCGAATACGGTCTCGGTTCGCGAAACGGTGTACCGACGGCGACGGAACGGCGAGCAAACGGCGTTGTCGGCGGAAACGGTGGAGCTTCCGTCAATGGCTGAAATCTCTCTTCTTCTACATCTATATCTCATGTTTTGTATATAGGAGATGATGAGTCACTCAAGAGGTGTCAACCTCTTGAGCTCCTAACCACTTTTGGCTTAATTGCATTTGCACCCCAACATTTCTTTAAACTTTATTATAACATCCCCTAAACAATTGCATTAGCTACCCAATATCTAAGTGGGTGTTTGTCTATATCACGCGTGGGTCCCAAACGTGGTCCCACATATTTTGTGAAGTTGTTAATTAACCTACTAGTTATGAATTCGGTTCCTATTCTCTCTCATACGGGTACTCAAACTGGCACCATAAAAGACTACAGATAACAATAAAAAATTAAAGTAATTAAATAAATATTCATTTAATCAAACAAATGCAACTAAATGCAATTTAAATAATCCGGACCTCCCGTGGGTCCCATTTCATATCCGTTCAACTGTGCATTTTATCAAGCACTTAACACATCGGGGTAATCGGAACTTACCCAAATTATCATACGCTATTAATTATACTAATTAATGTATATAATGCAGATATTATATTATTTCTCCGAGTACAGGTATTACAGGAAATAATATAAAAGCTAGCACATCATATTATCTCCCAACAACATATATAACCTCAAGGATCCGTACGGCCCATTTTGACTTCAACAATTTTTGTTTTTCTTCAAATTAATTATTTGGAGAAATCATACATTCTTCCAGTTCGTGATTTGCTCGTGTGGATACTTTTAGAGATCGGACGCTTGAACGATTTTGGTGAACTGTTCGTGGGACGAACTAGATTCAATATTTTGTAAAGCACGCTTCAAGGGTAACTATTCGATTAACCCCCTATGGATGTTGTATGTATTTTGTATATATCATAGACTTGATCATGGGTTTAGGAAACCATTAATTTTTTGTTTTCCACTGCGCGAACCTTTAATGGTTCCACATGGTTTTCTTTCACATATAACTTTTGAATGCTGCAAATTGGTTCTATATATTCAAATGTTGAAACTCACCTCAGAGTTGAAGATTATATTCAGGGTATTGATAGTATAGAAAAAGTTAATATATATATATATACAGTCCGGATCTTAAGCGGGTGTCAAAGGACGAACTTTGGGACGGACCATTTTTAGTGACGAAAATGCTGCTTTTAGCGACGAAATTTTTCGTTGCTAAAACAATGATTTTTAGCGACAAAAAATTTCGTCGTTAAAAGCGACATTTTCGTCGCTAAAAGTGGTCCGCCCCAAAATCCGCCCTTTAACACCCGCACCTAATCTCACTATATATATATATATATATATATATTTTTTGATTGGAGATAGTTCAGAAAAAGTTAAAAGATTAGTCAATCCTTCCTTGGTGGCCTTTTTGGACCTATATCTTACAGAAATTATCTGCATTAAAGATCAGCCTTTTGAAAATAGGTTCCTTCTTGCTGATCAAAAAAACAAAAAGGGTTCCTTCTTGCCTTGCTGATCCACAGGGATTAAGAAAAATCAACAGAAAATAAATGAACGAAAGATAATCAGATCACTAAATCGATCTGGAGATGATATTAAATAACCGGGTGACACTACAAGATTGTGACCAACAAAGAGAATGAAGTACGTGCTTCTACCAATAGGAAGCTATAGTTAAAAATAAATAAATAAATAAATAATGTAAGTTGAAATGTTACACTAAGGCCACACAAAAGTGCAAAATTTTTTTTTTAAGACAAGTTGGAGTGCCCAAGTTTGAAGTGTCATTACAAAAAAGGTTGTTGGTCTACAAAAATGTGAAGTAAAATTTAAAAAAATATATTTTCAGAACTATTGGGGATTCCTCAAGTGCCAATTTTTCTATTAATTATCATTTCCATAATTCATTGTTGAGTTGAGTTTTAAAATTGAACACCTACGGCTCACCACAATTTCAAATATATGTGACCAAAGAAATTAGAAAATTATAGAATAATAAATATAGAAATTTAGTTTAGTCCCTCATTTTAGATTAATTAAGTTTAAAGGATAACCCAATTTTTATTTTGATCAAAACTCCATGATTAGTGAAACTTAATCGGATCAAATCCCAATATTTTAATATTATGTGAAATTCACATTAACTTTTTTTATGTAAAATTTCACATAATTAGTTCAATTAATTTTTTTTTACAAAAGTTGTGTCAATTTCACATAACTTTTGCAACGTATGGACTTTTCGCTAAAAAAACAAAAAAGGTTGGACTTGATACTAAAAGAAGGAAAAAAAAATTAGAAGACTTTTGCACATAACTTTTGCAACATATGGACTTTTCACTAAAAAAACAAAAAGGTTGGACTTAATACTAAAAGAAAAAAAAATTAAAAGACTTTTACTAAAATTCTCGACTGAACATAAAAGAGTACTACTACTGGCCTTGGTTCAAAAAGGAAAGTCCCACGCATGTCAAAAACAACGAAGCAGTATCTGATCGTTAATGGGCCACAAATGGCGCACACTTCGGTACACTTGGCTGGTTTGGGTGTATATACACCCAAACCTATCTCATCCATTGGATGAGAGGTTCCCCTCATCTTAACCGTCCACGTGTGAAATCCAAAAACCATAGTGGTTTTCTTCGGACGTAACACACTCTCTCTCCCCCAATTTTCTCACAAGGTAGCCAGTCTCTGGCTCTCTCTCTCTCTTCCCTCCCACCCAACTCCATCCTCTCTCTTCCCTCCCGTTTTCTCATTTCAAACCAATCACACCATTCCTCCCATGATCTGATCCCCTCAATTGGAGGATACTCTCTCTCTCAGTCTGATCTGTGTGTATAGAGGCGACGACAAAGGACTACGAAATACGAAAGACGGCGACGAGGCCGGCGGAACTACGACCAACAAGCGACTGTGACGATGGCGGACGAACAACGACGGTAAACCCTAATTTAACCTAATTTGTACATATATTTCCCTAAATATACAAAGAAAAACCCTAAATAGAAAGTGTGAATGTTCTTTTTTCCCTTGAAAATGAGATTTTGGTTTTGGTTTGTTTCCCTGCAAATCAACAACGAAGGAATTTTTTCCCCTGCAAACACAGAGAATATTTGATGAACTTAAACCTTTGTGTCATCACTGTTGTTCTTTGCTGACGAAGTGTTCTTCCATTATAAGAAATCATTGTTCCATTACGAGAGATTGTTGTTCAATGATTAGAGATTGTTGTTCTATTATGACAAATTATTGTTCCATTATGAGAAATGTTGTTCGATGATTAGCATTTTTCGCTTCAATAATTGTCGTTCCATTTTTAGCATTTGTTGTTCCATTATCAGAAATTATTGTTCCATTATGAGATTGTTGTTTCATTATCAGAAATTGTTGTTTTTCATTATCAGAAATTGTTGTTCCATGAATAAAGTTTGTTTTTCCATGATGTGCAATTGTTGTTCTTTTGCCATGAATTGTTGTTCCAATGTCAAGTATTGTGGTTCCATTATGATCAATTGTTTGATATTAATATATTTTTGGGTCATTCTTTTTTGAATTTTGTGCAGGATTTGAATTTTGATTTAACAAAATGGGGTATGTAGCTTACAAGATATTGTTTCAAATCCATATAGATATTAACCTTATTGGTTTTTGACGTTCAAAAATCTGTTTCTGTTTCTAGGAAAAAGAAGGTTGGTCACAAGAAGGGTAAGTTAGCAAAGAAACCAATTCCAACAAAGATCCTAAGTGAAAAAGACGTGGAAGCGGCTGAAGGACCCTCTCTGACCACTGAAATTGTGTACTTTTTGTATTGGTAAGGCATACTAGATATATTGTTTAAGTGAGTTTCTGTAATACAGTCATAAAAAAAAACCATCTTTAAAAAATGTTTATTGTGTTTGTAGCCAACAACGAACACTTGAATTGAAGAAGACTGTGAAGATAACAACAGCGGTGAGATTTGAAAGGCTCCTCATACATAGCTCATACAGTTGAATTGAAGAATACTGTGAATGTTTTTGTTCTTTATTATTGTTTTAGTGAATGTTGAATTTTGTATGTACAGATTAAGCGTCAAATTGCTGCAGAATGGGAGGCGATGACTGAAGATCAGAAGCGTCCCTACGTGGAGAGGGCGAGAGAAAATAAGGAAGCTAACAACCAGAGGAAGAGGAAAAATCCCGTGGAGTCACCCCAAAAGACTAGGAAGAAATCCAAGGTAATAAGAAATTTCAAATCATTTTTAAAGTATATGGAAGAGGCAATTTGTAATTATTGACGACAAATGTTTCTATGATAAAAACAGATGGAAGAATATAGGATTAAGACACGCATATCCTTGCCTACTATTTTGGGCATTGTCAAGAACTTGACAAGTGATCAGGTCGAAGCCGTGAAAGACATCGGCTTTGGGGGACTTTTGAAGCTGAACTGCAATCACTTAGACCGCGATTTTTGTGGATGGCTTGTCAGAAATTTTGATCCAGACGAGTGTTGCTTAGATGTCCATGGAACAAAGCTGGGCATCTCGGTTGTAGATGTGGAGAGTTTGTTAGGTATTAGGTCAACTGGTAAGTTGCTTGATGAAGAATCATCAAAGGAGGACATATCTGAGTTGTGCCATGAATATGGATTTGTTGATGGTCAATTGAATGTCACCAGATTGAGGGAAGACCTAAGTTCTAAGGCCGATGCGGGGGACGAGTTCAGGGCCAGATTTGCATTGTTGGCGCTGGGGTGCATGTGCTGCCCTGGCACCAAGGCTGGCATCAAGTCTACTTTGCTGCATTTTGTAAAGGATCCATCGTTGCTGGGGACATTTAATTGGGGAAGGTTGTTGTTAGATCGTCTCCAAACGGGTGTTCGGAATTTCAAGGAGAAGAACACCGGCGGAGGTTGTGTGTTCCTCCTAATGGTAATCACGCTTTGAATTATATTATTTTTGTTTTATTTAATGCATTAACATCTGTATTAGGATTGTAATCTCTATTTATCCAATTATAGATTTTCTACTTGGAAAATTTTGTTGTGGTTGGTGCTCCAATGCCCAAAAATCCTGACACCAATACTGACACTCTATCAACCCCTAGAGTTTGGTTATGGGGGAATGAGGAAGTAAAGGCTCGGGTTAGATTCATTAACAGCAAAGGCTTGGTAAAAAGAAAAAAGGTATTACCATTTAACATTGTTAATGAAAAATGATTGTTGTTTCAGTATTCCAACTAATGTTATTGTTGAATGATAGGTTGAATTGGTGTCTTGCAAACCAAGTGCGAAGGAGAAGGAGGTGGATGATGTATCAAAAACTTCAACGTCAGCAGATGATACTCGGTCGAGGTTTAATTTGATTGAAAAGGAGTTGGAAGAGGTGAAAGTTGTGCAAAGCAAATTAGCAACAACTATTGTGTATGAGCTGAATGCCTTTAAAGAAGAGATCCGAGAAATGATACCAAATCTTGTTAGGCAAGCAGTGAAAGAGGAGTTGGGACAAGCTCAACAAATGAGGACAAATTTGGATAGCGAGATGGAGGCGGCAGTGCATAGTTGTGTCCGTGTGGACAGTCCGTCACATTTCAACGTGGATATTGACAAACCAAAGAGTCCAACAGTTGTGGATATTGATAATCCAAAGACCCCCGTCGGCGAAGAAATTGGCGATGAAGCAAAAAAAGATGACGTAGTGAGGGATGACTCAGTGGTTGTAATATCCAAGCCTCCTGCTTCCGATGATTGGCAAGCACAGAAATTGGTAAGGGAAAACCCAATGTTACAGCTGAAGATTGTAGACTTTACTCCATTTGAAGAAAAGATAATAAAATTTGTTTTCGATACCGATCTCCCGATGAGGTACGTATGGGATATGGTAATGCGATCATTAGAATTGATAAGAAATGAGTATATATTTATGCATATAACTGTTTTTGAGTATTGAATGTAGTTATGTCGTTGTCCGTACAAATATGGACCATTCAGACCGAGGGAATCTGCACAGCTTGAAGGATGGGGAGTGGGTGAATGACATGGTATGAAAGCTCTATCTATATTTCAAGTACATTAATCATGTAAATGTCAATCATATAACAACTATAACTATTATAGGTAATAAACAGCATCTGTGGCAAGCTCACTTACCGACAAAAGAAGAAACACCCCGATGATAAGCA
This sequence comes from Hydrangea macrophylla, assembly GCA_033977485.1. Classification (NCBI taxonomy): domain Eukaryota; kingdom Viridiplantae; phylum Streptophyta; class Magnoliopsida; order Cornales; family Hydrangeaceae; genus Hydrangea; species Hydrangea macrophylla. The sequence continues at coordinate 97,181,838 of CM066982.1, forward strand.
AGAACGGTGGTACCTGCCAACCTTCATAGCGATAAAACCCCATTTTATTCAAGTGGTTAGATACGATTATTAAGTTTTTGTATTTGACTGTTTCAATTTGTGCATTTAGCAATTGTCAATATATGGAACCAGAGATGTTGGGACTGGGAAGCAATATTTTGGACTGGACAGATACACCGGTGATGTAAAGTGTGTGAAGAAGGTATTTCGGCCCGTGTCTGTTACATTTACAATGCAAGTACATATGAATTCAATGTGTTTGTGTATTTAATTGGAAATTGAAAACAGATTTATTGCCCGATCAATGAACACAACACACACTGGTATTACATCATGATCGACATTGAGGAGAGGAAGGTAAACATACTGGACTCATTAACTGGCCCCGGGCATAACAACGTGCGCAGGGAGAAAGCGAAAAAAGTGGTAAGGATATCTGTATGAAAAAAAACCTGAAATTATAAAATTATAATATATTACATTCTCGAGAACATATTACATTATCTGGCCCCGGGCATAACAACGTGCGCAATGATCAATGAACACAACACACACTGGTATTGATCAATGTGATATTGTTCCTTGAATAGGTGGATTTTGTTGATGACATTATGGTTGCCTATTATGGAACCGCATACGATATGGCCATCAAGGATTTTCAGTATGAAACATGCAAATGGGTTCCCCGACAGCCCACCACGTATGGTTTGATGTATATTTAAGTATTGCGTGCTTCTTTTGCACCATACTACAACTTTAACCTTGGTTTGTGTATTGTTTTTTGTAGGGATGATTGCGGGGTTTATGTCATTAACTTCATGTATGTTGACCAGTTGTGTAACGACATGGAGTTCTTGGTGAGTGTAATATATGCCAATTTAGAATCCACATATAAGATTGATCCATCTTTTTATCGTTTATTTTGGTGAACATAAGGTTAATTATTTACATATTTGTTTCAGTTCACACCAGGAAAAGCTCATCGAAAAATACTTGTTGACCTAGTGACGAGCAGATACAATTTAATCCGGACGCAAGTAATTGCAGATGTTGAGCAATATGAACCGCACGAGTAGGAGCAGATAGAATCTTTTTGGTGGACTTGTATTTTTTGATATTGTTGGTTAATGTGGTCCTTCATTTGGTGGATATTGTAAACTTGGACAGCGTGGTTTGGATACCGTGGACTGATTTTTGGTGGAGTGATTTTTGTCTACCTGTGATTTTTTTTTGTATATTTGGATACCGTGGTTTTTGGTTAGTGTTCCATGATCTGAAAAATGTTGTTCCACTTATTACAAATGTTGTTCCATGATGAGGAAATCTTGTTACATTGGTCACAATTTATTGTTCCATGATCAGCAATTGTTGTTCAATGGTCATAAATTGTTGTTCACTGGTTATCAATTCTTGTTCTATTCATCAAAAATGTTGTTCCATTAAGCATATATTGTCGTTCCATGATCATTAACATATTACATAAAACACATCCTAAAATAGTTGTTCCATAAATAACACGACATATTACATGCATACCATGAGGAAATTAATCCTTAAACAAAGGAGACAGATCGCCAGTGTATTCATAACAACATACTGGCTTCACCAATGATGATGTGGGCAACATTGGAGAAAGGGAAATTATAAGGTATTGGTGTGGACTGTAAATATAGGACTGACCCGTAGCATTTTAATCAAAACATGGGAATCAAAATTTGGGAACCATAGCATTATAATCAAAACTTGAGAACCATTATGTTCATGATATTCTGTTGCTGTTGTGTATGATGCGTCTAATCACTGACGTCAGTCGTATGCCGCGATAAGTCATTGCCTTCACATTAGGGGTTGGGATGTGTGCTTATGTAACGTGGTAAAGTAATTGCCTATGCTTCTAGACAGTTGAAGACACATGAGATTAACTATTCGACCCATGATCTTGAATTGGCAACAATAATCTATGCTTTGAACATTTGGCGACACTATTTATACGGGAAAAAGTGTGAGTTATTCACGGACCACAAGAGCTTGAAATACTTGTTCACACAAGGAGATTTGAAAATGAGACATTGTCTACTTGCGAGTATCAGCTAGGAAAGGCTAATGTTGTAGCCGATGCATTAAGCAAGAAGATGCTAAGGAACTTAGCCGTCGAGCAATGACCGATGACCTTTGAAGTGGGAGACATTGTCTACTTGCAAGTATCGCCTTCAAAAGGTATTGTGCATAATGTTTTTCATGTATCAATGTTGAGACGTTGTGTGACAAATACGAGTAAGATCATTATACCTGAGACGTTACAGATTCATGAAAATTTAAATGTTATTTGACCTTCTAGTATTTTTAATGAATAGTAAATTAACCTGTGTAGAGTAAATTCTGGTAATCTCGATATTGTTGTATATCATTTAGAGAACTCTAGTGAGAACGTGAGTGACACGTATATAAAAGGTAGGTTGAGTAGATATTCCACTGAATTTAGTTTTTGGACGTAATTTTGGACCCAAACGAGACTTAGTCAAAAACTTCAGAAATTTATAATTCTCACTCATAAAGGCATAAAATGGACGTGTGCGACGGTTCATAGATTAATTAGAAGTTTGAGAAACCCGCGGCGAGAGAAAAGGGAGATTTGTTGCTAGAAGTTTACCGGCGACACACGACGACCTTTCATCCGTCAGATTTTCTCCAGATTTTAGATTTGGACTCTTGGAGGCAAGACCTACATTTTGATGCCTTGTCAAATCACTGACGTCTGTCGTATGAGCAGACAAGTCACTGGCATCTGTAGTATGATGCGTCAAATCACTAACGTCTGTCGTATGATGCGACAAGTCACTGGAATCTATAGTATGATGCGTCAAATCACTGATGTCTGTCGTATGACGTGATAAGTCATTGCCTTGTCAAATCACTGACGTATGTCGTATGAATCAGCCATTGCAATGGCGTCAACAGCTAAACCAACAACTCTGCATCTTCGTTATAACTATATATAATGGGTCATCTAACTCCAATGGATCACAATAAATTCAGATCTTTCAGTATACTAGTCTACTATATATCCGTCTAACATATTATTCCAAACTCCCAAAACGATGGAAAGAGGTCAGTCATCCCGTGGTGGTTCATCCGCACGAGGATTATCTCGAGCTGCTACATTCTGAGAAAATTCATCCCGACCTCCTGTATGGCAAAGAGGAGAGTCATCCGAAGGTAGTATTTCATCTAGTATCAGAAGGCAATTTCCTAGTACCTACTTAAAGTCTTTTCAACACCCAACCAAGGATGACACATTCCGGAAAAACCCTTGGTTGAAAATCGTCAACCAAGGGTACCTAGCTTCGGAACAGTTATGTCCCATCCGAACTATAAATTGTGCGAACGACCCTTGGCTGGCAGATATGGTCGTGGGTATTTTGAACAGCTTGACCCACATACCTGCTGATCAATTTCATAACGACATTTACCTATGTGATATTAAGGATCACACTAGAATGATCAATGCTGATATCGATCCCAAGGTCTTTCAGGATGAAAAATGGCAAGGAAAGATCATTCCTGGCGTTGCATTGGTCCTAACTAGTGTAGTCATATGGCGTCCACCTCGTTTAAACTTTGCAACCCTGAATATATGTCTCAACAATATTCAGAATGTCATAGGATTGGATGAGGAATGAATTTTCAGTGCTCTTGTGTTTCGTTCATATGTTGTTTATGTGTTTGTTTAGTTAAAATTATGTTCCATGGAAATCACATGTTGTTCCACCGACCGTAAAATGTTGTTGCATGAGCATCAAATGTTGTTCCGTGGAAAATAAAAGTTGTTCCACAGACCGTAAAATGTTGTTCCATGGAACAACATCTGTAAGGTCTCAGGTCAAATTAAAAGTTGTTCCATGGATCGTCAAATGTTGTTCTATGGATCGTATAATGTTGTTCTATTTAAATCAAATGTTGTTCGGGGGCCAGCAAAATGTTGTTCCATGAGCAACAATTGTTGTTCCGTGGAAATCACATGTTGTTCCACAGACCGTAAAATGTTGTTCCATGAACAACAAATGTTGTTCCGTGGAAATTAAAAGTTGTTCCATGGATCGTCAAATGTTGTTCTATAGATCGTATAATGTTGTTCTATTTAAATCAAATGTTGTTCGGGGGCTAGCGAAATGTTGTTCCATGAGCAACAATTGTTGTTCCGTGGAAATCACATGTTGTTCCACAGACCGTAAAATGTTGTTCCATGAACAACAAATGTTGTTCCGTGGAAATTAAAAGTTGTTCCATGGATCGTCAAATGTTGTTCTATAGATCGTATAATGTTGTTCTATTTAAATCAAATGTTGTTCGAGGGCCAGCGAAATGTTGTTCCATGAGCAACAATTGTTGTTCCGTGGAAATCACATGTTGTTCCACAGACCGTAAAATGTTGTTCTATGAGCAACAAATGTTGTTCCGTGGAAATTAAAAGTTGTTCCATGGATCATCAAATGTTGTTCTATGGATCGTATAATGTTGTTCTATTTAAATCAAATGTTGTTCGAGGGTCAGCAAAATGTTGTTCCATGAGCAACAATTGTTGTTCCGTGGAAATCACATGTTGTTCCACAGACCGTAAAATGTTGTTTTATGGATCGTATAAAGTTGTTCTATTTAAATCAAATGTTGTTCGAGGGCCAGCGAAATGTTGTTCCATGAGCAACAATTGTTGTTCCGTGGAAATCACATGTTGTTCCACAAACCGTAAAATGTTGTTCCATGAGCAACAAATGTTGTTCCGTGGAAATTAAAAGTTGTTCCATGGATCATCAAATGTTGTTCTATAGATCGTATAATGTTGTTTATTTAAATCAAATGTTGTTCGAGGGCCAGCGAAATGTTGTTCCATGAGCAACAATTGTTGTTCTGTGGAAATCACATGTTGTTCCACAGACCGTAAAATGTTGTTCTATGAGCAATAAATGTTGTTCCGTGGAAATTAAAAGTTGTTCCATGGATCATCAAATGTTGTTCTATGGATCGTATAATGTTGTTCTATTTAAATCAAATGTTGTTCGAGGGTCAGCGAAATGTTGTTCCATGAGCAACAATTGTTGTTACGTGGAAATCACATGTTGTTCCACAGACCGTAAAATGTTGTTCTATGGATCGTATAATGTTGTTCTATTTAAATCAAATGTTGTTCGAGGGCCAGCGAAATGTTGTTCCATGAGCAACAATTGTTGTTCCGTAGAAATCACACGTTGTTCCACAGACCATAAAATGTTGTTCCATGAGCAACAAATGTTGTTCCGTGGAAATTAAAAGTTGTTCCATGGATCGTCAAATGTTGTTCTATGGATCGTATAATGTTGTTCTATTTAAATCAAATCTTGTTCGAGGGTCAGCGAAATGTTATTCCATGAGCAACAATTGTTGTTCTGTGGAAATCACATGTTGTTCCACAGACCGAAAAAAGTTGTTCTATGGATCGTATAATGTTGTTCTATTTAAATCAAATGTTGTTCGAGGGCCAGCGAAATGTTGTTCCATGAGCAACAATTGTTGTTCCGTGGAAATCACATGTTGTTCCACAGACCGTAAAATGTTATTCCATGAGCAACAAATGTTGTTCCGTGGAAATTAAAAGTTGTTCCATGGATCGTCAAATGTTGTTCTATGGATCGTATAATGTTGTTCTATTTAAATCAAATGTTGTTCGAGGGCCAGCGAAATGTTGTTCCAAGAGCAACAATTGTTGTTCCGTGGAAATCACATGTTGTTCCACAGACCGTAAAATGTTGTTCCATGAGCACCAAATGTTGTTCCGTGGAAATTAAATGTTGTTCCATGGAACATCAAATGTTGTTCTATGAGCATCAAATGTTGTTCCATACAAATACATAAAATTCCTTACAAAAACAATACACTAATTTTACCAATTAAAATTTGGGTTGTTGTTGAATTGCCACGCATTGCCCATGCTCACCTGCAATGTACATACTCTTGGACATTAATATACATACTAACATTGCTTAGAGATAATGTATGGGAATAAAGTACCTCATTCACATTTGAGACTGTCTCACTTGTTTGCCGCATGCATACACCATCAGTACTATTTAAGTCGAATTGGAATTCAGTTGGGGACTGGGAAGCAGTAGAACCACCACGATTTGTGAACGCTTGCGACGAGCTGCTAGCATTCGTATTTGTTGCAGGAGTTGTATTGTACACCGGTGAATATGTATAGCTTGTTGCATTTGATAAACTTCTTTTTCGGGCTGTCTGCCCGTGACTTGGGGTTGATAAGTCTGGTTGCAAGGTTGGGCACGTAGGTTTTGAGTGTCCGGCTTTCCTGGCAAATGTAGTTGAATTTTGATAAGTTGATTATATTTCATTATATTTCATGTATGCGATGTAATATGTATTTTAGTTGTACCTGCAGTGACCACATCTCTTTCGTGGTTGTTTTTTGTTTCGTGCAGGCTTACTTCCTTTAGTTTCAGTCACCTTCGGATCACGCACACCGTGTTGTGTTTTCGTAGATTGCCCCGTAAAGCAATTGCGCCACATGGCCTTCACACGTGTTTTCAATCGAGCAACAGTTCCACGGACCTCATTCCAACCCTCGTTAGTAAACGATGCAAAATACGACATCTCATTGCAATCAGAAGCTAGAACACCGAACCGTGTGCGTTGCGTTTCAGCTTCTGGCATCAATGAGGACGATGGTATGACAAGGGCATTATCCGTTTTGAGCCATCGTTCCATGATGCAAGTTTTAGGTATTTCCACCATGTGCACGACTTTCATTACTACTATAACATGACTACATGGTATACCCATACCCTTAAACAACATACACGAACATGCAAAATGAGTGCCCTCGGGAAAGTACAAGACATTGAACCTTAAGGTTGGACGGCTCCACTCTGACATGTAATAATTAGTGTAATTTGACCCAATCACCGTATCCGAAATGAAAAGTTTACACGACTCCATTATTTCATGTCGAACCTTGAAAAAGATCGCACGAGTGTATATCTCGGCAGCATGTCTCTCTATGCTGTCCAACGGTGTAATCAAAACCGGAGTTGTCTGGTCACTCTCATTGTGAGCCTTAGCCTCATTGTGCCGAAACCGTTGTAGTCCTCTGTCAAACATTCTGACAAACTCATAAAGCCGCATTTTTTACTTCAGAAAATATTTAATGAACGAGTTAATCCCTTCGCACCGTTGGGTGGTTTTGATATTGGCGAAGAAGTGCCCTATGAAGTATGCCTCGGCCCAACGAGAACGTGCTTTATACATTTCGAGCATCCATCTGTTGTTGTGAAGTTGAAAATCATCTAGTAAAGTCATCCAGGCTATTTCGAAATCTTCAACCGAGCATGGATTTGTCATGATGTGGTGGAATCGCTGAGCAAATCCTTCAATATGTATGTTACTCACAGCGTTTCGTTTGATATGCCATTGGCATAACCGATGTCGGGCATGAGGTAGAATCTGCACTATTGCATTGCGCATGGCTCTATCCCCGTCTGTTACAACAGAAATAGGGGTCTTACCGTTCATCAATTCAATAAACGTCTCCAACACCCATATGTAAGTTTTCACAATTTCATCATGCAGTAATGCGCATGCGAATATCGTAGTCTGCCAGTGATTATTAACACCAGTCAAAATCACAAATGGTTTCCTGTATGCATTTGTTCGATATGTTGTGTCAAAGACAAGAACATCTCCAAACCTTGCATAATCTAATTGCGATCTTCCATCACTCCAAAATAATTTTGAAAGGCAGCCTTCATCATCAACATCATACTTGTAGAAGAACGCTGGATCACGGTCTTTCATGGCACATAAATATGCCAAGGCTCCCTCCGCTTCACCATTAGTAATTTCTCCCCTCCGTGCAACGTCGACATAATTGTATAGGTCCTTTTGGGTGAACCCAACATTATCACAGCCTCCTGACTGGTTTACCATGTAGTCCATAATCTTACATGGTTTGATTCCAACGCTACGCATGGAGTTGACTTGTGCTTTATCGGGAGACTTGACTTTCCGATGTGAAGGGAGGAAGGGCACGCAAGCCGGTGCTACTAGTAGATGGTTGTGCTCTTTAACAAAATCAACGACTACATATTCAGACTCATCCTTTTTTAATTTGATACGGAGCGTTGCACGACATCCACATCTAGTAATTGCCCGTGCCTCGTACTGCCTATCATGCTGGTCTAAATGTTTTTGTTGTCTTTGACCGGCTTTCGAACATACCCATTTTCTAGCATTAATAATTCCAGCCTTGTTTACAATCAGATTATCTTTTCTTATACTGAACCCCATAAGTTTTGCATATAAATTGTACCAGATGTCTGCTTCAGTCTCGGAAATGAATGTCATGGACCGTATATCCTGTTCGGTTAGCTCTGACATGGCTTTTTCTGTATTACCAGTTGGTGGATTAAAATTGGTCTCCCTTACGTCCAGGTTTGGTGGAGTATTGTTACTCGTTTTCCCAAGAGCATCAAAGTTCCTTGCAAACCCACCGTAGGAATCATCCGTGTCCGAATCACCACTTAAATCTGGGCCTTGGTTAATGTCGAAGTCCTCATCATTGGTTAAATCAATGTACACTTCCTTCTTCTTTGAACAGTTAGCATCGGCCATTGCAATTTTACCTGATCATCAAATGTTGTTCCATGAAAAGAAAATGTTGTTCATGATCTGTAATTGTTGTTCCATGGAACGTAAATTGTTGTTCCACGATAAGACAATGTTGTTCTATTTTCATCAAATGTTGTTCCATGCAAATCAAATGTTGTTCCATTAATCGTCAAATGTTGTTCTATGGATCAGCAAATGTTGTTCTATTTTAATCAAATGTTGTTCTATGGACCGTCAAATGTTGTTCCATGATTATCAAATATTGTTCCACGCAAATGAAATGTTGTTCCATGATAAGAAAATGTTGTTCCATTAATCGTCAAATGTTGTTCTATGGATCAGCAAATGTTGTTCTATTTTAATCAAATGTTGTTCTATGGATCGTCAAATGTTGTCCCATGATTATCAAATATTGTTCAACGAAAATGAAATGTTGTTCCATGATAAGAAAATATTGTTCTAATTTCATAAAATATTGTTCCGAGCAAATCAAACGTTGTTCCATGATCAGCAAATGTTGTTCTATAGATCGCCAAATGTTGTTCTATTTTAATCAAATGTTGTTCTATGGACCGTCAAATGTTGTTCCATGATTATCAAATATTGTTCCACGAAAATGAAATGTTGTTCCATGATAAGAAAATGTTGTTCTAATTTCATAAAATGTTGTTCCGAGCAAATCAAACGTTGTTCCATGATCAGCAAATGTTGTTCTATAGATCGCCAAATGTTGTTCTATTTTAATCAAATGTTGTTCTATGGACCGTCAAATGTTGTTCCATGATTATCAAATATTGTTCCATGATAAGAAAATGTTGTTCTAATTTCATAAAATGTTGTTCCGAGCAAATCAATCATTGTTCCATGATCAGTAAATGTTGTTCTATGGATCGCCAAATGTTGTTCTATTTTTATCAAATATTGTTCCCGAGACTGTCAAATGTTGTTCTATAAGCATCAAATGTTGTTCTATGATGAAAAAATGTTGTTCTATTTGCATCAAATGTTGTTCCGTGCAAAACAAATGTAATGTTGGTCTATTTTTATCAAATGTTGATCCTTGGACCGTAAAAAGTAGTTCCTTGAACATCAAACATTTATTCCATATTCTAAAATAATAAAATATGTGACTTAATCATAAAAATTTATTCCATACATTTCTTTCTTTTCTTTAAAGCTAATGTGAAATGTTTTTCCTTAATCATAAACATTCATTCCATATTTATTTGTTTTTTTTTCTAAAATAAAAAAATTTGTTGCTTAATCATAAACATTTATTCCATAGATTTATTTATTTTATTTAAAGCTAATGAAATGTTTTTCCTTAATCATAAACATTCATTCCATATTTCTTTGTAATTTTTTTTTAAATAATAAAATTTGTTGCTTAATCCTAAACATCTATTCCATACATTTAGCATCTTGATTTAAAGCTATTGAAATGTTTTTCCTTAATCATAAACATTCATTCCATATTTCTTTGTTATTTTTTCGTAAAAAAAAAAAAGATTTGTTGCTTAATCATAAACACTTATTACATACATTCCATAAACAAACTATAATATCAACCAAATCAATAAATCAAACAAAAAATAACAAGATAAAATTTGAATAAAAGGAAAGTTAGCTACTTATTTGAATAAAAATAAAAAGCTAGTGTTGTTTAGGAAAATACCTATAAGTAGAAGTTCAACTTTTGTTTGTGTGTTCTTCGGTGGAGAAATCTTGTGCAACTCAGTGTTGAGATATTCTGCTACTCAATCAACCAAGTATATGAATTACTGTTGGGGATTCATATGACTCATATTTTTTGTAATTAAAGCAACTACCTACCTTAAATCCCATTATTAAGTACCAAGTAGGTATACCAACTAAAAGCTTTCAACATTAAATTTGTGGAGGGAACAAGTCTATCTATTGCTGGAACAAACATAACAGGCATTTGGAACAACTGTTTTTGGTCTCAAGAACAAAGTTGTGTTGGGGACTAGATATGACTGAGACTTATTTAATGTATTTAAAAGAACTACCTACCCATAATAAATTCACTCGTACTTATACATCAAAAGTCAAATTTGCTGATATTCATATTGTAAAAGATTTTATACATAAATGTAAATCATGATCATCACACAAATCAATCTACGGAGAACAACTATTTGTAACCTAGAACATTTGTTTCCCACCACAGAACAAACATTTAAAATGGAACAATATTTCATGGCATAGAACAATCGTTCCTGATCAAGGAACAAGCATCACATGAGAACCGGCCATAGCAGGTTTTCCTCGCATTTATTGCGCGTCAGACAGCAACAGTACACGTCAGTCAGCCATCACTTCATCCCAGCTTTTCCTTTCTCCACCATTCACAGCTTGACAAGTGGCAAAGTGATTTGGGGTATATACACCCAAAATCACCAAACGTACCAAAGTTTGCTCCGCCACAAATGCATTCTTCATTTGGAGGACAAAAATTAAAAGAGTTTATCTTGGGCCTGTTTGGAATATTTTCTTTACATGCGCATGTGAGACTAAACTTGCCAGAGATACACAAAACGCATATATTTGCACATTTGAATTTTAAGCAATCTGGCTCATTTTAACTGAAGTCCAGAAATGCTTTTGTCCAATCCTGATGCACAAAGTAAATTTGGAATTTCATGATCTATTTTTAATTTGGGTATTACTTGGGACACAACTATTTACACAATTTTTTCGACACAACCTAATAAATGTGTCTATCTCTCTCCTGTGATGTCTCTCCTGTGATGTCACTGACATAACATGAGAGAGATAGACACATTTATTAGGTTGTGTCCTAGTGTCTTTGGGTGTATCCCGATCTTTATTCCTTTTAAATTTTCATGGTACTCCTGTGATTAGGACTGCTTTTGCCTAAAACCAAAGCCATTGTCAATCCAAATGGGCCATTAACGATAAACCCTTAGATCTAATCCCAATTTGGAATTTATAGGTTATAGGACATATATATATAGTGGGGTATATATATATTTATTTTGTGTGTGTGTGTGTGGGGGGGGGGGGGGGGGGGGGGGGGTAGGGTGTGCGTGGGTGGTTGGTTTGGTAAAAGGGGGTATATCAAAATTGGCATATAATAGAGCCATTAAATCTAGAACATAGTTCCCTAAAAAAAAAAAAAAAAAATCTAGAACATAGTTTTGTGTACAAAGTCAATATTTTATTGAAGTTCGGTGCTTAAAACTCCTCTAATAATTAGTTTGTGTGTAGTGCATGAAATGAATAGTATGTTCTATCAGTCACCCATATTCATTCATTATATATGTGATACAACTTGGAAGCAATTAATAATTTAATAGAACAAAAAGTGAAGCAAACTTGGCAGCTTATTATACACCAAAACCCCCTCGGGAGAAAAAAAAAAAAAAAAAGAGGGGGGGAGGGGGGGGGGGGGGGGGGAGCGGAAAGGCTAGCCTAGTCTCTCTCTCTCACACACACATTAAACTAACTTGTTAACCATGTTGGGTAACAATGAGCCTAAGAACACCATGCATTGATGGGTGTTCAAAGGTCAGACAAGATCAAAGACAATTAGCCGATAATTATGGAACACCACTATACATTGGCTAGAAAAAAACCAGGCATTTGTAGACAACATGCACTCTTACTATAAGGACTATTGTACAATCACATCACAAAGCAATACACACACACACACATCATTTGAGATACGAGGGGCAGATATTTTTAACTGATCAAAGACCCCAATTTGAACACTGTATCAATTCCATCAGCAGTGTTATTTTGTTGCCACCAAAGCTGTGCATATCTTCCTGCCTTTGACAAGAGATCATCACGCTGTCCTTGCTCCACCACCTTCCTATTCTCAAGGATTGATCTGAAAAACATAATGTGAAATTCAAGAACACAAGCCATATATATGTGTAGGGTATGTTATCCAGGGGGTCCTGATTGACACGGACACGACAATAATAGTACTTAAAAACATGAATTTTGTAGCAAAAGTAATATCATTAGACATTTCAATAGATTATTGCAAACTTATACAAGTACGCTAGTAGCTAATATGTTTATTGGGGTGTATCTAATCAGAAGTGTCGAACACATTCCACACCCTTTGTTTGACTGTACGACACGGGTACTTCAACCTATTACCTATTAAGAAGAGTGATAATCATGTAGGCATTATATACATTCACAACTGGAGGAGTCTCTGCCACCTTATTAAAACGAGGGAAATGCAGTAACTTCGCACTAAGCGTACTAAAGTAATTTCAATTATAGGCCATTTGTGAAATTGCTTTAGCACCCTAATGTCATTAGCATGGACTTCTTGTCCAATTTTAGATTGGGTAGTTTATCCATGAAGAAGGTCAGCATTCATCACACGCGCGCACACACACATATGTATATATAGCGCGGGGGGGTGGGGGGTGGGGTGGTGTCCAAAAATTCTCGAGGTGTTCCACTGTCCCTTTGAAGTAGACATGACCACTTCACCCATTGCAAAGCACAGTAAATCAAAGTAGAATTCTCCGAAACCCATTGCACTCACCCCATCAAAAGAAAGGAGGGGACAGGGAAAGAGCACGAGAAACGAACTCTAAACTTAGAAAGGTAAACAAACAAAACCTCTTATGTTAATTGGAGAAAAATGAAGTTGTTATTGACAAGAAAACGAGGGAGATTGAGAAAACAAGAGAATAGGCAGACGTTTATTTAAACAAGTAGGGGGCAAAAATTCTTGGACGCTGTTTATCTATGACTCCTCAAAGCAAGAAAGGGCCCACGGGCCACTAACCTGAGGTGGCAATGGTAGAGATGGCGAAGCTACAAAATGTTTCCGTGCTATCTCTGTGGCACAGATATGACACGATCTAGACACAAAAGGCTAATCCTTAAAACGCATGCAAGATATGGACACGGTTGGGATACGGCGAATAAAAGACTATATTCCTTAATTAAATATACCATACACAGTTCACTCGTGTTTTCTGAATTCTCAAATAAACCAATTACTTATCTCTCATTCCATTATTTTTAGTTTCAGACTTTTCAAAAAGATCACCACGTGGTGTCCACTCCCGTGTTGAGTCGTGTCGGCTGCGTGTTGGGTGTTAAAAAAAAATCAAGGCAATAATAATAATAATAATAATAATTATTATTATTATTATTATTTTTTTTTTTTTGTGTGTGTGACAATTGTAAGCACGTCTCCAACGAGTGTCAGTGTCCGATACGGTCAAACTGAATTGTCTTTGCTTAATTGTGTGTAATCCTTGTGATTACATGAGGTACGTTTCTAAAAATCCCTGAACTTACCAGTGAAAGCATACAACAATTATCCATGAAAGATTCAGAGAAAAAATATCCTCAGTGAAACCTTAGTAAATCCAAATAACAGGGATGTATATGTTCCACCAAGAACACTTACCTCATCACATTGCATCGCAGTCGTAAGTCTATGAGCGATAAAGCCTGAAGTTCGATTATTTGCAAGGGACTTCAAAGTACTTGGAATCTCTGCTTAGGTTGTGTCATCAAGTGCACTTGTGGCTTCGTCGCAAAGCCCGAGAAACACACCGAATTTTTCTTTAAAAATACATGTAATTCTTTTTACTAGGATGAAGAATTGAATAGATGTCTCAACTTTTTTGGTTTGGTAAAAAATCAGTGAGTGTTTTATGAGCAAAACTGTATACAATGGCACAAAGGTGAACACCAACTCAATTCAAACATCCCTAACAGCACAAAAAGTCAAAAACTGAGCCTAATGCATATTGAAGATTGTTTCCACTGCACTATTTGTGCCCCCATTGGTGACAAGAATTGGCTATTGACCCGATGCATCCTTCTCCTAATTTTGGGGCAGAGCATGAGGAAGCAAGATTACATTACAGAAGGAGATTCTAACACAGTGGACTAAAACTAGATACAAGAATTTAAACTTGAATAAAACAAGAAGAATATGAAGTAATATACCGATACCCAGAAACAACTCAGAAAGCAATCAAGCTGTTATTAATTGAGTATCCTCAAGGAGTGGAAGTCAAAAAAGTGTGGTACCGGAAAATTAGAATGTATAAGGAAGCAATGGCAAAGTTGCTTATGGAGAATTGTAAAAACAACTGAATTTTTTAGGCCAGGGATAAAGTGTGTTTGGAATGATATTTCTGGAATGCACTCTCACCAATTGTGATTACAATATTACACCATCCCCTTCATTTTCAACTTTTTTCTTAAAGATGCATTCTAGTATAATGTTGACCTTTCAAAAGAGCAAGACTAACTTGCTTTTGCTTTTAAGTTAGAGATGTTATATGAGGATATAAGTTGGGGGTTGATGTAACCCCATGCTTCCCAACTTCTATAACAAATAACCCACTCTATCATATTTCTATCTCCATCTCTACCCTCTTCTGCTTTTTCTCTCTTTGGATCTAAAGTGTTAATAGGATAATATTGTAAAAAGTGTAATGTTATAGTGTCCCACTTCGGTTAGATTGTAAAAGTATAGCTAGTAGCTAAGCCTACATATATTAGGCTTTTGTAATCTTTTTTAATTTTATTCAATATATCATTTCTTTTCCATTTACATGGTATCAGAGCAACGATCGTGGGATTGCTCATCTCTGTGCCAATCCAATGTTAAGGATTGAGAGTATCTTGTCTTTGAACTTTCTCGGAAGGTATGAGAGTTGTTCTTGTCATCCACCAAACCCTAAGTCAGCTGCAACCCACCTACACCAAACCCTAAAACAGCCGTAGCCCACATACACCAAACCCTAGCCGCAGCTTTCGCCTGAGCTACATCACCTCCGGCGACCCTCGCCTGAGACCTGCAAACCTTTGGCGACCCTTGTCTTGCTCTGGCGACCACCCAGCAACCTCCGGCAACCCTTCCTGTGCTTCGGCGACCTGCTATCTTCAGATCTGGTCTTGTTTGGTTTAGTTTTTTGGCTTTATCTGTGTTCAGATTTGTGATCTACCTTCTCCATGGAGTCCAAAGATCTTCCTCAACAAATTACTAGAAAGTTGAATGGTTCCAACTTCCTTCAGTGGTCTAGGGCTATCAATATTGCTCTTACTGGCTTAGGCTTTGATGATCACCTTACTGAGTCTTCTCCCACCACCGACGACAAGGCCATCAAGACATGGAAACAAATGGATGCCCAAATCTTTACTTTATTTTGGAACTCCATGGAACCACACCTTGCGGATATGTGTGGTCACTTGGGCATATGTAAGGATATTTGGGACGATGCTCATCTCTTATTTTTCAGCGATCTCACTCGGATGTATGATCTCCCATCCCAGTATTTTCAGTTGCAGCAAAGTGATCTTTCATTTACTGAGTATTTTGCCTCCTTTAAACGATTAGTTGAAGAATTGAATGATGTTCTTCCTATTACTACTGATGCAAAGAAACAACAGGAACAGCGAGAGCAAATGGCCGTAATGAAATTTCTTCCTGGCTTAAAAATTGATTTTTGAGCCTGTTCGGTCCCAGATTTTAGGGGGTGCCTCTTTGCCTTCTCTTGCTGAGACATACCAGGGTGTTCTCTAGAGCATGTCTCGTGATCAGAGTTCTAATTCTTCTGTTAATGATCATTCTGCCTTAGTTACTCAGGCTCTACCACCTACTGCTGATCGGGGTGACAGTAATACCCGTCGTGGCCTGGTGGTTATCGTGGTGGACGTTGTGGTCGTGGTCATGGTGGTCGTCCTCATTGCACCAATTGTGATTAGGACGGTTATTATAAGGAAACATGTTGGGATCTTATTGGCCGTCCTGCACAGTTTGTCGATGCTGCTGTTACTACTCCTGGTGATACTCATCCTCCTGCTCCAGTTGTGGTTGATCATTTTTTGGTTTCTCGGGACGAGTATACTCAGTTCCTACAGTTTCAGGCACCTCAGCAGACATCTTCTCCTAGTACTAGTCTTGTTCAGAAAAGTACATCCACTGCTTGTCTTACCTCTCGTTTTGCTCCTTGGGTAATTGATTTTGGAGCAACTGATCATCCCACAGATATATCGACCTTGTTTTCATCTCTTGAAAAACCATTCTCATTGCTCCCGATTACATTAGCTGATGGTTCCTCTATTTCTGTCGAAGGAATATGGAATGTCTCCTTGTCTTCATCCTTGTCTTTATCTTCTGCCCTTTACATACCTCGGTCTCCTTTTAATTTAATTTATGTTACCAAATTGACAAAGAATCTTAATGCTTGTGTCTCTTTTTTTCCTGATTCTGTTCTTATTCAGGATTTGACAACTCGGAAGAAGATTGGCGTCGGGCATGAATCCAATGGTTTCTACTATTTTGATGGTTCATCTCCACCATCCACTTCTCCCACTGGTTGTTCAGTGTCTCCTCACCAAATTCATTGTCGCCTTGGACATCCTTCCTTGGCCAACTTGAAGCTACTAGTACCTAGTTTGAGTCATTTGTTTGTTTTAGAGTATGAGTCGTGTCAGTTGGGGAAGCATCACCGTGTCCAATTTGCTCCTCGAGTCAATAAAAGAGTGTCTTGTCCATTTCAATTAGTACATTCAGATGTTTGGGGTCCACACCGTATAACCTCTTTTAAGTGGTATAGCAACTGTTGGAATGGCTGATTTTATGATGACATGATTTTTATCTTTATTGGTCATGTTGACCATCTTTATTGTCGTTAATTCTCTTTTATTTCATTTTTAATGCCATTCATTTTATTCTCTCTTTGTAAAGCTATATATACATGGGGATGAATATGAATAAATGACCATCTTCCCTTTTTTCAAGTTGGTATCAGATCCTAACTCGATTTTGGCACTCTCTCCCCATTTCCACCTTCGGTGGGTGACGACCTGTCACCAGCCGGTCCTCGCTTTGCTTTCGGCTTTAAGACTTAGTTCAAAGATCTTCTCTACGCCAACTTCACTCTTCCCTTACGGGTGCCGTTCAACCCTCGGTCAGCCATGTCCAGCCCTCGGTCAGCCCCTTCAGACCTTACCCAACCCTAGGCCAGCCCCATTCGGGTCTTGCCCAGCCTTCAGCTAGTCCTTTGAGGGGGAATGGTGGAGTAAATTATGGTGGCTTGAACTTTCAAGATTTTGGTCTATTGTTGCAACCATTATTACTTGGTTTTGAACAAGATGTTTGCTTTTCTGGTGATTTACTATGGATGATCATTCCCACAGCCTCACTCTCTATTGGTGGATGGTGTTTCCCACTCCTGCCAACTTTCATGAACAGTCTTGTTGTAACCTTATTGTTCCAAACTTCTGTGGTTTGTTTCCAACTTTAGTTTGCGGGGGAGTGTTGGAATGACTAATTTTATGATGACATGATTCTTAATGATATTTGGGTAAGCTATGATCGCCATCATCAAGCCACCATTCGTCTCTGGAATCACATCTAATTCCAAATGTTCCATTTCTTTGACCAATTCCTTTTTCTTGGGTAGCTCGTCGGCTAAATTCCTTTTCGTCTTCCGACTTAAAGCGTCGACTACTAGATTAGCCTTCCCCGGATGATACTCAATCTAAAGATCGTAATCCTTCATCAACTCCAACCATCTTTTCTGTCTCATATTCAAATCCCATTGGGTGAAAATGTATTTCAAACTCTTGTGATCCGTAAAGATCTCACACTTTTCTCCGTATAAATAGTGTCTCCAAATCTTCAAAGCATAGATCAACACGAAGTTTAAAAATTTATAAAAAAAAAAAAAAAAAAACTTCGGTTGAATTTGAACACGAAGTTTCGAACCGAACCCGAACTTAAATTTCAAAACCGAACTATATTTTTGAAGTTTATTTCAGTTCGGATTTCGGTATCGAAATTCCCAATCCGAACCGAAGCTTTCGGTTTGAAACTGAAACGACTGTTTGCCCACTCCTGACAAAAACTGATTGTATATACAACTAAAAAGTTTTCTACATCTTCCAAGCCTGTTTATTACTGATAATTTTCATATTGGACTTCCTATGAATCACGAGTGCTTCAAAAATGGTGCTGCACACGCACTCAGTGTGTAGGGAGTGCTTTAGTGCGCCTTAGTGCTTTTGTTGTGCTTTTGTTCAAGATTTTGTTAACGTTTAATATTAATTTACTTGCTTGTAGTTTTGTTGATAGTTGAATTATATTGTTTAAAATTAAGCAACTAATTTATGTGCATTTTGTGTCTTAATTAGAAAAAAAAAATAGTGGTAGAATAGTTTGTATATAGTATAATAGTAATATATAGATGCTATATAAAATAGATTTTTAGTATTTTTATATAAGTACCCCACCGCACTTGCACTCTTGATTTTAAAAAAAAAATTATCAAACTTTTCACACTCACGTCCTTGCATCCGCACTGATACTTCCATGACCTCTGTTCTAACGGCCTTGGTGACCCTAGACCACTCCCACAAAGTTTCATCATGGTTGTCCTGTGAGTCCATCACTCTTTACTTCTCAAGGTTTATTTATAATGGTATTTTTTACAATTTAAAAAATAAATAAATAATAGGGCTTGTTTTGTGTGTTTTAATGTGTGGATATGATATGGAGTTTTTTCTTTGAGTAAGGATTGGGACACATTCAAAGACATAACTTTTGCGACACAACCCAAAAGATGTGTCTATATATCTCTTGTGATGTCATTGGACCCCATAGTGACGCAGGAAAGAGATAAACACATCTCTTAGGTTGTGTCCAAAAAGTTGTGTCTTTGTGTGTGTCCAAGTATTACCCTTTTTCCTTTATCCAAATATATACACACACACACACATATAAGGAGGAGATTTAGGGAATTGCTATGTACACCCGTATATTTGCTATGTACACCCAAATTCCTTTATTTTAATCATTTTTCTTCTAAATATTCTCACTTTTATAAAGGTGAGCGGTGTACATAGCAAAATCAGCGGTGTATATAGTAATTCCCGAGATTTAAGTGCACTGACTTTTTTGCCTAAAAATCCTGCGGGCAGCCCACAAATTTTTTTAGACGAAAAAGTCAGTGCACTTAAGATCCTATCCCTACATATCTATAATCTATAATATATATAAGTGCACCGATGACCTTAAGTGTTTTGAACTTTTATCAATCGGTGCACTTCTACTTAACTAATATTTTTTAGAGTTTTATTAAGTTTAGTATGCCATTTTTTTTTTGGCATGTCCATAAGAGTCCTACAATAATACAATTTTGTTTCACTATTATATATTACTTTTGGGTATAGGTAGAATTTCAGTTAGACCTAATAAAGTTCTAAAACATACAAAATTGAGGACGGTTTGATATGAGAAAAATAACGAGCCTTATTTGTGTTTTATAAGACCTAATGTTTTTGAATGAGTCCTATTACTACTATAATTGGTATGCGTTAAAATGATTAAAAGTCTTACCATGACTATAATTCATACTGTTAACTTAAATGTAAAGAAAAACAAAACAGTCCTAACACTAATGTGGTTACTTCCTATTGGTTTCACTTAATCTTGCTGAAAACATAAAATATAAAATAAAATACTGAGTCCTAATACATTTAATTCATTAGATTAGTTTCAATACTACTATTATAGGATGCAAATTGCAATTGTTTACGTGATTACAAAGTTTTAGAACTTTGTGCGAAAATGATTTTCGTGCAGAAAACTTCAGGTATGCGGTTATTGTTTATTTGTTTTTTTTTTTTTTTTGGATTTTATCAAATTGGTGCATGAAAATATGTGAAATTGTGATACATGTTCATTGTCACTTAGATTACACCCAAATTTTAGTTTGCAACCGAAAGATTGAATTAGAATAATGCTATGCTGTTCAAATTTGAATCTCAACTTCTTTTCCAAATGACTTAACAGTCGTACCACATGCCGTGATAGTGAGTGGTGGTAGGACATATCACTGCCTACTGTACATTCAACAAAGCTTTTGAAAACCAAATTTGGAAAGCGTAGCATTACTCATCGAGTTATAGTTAGTGAGTAGGATGTCACACCCCGATTTTTTTGGACAACCAAATATTCAATCCAGAGCCTGTATCCGGACTAATATTCAATTACCAAAAATCACGAGAGTGACACCCTCACACAAGCTAAATGATAATTTATTGAAAACAGTATTTAATACTCATTAAATAAAGACATGTGATCTTGTGTTTTTAAAAAAAAACTCTTTATTAATAAACCTGTATTCCCAAACATCCATTTCATTATAAAAGAACTAAAGTTCCATTATAAATATTATATCATTTTTCAATTTAAAAAAAAAACATCATTTTCATAAATAAAATGTCCACATACAGAGTTCAGCGGAAAAAAAAAAAAAAGAATAAAATCTATACATCCTTTGGTCAGAGTAACTAAAACGTTCCCATTACTCAATATACAATACATGTTATAATAATCCAAATACGGCCCACAATGCCTAAAATAAATAAATAAATAAAAATACAACCAAATACAAACTACACTTCTACACAACTGCAACTCCAAGACATCAAAAGCTCCACAGGAAATGTCCAAATACTAAACCTGCACAAGTGCATTCAACTACGTTTCATATAGAAACGCCCCCGAAATTATTACTTATCATTACTTATCATAGTTCCCAATTATTACTTATCATTCGTATTATCCCAATAATTGTGAATTTCACGTTTATCACATAGTTCCGTCTCATCATAGTCTAATCACATCTCTAACTTTTAGATGCATTCTGATTTCTTACAATAAAGGGTTTTATCAATTAACCCATAATAATCTTCCCTCAATAATTTCCAATCAAATTACAACATCCCCAATATACTATTCAACGTATCTAATTTACTCATTGTTATCAAAATGACCACAAAATAAGGTCAGTTATTTCAGGTACAATAACCTCAACCCAACATTCAATATCAACCTACAAGAAACACATAATAAAAAATTCACATTCTCATATCGTAAAGTATTATAACAATCGTTCCACAATATTTTCATCGGACTCAACGTTAATGACTATCAACCCTTTTTTTTTTATTGCTCAACATTATATGAGAATTCATGTATCTATAAGTAATTTTCGTTAAGTCAAACGAATGAATAAAAAAAAACACAACTAATCATATTTCTCCAATGTCGTACATTTTAATATACTAAAAACTGCTACTGAAATCTTCAATTTCTGCCCAAACGGTGCAGAATCATGAAAAATACCATTAGACAAAAAGTGTGCAGAATCGCGTTTCCTACAGGCCTGCGCGGACAGAATTCCATAAATCTAAGTCATGGTTTTATAATATTTTTTCAAAGTTTCTGCCACTATTAAAATAAATATAAAACGAATTTTCTATTATTTATTCATTATCAAAATTATTCCCCTTTGAGTATTCATCAAATTAACTATCCACATGATCTATCCAAGTACACCGAGATCACAATCATAAAATCACACGAAGAAAATAAATATTTATATCATTCAATAATAACAAATGGGGATCCACACACAATTTAACACCAACCACAAAATTAATAAGAACTATTTGGATTCTCTTGCACACACACACACACACATATATATATATATACATACATGTATATATATATACCCAAATATAAATTTTAACTCACCTAGTTCAATCCAAAATTGACAACCACGAATGCTCCGCGATTCCCCACGTGACCACGAATCCGGAATCCTTCTCCTTTCTCCTCCCTTTTCTTCTTCTTCTTCTTCTTCTTCTTCTTCTTCTTCTCTCCCTCTCTCTCTCTCTCTCTCTCTCACACACACACACACACACACCCACACGTCTGTTCTTTGTTTTGGGTGGCTAGGGTTTTTAATATAAGATATATGTACACTACACACACAACACATGTCAATAAAACACACAAAAATATATAAATCCCGTTTTTCTTCTTGTGGGCTCACAAAAGAGACCTATATGAGGCCAGAATGCAGTACAAAGTGTTAAAATGAGTAGCCCAGTGGGTACCCATGACCCCGGTACTAAGTTTTAATGTTAATTACATTATTTAACACATTCGCGGGCTTGTAAACACTATATAACAAAAATACATATCAACCCTTCATTTTATTTTTTTAACAAATATAAATTAATAAAATATAACTTTCAAACTAAACGCGCTCACTCATGATTTAATTTATATGTCCACCAAATACTTAAAATTTTCCAAACACATGTCTTACATAGGCACACTCATATAATATTGCTAACTGAAAATAATAATTAAAATAATTATTTACATATAAAGTTTAGGGTTGTTACATTCTACCCTCCTTAAAGAAATTTCGTCCCGAAATTTTGGGGTGCAACAAATACAGATAATTAATATGCATGACGTTAAACACACAATGAAAGCAATCCAACATCGAAGTGTCGCTATCGTTTAACTCCCGACAGTAATGAGACCTGGTACATCGAGCGAATAATCCAAACAAGGAAACACTCATGTATATACCCATAGTCTCATATAGTAGCTTGTTAAATTTTAACAGACACACAAGACACAACACCAGTAAGGTAAAGCACATAATTTCACATAAAATACTAGATATTAACCATTTATTAAAAGCAACAATTGATTAATTTCACAAAGATATGACTACGTGTATGCACATGTTCCCCTCTTACTGTGTCCCGCACAACACTTCATCGGGATATCCAATACTTACTTACCGCTCCAACCACATCTGAGAAATATTTACTGGCACTGAAGAGAAATATATCCTTGTCTGGTAATAATCAGAGTAATAATCAGAAATCAAGAAAATCCGTAATAATAGACGGTTGTACAGAACACCCATAGAGAATATGGCAGATTCGCCGATAGTATAAGAAGTCCAAATGCCCAATAAATGAAGTCCAATAATCAACTCAGTAGATAATAAAAGGGACAATAGAAATCCTGCTAATAAAATAATAAGTCTTCTGAGAATATCCAAATGCCCAATAAATGAAGTCCAATAATCAACTCAGTAGATAATAAAAGGGACAATAGAAATCCTGCTGATAAAATAATAAGTCTTCTGAGAATAAGAGAATCCCGATACTCCAATAGAATAATACCCTTCTGAATGTTAAGTTGATACTGCCAGATAATAATAACTCGAAGAAGATATTCCAGTACTACTCCTGAAGTCAACCGCCTGACGAAGAAAATTACATCTCCCCTCTACCATTTCATCCCATGACAATTAAAATGATGCATGCTCTACTAATCAATATTAAATAACGTTACCAACGCTCCTAATATGGTATACATTTAAAATCAACTAAATTTTATATATATATATATATATATATATATTTTAATAATAGGTACACATCTGTAGTTAACTTTTACATAAGTAAACACATAGACACACATGACCCAAACCCAATAAATCGCAAACCTATAACTCTGACCAACTCCTTACTCCACATTCCGAGGATCACCTAGACTCGCTAAGCTAACCTTAAGCTCTGATACCAAACTGTCACACCCCGATTTTTTTGGACAACCAAATATTCAATCCAGAGCCTGTATCCGGACTAATATTCAATTACCAAAAATCACGAGAGTGACACCCTCACACAAGCTAAATGATAATTTATTGAAAACAGTATTTAATACTCATTAAATAAAGACATGTGATCTTGTGTTTTTAAAAAAAAACTCTTTATTAATAAACCTGTATTCCCAAACATCCATTTCATTATAAAAGAACTAAAGTTCCATTATAAATATTATATCATTTTTCAATTTAAAAAAAAACATCATTTTCATAAATAAAATGTCCACATACAGAGTTCAGCGGAAAAAAAAAAATAAGAATAAAATCTATACATCCTTTGGTCAGAGTAACTAAAACGTTCCCAATACTCAATATACAATACATGTTATAATAATCCAAATACGGCCCACAATGCCTAAAATAAATAAATAAATGAAAATACAACCAAATACAAACTACACTTCTACACAACTGCAACTCCAAGACATCAAAAGCTCCACAGGAAATGTCCAAATACTAAACCTGCACAAGTGCATTCAACTACGTTTCATATAGAAACGCCCCCGAATGCATAACACACTCGGGTCAGTCACATGACTGGTATGAGTTAAACAAAACAACAAGTCTTAGGGATCCAACTTGAGCCCGTAGACAACAAATTATACTACAGTACTCTTGGGTCAAGACAGGTAGTTCCACACACATATCTGGACAATAGAGTAGTTTCCATTTATGTGGTGGCAAGTAGTTTCTTGCCCAAAATCCAAAGGTACTACGAGTTTCATACTTACCCATTACTTATGGTGAGCCAAACCTGTAATACGTTAGTGGGCCCACCATCCTGCAAATTGAATGATCATAAACCAAGCAAACAATTCCGTCTACAAACCGTCCACATTCTAACTCAAACGTCGCATTCATTTTTTCACGCTTATCAGTCTTATGAAATAATCCCTTTTCATTATTTAGTAGCCTTTAATTTATCTTTGTGTTCCCTAGGTTCACCCCTTGGCCACCCTCCATGGTACAACCCACACATATATCCCATGTGTGCCCGGACATATTACCAACACCCACTCTGGTGCTAGTTTGGTTGGGGTATCAACCAAACCAGGTATACACAACAGACGGTTGGTCAATATGCCTAGACGTCTATACAATATAAGCCGAGCATAAGGCTTAGGCCAGCTTGATCACGAAGCCACTGGCAAAGGGTACACTCAGCAAGTCGAGCTACCAAAAAAAACATATCACACAACGGGGAGCGGTGAACACTAAAGAACTATGTTGCAATTATTACTTATCATTCGTATTATCCCAATAATTGTGAATTTCACGTTTATCACATAGTTCCGTCTCATCATAGTCTAATCACATCTCTAACTTTTAGATGCATTCTGATTTCTTACAATAAAGGGTTTTATCAATTAACCCATAATAATCTTCCCTCAATAATTTCCAATCAAATTACAACATCCCCAATATATTATTCAACGTATCTAATTTACTCATTGTTATCAAAATGACCACAAAATAAGGTCAGTTATTTCAGGTACAATAACCTCAACCCAACATTCAATATCAACCTACAAGAAACACATAATAAAAAATTCACATTCTCATATCGTAAAGTATTATAACAATCGTTCCACAATATTTTCATCGGACTCAACATTAATGACTATCAACCCTTTTTTTTTATTGCTCAATATTATATGAGAATTCATGTATCTATAAGTAATTTTCGTTAAGTCAAACGAATGAATAAAAAAAAACACAACTAATCATATTTCTCCAATGTCGTACATTTTAATATACTAAAAACTGCTACTGAAATCTTCAATTTCTGCCCAAACGGTGCAGAATCATGAAAAATACCATTAGACGAAAAGTGTGCAGAATCGCGTTTCCTACAGGCCAGCGCGGACAGAATTCCATAAATCTAAGTCATGGTTTTATAATATTTTTTCAAAGTTTCTGCCACTGTTAAAATAAATATAAAACGAATTTTCTATTATTTATTCATTATCAAAATTATTCCCCTTTGTGTATTCATCAAATTAACTATCCACATGATCTATCCAAGTACACCGAGATCACAATCATAAAATCACACGAAGAAAATAAATATTTATATCATTCAATAATAACGAATGGGGATCCACACACAATTTAACACCAACCACAAAATTAATAAGAACTATTTGGATTCTCTTGCACACACACACACACACATATATATATATACATACGTGTATATATATATATATACCCAAATATAAATTTTAACTCACCTAGTTCAATCCAAAATTGACAACCACGAATGCTCCGCGATTCCCCACGTGACCACGAATCCGGAATCCTTCTCCTTTCTCCTCCCTTTTCTTCTTCTTCTTCTTCTTCTTCTTCTCTCCCCCCCCCCCCCCCCCCCCCCCCCCCCCCTCTCTCTCTCTCTCTCTCTCTCTCACACACACACACACACATACACACCCACACGTCTGTTCTTTCTTTTGGGTGGCTAGGGTTTTTAATATAAGATATATGTACACTACACACACAACACATGTCAATAAAACACACAAAAATATATAAATCCTGTTTTTCTTCTTGTGGGCTCACAAAAGAGACCTATATGAGGCCAGAATGCAGTACAAAGTGTTAAAATGAGTAGCCCAATGGGTACCCATGACCCCGGTACTAAGTTTTAATGTTAATTACATTATTTAACACATTCGCGGGCTTGTAAACACTATATAACAAAAATACATATCAACCCTTCATTTTATTTTTTTAACAAATATAAATTAATAAAATATAACTTTCAAACTAAACTCGCTCACTCATGATTTAATTTATATGTCCACCAAACACTTAAAATTTTCCAAACACATGTCTTACATAGGCACACTCATATAATATTGCTAACTGAAAATAATAATTAAAATAATTATTTACATATAAATTTTAGGGTTGTTACATAGGACTAATTGTAAGTGAAGAAAAAATATTTCAACAAGTATTTGAGTCCCTAGGAGCTGTTTAATTTTATATATATCTTATTTCATCTAATATTGCATAGAGATTTTATTTCAAAATTCACAAGTGACTCAAAACGTCCAAATTTTGTCCAAAATGATGTCCTATGAAAGGAACGAAAATTATATGTCTGTAAGTTAGCTAACATCGATTTCCATGTTCATATTTGTTTCACATTCCAATTAGTTTTTTGCATATTGTTTTTATTTTATTTTTTTTACTGGACTTTATGGAAAAGTTAATATCAATTTGGGTCATTATTAGGTGGGGTTACAAATATTAATTTTCTTTTAATATTATTTCAAAAAAGATACGTCAATTAAATTTATGATTTTATTTTACTATATTTCCTCTATCACGCCTTATTATAAAATTTTTAAGTAAAGTACTCAAACACTTCCTAATTGTTTGCTTTAACTACGTCTTAATTTTGTTCGAAAAAATTCTCACAATTTTGAATATGTTCCGTTCTTGCTACTTATATGGTCATATACATGAGCTTATTTTTTCATTAAGTTTTTGTAGCGTTTGATTGAGCTGCATAATTATTCTGTATGACCTTATAAATACATCATTTTTAAGTTAATATTTTATAACATAAATATCTATTGCTATTTAAGTCAACTATACTGTTTAGATATCAGAGGTATGGTAGTTTACATTTGATATTATGAATTTTATTATCAGTATTTTTTTTAGATACCAACAAATTGAAGGATCAAAAGACTAAACACGTGTGTCGAATCTATTAAGTAATCAATCTACCTTAGGGGTAAAGATTGTGACACACCCATTCACACAACTTTTGGGACACAGCCCAAAAGATGTGTCTATCTCTCTCCTATGATGTCATTGGACCCCATAATGACACAAGAGAATGACATCATAGGAGAGAGATAGACACATCTTTTGGGTTGTGTCTTTGTAGTTTGCCCCTTGCGTCAGTTTGGTCCCTGTAATTTAAAAAGTGTCACTCTAGTCCCTGTAGTTTCGTAAGTGTGGCAAATAAGTTCAATTAGCCCTTTAGCGACAAATAATTTTATCACTAAAAGAAACAATTTGTAGCAAAAAGTGTTCAAGGAACTAAATGACATGCTTATGAAACTACAGGGGCTAAAGTGACACTTTTTAAACTACAGGGACCAAATTGACACAAAGAACAAACTACAAGGGTGTAAAATATAGTTAAGTCTTTTTCCAATTTGTAGCTAATCCATGCAACAAACTAAAAAACAACATAGTGATTTGATCGGGGGTGAAGTAGCTGGTTTGCAACGTGACGTGCAAAGGTCAGTTTTTTATAAGTTAGCATCTGACACTTTTTAATATGGGTCGCATATCAACTACCAACTCCATATATTCCATAAAATCCCTTCCATTGTAGCAGAAGTACTGGACGACTGCCTTATATTGGCACAATATGCAAAATTTATGTCAGACTTGTGTTTATTAGTCAATGCATTCATATATATATATATATATATATATACGCGACATGAGTTGGGGTGTGTATATATTTATCTATATATATAGGGTGGAGCTAAATTTTCTATATGACCTTATACATACATCATTTTTTAAGTCAATATTTTATAACATAAATATCTATTGCTATTTAAGTCAATTATATTGTTTAGATATTAGAGATATGGTAGTTTATATTTAGTCCTTACAATTTCATTTTATGTTTCACACAGTCCATTCATTGAATTTTCTTACAAATTTTCACAAATGTAGATTCAATATAGGGGTCTATTTTTTTTTTAAATGAGTTAATTTCACATAACAGAAAAGCTCATTGAACAATTTTATGAATTTTTTTTTTATACAATTTGATCACAAAAAATGATATCAATTACAAGAGATATATTTTGCACTATATTTGGTAGTTAACTTTATTTGACATTTGATATAAATGTATATTATATATATATATATATATATATGTATAGAAGACAGTTTGTCAAGTTGGAAAAACAGCATGGCAGGATATTTAAGCAGATTAAAACTGTTACTTATTTTTTCCGTGGACCCTAATTTTTAGGATTGGCTCAATGTTGGTTTTGTTTTTATATTGTTTTGTGATTTTGTTTTTTTAAGAGTATTTTTGTACACTCAAATTTTGTTCAGTCAAGTACTCCATTGGGTGAGCATATGGGCCCATCATTTTCATCCCTTAAGTGTGTTGTACTTTCATCAATCGGTAGTCTTTTTACTAAATAAAAAAAGACTAAATTTCTCACAAAAATAGTCATACATTCAATTAAGATAATTCCACTAATTCTATAACATCGTGAACGTACACTCATTTCATGGTTGTGCTCGTATAATGTATTTACAACACTTAACGAACTATTGAATTTGATGAATCTAATATGACTGTTAAAGTTAAACTCTACATATATATTTTTAAGGCTCAATTACAAAATATACTCTTGAATTTTGTTTTTGTTTCGTCCATAAGAGTGCTAAAATAGTACAACTTATTAACAACACATTAAATTTTTTTTTTCCCTTCACAATTGCTACATAGTCAGTGACCCCTTTAAAGAAGAAAAATTGGCTAACGTTCAAGGGCGAAGCTAGGATTTTTATTAGGGGGCTGAGATTGAAAGGGTGTGCATATATACAATGACGGAGGTATACAGAGTTTCAAGGGCAACCCCAAGATGATTTTTTTGTTGGCATATTTATACATATTTATGGGTAATATATACTGGTTTCATATTACCGTTTTTCAATCATAGGAATTGATAGTATTTTGTAATTTGTTAACCTTGACCAATGATAAAACAAATTGGGTTTCCTAAATTGAAAAGTGATAAGAAAAGGTAATAAGACAAATATAGAAGGAGAGCAAACTTACATTTGGGACAAATTATTACACATAAATATTTATTTTTCAAATGAATTATAACTAAAGATCATAAAGAAACTTTAAGAGATTGGAGTGGTGACTCTGTATAACTTAAGTTTTATTACCTTATCACTCGCTCATAGACACATAATTATAGAAATGGTATATAAATTAATTGGTTCTGAATTACATGTTATAGATTATTGTACCAGGTGATGAATGTATTGGCTTTAAAAAAAAGTAGTCACAGACCATGTCACATATCACTAATTAGTGTCTTTTCGTTTTCTTTCTCCTATTTTATATTGTATTAATTTGCATTCTTATGATTATGATGATATAATTGTATATTTCGTGCTTGCAAATAAATATGTTTAACAATTACTCCCTCCGTCCCATTTTGAGAGTCCATTATTCCATTTTGGGATGTCCCAAAATAGTGTCCACTTTCCTGAAATTGATGTACAATTTTTACTTACTTTCCAAAATTATCTCTCCTTGAAATCTACACCAAGACAAAACTAAAAACGTTGTTGTAATGATTAGGGGCAATTGTGGAAAGTAGGTGTAGATTCTTTTTGTCCCCTTAATAAGTTGAGTTCCCAAAGATGGACTCTCAAAATGGGACGGAGGGAGTACTAATTAGTTTTACAAAACAAGGTAAAAAGAACATTTTTAACACTGAAGTGTTTGACATATTTACACAATTTGATTGTGTGAACTATGAATGAGCATATATATGCCTTCATGTGGTACTATCCTTAAATGAAATTATTATTTTTGATTTAAGGAATTATACACAAACTTTCAGGGGATAATGGCATCATAAAGAAATAGGAAAAACTGGTATGCGTCGCTCAATGATGAGGAAAGAAAACTTTATATTCAGAATACTAGAGATGCAAGGAAGAAGAGAAGGGCAGCTGCTAACAATTCAATAGCGGAAGGTGGAAATAATTATCAAACAAATGATGCAAGTGGTAAAAGACAAAGAATCCATTGGCTACTTAGAGCCCAATTAGTGGAATAAAAATCTAAAGGTATTTGGATTATACCTCTTAAATTAACTAGGTTATGCTTTAGACATGTTATCATGCTAATTTTTCAACTTTCCTATCTACAGGGGAAATATTTCTCGATCCCACGTGTTCAAAACCTTATGAGCTACAATCAAAACCATCTTGTGCTTATTGTGGCACAAAAAAAAATTGATTATGAGCCACCAACATTTTGTTGTCAAAAGGGAGAAGTAAAACTAGCTACTGTTGAGATACCAAACGAGTTGTATAATTTATTCACAACTTGCACAGAAGAAGCTCACGAGTTTAGAAGAAATATTCAGGCAAATAACAGCATTTTCTCCTTTACATCTTTTGGAGTTAATCTGGATAAGGAGCTTGCATCAGCAAAAAGAGAAATTTATACATTTCGAGCACAAGGTCAAATTTATCATGATATTCCTTCCCTGATTCCTACAGAAAATGGTCCTTGCTATTTTCAATTATGTTTCTATGATACCCATAATGAGGTCCATAACAAAATGAATAAATTGGAAGGTGCAAATTTGAATGAGAACATAGTAAAGCTGGTCATCAAAGTTCTTAAAGGAAATCTACATGCACAATTCTTACAGAGATTGAAAGATCGTCCTCTGTCTGATGATTTGTAAATTTGTATTAAAAAAGATGTTCGATTGGACCAACGAGTTTATAATGTACCAACAGCTGAACAAGTTGCTACAATATGGATTGAAGGCAATCATTGCAAAGCTCAAATTAAATATTGTAGTACATGCTCATTTAGGTCATAGACATAGAGTGAAACATTATTATAGTTGTTATGATCCCTTATAGTATTCTCTTCTCTTTCCAAAAGGAAAAATTGGATGGCACCTAAATATTCATAAACGAACATCTGACAGTATTGATGCCAACGCGGTTTTGGAGAACGGATCTAGCATACCTAATATCACATCTACTGAAGATATTTTTTATCGAGAGAAACAAGGTAACTAATCGAATTATGTAAGATACACTTTACTTTAAACTCAAATAAATGTTGTTATATTAACATATTTTTCATTAAAATTCGTTCCCAGATATTGGTGAAGAAAATAATGCAAAGGTATCATGTCGACAATACGACTGTTACAAGTTGCAAATAAGGGATTCTGAAAAACCCTTTCTTCTACTAGCTGGAAGGTTATTGCAATAGTTTTTTGTCGATATGTACATAAAGCATGAAACAACTAGGTTGGATTATTACAGGAGGAGGCAATCACATATCAGATCTGAACTTTATCAAGGGATTGTAGATACTGCAACAGCTGGAGAAACTAGAGGCAACCAAGTAGGTCAAAGGATAGTACTTCCTGCCTCTTTTGTTGGAGGCCCAAGAGATATGCGCTGTAGATATCTTGATGCGATGGCATTAGTTCAACGATTTGGAAAACCGGATCTATTCATCACAATGACATGTAATCCAGAGTAGAAAGAGATACTTGATAACCTAAGAGAATGCCAACGTCCACTGGACAGGCCTGATTTGATTTCAAAGTATTTCGTTCTAAGTTCCAAGATCTAAAAGACCAGTTATTTAGGAAAGAAATTTTTGGCAAAGTAGCAGCATATGTTCACATCATTGAATTCCAAAAAAGTGGTTTACTACATGCACACATGTTGATTATATTAAAGCCATAATTCAAAATCTCAGGCCCAGATAAATATGACAAATTTGCGTCTGCAGAAATTCCAGATAAAGAAAAGTAGCCACGTCTATATCAGTTGGTCGTAAAACACATGATGCACGGCCCTTGTGGAGAATTGAATAAAAGCAATGCATGTATGGTACATGGAGAGTGCAAATATCATTACCCTCGACCCTTGTGTGCTAAGACAACATGTGCTAAAGATGAATATCCAATTTACAGAAGGACAAATGGCAAAGTAAAAGTGACAGTTCGCAATAAGGAGCTCAATAATCAATGGGTCGTCCCTTATAATCCGTATCTCCTTACAAGATATAATTGTCATATCAATGTTGAAGTATGCTCTGGTCCAAAAGCAGTTAAATACCTTTACAAGTACATCTACAAGGGACATGATAAAATTTCAGTGCATGTCACGCACAATGATGGTGAAAAAATAGTTGATGAAATAAAACAATTTCAAGATGCAAGATGGGTATCAGCTTAAGAAGCAATATGGAGAATATACGAGTTCAACTTGAATGAGATTCGCCCTGCTGTCATAAACTTGCAGTTACACCTTCCAAATAAGCAGTGTGTGACTTACTGGAATGATCAAAACTTGAGAGATGTTATCAATTCTGATCAAAATTCCAAAGCAATGCTTACAGAATTTTCAGGATGTGTTCCAAGAGTGAATAGGCCAGAGCACTTTTGTATAGTGAATTTCCAGAGCACTTTTGTATAGTGAATTTCCAGAGTACTATGTATGGGATAGTAAAAATAAACGTTGGTATGAAAAAAAGAAAGGGGAAGTAATTGGTGGAATAAATGGAGCAAATCCGGCGAAAGGTGAAAAGATATTATTTAAGAGTACTATTACTTCATGTTAGAGGACCAACATCATATGAAGATTTGTTAACAGTCAACGGTACCAGTTGTAAAACTTTTACAGAATCTGCACAAAAAAGAGGCTTACTTGAATCTGATCAAAGTATTTCAGAGTGCTTAAATGAGGCAACCACCTTCCAAATGCCTCATGCCCTTCGCAGATTGTTTGCAACAATATTGGTTTATTGTGAACTAGATGATGTAAGAAATTATGGGATGATCATTTTGAAGCAATGTCTGAAGATTTTAGATGTGATGATAATTCAATGAAGTTGCAAATTTCAAATACTGTTACAAGTTTGAACTCTTACTCGAAAAGCATGGGTAAAAGTATTGAGAATTATGACCTGCCAAGTATACAACATGAAGCCTCTCACTCGGAACAAAATTATCTAAGAGAAATCAGAGATGAAATGTCAATCAATGTTCATCCAGAAGATTGTTACTCAGACTCAGAGTCAAGTTTAAACATCGAGCAATAAATAGTATTTAAAAGAAATATTAAACCGAGTTAATACTGAAAGAAGTGGTGTACTTTTTATTGATGGCACTAGAGGAACTGGTATAACATACCTTTATCATGCCTTACTTGCGACCATAAGATCGCGAAAAATGATAGCTCTTGCTACAGCAACATCAGGAGTAGCAGTTGTGATAATCCCTGGTGGACGAATTGCACATTCACGCTTTAAAATACCCATCATTGCTAATGAGACCAGTATGTGCAACATACCAAAACAAAGTGGAACAATAAAGCTATTACGTGAAGCAAAGTTAATTATTTGGGATGAAGCACCAATGGTAAGACGTTGGACTATTGAGACACTTGACAGAACATTAAAAGACATCTTAGACAACCAGGAAGATTTTGGAGGAAAAGTTATCGTGTTTGGAGGGGATTTTCCGCCAAGTATTACCAGCAGTGCCTCGAGCTACAAGAGAACAAACTATTAATGCAAGTCTGGTAAAGTCATATCTCTGGCCAAGAATGAAGAGGTTAACCTTAACAAAAAAAAATATGAGAGCAAGAAGTGATTCACACTTTAGCGAGCTACTTCTACGAATTGGAAATGGTGATGAACCATCATCACGGTCGAACCAAGTCATGTGATCACAAAAGGAAATGGTGAAGTAACTCATAAAAGAGAAATTATTCTACAAACTGAGTAAGTATCAAATTTATAATTAAAAGAGTATATCTTAATACATACTTAAACCTTATACATAACTTATGTTACAGCCTATAATCAATATCACTAAATCTGTGGAGTGACTTGGCAATTAATGCATGAGGGACAAAAGCTCGAAGAGTTAGCTGCTCAACAACCAATTATAGCAATTTAAAAAATAAACGAACAGAATATAAAGGTAAATTTTTTATGATTACATATATATATATATATAGGTATACAAGTGTACATAAGTTGTATTTATGCTCATACATATATGGTAGAACAAATGTAAAGTGATATCCTACTGCAGGTAAATTCTAAATTTCAACTTCATTCCAATCAAGCATACAACTGCATCCAACCAAAAAAGAAGTAGCGAACTAAAAAAGCGGTAATGTACTATAACTCTAATCATTAATCTTAGTGAGTGATTTGAATAGCAGACTAGAAACTGTTAATGGGACAAATACAATGAATGTTGTTCTGTTTGACGAGCCAGCATAGATTTTAATAGGATGTCCAATATCAGAAGATATTGCTTCCATAAATGAGGTACGTATTCCGATGCTTTAACAACAAATTTTATATTGTTGTTTGACTTGTCATTTAAACATCTATCTAATTATAATATTACTGCAAACACAGGGGTGTAATAGGTCCAAGTTTTATAAAAATTTGTGTTCATGCAAATTACAAAAACACAAGTTCTACTTCAAATTACCTAGAGATGGCAAATATTTCTCATCAGATAAAAGCATCATTTTTCAATCACTTGAGCAGGTGGAAGATATGAGACCAATAGTTATTGAAGACGATGAAAACATCCGAAGTTTCAAGAAAAGGAAACAAAGATTAGAGAAAGCTGATGGAAAGAAGAAACGTGCTGTGAAGGATAAAATCAAAATAGAAAGTTTGCAAATACATAAAAAAAATTTGTAATAGTCTTTAGAGTTTAATTACTAAAGAAGATATTTCCAAGTTTAAGTCACAATAAATAAGTATTTTATATTGTTTTCTTATGTGAGGATAATGTGTTTTTCTATTCTTGCTTACACTAGATTATTCATCAATCAACTATAATTATGAGTTATGATAATTAAGATTTTAAATTTTGCCACATTATCATGATCTCATTACAAACCATTATCATGGTTCTATACTTTTATTAATTGTACTTTTTATTTCCCCTTCTTAGAATTTTAGTTGCCTTAATTTTGGGTCCATAACACTATTTCAATCAACTTACTTATGAGTTATTTATGACAATGCGTTTCATTTTTATCAATTTTTACTCATAGTAGTCGCAATTTCAAATATAACTTTGTCTTTGATAACTGCTTTAACAATATGAGCACTAACCACGTGCAACGCACGTGTTGTTTTACTAGTATATATAAATGTACCAATGTGCATAAGTGTTTTACACTTTTATCAATCGGTGCACTTTTACTTAACTATTTTCCTTAGAACTTAGAATTTTGAAAGTTTAGTATACCACTTTTTTATTTGTAGTGTGTCCATGCCATAAGAGTCCTACAACTTAAAAAACACTATTTTAGAGTGGATAACAATTCCTATTTTTTTGACACTATGAGTCCTACTATTTACTTTCACATTTCAATTTTGTGTATTTGGCTGGTTTTTTCGTTTTGTTGGACTCTACAATTAAATCTATAGAAATTTCCCCGAAAATCCCTATCTACTAAACGTTTTTTGATTAGGTCCACTCTTATTATCATGTTACTAATAGGTCCAAATCAATGCAAAATCCCCAATTCCTTTTAAATTCCCCCAAATTTGGTTATTTTTATGACATTTTTAACCTTTACATATATATATATATATATATATAGGATGACATATATCTATATAATCCAGCATATAGTCAAAGTTATCCCTATAATTAAGGGATTAACAATCTACAATTATTAGTTACATATATATATATATATATGGATATAGGTGGTTATATATGGAGTTATTCTTATCCCATTAATTGTGGAGTTATTTTTGGAACAAACTATGATTACCATGATTGTAGGTATACAAATTTGAATGGAGATTTAATTTGTAGTGGACTCTTTTTGTTTTGGTAAGCTGTCATCCACATCTTTAATGATTTCCATATCTTTAGTGCCACGTCAAATATTTGTTAGATTATCCATTGCTAATTTTTTCGTTCAATGTAATTTTGGAAATCAGTGTATAATTTTACACTACATTATCAGTGTAAAATTTTCACTGCATTTCATAACTTTATACATATATATATATATAGTATATAAAAGAGTACTTAATGATTGCCATTATAATTTTAACACTGCATTATGAATGACTATAAGAGGAGAATTTTACACTATAGTATATTTTTCCAATGCATTGCTATAAAAAAAAAAAACCAAACAAATCAGTGAAAAATAATATAAGAGTCAAATCTTACTAGCTATAGTTTTTACACTGAAAAACAACACAAGAGTCAAATCTTGATAGCTACAATTTTTACACTGAAAATCAGTGAACAAATGTAAAATCAACATATTTTTACACTAAAAATCAGTCAAATCCAATATTCAAAAAAAAAAAAAAAAAGAGGGAGAGAGACTAATGTAAGAGTACAAGAACTAGCATTAGTGTATAATTTTACACTACATCTGCAGAAACTTAGAGGACCAACAGAAAATAGAGAATTTGCAGAACAGATCAGCGATGACTCCATTAGAGCCTAACACGCCTCTAGCAGATCGGGATGCATCGCTCTGAATCTCGGACTCAACGGTGAAGATGGCGACAACGATAAATAGTCCAATATATCCGTCATCCATTGCTCATGTACGCCACGAAGCTTCTTTCTACACCAACGAAGCACTCACGTTCGTCGGTGCTTGATCGCCGGAAACAATCCTTGAAACAGCAACTGGCCGAATGTGTGTGTGTGTGTGTGTGTGTGTGTGAGAGAGAGAGAGAGAGAGAGAGAGAGAGAGAGAGAGAGAGAGGTTTTGAGAAGAGATCTTGTATATATATAGGTTTTTTTAATTACATATACATATATAGATGTATATATATTAGGAATCAAATAAATGTGCATTTGAATTTTAAAAATCCTATATTAAGCTAGGGGTAGAATGGTCTGAAATATTTTTGTGGACCTATCTTCAAATAGTTTATTGTGTTGGGTCTATTATAACAAAGATACACTAAATAAGATTTAATACTAGTTAACCCTTAAATCTATTGGTTTTTTTCTTTTCGTTGGACCTTATTTTTTTTTTTTTTTTTTTTTCGGATAACCTCCTTTTGTATACATTATTTGTTATGTATATGTTAATGTGAATGGGTAGATCAACAAACATTACAAATCTAAAAAAATAGTTGGACTCACTTCACGTTTCAATTTTGTGTATTTGGTTGGTTTTTTCATTTTGTTGAACTCTACAATTAAATCTATTGGTTTTTTTCTTTTCGTTGGACTTTTTTTTTTTTTTTTTTTGGATAACCTCCTTTTGTATACATTATTTGTTATATGTATATGTTTA
Organism: Hydrangea macrophylla; assembly: GCA_033977485.1. Classification (NCBI taxonomy): domain Eukaryota; kingdom Viridiplantae; phylum Streptophyta; class Magnoliopsida; order Cornales; family Hydrangeaceae; genus Hydrangea; species Hydrangea macrophylla. The sequence continues at coordinate 97,220,150 of CM066982.1, forward strand.
TGTGAATGGGTAGATCAACAAACATTACAAATCTTAAAAAATAGTTGGACTCACGGTTTTTTTTTTTAGTCCCCCTATTTTGACCAAGGTTGGTTTATTTATTTTATTTATTATTACTATTTTTTTTGGACTAGCGTTTGGTTTCTTTTTTCTTTTTCTTTTTCTTTTTTTCTTTGGGGGAATAAATTACAGTAACACCCTCTCAAATATGACTCTTTATCAAATACGTCCCTAAACTAAAAAACTTGACAAACTAACTCCCCTCAACTATTGCATTTTTCTCTAAAACCCCTTCCATTAGAATTCCGTCCCAAAAAAGAACGTTTTTTTTTTATGAGCAATATATGATACAAACTATTAACAACATGATATATATATATATATATATATATATATATATATATATATTTGTCCATTCTTCGAGCCGTTGGAAATTTTTGGGCAAAATTATCCTTTGTTGCATAAATAATTGCCCTTTGTTGTATACCAAGTTTTAGGCAATTTGTTTTTAAAATGTCAACGACTCAAAGAAAAGACAAAAATGTTATGTTGTTAACACTTTTACATTGGTAACATGATACAAAAGTAATCATTTTTTTTACTACAACCTAACAGAAGGGGTGTTAGTGAAAAGTTAAATTCGATGGGGTTAATTTCTTGAGTTTTATAGTTGAGGGGGGTAATTGAAAAAGGTCATAGTTGAAGGGGTGTAATTACCCCTCTCTTTTTTTGGACTCCATGGTGGGTTACGTGAATGATGGATTAGTAACATACATCTTTTAAAGAGTTGTAATAAATGTCTATGAATAATTTTAGGACTCTTAACTATACACATATTACCAATTTCTTAGTAGTACATGATTCTTTTAGCACTCACGAAGTTTAAAATTTTCACCTTCCAATTAGAAATCTAGCATTCCGCCTCCAATTAATACAAATATTTTAGAGCTAATCCATCTAAAAACTCGCATTTAATCAATAGTTAATTAATAATAGAATTTTAGTAATTGAACACATTTGGATAAAATTCCTTAGTTGTTGTTAGTTAGATTTCTCTCACAATTATGGGACCCTAACTGAAAATAAAAATAAAAATAATAATAAAAAAATTAAACATTATTTTTTTAATCCTGGGACCCACCGTTGTGAGAGGGAATCTAACAAACCACACCTAAGAAACTTTATCAAGTATGTTCCGTTAGTAATTGTGCAACAATTTTTTGCTTCGTTGATTAAGTGGATCAGAATGGATTAATTGAGTATTGGATCATTGGATGGAACAAAGTCCAATCTAAATTAGGATAAATAAGGAAATCATGAATTAGAAATAAATAAAGGAATTTGTGTACTAGAAATTAATCATGTAGAAGAATAATATGAATTCACAAGCCTCCCAATCCCAGATTTATTTTTGGCCCTATTTGTTAGACATATATTACTTTAGTTCTCTCTCTCTCTCTCTCTCTCTCTCTCTCTCTCTCTCTCTCTCTCTCTTCAATTTTTTTTTAAATAAGGTTTTACATGTTAATGGTTTATATTAATTTTGGACTAGAAGACTAATCATAGTATTAAAGAACCTACTGGTACTATCTAATTTTTATTATACGTCTCCACTTCCCACGTTCTCCATAGCCTTGGACGCTTTTTCTACACTTTAAGATTCACAAACCTGTCTATTGTTTGTGTTCTCTTAATAACGTGCTATGGTGAACTAACCACGATTGACCTTTACACAAGTGTGCACTTTCAAGGTTTGTAATGAAGGTATTATTATTCCTTACTCTTCTATTCATTCATTCAACTTATTTATGAATTTCATTCTCATTACTATTAATCTAATGTTTTCAATAACCTAACGGTCAAAATGACAAAAAAAAAAAAAACCACGAGTTATAGTAACATATGTCCCCCTCTCATGAGGGAGTCATCACTTTTTTTTACAGTTATTGGATCCAATTTTCATTAAGGGTACTGAAGTGATTTCACAGATGTACCCAACAACTCATGATATCAATTCTTTGTATTACAAGACTCTTTTTAAAGACTCTTGATTTGTCTTCTTCTTCTTCTTCTTCTTCTTCTTTTTTGGTTTTTTTGGGAGCTCTATGATGGGTCACTCATGATTTTGTTTATTCCATACTAACAATAATATAGGTAACTTCTATCAGACCTATTTTAGGTAAGATATGCATTCAAAAAATTTCAAGAGTCAATTTCAACCATTCACAAGGACGCATAGCCCAAGTGGCAAAAGGCTGGCACTTAGTGCCCTTCTGTGTATCCAGATTCTATGTTTGAACCTTCCCCCTCCCCCATGTAATAAAAAAATAATAATAATAATAATAATAATAATAATAATAATAATCAACCACTTGATGATTTGGTTACCCATTTAACATATCCATCACTACCATGCTAACATGTGTCCTATTCCATTCCCATTTTACCCATGTGTTTAGCAACACAATTATTGAATGTAACGCATAATTGAGTATTTTTCTTTTATGAAAAGTTACTATTGTTATCTTTATTAACAATAATTTGTATAATTGTTATCATTGTTTAAGTTCCACAAGAAAGATATGAAGTTAGACAGATTTAGCTGGTGATGATAACCAATTAAATGGTGAAAATAAAATTTTAAGCACATTTTTTTTACAGTACATTTGATAATGTACCACTTAATTGAAGATGCAGCCAAAATTTTATTGAAATCTTATTTGAAAAAATTCGACCGGAAATAATTACTAATTGGAATCTATTTCAATACTTGAAACACTCATGTGTTACGTATAGCAAACTCAACCACTAAAAATTTCCAGTACTTAAAATTCAGCACTAAATTTTTAGTACTTAATTTTCAATTTTATCAAATTAATGGACCCCCCTTAGGCCCTTTTTAGCTCATGAACAAAGGAAAATATTTTCCTTACTATTTTCATTTCTTTTTAATCCCTCAATACATGCACCAAATAGAGCCTAAAAGTCTCTTTCAATATAGATTATCAATATATTCTCATAATTTTAGGACTTTAAATTAAATTAAAACTACCATCCTCTTGGTTTTTTTCTATTTTGGTCTTGGTAGATTTTTTCCCCCTTCTTTCAGTCATGTTTTAATATCTTTTCTCATAATTTTTTTTTCTTATGTGATTCTTTCAATTAAATTGACAATAGAGACTTTATATAAAAAAATAAAAAAAAATTGGTTGAAGATTTTAAGAATTTTCAAGCCATATAGCACAAAGAATTTGACCATCTTAAACGTAGAGGCCTCCCTAGATCCTTTTTTTGCAGGAATCAATGTGTAATATATATATATATAAGAAAGCTAGATCATGATCAATTTGTAACTTATTTCTATTTAGAACATATGAAATAATTTTATTGTTTAATAAATTACTATGCAAACTTCACGATAAATGAAATAACATATATGGCCATACAATAATTAAATAGTCATTACTAAGTAATGAGCAAAGAAAATAGTATAATAAAATTATTAAAGATGTAAAAAAGAATTATAGCTAGGACATATGGTAACAATTAAATAGCAACATAGAAAAATTATTATTGAACAAATAAATAAGTGGTCTAAGAAGAATAATTCAACAGTATTTATTATTTTTTATCCTATGAATTGATTGGTGTATGTGTTTTATGTAACTTTATTATTATGGAAGTTGAATTAATTCTTCTTCTTCTTTTTTTCCCTAAATTAAGTGTTTTTTTTAAAAAAAAATTGACTTAATGTTCCTAATTAGTTTTTAGTCGGGCACCATTCACGTACAACGCACGTGTGATTAAACTAGTATATATATATATATATATATATATGAGTTAACAAAATCTCATACTCCTCAAATTCTATATAAAATAAATATTGTTTTCTAATTGTATATATATCTCTACCACTCTTGTAGCGAGACTGGACCATGATCTCACCCCTCAACAAACACAATGAATACAATAACAAAGAATGTGGCAATTGTCATGGTATCTTCTTTGTTAACTAGAACTACCTACAATGGAATGGATTGGGAGGTTAAATATGTCTCGCTGTTTTTTTTTTGGTTTCTAGTGGCCTCGTGCGGAGATGTAATTGCAAAGGTAAAAGGGTGAGGGGGAGGGAGAGGGAGAGGGAGAGGGAGAGGGAGAGGACAGGGGCGGAGTTTGGGTGATTATTTTCCATGACATTCAACCACTATAGTACAAAATTACATAGTAGCTAGATTAATGGTTCATTTGATAAAATTGAAAATTAAGTGCTATTTTTTTAAGTACTGAAAATTTTAAGCAATCGAATTTACAACACTAAAAACGATGTTTCAAGCACTGAAATAGACTGCATTTAGTAATTATTTTCAGTAGAAATTTTTTACTTAAAAGTTTTTAGTGAATTTTTTTTCTCGATTTTTCAATTAATTGGTACATTATCAAACGTACTGAAAAAGAAATAAGTGCTAAAATTTTTTATTTTCAGTACTTAATTAGTTATCAAGCACACCCCAAGTAATTTGAACAAACATGCACATTTCTAGTGACAATCTACGAATATGGCAAGCGAATGGCGTCCTTAGTGACACACCATTGAATGGCATGCTTCCTAAAAACGTCATTCAAGTAAACCAAAATTTTATTTAAATTTATTTATTTTTTTCAAAATTTTGTTTTTGTCAAAATTGTTTTCTTTGAAAATTAAAGAATAGGGAGGCATTTTTAGGGAAAAAAAAAAAAACAACACTCATTGAATGGCATTTTTCATAAAACAACAATACTGTAGCGTTTTTACAAACTACGTTTTATCCTAGTTTTGTTAACTTCAAACTCACATTGGTTTAAAAATAAAATTTTATTTTTGAATTTATTAAGGAAACAACTCTAGAATTAAATAAGTGTAAGCCTTTCAAGGTAGTAACCAATTCAACTTTAATATTGTCAATACAAAATGGAAATTTTCTTTAGTTCTTTGGCTTGTGCTTTCAAGATTCTTCTTATTTGTGAGAATTCGTTTTTTTGCACGATAGCAAGTCATTTTCAGCGATGAGAAAAGATGATATTATTTGCCTAATATTTACTCCCAATGCAAGCTTTTTTTTAGTCTATTAATAGGCTGTCTATAGGCCCATTTTATTGTTTTATTTGTTTTTTGTTTTTGTTTTTTTTGGTTGCTGGAAAGTCAATTCATTAGAAAGAGAACAAAGAAATACAGCCAGGAAAAAAAGGGGGGGAAACCTCTAGCCCTGTTGATTCCTCCTCAATTACACATGGATGATGGAGGAATGTCTTCAAGAAGGATGGTCCCAAAATAGAGAGAGTTTGATGCCCATTAGACTACATTATGAGCAACCCCATTAATAGATCTATGAATTTTTTGCACAATCCAAAAATTAAAAGAGGTCAGCAATTTCCTAATGATAATCGAGTCAGTAGACAAATCCATAGGCTCATTTAGTTCCAGGAGAATGGGATACCTTGGGCCTCCAGTTAATGAAAGACTTGAACTGTCAAGCAGTGAACAAAGGGATGGTTGTTATTTATATTTCTTCTACATATCTTCTATAGCAATAGGAATTGAACTCGAGATCCAATTCGATATTAATTTATATTATGAGAGTATTTTTGCTCACTCAAAAATGCTCATTCATTGTTCATTCAGACCTTCGTTAGGTGACATGTGTCTCATTTCATTTCCATTCTTATCCCTGTATCATCAACATAATTACTCAAATGAGACGTACATGTCACTTAGTGGAAACATGAATGAACAATGAGTGACAATTTTTAAGTGAGCAACAATGCTTTCTTATATCATTCACACCTGATTCGTTCACGGTTCATCTGTCGAATCTGCCATAATTTAATTCCTGATTCGCTCACGGTTTAATTGTCAAATCTATCTGGCAACTCAATAAATTATTGGATAACTCTTGGCACACATAAAAATCTCACATAAACAAGATACATAAGTCACAATATGTCTCTCTCTCTCTTGGTGGAGTCCACTAATACTGTGGGATCCACAATGTCTGTGGAGTCCCCAGAGGAGAGAGATAGACACATAAAATATACGTATTTTATTTATGTGAGATTATTATGTGCCCAAAGAGCTTTCCTATATTATTACATTCCAAAACTAACGATAGAATGTTTCTGTTTTTAATTTTCTTTTGTTCTATCTACTTTGTCCAAATTTGGACTGCCTGTTAAATTTCTAATGGACATACTCCTCAATATCGCAATATCATTTCGGAAAAAATAATGATTGGTGTAGATAGATCCACTAAGAGGGTGAGCAAAAACCAATTTTGAGGTGACAAAAATGAACTCATATTTTAGTGCAGGACCATTCAGATAAATAGGATATTGTGTGCTGCACATTAGAAGAAGTTGGGATAATTAAAAATCAGTCAACAATTTGTTGACAAATACAAAGTCAGTCACCTACTTTTTGAATTTAAAAAGGAAATCATTTTAAAACTAAATATTCTAAAATCAGTTAACTTTTGACCTTTTTTTAAAATGAAAAATCAAGAAATTACATTTACCCCCCTATCTTCTTCCTCACCACCACCAGCCATCAGCCGCCGCCGCAGTCACCACCCCCACCACACCACGACCACCACCACCAGCCGCCGCCACCACCCCCACCACACCACGACCACCACCACCAGCCGCCGCCACACCACGACCACTGCCACCAGTCGTCGCCACCACTAGCCATCACCACTACCATGAACACCACCACCACCACCATAACCACCACCACACCACACATTGACCATCATTACTACCAACCATGTAACACCCGTACCCGGAGAACGGGTTAATTATTGTGTTAATATGCATTAATTACTATAATTAGTGTTTAAAATGGATTAAGGGGAGGCTTGGACTCGCCCAAGTAAAAAGTGTTCAGAGAGGGACACTAGTTGGAAAAGTCCCCAGAGAGGTGGGACAGGTATTGAAATTTAACCCATTGAGGGGTAAATTGGTAATTTGCATTTTAAGTGATTAAATACATTTTTATATGATTACATGGATATTTGTTAAGTTGCTTTTAATAGATATTGTTATGTGGTAGTATTAGTTTGGACACCCAAATAAGGGTATAAATGAAAAAGATGTAAAATTAGTAGGTACGATAGCAATTTCACAAAATATGTGGGACCCACGTTGGGACCCATACGAAACTTAGACAAACACTCATTTGATAATTGGGTAGTTAATGGAATGTTTGGGGGATTTCATAATAAGAACTTAAGAAATTCCGGGGGTGTAAATGGAAAATGGCTAAAATAAGGTTGAGACACCTCATGCCAAGTTGCATGTGTGTGTTGTCATATGAGATTAGTCTCATATGTTCTGGAATTAAACCAAAAGAGAAAACCGAGAGCTCTCGAGACGAAGACGACGGGTTTTCGCCACCGTTTTCTTGCCGTTCCATCGCCATCGTTCGCCGGTTTTTCGATCCGAGACCGCTTTTGGACTCGTGGAGGTAAGAGGGTTACATGCACGTAAATTGTTTTCATTTTCGGCAACGTTTTCCGGTAGCCGTTCTTGATAGACGCTATTTGTTGATCTAAAACTATGTAGGATTCACTTTGGGGTAGAAATTGAGCTCTAATTGGGGAAATTCAGCACTTCTCTAGCTTAATCTTGGGTAGAATCTGTGGGAGGTGAGTTTTCTACACAAACTAAATGATTGGGTTTAATGTGTTCAAAGCTTCAAGTGGTGTTAGAGATATTCATCCATGTTTAGAAGCTATTATGTTGTTGGATTAATAATTTCATATCAATTTTTATAGAGATTATGTGTTGATACATGTATATGTGCTTATTTGCTTATGTGGTAGTCAATGAGCACCGGAAAAATGGTTCATTGTTGGGAGTAATAAGGGTGGTGTAGAGGAAGAATCCGATAAATACGGAAGTCCAAGGAATAGAAGTGGCCACGGGACCAAGGGAGGTCTTCGGGTCTGAATGAACCATATAACCGGTGACCCAGCGACTACGGTTGTGTTTTATGTGTTAATTATAGCATTGCACGTGTTAAACATACAATCATGTTTAGAATGCTCACTAAGCAAATTGCTTAAGAAAACCGTTTTCATATTTCTGTTGTGGTACATAACAACCACCGCAGGTTCGGAGCAAGGCTCGGAGAGGAGGTGAAACGAGTTTGGACTGGGGCAAGGCTAGGACTTACGTGCACGTGTTTGCAATCGTATAATATGATGTAAATAATGGTTTTGGACTTATGGTACTTAAGTTAAAATGTTTATAGTTGGAGAAGTTGTAATTAAACTTTGTGGAACCTATGTAAGTCTTTTTGTTAAAACTATGGATTTGTAAGTTCGTTGAGTTGGACCACTCCGGCAAGTCCGGGTGTAGGTCACAACCATTTTGGGCAAGTTTGGTTTGTAACTAAGTTAAATGTAAAACTTTTGAACTCTTTTCATGTAAAATTCTATGTCCATCCTAGTTTAACCAAGGTTTGGGCTTGTATGTCTTATTTTGACTCAATTGAGCTTGGGTACTAGTGTAAAGAGTTTAAAAGTATGCCAATGTGTATTTGAGTTATGTTCAAGAGGTTTTATAAGCTTTCAAAAGTGTTTGGGTGAGTTTTAGCTTCAAAATCTCGTGTGAACAGGTTGAAAGTTGCTGCTGCAGAAATGATTCTGCAGAGGGGCTTTCGACCGGTCGAAGGAACCCGTTCGACCGGTCGAAAAACCCACTGCCAGCCCTTTAATTCTAGATGTTCACATGTTTTGTTTTAACTTTTAAAAGGCCAAGAGGGTACCTTTGGGGTCCCATTGACCTATAGAAACTTTACTTTTAGTTCCAAAGGTTGATAAGTATTTTTCGCGGAATTTCTTAATCAACACAAGTTTTACTAGTGTTCTTTGGCTCAAACTTGTTTAAACAAAGCCTCAAACTCTTCCTCAAAATGTTTTCATGTATATGCTAGTTCTTAGAATGAACTTGAGTTAGTTTCTTGTTGAAATTCAATTGGAATGAGTTGAAATCTTGCAACGGTTGCATGATTCGATGGGTTTTCAATGTTTTGTGCACTATTTGGTGGTACTAAGTTGGTTGGGAAGTAGCCCCAAGTGACTAGTGTGTTTGGGAACCTTTGAGGATGTTAAATAAGGGAAAATATGGTCCAGAGGGTACTTGGACCGGTCGAATTGACCCGCCCGACCGGTCGAATGCCCCTCTGCACAAGACAGTGATTTCAAAGGTATTTTTCGTCGCCTTTTACGGAAACGGGCATAACTCTTTGTAGAAAATTCGAATTCATGCGCCGTTTTTTGCATTGGAACCGGGACTCAAAGATCTACCTTTTGAGGTAAAATTTATCATATTTTTATTAATGACCATTTTGCCCTTGGGGCTGTTTTGTCACAGTAAACCCTTTTATGTTGGTTTAAATCATGTTTTTCCTTAATAACTAGCATGGTTCTTGCTTATTATTATATTTTGGGTGCGTATAGTCTTGTTACACGTGTCCTAATCCGTGGGGGCGGATTGGGGGTGTGACAAACCATCACCATACCACGACCTCCCCCACCACACCACGACCACCACCACCATGGCCGGCCACCACACCACACCATGACCAAACCACAACCTCTCTCTCTCTCTCTCTTTTCTCTCTTTGATCTCCTCTCTCTCCCTCCCTCCCTCCCTCCCTCCCTCCCTCCCTCTTCCCTCTCTCTAGAAGCTAATCACCATAAAGAACTCTCCCTCTTTCCCTCAAGAATAATTAAAAAAAAAAAAAGAGTTGCAGGTTGGAGCAAGTGTCCAAACCTAAGGGGCAACTCACCAAACTTGATCAGGAGCAACTCACTAAACGTATGGAGCAACTCACCAAACCAAAAGAAAAAAAAAAGTGCTTCAGGTTTGGAGCAACAGTCCAAACCCGAGGAGCAACTCACCAAACTTGATTGGAGCAACTCACGAAACGTATGGAGCAACACACCAAACGACAACCTCTTTCCGTTTGGTGAGTTGCTCCATACGTTTGGTCAGTTGCTCCCGATCAGGTTTGGTGAGTTGCTCCTAAGGTTTGGACTATTGCTCCAAACTTGGAACTCTTTTTTTTTTTTCTTGCCGTTTGGTGTGTTGCTCCATACGTTTCGTGAGTTGCTCCAATCAAGTTTGGTGAGTTGCTCCTCGGATTTGGACTGTTGCTCCAAACCTGGAACACTTTTTTTTTCTTTTGGTTTGGTGAGTTGTTCCATACGTTTATTGAGTTGCTCCTAATCAAGTTTGGTGAGTTGCTCCTTAGGTTTGGACACTTGCTCTAACCTGCAACTCTTTTTTTTTTTAATTATTCTTGAGGGAAAGAGGGAGAGTTCTTCATGGTGATTAGCTTCTAGAGAGAGGGAAGAGGGAGGGAGGGAGGGAGGGAGGGAGAGAGGGAGAGAAAGAGAGAGAGAGGAGATCAAAGAGAGGAGATCAAAGAGATAAAAGAGAGAGAGAGAGAGAGGTTGTGGTTTGGTCATGGAGTGGTGTGGTGGCCGGCCATGGTGGTGGTGGCTGGTGGTGGTGGTCGTGGTGTGGTGGGGAGGTCGTGGTATGGTGATGGTTGGTAGTAATGACGGTCAATGTGTGGTGTGGTGTGGTGTGGTGGTGGTTATGGTGGTGGTGGTGGTGATGGCTAGTGGTGGCGGCGGCTGGTGGTGGTGGTCGTGGTGTGGTGGGGGTGGTGGCGGTGGCTGGTGGTGGTGGTCGTGGTGTGGTGGGGGTGGTGGCGGCGGTTGGTGGCTGGTGGTGGTGAGGAAGAAGATAGGAGGGATAAATGTAATTTCTTGATTTTTCATTTTAAAAAAAGGTCAAAAGTTGACTGATTTTAGAATATTTAGTTTTAAAATGATTTCCTTTTTATTTTAAAAAAGTAGATGACTGACTTTATATTTGTCAACAAATTGTTGACTGATTTTTAATTATCCCGAAGAAGTACTTCTTAATTCCTTCTATACATAGGTACGTAGCTCTAAGTTTCTGACAATATTCACCCCAGGTCACTAGTGGTAATAAGAAAAAGAGTCATGCTACACCCACACAATGAACCACACATTTTTTTCATACACTTCTTTAAATGTTTGTACTTTGCGTTGCTTGAATTTTTTACACTTTTTTGTGCCCCACTTATACAGCACAAGGTACAAGCATTTAAAGAAGTGTGTAGAAAAAATGTGTGATTCATTGTGTGGATCTAGCATTTTTCTAAGAAAAAAAGAAAAAAAGAGAGTTTATTTATTTATTTATTTATTTTGCACAAAAGGAGTGCTCTTATACTTGAAACCACGGTCTCTACTTTATTAGCTGGAACTACCTACAATGGAGTGGATTGGGAGGTTAAACACATCTAGCTGTTTTTTTTTTTTTTTTTGGTGATTATTTTCCATGGCATTCAACCACTACAACCCATAATTACATAGTAGATAGACGAACGTCCGTTTGATAAAATTAAAAATAAAGTGATAAAAATTAAATGCTGTATTTGAACTTTGAAGTACTAAAAATTTTAAGTAATTGAATTTGTAATACTAAAAACGATGTTTCAAGTACTGAAATAGGCTGCATTCAATGATTATTTTCATTAGAAAATTTTCACTTGAAATTTTTCAGTGGATTTTTTTGCTAATTTTTAATTAAGTTGTACATTATCAAATGCATAGAAAAAGTAAGTGTTGAATTTTTATTTTTTTTTTCATTTCAACATTTAATTAAGTTATCAAACACACCTACGGGTGTGTTTTGGCCGAAACAGAACGGAAAGCAGTGCATCGGAAAAAATTCCGAAAATTTCGGAATTCCAAAATGTGTTCCGATTCGGATCCCGAAAATTTGGAATTTCATTTTCCATTCCGATTCCGAATTTTCGGAATTATCAGAATTTTCAAAAATTTTCAGAATTTTTCAATACAAGCTATTAGCTTGAAACTAATGTGGTGGTAGCTTGGGACTAATTTATAGATTCACCTTCCTCATCTTGCTTCCTTACTAACCGATGTGGGACAAATATAGGGTAAGTTCGAAAATTTTTCAAAATAATTTGGAATATTTTCGGAAAATATTTTTCAGAATATTTTCGGTATATTTTCGAAATGTATTTTTAGTTTTCAAAATTGGAATTTTTCGGAATTGAATCGAAATTTCTGTTCCAAGTTGCACCCTTATTACACGACCTAACTATAGTGTTTGAAACTTGAACAAACATGCGCATTTCTAGTGACAAACTACGAATATGGTCAGTAAATGGCAAAACTTTAGGATACATAAAAAAATAATTTAGGAGATATAAAATTTCATGAATTCCTCAAAAAAAGAAAGAAAGAAAAAAGTCCATGATGGACCAACAGTAAATCTGAAAATCATGGAAAAGGATCACCGATTCACCATGGTCAATTATGATATCTAAATATATTATTTTTAACGTAATTGGTGGCTTTCGGCCAATATTTTTGGGTTAATTTACACTGTAAAATGTCAACTTTGTGCAAAAGGGCTGCAAAATATTTCTCTTTGCAGCAAAATATATCCCTTAATTCAAACTTTCCATTTAAAGTACTAAAATATGTTCCTGGACACTAGTTGGTAGTCTAATCACACAAGATGAGAATTATAAAACATTAGTTTAGTCAACATTAATTGAAAGCGATAATAATACACTTAAGAATGTGTACATAGAGCTGTGTTGATTTTAGAAATAAAATAGATGGTGGAGAAGATAGTGGTGGATGAACCAATGCGGTGGTTAGGTGGCGGGGTTGGTAGTGGGCCTAGCGGTAATTTTCTAGTGAGCATATACATTCGTACATACATATATATATATATATATATATATACATATATATATACAATCAGATTCTAAGGAGGATGCCCTCTCTTTATTAAAGAGAGGGTTTCTATTTTGGCCGTCGAATCTTGGCCGTTGGATCGTATTTAAAAACTGTGAAATGACAACACTGCTATTAATGAAAACATGATCTGACGGCCAAAACAGAGGCCCTCTCTTTAATAAAGAGAGGGCGCCCTCTTTGGAGAATTTTCGTATATATATATATATATATGTAAACATATTTATGCATTATAATTTCTACGTCACTGATTTTGAATATGAGTAATTCCACAACCATAACTTTTTGCTTACAATTTTTATACCTTTTTTTATGCGTCTATCTCTCTCCTGATAGGTCCCACTAGCACTGTGGAGTTCACTGACAATGTGGGATCCAATAGGAAAGAGATAGACACAACAAAAATTGTGAGCAAAAGTTGTGAGTTGCTCACAAAAATTTGTACCCTAAAGTATTACTACCTCCGTCCCATTTTATGTGTCCAACTTGGGGAATTCAACAATTTAAGAGGACAAAAAGAATGTACACCTACTTTTCACAATTGCCCATAATCATAGCACTTTTTTTTTTATGTTTTGGTATTGATTGTAAGGAAGGGTAGTTGGGAAAACTAAATAAAATTTATGTATTAATTTAAGAAAGTGGACAACAATTTTAGGACATCCCAAAAAGAAAAGATAGACACATAAAATAGGACGGAGGGAATATCTTTTGAATATGAATAGATGATCATAGTGGTACGCCGCGTAAGTGTACTGTTAAATTGGATATTTTTCTTAATTGAAAATTACAGTGTTCTATATCCAAATATGTAAATCCAAATCAATGTTTGGAAATGTGTTGAAACAAAATTTTAAGTCCTCACGTGGAATGGCTTGACAATATCCACTTCTTCACTGGACCAATTCAACATAATAATATTGGTTGCAATAGTTATAGAGGTGACAGTGGTATTTTTGACCATATTCACTTCTTCACTGGACCAATTCAACATAATAATATTGGTTGCAATAGTTATAGAGGTGACAGTGGTATTTTAAGTCAATCAGATTCATTTATCAATCTATTTATTCCTCCTATTTTTAGAAAAATCTTATTCCATATCAGTAAAAACTGCTATTATATTAGTGATATTATAAATAATGATATAACATACCTGTTGTAACCAATATTTACTTTGATCGAAGCTAGGAATAATTTTATGACGAAAAAAAATAAAAAGTTGAATAATAATAATAAAGAAATTGATCAGTAACAATGGGCAAGGCTACAAATTAAATTTGTATTGTACTACTTACAAATACAAATTACTCAAGTCACAATATGCTTACAACTTACACATGTTTGCATGTGAATGGTGAGTAGTGGGGTTATCACTCAAGCCACAATATGTTGGGTACTTATGATCTCCATAACTTCTTCCCATTATCAAAGTGGAAGTAACCACTCTCTCGTTGTCACGTCCCGACGTAGCATAAATATAGAAAGCGTTTAATTTCTTTTATGGACCTGTAGGTCGCGACAGTTTGAAGAATCGATTCTGTCCCAAACATCGAACAACATAAAATTAAAATCAGAGTAGAGCAATCAAAGTTTACAAATATTTTCATAACTTAAAACATATAAAAGTAAACTCTCTTTCCAGCAGGGATTCTCAGTTTGCATAATCATACGGTCCAGCATAGTCATAACCTGAAAAGCCTGAACACGAATGTCCAGGGCGCATCAACGCCGTCAGCTTCAAGAAGCTGGTGAGTATTAAAAGCATAACTTTGAATGTAAAACATACTCATTTACCGTTTTCCATTTCTCGATTAATTCAACAAGTTTATATTAAAGCAATGAGTTCATTTTAGGAAACAAGCACGATATTATTTAAAAGATATGATTCACATATATGTGACCGTGTATGAGAACAATACACCATCTCATCTTACCGACTCTTTTCTCTCGACAAAATCCAACAACCCACTGTCACACACCAGTATCTTTGAAATACTCCGATAGCCACACTTTAGCACAGGGGTGTCAGGGAATGTCCAGTTTGCCTCCCACTTTGGTCCGGGGTACCAGGGAGTGTCCATTGCCTCACACTTTGACTACCTAATCTGCCATGCAAATACCGGAGGAACCCTCACACAGTATCCAGACTCGGGTATCAGGGAGAGTCTGTAGGCCACACTTTAGCACTACCATGGGTGCCAGGGAATGTCCATGTTCGGTTTCACACACTTTGACGCTACCATGGTCGTCAGGGAGTGTCTAATTTTGCCACCATAGTATTTCAAAGACACCCTCGCCGCAATCTCAATCACAACACCCTTTGGTACTCACTTACCAGGGAGTGTCTACAACACAATCTCAACCGCACTCATTATGCCACACTGACCATTACTCTTTTCCGTACTTACCAATATTCACACTCACCATGCATGTACAACTGACTCCATATGTATGCCATGAAACTTTAAAACATGAGGCAATTCACTGAATTATATAAACAACGTGCGTACGGGGATTGATAAGTCACAATACAACGTTTTAATCGTCCAAACATACCTAAATATAATTCTGTTTTAGTAAATTTTCCAAACGGAGCTTTAAAAGTTCATAAAATATCACCCTAACAGTTCCTTAACACAAAACAAGCATAAACTAGAAATTGCCAGAAGTCGCACGCGCGGGTCGCTCGCGCGGGTCGCTCGCGCGGGCCGCTCGCGCGACCTACCTATTTTTCATTTTTATTATATAAAATTTTTCTGTCTGCCTGGAAACACACACCTCGCGCGTGCAGGTCGCTCGCGCGGGCCGCTCGCGCAATCGCGCGCGCGAGTTTTTGCAGAGTCTTCATCTACTTCTTGGAGAATGCCCTGTTTCAGAAATTCAGGGTCTTTTTGACCCATTTTCAATCTCGGAAGTCACTAGGCCTTATAATATATGATTCTCTTTAGTTTTTCGCAAGGAATATGAATCCACAATCAATTTTACACGAATCAATCTATAACTCTTGAATTTTTAAGAAAAATCAAAAGACCTCAAAACTTAATTTCTAATATACTTTTTCATATGAACAAATTAAGCTTTAATACTTTAACCATAGTCTATATATACTATAATCTTTCATTATTATCTATAAAAACATATTTTGGTTGAGTTTGAAAGATCATGATTTTTCAAGCTATGAACATCAACGTAAATTTATCAATGGTGATTCACACATCAAGCTATCCATACAGTAATTGAACATGAAATTACATCCAAAGTGAGTTTAGAATACTCACTGTGATAAGTGTAGAAGAATTTGTTGAGAAAGAGATCAGATATATCAATTCCACCACAAGCTTGGCTATGGTGATTGAGTTCTTTCTCTCTCTCTATAGTTTATGTAATGAAGCTCTCTGAACTCTCACTGTGTATCACTCTCTTTCAGCTTGTATAATCAGAATGTGAGTTGTGAGATGAGAGGATGTGGGTTATAAATAAAACTCCTTGCTTGGAGGCCAAGAACATT
Source organism: Hydrangea macrophylla (assembly GCA_033977485.1). Taxonomy (NCBI): domain Eukaryota; kingdom Viridiplantae; phylum Streptophyta; class Magnoliopsida; order Cornales; family Hydrangeaceae; genus Hydrangea; species Hydrangea macrophylla. Next base: position 97,236,533 of record CM066982.1, read on the forward strand.
CACATACACTCAACAAAATGGGTTTACATTTACCAAATATACATGGCTGAAAATTACAGACGTATATACATAACGCACAGATTATAAGGACTTTTAAGTGAGGCTAAGGGTCATGAAGTAGGGTGTATAGGGGTCAATGTGAGGGTGTTTGGGAATTCAACTTATGAATACAACAATAACACAAACTCTAAAGACATAGGCAAGCAAGGCACAAATAATATGTCAAGAATCACTTATAATGTTTGGCAAATCAACTTATGGCATAGAGTTATCATATGATCTAAAAGTATTCCCAAACAAAACACAACCAATCATTACTTTCCATTAATGGAAGTAAAGCAAAAGTCATGTCCACTTTACGTCACTTCCAAACTCTGTGGAAGTTTAACACGGTGCGGACAGTTTTAAATATAAACTGGTATTTCGTGGCGTGGTGTTCGTCACAAAAATATAAAAAATTATTTTAATGTAGGAAATGATTTCCCGATTTTATAAAAATACTGTTTGAGTTAAAAGAAATTATTTTCACCGTTTTGAAATACATATTTGAAATTCAATACGGGTATTACTAAATTTACAGAAATTGCAATTTGACCCCAAAAAAGTTTTAAATATGAAGTAAAACAAGAAATCAAGTTCAACATGAGAGTTGAAAATTTAAAATAATCCTACGAACACAGATTAAACATGGAATTTCAATTTAGATATGTCAAAGGCAAATACATATAATTAAATGGAAATGCAGGTTGTTACACTCTTTTCCTATAAATAAAGGACAACACCTATGACGAAGGAAGGAGAATAATCTGAAAATTCAAGGAGAGAGAAACGTGTAAAGTTGAAGAAAAAAGGGAAGAGATAGAGAGGTGAAAGAGAAAGAAGACAAACAAAAAAAAGTGGGGCTATTCCTATTATATATATATATATATATATTTGGCTATTTATATCACTTTTTTTTTTAATATTTATTTTTAATAGTTTGTAAACACTAAAATTATTTACTTTTCTAGAAAATTGTACTCGATTGAATATACCAAAAATACCTTTTAAAAATCAATTATGGCATGGTATTGGTACTAAAAGTTTTTACGATGATTCACTATTCTCTATTGTAGCATCAATTGTTGATTTTATTTTATTGATTTTTATTTTATTTATTTTTTATGAATCATTACGTATTTATCTTACTGTGTTGTTTATCTTGTGACACTTTAGTAGGTGGAGACACTTACAATTTTGGAAATATTAGCAAATTTCTAGTAAAAATCGTGATTTTGGTGATACAAATTTTTAATGATTTTAAATTCTAGATTTTTTACACTATTTTGTTTAGATTATGCTACTCTTTAGGATTTCGTTGGTTTGACTTTAAATTTTATGTTAGTTGTGTCCTTAATCAGGTCTTTTTGGATTAATTTTTTGTTGTTTGTTCTCGATTTTTCTTAAAATTTTCATGTCTTAAGTTATGTCCTAAATGAGATTGATATACCCTAAATCACTAATTGCTTTTAGACAAAAGACACTAATTGCCTTTTAAAGAGTATTTGGGGTATATTCAAGATAGTGTGATTTTCTCAGAAAATAAATAAATTTTGTTTATAAACTATTAAAAATAAAGAAAAAGTGATGTAAATAGTAAAAAAGATATTAAGAATGGACCCACCAAAAAAATAAACCTTGTCAGAGAAGAGTTTTGAAGAGAGTTCAAAACATATACTCCATTACTTCTCTCTCTCACTTAAAATTTTTGGACAACCCTTTTTTTTAGGGTAAATTACAGTAACATCTCCTAAACTATAATCATTTTTTACTAACACTCCTGAACTTTAAAACTGAACAGACTCACCTCTGAACTATCTAAAAATGAACAAACACACCCCCTACAGAAGGGATTTTAGTGTCAACAAATGATAGTTTAAGGGTGACTTTGTTCAGTTTTAAAGTATAGAGGGTGTTAGTGAAAAATGGTCATATTTTAAAGGGTGTTACTGTAATTTACCCTTTTTTTTTGGAGTCCCTATTTCAAATTTGCCTTTACCAAGACAATCATGGAATCCTTGGTTCCCCAATTAAACATAAGAGTCTTTGGCTTTGACTAAACTGATCTTCAAGTTTTCAACTTACAAATGTTTCAAATTTTATATTTAAAAAAAAAAATTAGATGAGTTTTCAATTCCTTTCAAAAGACGGGTCTTTTAAGGGAAGGGTTTTGGATTGGGAGACTTTGTCTCCACGAGAAATATAAATCCAAAGTTCAAAATTAAATAAAAAGAATAATAAATAGAAGTTTGCTTTTAACTTAAATGACTTAATGGATGTCCAACTCCATGTAAATGAGGGGGAGGGGGGGGGGGGGGGGGAATCTTGGGTAGACCCCTCAAAAAGGGGTTGATGTCAACAGGAACGGACCCAGGATTTTTGGTCTGGGGGGTCTAGATTATATGGGGGTTCTGCCTCTGAGGTAAATTTTTTTGGGTTTACCTATAGATAATTATGTGTAAAATGGTAGAATTGTAAGTAGAATTGGTTTAACACCCCTAATTTGGGGTTAATCATGTCATTTTAGGGGGCTTATATCTAAAACTTGTAAAATATTACATGCTTGTCTAGAAATTTCACAAATGCAAGAGGCCTGTGTCTAAAACTTGTAAAACATTACATGTAAACCTAGAATTTTCAGAAGTCTAGGAGGGGCCTGTGTGAAATTTAGGAGGGCCTATTTCTAAAATCTATAAATTATTACATATAATTTTATAATTTTTAAAAGTCCAAAGGGGGGTCTGTGCCACCCCTGGGGTCAATGTAGGTCCGTCCATGGATGTCAACCCCACAACTTGTGACACACAATCAGCTACATCACCAAAGTCATTAAAAAAAACTATTAAAAAATGACATGCTCTTTCGGTTTTCTTCAAGTCAAAATCACATTCTTCATAACTGGATCATAACTACAACAATATTACTCATACCTTGATCATAACAGAGCCACATTTCTCATAACCAACTAGAAATTATTACACGATAACAACTTTACTCATAACTTGATCATAACAGAACTACATTTCTCATAATAGAGTAACGTTTCTCATACAAGGACTACTTTTGCTCATAACCACTATTTTTGTGAGTGTAAGATTATCAATTTACCTCTTATCTCTCTATTTATATATATATATATATATGTACGTATATATATATACGTATGTGTATGTGTATGCGTGCGCGCATTAGATAAAATTATGTATCCATTAGCAAAGTTTACAGATTCAGAATTATAGTATTTAGCACTAATTTTATAAAAATGAAAATTTACAAATTTATAATATTTTATAGATTTAGCTTTTTTAATGTTAAACCATTAACTTTTTTGTCCAAGTAGTAGGTGACAGACATTAGAACATTTATTTTAGAGTAATGCTATGCTTCCCAAATTTTTTTTCCCAAATGATATTAAAGTTTTTAGTGGATTTTGTGCTGCTTTTTCTATTAACTGATACATTATCAAACGTACTGAAATAAATTAAGTGTTGAAAGTTTTATTTTTTACCACTTAATTGAGTTATCAAACACACCCTTATATCAAAGGACTTCCAAAGACCCAAAAATAATGTAGATGGCTTCGAACCACAACTAAAATTAAAACCAAATTACGAATTTGGGATAATTTAGACCAAAATCAATTTTATTCCTCAATTTGTAACTTAAATTAAAAGAGTCCTTGACTAAATTTGAGTTCTTGAACTGGACACATAGACAACATAGACTCTAATAGACTAGGAGCAATCACAAATTTCTCAGTCAAATCTCGTGAGTCCTATCCCACAATAAATTAAATGAGTACTTTACTTGTAACAAAATATAAAGGGTCATATATCTTTGATAAAAAAATTATAAATTACAATCACGTTCTTTAAAAACTACAAATTGGCATGATCCCATTAATGGGTACATAGGCAGCCTGAATAATTAACTTAGGCGTAGCCATAAAATTAAATTAACAAAAACTCTCCCACAATCACAATTGAAATCAATTGGCGTTCCTTTGAAACTAATGATTGTAATTAACAGATACATCATATCTTGAATGGGTACAACTTATACAAATAAAAATTCATATATTTTTTATTATATGAGTGAAATTGTGTTTGATGGAATTTAACATTTTCGTCCCACATGTCCGGTTTGATTTAGTGAATGGAAGTGAAACATCAAATAATGTTTTGCCTTGGCTGAACTATAAGAAAACACTTAATTTGATTTATTATTTCAACAATACTAGACACACGTTCAATCACACTTCAAATCATATTATTGTTTTAAATATATGTATTTTGTGCTGTGTAAGTAGTGTACAAAAAAAGTCAAAAATTCAAACAGCACAAAGTACATGCATTTAAAGCATAGAATGTGATTTGGGGTATAATTGAAGGTGTGTGTCTAGAATTATTCTTATTATTTATATTTAATTAATCCCCTTTTTTTTTTTTTTTTAATGTTGTAAACCTGCTGACTTTTATTGAAATAGTTGAACTGTACCAGCTAGCCCATTGACACGTGGCTTAGGAAAATTAATTTTGATGCTTATTGATATATTTGAAACACAAATGTGTGAAAAAGAAACCAAGTATGCTACAATTAATCAGGACCTTAGAGTTAAAACTTGACTTAATAGCAACAGATGATGATAAGGTGATCAACTACAGTACTTTTTCATTTAAGGCTTGCCTAATTAATTACTACTATAGTATAATCTGTGTCTACTGGAGAACATAAAGCTTATCTGGCATAGCTTGATGTAGGTAGGTAGCTCAACTGACAAAAAATTTAATATATATATAAATCTCCTTCAAACTCTAAAATATAAGTTTGGAGTTCGAACATCATCCACTATCCATATAAAAAATAATAACCAAAAAATAAAGCTTATTGACGACATCCTATTGACGCGTTTTCTTATCACACCCAAGTGTAGGTGATCGTACAAGTAATAAAGTTCTGGAAGTCCAGGTCGAACCCACAGGGAACGGAATAAAATTTTATAAAGTTAAGTAGATAACTATTTTTGTCACTAAAAAGAAATAAAAGATGATGGATTTTTGTGGAGTTTTACTAAATTACTAATTTTTACAGTTTTGCAATAAAAGTAATTAAAATTATTTTTTTCTTAACAGTTTATGGTAAAGATTTTAACAGTGCAAAATAAATTAACTAACATACTAGTAAGAAAAGGAAGAAAAATATATATAAGCTAAATTTTTGTAAGATAAACTTTTTAGATTTAACAATAGCGAAAGATGAAAATAATACAGATATTCAAGCAAAACTATTATAAAACAGAAAATAGTAATTAACTAGAGGAAATGATTTAAAGGAATTGGGAATATGCAAACCAACACTAGATCCCACAACTTTTGTGCATTTGAAAAGCATTTGGCATTTAAGACCGCAGAGTCCTTCTTTATTTAAAAATAAACTTTCACTAGTCAGGGTCATATCAAGTGTGTCAGGTTTGATATGAAACGACGTCGTTTGGTTTAAAGAAAAATAAAAAGGCAATTGGGCAGTAGCCAGGTTCGAACCGTGCCCCGCCGCGGACGTGGGTTATTCGGCGTCCAGTCCCCACCACTCTGCCACTACACAATTGCCTATCCATTATTGGATAGAAATATATATAAACACATATTTGAAATATTAACTTTGTCATATGAGTTGTTTGAGTATACTAGGTGTTTTTTTATGACAAAAGGCATAGTTTGACAATCCACATAATTAGGCTTTTTATTTCAAATATATATAATCTTTTGAGCCCATTATAGCCATAGTATATAAACATATTAAATGGTCATAAACTATAGATACATAGATATTTTTGGCCATAAATGGAAAAATAACTCATCCAGATAAATTTGCCCATTTAAGATTAGTGCACAGAAGTTGAGGTTTCTAAGTTTTTATTGCATATCCCCAATTAAAGTTTTAGCCTACCATTTTGGAATTGAAACTGTCTTCCAAATAAAATTTAAAGATAAATTAAATAGGTGTAAACAGTGACTGCTCAATTAAAACTAAAGTTGTGAAACTAAGGTAAGAGTGAAATATAATATTATTATATTATTTTTTTTACTTAACATGAGCTGGGGTTGAATTTGTGGAATCTGCAAAATAGCAAAGTTTAGTACAACTAGGCTAATAAAATATAAGTAAATGGAAATACTGAACCAAAAATAAAATATTAAACCTTTAACTTTGGATTCTTGTGGGATCACAGTGGTTGAACTCCAAGAACACAAATAAGGCCAAACCAAATCCAAATATACTTTTGGAGTGAGAAATGGGTATGAGGTACTTTTGGACTTTAGTAGGTGATTATAACAACTACGTGGCTAAGAAATCTGACATTTAATCGCAAAATCTATCTTCTAGTGAATAAAAATATTGCTATAAAAATTGAAAATTTGGAGTTTCTAACTATTTTAGGGAACAACTATAAGTACTACTAGACTAGAAATATTAAATCTAATTTTAAATAGGACTATTTTACTACTAAAAATTGACAAAAGGTCATACAAGAAAACAAATATTTTAAATTTAAGAAATACAGTACACAAAGTTTTGCTACATATTTTTGAACATAAAATCATCAATTACATAAAAGTGAAATTTTACAACTACTAGAACTAGAAAAGGCAAAGAAAAACTAAAGTTTCCTATTTCTAGGGAAAATATAAAGTGCTCACATAATAACCTCCCCTAAACTATTCTCTCCAAACTGTGATTCTTTTGTGATTTCAGTTGTTGTGTGAATTGTGTAGCTATCTGCCTTCAGCTCCTCCATTTATAGGCGAAGTGAATGACGATTTTCGTCATTTCGTTCGTCACGTGGTACATTTTTCTTCGCGTGTTTCAATTTTTTTTCTTCCTCCCTCTGACAGTTTGAAAAACTGATCTTCGACTTTCCTGCAGATACTGAGAGAAAGAGAGAGAGAGAAAAGACAAAACAAAAAATAATATAAAAAAATTTAACATCCAAAGCAAATCCAAGCTTTGGATGTCTTTGTCCGAATTTTTATTTTTATTTTTATTTTTATTTTTTTTTTGTTTGACCATTTGGTAAGTTTAAGTTATAATAGCCACATGAGAAATAATCTCATGTGGTTGTTACTCATTTTATTCCCTTCGTTTCACTTCATTTTTACCTAAACATATAAAATGTGTAAAAACAAATAATTACATGCATTTGAGTGACATCACTGTTAAATTATATTAATTCAAATATGCGTGTAAAACTATGAATTTGGGGGATTAAATGAGTATTGTGTCTATTATATTGGCACATAAATGTGCAATATTCAGTGTTTGTCACACCCCTCAACTAACTTGTTGCTAGTCCCTAGCAATGAAGTGAAAAGAGAAATTGTTCTAAAAGTTTTATTTAAAAGTAGGAATAAACTAAGGAAAATAAAATTTAACTCACTTTCGCAGGAATCGCGATTGCATTTAGCATATGCAACAAGCCGTTAAACCCCTAGGTTACACCTAGTGGACGAGTGTTGTCTCGTGAGGGTTTGCAGTGAATATACCCACAAAATTAATAATTTTTTTTTTTTTTTTTAAATGTAAAAATAAAGTAAAATAAAAATAAAGGCAGATTTTCTCCTTTTACAACAGATAAGGATAAATTTGACAATAAAATGAAATTTTCAAGTATGTAATAATAATGCAACACATATACTCACAGCTTTGTCAATGGTAGCATTTTTTATACTCTTTAAACTTACAGTGTGTACTTGAAAAGTCAAGCAACTGATCTGAATTTCAGAGTTTACATAACTATTAACAGTCATAAAATTTGTAGTTTTAACTCAAATCTCACAGGAATTTCACTCTTTTAAGAAGAAACTCTCAGAAACCGGTGTAGAGAACATCTCACTTGGTAGGGAAGCAAAGATAGAAAAGTTGCTTCCATATTTTTGATGACTCAATATATAGGCATTTAGAGTACAATAAGTCTCATGAAAGAATACTTAGCATTAGAAGAGCGATCTACCGTGGAGAACATCCTTATCACTTAAATTTAAAAATCAATTTCTTTTAAATCATTAGGACTTTGACTGGTAGGTTAGAAATTAAGATGAGTAGGAGATTTGGGGTGTATTTGTTCTAAGCATGTGATTGGAGTGTTTGCGCAATTCATTCCAACCTCTTCTTTTCTTCTCCTTTTTATCATATGTACAGTTGATTTTATTTTTTATTAGTTTCTCATTTTTTTTTCCCTTTTTTTTTTTTTTTTTTTTTTTTTTAAATCAACTCATTTCTTTCTTTACCACTTCTTACAATATTAATACAGTCCAATCACATACCTGGATATAGAAGTGAGGTTTGTACTCCCAGGTGGAGCAAGGTATGATTTGGATAGAACTGAGAATAAGGTAATATTAGGGTAAAGGGGGGTGCATTTGAAAGAAAAGATGGCCTAAATCATTTTAAAAATAGATTGACTTTGTTCATTTAAGCAATTTAGACGTTCTAATGGTAAATCCTGAACGTTCTCTTCTAATGATCAGTCAAAGAAAAATAATGAGACTCTCAACGAGTGATATGATAAAGAGAATAAAATGAGACTGAAAAAAATAGTAACCCTCATAAAGAAAGATTGGCACAAAAGCTCACATGGGTTAATTAGTTTCCACTACTTGTTTTTAAACTGCATAGTTTATGCTTACTCATCCATTTAGATTCAGTAAATATTTTCACACTGTTTCAAAATGTTTAATGTTTAAAGAGTTTCTAGCATTTGAAAATAGTAAAACATGTGACAATGTGTTGTATGCTATTAACATACCCAAAATAACATTAACGTGTCAAATTTATCTTATATAGAGTAAAAGAAAAATTTCTGAAAAATCCTAAGCATATCCACTAAGTTGGATACATATATGGTGCAACTAGTATCCTCTGCACCTATACAAAAGAGGCTACGCAATCCGGAGCGTCCAAGTTGTCATGATTACCCATTCACCTCTAGTAAAAGAGATGAGTCTAGAACCACTAGCAAGCTAAAAACATCAGTAAGAGGCTAGGAGATAACTCTGGCTTTACTTAGTTTTTTGCTACCTCTAGGGACATTCACCGCACTAGACATATCTGGTGATGCTTGGATCATGCAAATTACTCCTATCGAACCAGCTAATGAAAGCCAGATGTACACGTAGGATCATTTTAAAGTCTGACCTGACTGAAAATTATTGACTGTACAAAAACTAAAAAATAAAAATAAAAAGAAATGAGGGATGGGAAAACAAAATTTATTTGGGTATCAAAGGATCCAGTCCTCTTTCTCAACCAAATTTTTCTTTTGTTTTGATTTGAATTGTCTTCTGTAGCAGTAGTAAACTTTAAAAGATGTGTCATTATGAGCAATTAAACCAGGACATTCTTCTCTATAACAATTCAAACACCATCCTAACCTTTTAGCTTTCCTTTTAATGGCATAAAGGCTAGTGCCAGCAAAGGGTTTCTTCTGCTCAGAAACAAGTGAGCGACCCATTAACGTCTGGTCATCGACTATTGGATCCATTTTTTATACTCTCAGCCAACAAGAGAGGCTAGACTCAACCCTCCACTCCTTTCAACTATCAACTAAGATCTAATTAAAGAGAGCTTAGAGGGGGTGGGTGAGAATTTTATTTAAAAACTAAAAATATTTATATATAAAAATATATATAAATATATACATTCAGAAATTTTTTTTTTTTTTTTTTTTTTTTTTTTTTTTTTTAACAAAAAAAAACTAGAAAAATACATTTTTTTTTTTAACAAAGTTTAAGACAATGCATCATTACAATAATAGTAATAAGAAGAATTATGACATAAACTTCAAACATTATAAAAATTTTTGCTTATGAGTCATGCATTTTTTTTAACAGAAAACTAGGAAAAGACAATTATATTTTTCTCTCTATTTTTTTTTTTTTTTTTTTTTTTAACAAGGGCACCGCAACACTAACATAGCAAGAACTAGGATAATAATAAGATAAAGTTCAAAATCCAGAAGACCAATAACTAGCGCGTCGTCCAATTTTTTTTTTTTATAAAGAAATGGAAAAATATCACCTGTTTCTTGAAAATCTGAGAACCTGGTAAGGTCGTGGATCGAGTGATATTTCCAAGCTTCTTTGGTGCGTGGGTACCTACAATTAATGCAGTTAAATAATGGAAAAGAGAGAAAATAAAAATCTAAAATAAAAATAAAAATATAAGCTGAATCGGAAAAATAGAGAATAAATCAAAATCAAGCTTTTCTCTGAATTATAGATCTTACCTTTAGTGATCAGTAGAGTGGATCTTGATTTTGGATTAAAGAAAATTAAAAAAAATGAGAGATTGAGAGAGATCGAGAGATCGGAGTGAGAGTGAGAGAGTGAGTTGCAGAGAGGAGAGAGAGATCTGCGGCGAGAGTGAGAGAAAAGAGAGGAAGAAGAAAGGAAAAAGAGAGAAAAAGAGAGATAGGGAAAAGTTTTTATGGTTCAAAGCCCTATATAAAGCCATTTTCTCTTTTTTCAGTGTATCTCTCTCTAGAGAAACTAATTTTTTTTTTTTATGAAATAAAGATAAAATAAATAAACAGGTGTTAATCGTGAAACTGTCCCCCCCAACTGAGTCTGACATTGTCCTCAATGAGTGAGATGAGAAAAAGAAGCTAAGGATAACACCTATAATAAAAAGAAATACAAAAAGAAAAGATAATAATAATGACAAAATTAACTTATATATATAAAAAAAAAATGACCAAACTAGGAGTATAGGACTATTAGAACATAAATACTCTGATATACTATGTCCTATACTAATTATGATTTAAGATATTAAAGAGTATTATAGTTGGGGTCCTCCAAAGGAATGGACTCCAACTCAGGTTCAAATCCTTCTAAAAATGGTTTTAATCTATGTCCATTAACTTTAACGGCCCGTTTGGTTCATGGATTCTTATGATGGATTTTGATTCCACTCGAAGATTACTAGTAATCTTAAAATATATCTTTGTTTGGTTCATGGAATATTTAATGAATTGTGGGTCCCACTGGATTTAGAATCCACCCAAAGGTGGAAAATAGGGTGGATTCTAAATCCTAGCTTGGAGGTGGTATTCCTAGGGATTACCGGGGTTTTGATTTACTATTTTCATAATACCTAAACTAACCTTTATTAGACTATTAAACAAACAAATAATATGATCAGAAGAAATTTATGATTGTAATTATTATTATTTTCTAAAATGGAGAGATTGGTAGATGAGATTGTTTATGATGATTTCTTATACTTGAAACATTGTATTTGATGCTTAAAAATATAATATATCTTTTATTATTATTCAAATATATTTTAACTACATGTAATAGTTTAGACTCATGTTCATGTCTTAATTATTCTATTCATCTCATTTTTTATGTGTCATTGATTGTTAGATTTATACCATTATTTTTTATAATCACCCTCTATTTTTAGAGGGTTGACAATGTGATTTTAACTCATACATTCTTTTAGCCTTCAAGGGTAGCTTAGATATTTAAGAATATTTCCATTTCATTTTCCTTGACCCAACCAAACACTGAATTCTAAATCCAGCTAGAATTCTATTGGTGAACTAAACATTCTGCAGGACTTCAAATTCCTGGTAAAGTGATTACTGGTATTATAATTCCTAGTAATCAGAATCCACCTAAAATAATCCGTGAACCAAACGGGCCGTAAATGTATTTCCATCTTTAGGGTCCTCAATCTCGACAGTTCCATAAGGATAAACATTTTTTACAATATATGGACCAGTCCATCGAGATTTCATTTTTCCTCTAAAAAGATGTAGTCTTGAGTCATATAATAGAACTTTTTGCGCGGGGGTAAATCTTTTGGGCAAAAGATTCTTATTATGATACATTTTAGTTCTTGCTTGATGAATTCGGGCATTATCATATGCATCTTTACGAATTTCTTCAAGCTCACTTAATTGTAATTTTCTTAAAATTCCTCCCTCTTCAATATTACAATTTAAAGTTCTAGTAGCCCAATATGCCTTATGTTCTAATTCTACTGGTAGGTGACAAGCTTTTCCATAGACAAGTCTGTATGGAGACATCCCCAAATGGGTCTTATAAGCAGTTCTATATGCCCATAAAGCATCTGTTAATTTTGAAGACCAGTCTTTACGATTAGAATCAACAGTTTTTTCGAGAATATGCTTAATTTGCCTATTGGCTAATTCAGCTTGTCCATTTGTTTGTGGATGGTATGCAGTTGACACTTTGTGGGTTATTCCATATCTTTTCATTAATTTTTCAAATGGCTTGTTACAGAAATGGGTTCCTTGATCACTTATTATTGCTTTTGGAGTTCCAAATCGAGAAAGTATATTATCTTTTAAAAATGCAATAACTGTACGGTGATCATTCTTTCTTGTAGGAATAGCTTCTACCCATTTTGAAACATTTTCGACTGCTAATAAAATATATTCATATTGACAAGATGGAGGAAAAGGTCCCATAAAGTCAATGCCCCAACAATCAAATATTTCAATTGTAATTATAGGGGTCATTGGCATTTGATTTCTTTTTGTAATACTGCCCAACATTTGGCAGCGGTTACAAGCCTTACAATATAAATATGAATCTTTAAATAGAGTGGGCCAATATAAACCACTTTGTAAAATTTTCATGGCAGTCACTCGAGATGAAAAATGTCCTCCACAAAAGGACGAATGACACATGAAAAGTACATTTTCGATTTCTTCATTTGGGACGCATTTCCTAATTACCTGATCGGCACAATATTTAAACAGATATGGGTCATCAAAGTAGAAGTTCCTAGCAATAGCTAGAAATCTCTTTTTATCTGATGATGACCAATTGCTTGGTATTTTTCCAGTTACTAAATAATTAACAAGATCAGCATACCATGGTAGAGAAGTTACAGAAAATAACTGTTCATCAGGAAAAGAGTCTTGAATAGGTAAGGGTTCACTAGTATTGTCTTCAAAAGTGAGGCGGGATAAGTGATCAGCTACCACATTTTCTACTCCTTTTTTGTCTTTAATTATTAAATTAAATTCTTGTAGTAGGAGTATCCACCTAATAAGCCTAGGCTTACTGTCTTTCTTTGAAAGAAGATATTTAAGAGCTGAGTGGTCAGTAAAACAAACAATAGGGGAACCAATCAAGTATTGCCTAAATTTATTAAGAGCGAATACCACAGCTAGTAATTCTTTTTCAGTAGTTGAGTAGTTCATTTGAGCACTATCCAGAGTTCTACTAGCGTAGTATATAACTGATTCCTTTTTATCCTTTCTCTGCCCTAGGACAGCTCCAATGGCAAAGTCGCTAGCGTCACACATTAATTCAAATGGTAAGCTCCAATCAGGAGATTGCATAATAGGTGCAGTAGTGAGATGCTCTTTTAATTGCTCAAATGAGTTTTGACGTTCTTTAGTCCATTCAAAAGGTGTGTCTTTGGCCAATAATTGACATAAAGGTCTAGAAATAGTACTGAAATTTTTTATGAAACGGCGATAAAAACCTGCATGTCCTAAGAATGAACGGATGTCTTTTACAGTCTTGGGAATAGGTAAATTAGCTATAAGATCTATTTTGGCTTTGTCTACCTGTATCCCATTTTCAGAAATAATGTGTCCTAAGACAATACCTTCAGTGACCATAAAATGACATTTTTCCCAATTTAAAACTAAACTTTTTTCTTCACATCTCTGGAGAACTTTCTGAAGATTGCTAAGGCAATCATCATAGGTTTTGCCAAAAATTGAAAAATCATCCATAAAAACTTCTAAATTTTTTTCTACCATATCACTGAAAATACTCAGCATACACCTTTGAAAAGTCGCAGGTGCGTTGCAAAGACCAAAGGGCATTCGGCGATAGGCAAAAGTTCCAAATGGACATGTGAAAGTAGTTTTTTCCTGATCTTCTGGTGCGATCTCTATTTGATTGTAACCACTATATCCATCTAGAAAACAGTAATACTTATGACCAGCTATTCTTTCTAACATTTGATCCATAAAAGGTAAAGGAAAGTGATCCTTACGAGTTACAGCATTGAGTTTTCTGTAGTCTATGCATACACGCCATCCAGTAGTGACACGAGTGGGAATTAATTCTCCTTTTGAATTTGGAACAACTGTAATTCCTGCTTTCTTTGGTACAACTTGTGTTGGACTTACCCATTTGCTGTCGGATATTGAATATATAATGCCCATGTCGAGTAGCTTGAGAACCTCCTTCTTAACTACTTCCTGCATAATAGGATTAAGTCTTCTTTGCATTTCTCTAGAGGTTTTAGCATTATCTTCAAGATATATATTGTGAGTGCATATTGAAGGGCTTATTCCTTTTAAATCTGCTATACTCCAACCAATGGCACTTTTATGTTTCTGCAGCATAATAATGAGTTTATTTTCTTGACTGGACTCTAGAAAAGATGATATTATTACGGGATAAGTATTATTACTACCAAGGAAAGCATATTTAAGCTCTTTAGGGAGTTCTTTTAATTCCAACTGTGGAGTTTGTAAATTAGATGGAAGTGTTAATGTAGTCTTTGGTGGTAAAGGTTCAAAATATGTGGTCCACATTGCTTCTTGAATTATTTCTTCTGTTGAATCTTCATTAAAACATACTTGACTCATAAGATGTTTTTGTAGATTATTACTGTCTAGCTTCTGAATAGAGTTATTAATAACAGATTCTACTGGATCATTATAACAAGTCAAGTTAAAATATTCTCGTGATAGAGATTCAATAGCATGAACTTCTTCAATATTCTCATCTTCTTCTTGATGTTGTGGATTAGAAAAAACTTTAATATTTAAAGTCATATTTCCAAATACTACAGTCATCATACCACTGCGGATTCGAATAGTGGCATCAATGGTGGCCAAGAAGGGCCTTCCAAAAATGACTGGTATTTGTACATTAGTATCTAATACTGGTTCTGTATCAAGGATGACAAAATCTACTGGGAAAATAAAATTTTCAACTTTGACAAGAACATCTTCCAAAATTCCTCGCGGATATTTTGTAGATCTATCAGCAAGTTGTAATACCATGCGAGTAGGCTTTAGCTCACCTAATCCAAGTTCTTGATAAACAGAATAAGGAAGCAAGTTTACACTAGCTCCTAAGTCAAGGAGTGCGTGGTTAATTTTATGATTTCCAATAATACACGATATTGTTGGTGTACCTGGGTCTTTGAATTTTGTTGGTAAATTATGTTGCACGATAGAATTAATTTCTTCAACAAAGTCAGCAGAATACGCATCCTTTCGTACATTTTGCTTACGTTTGACAATACATAAATCTTTTAAGAATTTTGCATAAGCAGGTACTTGATTAATTGCATCTAAGAGAGGAATATTAATGTGTACTTGTTTAAATAATTCTAAATATTCCTGATTCTTAGTATCTTGGTGTTTTCTTAAACGTTGTGGATAAGGAATTGGAGGAGAATATTCAGTAGTTTCCTCTGTTTCTTTTTCCACTGGTAAGTCAGATGTTTCATTTTCTTGAGAAATTTGTTGTTTTTCATGGGTTTCAACTTCAACTTCATCAGCAATTTTATCTTCATCTATTTCTTCCTCAATTTCTATCATATTATCTTCCTTATTTGTATGCTCAATTTATTCTAAAGAAGGTGATATTTCTTCTCCAACAGCCTTACCACTTCTTAGTACAGTTATAGCTTTTACTTGTTCATGTTGATTATTACCAGAAGTTGAGGGATCACCTTGTGGTTGTCCCCTTGGATTAGGTTGTGGTTGGGCAGGAAAAATGCCTTTTCCTTTAGAATCGTGCTGATTATTAATCCTATCCACAGATGTTTGTAGTTTCCCCATGATTTGTATTAATTGTTGCATCATAGACTGTAAAGGCTCTTCTTGCACTTTCTTGTGCGGAGGCACATAAATATTAGAATTTTGCTGTGTATTAGGATATGTATTTTGTGTTTGTTGAAATTGAGGCGGAGGAGGTAAATATTGATTATTTTGAGGAGGTTGGTGTTGAGTTTGAAATTGTAGAATACCTTCTTTGGTATACATATGATTTGGAGGATTCCTCCAATTAGACTGGTATGAGTTACCATAGGAGTTTTGGGGACCCCTATAATTATTCACAGCATTTATCTCTGCTGGAGCAATTTCTTGAAAATTTGAACTGTTAGGACATTCATTCGCAGAGTGTCCTAAAGTATGACAGTTGTCACAAAGTTCTCTTTTCTTCTTAGGTGGATTATTTTTTTCTACTGATATAGCTTCCACTTTACGTGCTAATTCTTCATATTTCAGTGTTAATTCATCTTCTGATTGTAATTGGTATAAACTTTTAGCTTTTTCCGTTCTACCAATTTCTTCTTTTTCCCATTGGGAAGCATTTTCGCTAAGCCAATCAAAATATAATTCAGCTTCATCGGCAGTTTTACTCAAAAATTCTCCTTGACACATAGTTTCAACTAACTTCTTTGATTTAGGTTCTAATCCTTCATAAAAGAAATTAATTAAACGTCATTTTTCAAATCCATGATGTGGACAAGCTAATAGGAGATCTTTAAAACGTTCCCAAACTTCAGGGAATGGTTCCTTTTCTTTTTGAGCAAAAAGTTTAATTTGACGCATCATGCTATTAGTTAAATTTTTTGGATAGAATTTTTTTAGAAAGGCTTCATTCATATCATGCCATGAAGTTATAGATCCAGGACGGAGAGATAAAAGCCAAGCTTTAGCTTTATCTTTTAAAGAAAAAGGAAAAAGCTTAAGACGGATTATTTCAATAGGACAGCTTTGATCAGAGAACGTACTACAAACTTCTTCAAATTCACGAATATGAAGATAAGCACGTTCTGACCCCATTCCATGGAAAGTTGGTAAGAGTGGAATCATGCCATGTCTAAAGTGAAAATTTCATGTGTGTCTAGGTAGAGTGATGCAAGAAGGAGTGATGTTTCTTTCTGGGGTAAATAAATCACGTAAAGGACGTTGTTCACGTTCTGGTAAAATAAATTGTGGTATATTTTCCCCCTGCTCACTATGAGCATCATCGGTTATTCCTTCTATGCCTTCAATTTCAGCCATGATTCTAGGAAACTGTATACTAGATGATTCACTAGAAATATTAGAATTATGTGGTACTTGATATAAAGCCTCAGTAGTATCTAAGGACATAAGAACTAAAAGAAAAACTAAATGATAAAAATATTATTATGATTATTATTAGCTAGGTAAAAATAAAACTCTTTTTTTTTTATCTTATATTTTTTTATATATTTATTTTTTAGAAGATGCACAAGTACATATATATAAATATATATTTATATATATTTCACAAGGAAATAAATTATATATAGTTTTTTTTTTAATTATTATATATATATATATATATATTTTTTTATTTTCTTAAAAAGAAAACTAGATTATTTATAAGGTAGAATAAGTATATATATATAGTGAGAGAAATAGTCTTAGACCTAACTTTTTTTATTATTTACTATTTTTATTAACCGTTCCCCGGCAACGGCGCCAAAAACTTGACGACATCCTATTGACGCGTTTTCTTATCACACCCAAGTGTAGGTGATCGTACAAGTAATAAAGTTCTGGAAGTCCAGGTCGAACCCACAGGGAACGGAATAAAATTTTATAAAGTTAAGTAGATAACTATTTTTGTCACTAAAAAGAAATAAAAGATGATGGATTTTTGTGGGGTTTTACTAAACTACTAATTTTTACAGTTTTGCAATAAAAGTAATTAAAGCTATTTTTTTCTTAACAGTTTATGGTAAAGATTTTAACAGTGCAAAATAAATTAACTAACATACTAGTAAGAAAAGGAAGAAAAATATATATAAGCTAAATTTTTGTAAGATAAACTTTTTAGATTTAACAATAGCGAAAGATGAAAATAATACAGATATTCAAGCAAAACTATTATAAAACAGAAAATAGTAATTAACTAGAGGAAATGATTTAAAGGAATTGGGAATATGCAAACCAACACTAGATCCCACAACTTTTGTGCATTTGAAAAGCATTTGGCATTTAAGACCGCAGAGTCATTCTTTATTTAAAAATAAACTTTCACTAGTCAGGGTCATATCAAGTGTGTCAGGTTTGATATGAAACGACGTCGTTTGGTTTAAAGAAAAATAAAAAGGCAATTGGGCAGTAGCCAGGTTCGAACCGTGCCCCGCCGCGGACGTGGGTTATTCGGCGTCCAGTCCCCACCACTCTGCCACTACACAATTGCCTATCCATTATTGGATAGAAATATATATATAAACACATATTTGAAATATTAACTTTGTCATATGAGTTGTTTGAGTATGCTAGGTGTTTTTTTATGACAAAAGGCATAGTTTGACAATCCACATAATTAGGCTTTTTATTTCAAATATATATAATCTTTTGAGCCCATTATAGCCATAGTATATAAACATGTTAAATGGTCATAAACTATAGATACATAGATATTTTTGGCCATAAATGGAAAAATAACTCATCCAGATAAATTTGCCCATTTAAGATTAGTGCACAGAAGTTGAGGTTTCTAAGTTTTTATTGCATATCCCCAATTAAAGTTTTAGCTTACCATTTTGGAATTGAAACTGTCTTCCAAATAAAATTTAAAGATAAATTAAATAGGTGTAAACAGTGACTGCTCAATTAAAACTAAAGTTGTGAAACTAAGGTAAGAGTGAAATATAATATTATTATATTATTTTTTTACTTAACATGAGCTGGGGTTGAATTTGTGGAATCTGCAAAATAGCAAAGTTTAGTACAACTAGGCTAATAAAATATAAGTAAATGGAAATACTGAACCAAAAATAAAATACTAAACCTTTAACTTTGGATTCTTGTGGGGTCACAGTGGTTGAACTCCAAGAACACAAATAAGGCCAAACCAAATCCAAATATACTTTTGGAGTGAGAAATGGGTATGAGGTACTTTTGGACTTTAGTAGGTGATTATAACAACTACGTGGCTAAGAAATCTGACATTTAATCGCAAAATCTATCTTCTAGTGAATAAAAATATTGCTATAAAAATTAGAAATTTGGAGTTTCTAACTATTTTAGGGAACAACTATAAGTACTACTAGACTAGAAATATTAAATCTAATTTTAAATAGGACTATTTTACTACTAAAAATTGACAAAAGGTCATACAAGAAAACAAATATTTTAAATTTAAGAAATACAGTACACAAAGTTTTGCTACATATTTTTGAACATAAAATCATCAATTACATAAAAGTGAAATTTTACAACTACTAGAACTAGAAAAGGCAAAGAAAAACTAAAGTTTCCTATTTCTAGGGAAAATATAAAGTGCTCACATAATAACCTCCCCTAAACTATTCTCTCCAAACTGTGATTCTTTTGTGATTTCAGTTGTTGTGTGAATTGTGTAGCTATCTGCCTTCAGCTCCTCCATTTATAGGCGAAGTGAATGACGATTTTCGTCATTTCGTTCGTCACGTGGTACATTTTTCTTCGCGTGTTTCAATTTTTTTTCTTCCTCCCTCTGACAGTTTGAAAAACTGATCTTCGACTTTCCTGCAGATACTGAGAGAAAGAGAGAGAGAGAAAAGACAAAACAAAAAATAATATAAAAAAATTTAACATCCAAAGCAAATCCAAGCTTCGGATGTCTTTGTCCGAATTTTATTTTTATTTTTATTTTTATTTTTATTTTTTTTGACCATTTGGTAAGTTTAAGTTATAATAGCCACATGAGAAATAATCTCATGTGGTTGTTACTCATTTTATTCCCTTCGTTTCACTTCATTTTTACCTAAACATATAAAATGTGTAAAAACAAATAATTACATGAATTTGAGTGACATCACTGTTAAATTATATTAATTCAAATATGCGTGTAAAACTATGAATTTGGGGGATTAAATGAGTATTGTGTCTATTATATTGGCACATAAATGTGCAATATTCAGTGTTTGTCACTTATCTCCAACAAGTACCTTCCCAATTATATACATACAATAAGATTATACGATAAAGGGTGGAGTCAGGAATTTTTTTGGGGTTTAAGAAGTTATACCAGGGTTCGAGAGCAGCGGCCCCAGATAAATATATATATATATATATATATATATTTTTTGGTCAATTTGTACATATTTGATAACAAGATAAGAAATGATAATGAGATAAACACGTACTATTTGAATTAAAAAAAGGTATGGTCTCAAAATGAGTTGGAAACACTTAATTAATTAGACTGTGCTGAAATCAGAATAGACATACTAAGGCTTGGTGTCAAATATTAGGGTGTTCTTGGTCTAGAATATCACATGGGCTATTTTGTATGGTGTCAATATTATATGGGTTTGACTATAGCTTGATTTTTGAACACTAAATTGGATTGGACTTAAATGAGAATGAACATAATAAGATGTTGCATCAATTTCTCAATTTTGGGGTGAGCTATTTGGACTAAAATATCATACGTACTAAATTATTTTTCCAAAACTTGGAGGCTATAGCCCACCCAAGCCCTCTCCGCTTTTAGGGATGGCAACGGGTCGGAGTTGGTATGGAGTCTCCCTATACCAACTCCTACTCCGTTTATTTTCCTCCTACTCCGACTCCGCCCCGTCCCATTAAAGTAAAATATCAACTCCTACTTCACTCCTACTCCGTTTACTATTGGGTACTCCTATTATACTCCTACTCCGTTTGCTAATCACCATTTCAAAATTAAATGTCTTTTATAATTCAAAATCCACTTATATTTTGGCTTGATTTCCTAAAAATCACTCACGCAAATGATTCTAAATTTGTTAATCACAATTTAGAAATTAAATATTAATACTGAAGACAAAGAGATGTATATATATGCCCTGATTTTTGTAAATAATTGTAACTATGAGGGTAGTTTAGTTACTTAATGATTTAATCGGGGTGTGGCGGGTTTTAAATGGTAGTATTTCATGGATACCAATTCTGCCCTGACTCCTATAGGATTTTTGTTTCTCCATATCAAATCCACTTCTACTCCTATTATAACTCCTCCAAACTCGTTCCATTAGGAGTAGAGCGGGGCGGAAAAAATTGCCATCCCTATCCGCCATTGGTCTTAGTTTATTTAGGCTTAGTTTGGCCCCCACATGGTACTTCTCCTTTTTTAAAGCACAATTTCATGTTAATTCATGTGATAACTAGTTTATGAGCTTTGCAAAAATTGAACTTAGGACTTTTTTAGATGGTGCTTTTAAAAGCTCTAGAATGGAGCTTTTAAAAGCTCAAGGTTGCTTTTTGATTTCATTATGTCTTTTTGAAGAGTATTGTGTCACTTGTATAAAATTATCAAAGAACTTAATAATAAATTTCATAAGCTTCTTTTAAAAAGTCACGTGAGGGCCAAACTAAGCCTTAGTATTGTGAGACTTTCATATAGTAGCATTTTGATCATTAAATTGTAAAAAAGGTAATACTATGTGCACACTTTACGTACACTAATCATTACTCTCGTAAAAATCAATAACACATATGATAACCTTCCTGGACCACCAACATTACTCATTTTAGTGAGAGCTACGATCCGAAACTTCTCTTGTAGAAAAGATTCAATACTTATCATCATAATTTGTATCTTATTCTCAAAAGTTGAAAAAAGAGAAAAAAGCAATCATGCTCTCTTACATTGTTGGTTGTACAAACACTTTCCCTTGGTGACCGGTGACCCACTAATTAATTACTTTGTACCGTGTTAGGAAAATGGCGTAAAAATATATATATATATATATATTACAGTTATATATAAAGGATTTTATTATAAGTAGAAATAAATAAGAGAGACAACACTAAACCTACACTGTATCCCTTATTTATTTTCACTTTTAGAATATTAATGTGTGACTTAAAAGGCACATGCAAACAAAACACATATATAAATGCAAACCTATTATACCTCTAGAAACAATCATTCTTAAATAAATGAAAACATCTCTTTCACCTCACTAAAATAAAATTTGATAGAGTCTAAAGTAAATAATAAAAAGGATGTAGGACGCACCCGCGTAGGTCACGATTTTCAAGTTAAATTGGGTTGTTCGAATTCAAGATTTGCACCCCCCTTATGCGTACGGGAGAGAGTCTTTTCACAATACAATACTCACAAGCTTATGAAAGTAGATCATATTTAAGGAGTAAATAAGTCTTGTGTTTAAACAATATGGGAAAGATGTCACATCATACTTTAGACTTGTGTTCGAGTTTTTGAAATAAAGAGACTTGTTTGTTTTTATATTAAAAGGCCAAAACAACAAATGTTAATAACTCAAATAAATAATAAATAACTCACAAATGTTTAAACCAATTAAATTAATAACCCACAAATAATCCAACAGACACCTATATGCACATATATATAGATGTATGTATTTTATTTTGTATATTTTAATATACGATAATATAGTTTGTAACATTAAATAGTGTATAAATGATTATTATTGTTTATTTAGAGAAATGCAATAGTCACCATTTAAGGGGTGTCTTTTGGGTTAGAGGTAGCGATTCTTTAAAAAGTGTCTATGATACTTATTATGAAAAGATATATTATGCCAAATGAAACGACATATCCAAGAGATACCAAGTGGTCTATATAAGGCAAGTGGGTTTATGTTAGAAATACAAGAAGGATACAGCTATGATATTGTAATACCCATACCCGGAAAATGGTGTAAATATTTATTTTGCTTGCATTAATTAGTTTAATTAATTGTATGTGATGATTTGGGTAAATTCTAGTTACCCCGATGTGATAAGTGCTTGATAAAGGCACAGTTGGACAGATGTGAAACGGGACCTACGGGAGATCCAGATTAGATAAATTGCATTTAGTTGCATTGTTGTGATTAAATGGTAGACATGTAAATGTAAATGTGTACATTATAATACATGTTAATGTCATATAATTATTTAATTGATAAAATATTAAGTGCTTTAATATTCTATTATTGTTCATGATTATTTATGGGACCAGTTGGGTACCCTTGTAAGGGCGTAATTGAATAAGTGCCATAATTGGTAGGCTAATTAGTGCTTTCATATGATATTTTGGACTACGTTCGGGACCCATACGTGACATAGATATAGACCCATTTAGATATTAGAATAATAATATAATTAATTTAAATATTATAATAAAACTTAAAAATATGTGAGAGTGTAAAAGAGAATAGATCAAAGCCGAAGAATTTTCTAAAAAATATTCCATTTGACTCTTAAGTCAAAAAAAAGGAAAAAATGAAAAATAAAAAACAAAACAAAACAAAAAAACAAAACAACCACCACCAAAACGTGAGTGGGTGTATTGTGTTTGGCGGCATGTGTATAATGTATATATATATATATATTGGAGTTTTAGTTAATAAAAAAAGATTGGATATTAAAAAAAGAAAAAAAAAAAAAAGAAAAAAAAGAGAGTTCAGAGAGAGCAGCGAGAAAGAAGAGAGAGAGAGGGAGGATCTCACTTTTCCGATGTCATAGATTCGTCGTACGCTGCTCAAATCGTGATACGAAGTTAAATTTGGACTCGTGGGGCTAAGTTTAACCTTATGGTATAATTTAAGTTGGAATTAATTGATATATTTTTCGTGACCCAAATGGGTTAGTAACATTTAGTTTATCAAAATTGTGTAGGATTAAATACAAGTTCATATTTGGGTTGGATCTAGGAAAGATATATTCGGGGTTTCTAGACTTATTTGATTATTCGTAGAGATGAGTGCTCTAATCCCAAAATTGGGTGTTTAATGTTGTTTATGTGATATTGATAGTCTTAAAATGCTTAATTCTTGAAATATTTAGAAAAACATGTGATTAATGATTGTTTAACATGTCTAAAATGTTGAAATTGCTATGTTGATATGTGAACATGCTTATGTGCTTATTTGGGTCAAAGGGTGTCAAGTGATAATCACCATTATTTAGCCAATATTTAAAGAACGTTAAATCCTCAGAGAAAAGGGGACGGTAGTGACGACCACAACAAATTGACTACGGTCACGTGAGAGTGTGTGATATCGCTTTAAAAGCAACAACAAGTGAGAGGGCCCGGAATCAGGGGTTCAGATCGATGGTGATTGATTACTTGACATGCCGGTGACTAATATAATTGTTGTGTTGTGAATGCTTAAATATTACATTTGCTGCATTTCACACTCCGATAGTATGATTAGAATGTTCACTAAGCGAAAGTTTAAACAAATTTTATTTTCTATTGTGGTAATTGAATAACCACCACAGGTGCGAACCGAGAAGAGGAGATGAAATGATCGAGACTACGGGATTGAGTTTAGCTTATTTATATATGTGAGGATTTGAATAAGGTTGTAATAAGCTTAATGTTTATGTTTTTAGATATATTTAGAAATAAATGTTAGAATGAATTTGTATATTTTAGTTGAGTTTTTTGTGTGTTTTGGAATATTTAAAGAAATAAGTGTAGCAGGGGTTAGAATATTTTAGTTTTATGAAAACATGGTAAATGGTGCTGTAACAGAGGAAACTTTGCTCAAGTACCATTCGACGAAACAAAACTTTGTTTTATTTTTATTATTTTGTTTGATAAAATGATATTTTACCCAATATTGCAGTCAAAATGTTTATGTTTTGAATGTTCAAAATTGATTGTTTGGTCCTTGTTGGGTTTGTTATATGTGTCCTAACTCGCGGGGGCGGGTTGGGGTGTGACAGATATTAATTGAGACGTGCAATATTTTGCACTGTCCTTAAGAACAATTATGCCATTTGGAGTTAGTGACTCGATGTATAAGGTCTCAGCACTCTGTTCTCCAAGATTCAACAATCAGATCTTCTAAACGTGCACACGAATTGAAAGATTATTTGAGCGCTCAGAATTGCTCCAAAATCAGAGAATTAACAAAAGAATAATATTTCCGGAAAAGAAATTTTTGCAAAAAACAAATGGATTTTTCTGAAATTTTTTTTCTTGTGTACTAGATTGATAAGCACTATTTTTGAGTTGAATCCAATATGGATTTTTTTTTTCCGGTGGATGCCTAAACCAATTGATATCCATTATACTCTAATAATAAAATTCAAAAAGGAGCCATCTACATTGATAGCCATTAAACTCTTATTAAAAAATAATTGATTTCGTCCGTTTGAAGAATTTGTTTTTCACGAGATCAAAATATGTTACAAATTGTTTTGTAATTTGATCAAAATATGTTACTGTTTATAAAAAAAGGAAAGAAAGAAGTGGCTATTATTTTTTAATAATAAAACTTTTGTGTATAACTACAAAGCAATTAAGTCATATATTAAAGTTGGAGTTTAAATCAGTTTAATATGGAGCCACTCTTTAGTACGTGCAAGGGTACCAATCGGACGACATTCATTTATGCATGATTTGCCTACGCAAGTGTCGATTTTCAAGTCAAATCGAGCAGTACAAATTTGGAATTTGCGCCCTCATGCACACGTGTGAGAAAGCCTTTCAACTACACAAGGTCTTCTCTCTTAGGAATGTGAGACACACAGTCATATCGAACTAAAAATAGTTTGTTTGAATTTTTGAAATAAAATACTCAAATAAAATAATAAAAATCCAACAGGTTATTCATTTTAGGAGTATGGAAAAACAACCATGCATGCAATCTCTATTAATCTCTTCATCTATTTGTTGAAACTATCTTCTTTGAGGCTTTTTTTAAAATCTTCAGAATTGCTATCTGGTAAATTTTTAGACTTTGTTGTATCCTAGAAGGGATTTACTAAGAATCCTATAGCAAACTCTTTGTGAGTGGGGGCAAATAACTCCCTTTAAAGAAAACGTTCCAAACGCGCCTCAAAACTTTACAGATTTCATATTTATCTTGTGATTCTTCTTCCATGGCGATCCGACTCCAACATTTTACAGATGGAGTTTGCCGTCATCTTATATTGATCAATACGCCCCAACATTAATTTTTTTAATGAATGACCATCGATCTATACCTGTTTTAATTTCCTGTCTCTCATCTTACTCTTAATTAGTGGTGTTTTTTACTAGGTGACCTAGACATTTAGTCCTAGTGTGAGTTTGAAAAGAGATACACATTTGACCCGTATATAGGTTTGTGGTCTTGAAATCCTTCTAGATGGGCAACCCATTTCAACATAAAATTCCGAGAGTGATCAATTGAATTATCTTAAGACAGAGCACTAGGACTAAAATGGCATACTTTTTTGAGTCTGACTAAAATGGCAAACTGATCAATCTAGATGCATATGGTTTTAGTACGAACTATTAACGAATTAAAAGCATACGATACATAATTTTTAGGCTAAATTATATTTTGCACCCTTGTAGCTAGTTTGGGTGTAATTTCAATTTGATCCCTTGAGTTTCAATTTTATCATTTTGATCTTTACAGTTTCAATTTAGGTTCAATATAGTATATTTATCAATTTTTCTTACACTTTTTGATAGATTCATTTAGGTTCAATACATGTGCGTAAAGTATGATTTCTCCCAGTAAACTTATCATTATGCCCCTAATGATACCTCATATGTGCATCACATTACCTATTTTTGTCAAAAATTTCATGATTGGACTACGTACATTGAACCCAAACTGAAACTGTAAAGACCAAAATGACAAAATTGAAACTACGCACAAGAACTAAAGTGACATCACACCCAAACTACAAGGGTGTAAAGTGTAATTTATCCTAAATTTTTTTTTGACAAAAGAACTAAATAAGGAGGAGAAATGCTAGGCACACAATACATTCCACAACACACATTCTATAACAGGGTTTTAAATGCATGTACCATGTGCTATATAAGTGGTGCATAGAAAAGTGTAAAAAATTCAAACAACATGGAGTACAAAATAATTAAAGCTCTTTTATAGAATGTGTTATGAAATATGTTATGTACCTAGCATTTTTATACAGGGAGTCATGTATGACTCTTACACATTGAAATCTGCCTCTAAACGTTCCGTCATATAGTAAAAAATAAAATTGTTAATTAAGGAGATGAGAGAGATTAGTTTTAGTTTGGTTGAAATGACAATTTTATACTGGTCACTCTCACTGGTAGTGGTAATATATGGAAAACTTTTTTGTACACCCAGGTGGTTTTGAGTAAGAAATATTGGTACTGCCAGTAAAAAATATTTATTCCATTATAAAAAATATTTTGTTCCGTGATAAGAAATATTTATTTTTTTTTTATGAAAAAGTATATTTATGTTCTTTAGGTAAAAAAAAAAAAAAACAATTTTAGGGCCTATTTGGGCAAGTTTCGCTTTTGTGTTGAAACCAGAAGTTGCCTTACCATTCCATTCATTAACCGAAAGCAGAAGCACTCCAAATTCTATTTTAAAAATACTCTTACTTGTTTTCACTTTTAAGTTAGACATACAGATTTATGCTCAGGGACGGATCCAAGAATCTAATCTTTGGGAGGGGGGGGGGGGGTGCAAATGCATATGGGGGTTCGGGGGCAGCGCCCAAGAAAATTTTTTATTTTTTATTTTGAGTTTATTTATACATTTTTGATAATACGATAAATATATAAGGAGAGATAAATACAAATTATTTAATCAACAAGATATGAAGCAATTTGTAAACTACGTTCAGAATTTATATTTATAAACACACACCAAATTTTTTCAAAAATTACATATACATTTCCGTTTTTTTTTTAAAAAAAAAATCTAAGGGGGGATTAAGAAAACATTTAAATGGGTAATACTAGTATAGTTAAGTATTTTTTTTTTTTTTTCTAAATCAACCGCCCCCCATCCTTGCTTGTGCTCACGACTCACGAGTGAGAGCCACCGGCTGATGGACGCCATCCTTCTCAAGACAGGAAAAGCAAGAAAATACCAAAAAGGATTTCCTTGTTCAAACACACACTTAATTAACGACCTTTATCTTCTTCTTCTTCTTCTTCTTTTCTAAAGTATTTTATTTCTTTGAGTTTGGTAAAAGTTCAATTACCATTAATGTTCAAATTAAACTATATGACGATAATAGGAAAAAAAAAATAAGGGAATTGCTATGTACACCGCTCAACTTTAGAAAAGTGAAAATTTTTAGAAGAAAAATGAGTAAAATAAAGAAATTTAGGTGTATATAGCTAATATACGGGTGTACATAGCAATTCCCAAAAATAATTAAAGGGGTTTACTTTTATTCAAATTTCCCAGTCCTGGAATGACATTTTTTTGACAGTCCAACCACCCCCACAATAATGCTTGTACGAGACTTTAATTGCAACTATATATTGTTCACCATTACATAAGGAAAAAAATTATTAATGTAACAAAAAAAATTTAGGGGCTTAAGCCAAAAATTTAAATTGTTATAATTTTAGATTTATAAGTCCGTTGTGTGTGTGTGTGTGTGTGTGTGTGTGTGTAAATTTTGATATTGTGGAACCAAAAAACAGGATCTATAAAATGAGATCAATATTGACTATAAAATTATGAGAGTAAAAAGCAAAAAACATTAAGCTAAAGTATATTTTGTTGCATGAATCTAATAAAAAAAATACTTCTTTTGTAAAATTGACATCATAGGTGCGCAGATCTCGAAAAATAATAATACATGAGATAAAAAATAATCACCCAAAAATGAGAAAATTATAGTCATTTAATTAAAACATATGATATTGCATGTTTGTAAACAGATAATATTATTTATCCAGACAAAGCTTAAAATGAGGCTCTAAATTATTTGTTTTGGCACAATTTTCAAGTTCAATGTGTAGATCTTGCGAAAATACATGAAACAAAAAAATCACCAAAAAATGCCAAAAAATAAGAAAGTACTTATGGTCGATCGGTTAATTGAAAAATATAATAATATTATCATTCAAGATAGATAAAAGCTCAAAATGAGACTCCAAATTATCTGTTTTTGCACAATTTTCAAGTCCCATGCATAGATCTAAAAAAAAAAAAAAAAAAAAACGAAGCATTGAATCAAACAAAAAAAATTACAAAAAAAAAAAAAAAAAAAAAAAATCACCCAAAAAGGATAAAAAATCACAATGTTATGACTTAAAGTTAAAATTTTAATAAATTATATATTATCTATTTGTTAACAGATAAAATCGTTGAATAACCAATTAATTTTTTTCCCCTTCATAATTTCATAGCACATATAAATCTTATTTTAAAGATCTCAGTTTCTCGATTCAAAAAATATAAATTTTTATGAAAAGCGAGTTTGAAAATTGAAAGTTATGAAATTTTAATATATATATATATATATATATATATATATATTTATATATATATATATATATATAATTAATGATGATGTGACATAACTAACTCTCAAATGGTAGAAAAAGACTGAAAATAATAAAAAGATTGTAAAGAATGATTCTAATTTGCACCAAATTGTGGGGGAGGGACCTTAACTAAAAATGCCAAAAATTTTAGATTTTTGCTTAAATATACCACCTCATTTTAAGGGATTTCTCACCAAAATCCCCCTTCTTTTTTTTACTATATGATAATAATTCGGACTTTTCATTTGGTACGGCAGACATATGGTTCTATATATATATATATATATATATGCGCAGAAATACATGTGTATACATATATATATATATATATATATATATATATAAATCTGTCGTGGTAAGACTCGTAACATAATGGACTTACACTTACTATACCTTCTTGAAAATATGACCGTGAAGACTAGACCACTTTATCTTCATTTCAACATAAATTAGGTTGAAACTGTTTTTTTACCACTTCTTAGAAACACACAAAACGCTATAGCGCGTTTGATTGCATTGCACTTCCTTAATTGTTTCAACTCGTGCTCGTTTTATTTAATTTGGGAAAACTATACCTTTCATACGGTTCAGCTTGTTTTAACTTTATTCCCATACTTTTTTTTTTTTTTTTTTTTTTAAGTCAGACACTTAATTTTCTGTGGCAGACAATGTATACAGTGGGTGGCTATTGGTGGAGGTACGTGGTAGAAAAAAAGAAAAATATGTTCTTGACAGTACAATTAATATTGCAATATTTTATTTTTTATTTTTTGAATTAATATTGAATTAATATTTTTTATTTTTATTTTTTTATTTTATCATAAGGGGTAAAGGCCTAAAGGAGTATTTTGGCGAATTAAACTGAAATTATTAATTACACTTACATATTGTTCACTAGTATACAAATGAGGTGTTAATTACTTTACTCCTTATCACTATATAACGTGGGTGAAAAAATAAATTAAGTGGGTCTACCTATCAACTATCTAACTTTTGAGTAATACTTGGGGCACAATCAAAAGACATAATTTTGGGACATATCCATTTTGTGTCTATCTCTATCCTAGTGGTCCTAGTGGGTACTGTGGGGTCCACTGGCATTGTAGGACCCGTCAGGAGAGAGATAGACACAAAATGAAAGTTGTATCCCAAAGTTGTATCTTTTTATTGTGTCCTAAGTATTACTCCTAACTTTTTCCCTAGTTAACAGTCAACACATTAATCAGCAATATAAGTCTCTCTCTCTCTCTCTCTCTCTCTCTCTCTCTCTCTCGGAGTATATATATATATATATATATACATATATTTATGGACAGCACTTGAGTGCTTTTCACTCAGTGCTTTTCGTACCACTTCTGTGAGAGAGAATAGTACGAAAAGCACTGAGTGAAGAGTACTCAAGTGCTGTCCATATATTTATATACGAAAATTCTCCAGAGAGGGCTATTAAAGAGAGGGCATCTGTTTTGACTGTCGAATCGTGTATAAAAACTGAATCTGATGACTAAAACAGAGATACTCTCTTTTGTAAAGTGAGAGAGCCCTCTTTAGAACCTGACTGTATTTATATATCTAGATTGTCAACACAGGGAAGCTCATTAAATTTATCTCACGAAAGGAATACATGAGTAATGCTAGATGCACAAAAAAAGTGCACAATGAAATGCACGACCTGCTTTAATTTGTTGGACCTCGTGCTGAAAAAGCTGTATATATTTTTTTTTTTTGTCTTTTTGTGTGTACAGACTTTTCAGTACGAAGTCCAACAATTTTAAACTAGTTGTACATTTCGTTATGCACTTTTTTTGTACATCTAGCATTTCCGGAAATACATTTGGGTAAAATTTCTTAAGTGTGGTTTGTCAAGTCACAATAATGAGACTGTAACTAAACAAAAGAATTTTTTAAACTTCATTTTATTAATTTTGAGTTCCACTAATATAAGAAGGAACATAACAAACCACGCCTAACAAACTTTTAGTACGTTCCAAAAGGAAACTCTACAGCTAGTTTGAAATAGCCTAACTAGTCCCAACCGATCCTAGGACACCGACTATAATAAAACCTTAGTCAGTCTCATGACTTCCATCTATGATTCCAAAAAAAAAATATATATATATATATATATATATAAGGATTTGTTAATTTATATTATAGAAGATTTTTAGCGATGAAAAATAAAGTTTTAATAACGAAATTTTTTGTCGTTAAAAGTTTCAACTTTTTAGCGACGAAAAATTTCGTCACTAAAAATTTATTTTTCATCACTAAAAAGACTATTATATGTTGTTAACTTACAAATTGTAAGTTAATAGCCCCATATATAAATAGGGTGGGACTAAATACACCACTTTTTCTGCTAAATACATCACCCTGTAATATTAAAAGATAAAAAAATTGTGAATGAATGTAGTGTATTTAGAAAAAAAATAATGCATTTAACTCCATCCTATAAATACTGTAAACACCAACACAACATAAATATGTCTGAAAGTCCCAATTTTTTCATTTAATACTAATGGATGAATTTAATAAAAAGGAACGTGTCATATAATGACTGTAACGTCTGTGTGACAAGATATTATAAGTGGGTCCACTTTGTTGGGCCAACAAAAATTGATTTCAGAATGTGGGAATTTCGTCACACCACTTTTACTTTTCCACAATTAAGCCCTCTAAACCACTTCTACATCTCCACAAGCCCCTAAAGTTTCAAGCAGAAAACGACAGTACATGGGGTTGGCCAACATTGACTGTTGCCCATACATGCATCAAACACAAGCATATATTATATGTTATGTACATATACATTTACACACAGATTCCTTCTCATTCTCATCATAGAGTTCTCATTTTGCTTAAATAAGGACTTTTATTTACGGTTGTTGTCAGGGTCGGCCATGATAATTTGAGGGTTTTAGGCGAGTTTTTTAAGTTAAGTTTCTTTATAACGGACCAATACAGAGTTCATGGCAGTGATCCCATAATTTTTTTTTTTTTGTAAATTATTTACCTATTTTTTGATGTAAGATTTTCTGTATTAAAAATATTACAATTTTTTTTTTTACATTCGTTTTAAAAGTTGTGAGATTTGGTGTTGGTAAGAAAAATACTTTTTGTTATTTAATAAGGAAACTTACGAAAAATAGGAAGGAAAGAGTAATGCTATGGTTCTCAAACACATGAGGCGGCAGGACCACCTTCAATAATGGTGGGAGAACTTCAATATCTTCCAATCAAAATCAGGTGGGCCTACTACAACGTGTTTGAGAACCACTTAGGATACAAAATTTAATAAGCATAGCATTTCTTATATTTTAAATATTATTAGTTTTCGATATTATTAATCATGGATGAAACATAAGGGAAAATACTAGAGAATTGATTTTCTCTTTTGATTTCCTTTCTTCTTTTCTCTCCCTCGCTAAATCCATGAACCAAATAAAGCCTAATAGTAATAAGGGTTGATTGTTGATTGTTATTTGTAAAGTTTGGTATAATAGTAATACAATTTGGGTGGGCCAAACTAAGAGATGAGATGAAAATGAGTTGGGATAAATGTTTAGGGTGTGTTGGATTACACTTGGGCAAATATTTTATACGTAATTATTTTTTCTAAATTGTGGGGTTGGTCTTTTGGACTAACATATTGCACATAATTTTTTTTTTCAAAATTGAGACCTTATAATTTTTCTTAATCAAATTGGGACCCTAATTAAACACCAAAAATTGGGGGCCCTAGGCGACCGCCTACGTCGCCTCAGCCCAGGGTCAACCCTGGTTATAACACCTACATTTGTGTTATTACTTTTACATTATATTGTCATGCATGATAATGTGATGTGGCGTGTCTTTTGGCACATAGTTGAGTGAGTTTTGACTCACGAGTCGTTTTGGGGTGTCTGTGTCAGAGGACCCTCTGAGAATTTGCTAGTGAGTGTTTTGTAGTTGTGAAGTCTCTCCGAGTATGAGACTGTCACTGAGGAACATTTTAAATGTTTATCTGGAAATAAATGTTTACCTGTGTATTTCAATATCTGTATTATTTTCTGGCTTAGAATATATTTCTGTTGTTAGATTTAGTATCCTGGTGAGGACGAATGAACACGCTATTAATTTGGTAGGCTAATTAGCAACTTCGAAAACGTTATGTAGAAATTCGCGTTTTAGCGACCAAACGAAACTTAGTCGAAAACTTTTATAATTTTGAGATTTCACTTATAAAGCTTATGAATAAGCTGTATAGAAAGTTTCAGAGACTGATTAGGAGTTTTGAAAACTCGTGGGGAGGTAAACGTAATTCCCGAGAGTTTTGCCTATATATAGATAGAGATGAGTGAGATATTTTACAAAGCTTACAACCTAAGTTTCCAAAAAGAGGCCAAGGGAGATTTTGGAGCTTAGAGCTTTGCGACGCCAAACGACGACCTTCCGTCAGTCTGTTTTCTCCCATATTTCATATTCGAGCTCCTCAAGGTAAGAGCTTCGTTTTGATATATGTTAGGGCTTGTTTGGACAAGTTTTCCAAAAAGTTATTTTCTAGAATTTTTCATAAAAGTTGATAAATGGAATTTTGATCCATAGGAATTGTACTAGACGAATTTCTGCATATTCTTTGTGCACGGGTTTTCTTCAGATTGAATTATAAGAGTGTAAATCGGAGATGAGTAATTCAACTATGTTTTTGGAATGGTTTCTTGACATATATTCATGTTATGTTTGAATAGCATGTATTAATACTTAGAGATATCTTGTGTAGTTCATGTTGGGCATTTATATTGATAAGTAGGCCCAATAGCACAATGAAATGTTTTGATTACCGCGAGCATGGTGATGTGTATTTGAGCATGTTAAGTTGCTTATTTGGGTCAGAAGGAGCACGTGGTCACCGTGCCATTTTGTGGAGCCGATATAGGCATTAAGGTCGCACGATTGAAGAGAAGAATCGTGGGTCTTACCCTTTCGCGTGGACTTATTGGCGAGGAGTCGCTGATTGGGAGTATGGACAGGCACGTGAGTCTCCCGCGACTAGTATGAAATGTAGAGATGTGAATGCGAACATATTTATCATTCATGTGCATATGTTGTTTTATTCACTAAGCGTTAGCTTGAACAAATCGAATATCTGTGGTTATTCAAATAACCATTTCAGGTGTTAATGCTGGCGAGGAATTGGATAAGTGAGTACGTGGGTTCAAAGTTAGATTAGAAGACAACCCGAATGTTGATCTTGTAGTTTTGGAACAATAGGAATGTTGTAATAAAGATTTGAATGGTTTTATCTTATGTATAACTTAGTATATTAGAGTGGACCTTAAAGCATGGTAATAGTTAGTAACTCGTTGTAATTATACTTTGGTAATGTTTTAATACAGCTAGGATTACTTTGATGTGAGATTGGAGTGTGTGATTAACACTTGGTTGTTTAAAAAGCTTTTTTGAAACTTGTTTTCTGCAGAATTGGACTGCTGTCAGGGGAGCAGTCGACTGGTCCAATGTTCAGTCGACTGGACCCTTGTGCCTGCTAGCTACTGCTTTTTAATATAGCAAAAGCAGTCAATTGGGCCCTGCCTCAGTCGACTGGACCTCTGTAGGTTTTGTGTTCATTTTGGTTCTGCTTGCTTCAGTCGACCAAAGGGGGGATTCAGTCGACTAAAAGTTGGAGTCTCAGTCGACTGGATGGTCTGTTAAAACTTTTTGAAAACTCTCTGCTTTCTTCAGTCGACTGAGGTCCAGACCCAGTCGACTGGACCCCTAGTTTTAAAATGTGTTTTGTTTTTCTGCTGCGTGTGTTCTTCAAACTAAATTTTGGGAACGTTAATGAATTGGGTTAGCCTCGGTGGCGTGCCACAGGCTCCGGTTCCGCAATTGTGGGACCGGACTGTGACATTTAGTGGTATCAGAGCATAAGTTTAGAGCCTTGGGAACGAGTGACGTTATATATGTTGAGTGACGTCGAGTGGAACGTGTAATTATGAAGATAATTGTTATCATTGTAGAAATGCTTCATGTGTTAGCATTTGTTGATTGTGATGAACTGTGCGCATATATCTATATTGTGGCATAGCATGCATGGCCATTATGCATTGAACTCAACAGGGGAATATTTGAAACATTATGGCGGATCTGCCGAGAGAATGGTCACAGCATTCGTGGATGGACCAAATAGTGAATATGGTGGGAAATTTCATACAAGCGGTAAGTGAAAGAGAACAGATGAACGTTCAGCCTCCACCAGTGGAAATTCGTTATATCAATGCACCACCGACACCGCGACCTCAACACACAATCGTGGAACAGTTTCATAAGCGAAAACCGACCTTGTATTATGGACAAGTTGACATAGACTTGCCCGATCATTGGATGATGGACATGGAAAGACATTTCCGTCAGGTAAAATGTACCGATGAGGAGAAAATTTTATACGCATCCGATACGTTGATGGGCGAAGCATTGGATTGGTGGAACAACGTACTTGAACAAGGGAAGCCGACCACATGGGAAGCATTTAAAGAAGAATTCAACAAACGTTTCTTTCCGCAATCTGCTTATACTCAGAAACGCTAAGAGTTTGCAAGTCTGGTTCAGGGAGACATGACTGTGAGTGAATATGTATCCCGTTACAATGCCTTGTTACGATTTGGGAAAACTACTATTATGACTAATAGGGATAAAGCTCGTAAGTTTGAGGAAGGACTTAGGGAGAATATCCGTGGCCGTGTGGATATGTTACAACACCCGACCATTTCTCTCGTTGAGGAAGCTGCTCGTATTGCTGAGAAAAGTGTCGACAGATATCAACAGGGACAACAAGGGAAGAGAGCAAATGACAGTCGGGGTAAGAGTCAAGGGAATGCGAAGAAACCGTTTACGCAAGATTCGGGATCGCATATGGGTAACCAAGGAGGAAGTACATTCATGGGAGATTTGAGACCGTTTTGCCCGACATGTAACCTGCGACACAGGGGAACCTGCTATCAATTGACCACTTGCTACCTTTGCAAGAAACTGGGACACGTATCTAGGAATTGTCCTTTGAATGCGAATGTGACTACACCGAACACTACCTCGAACACAAAGAGTTACAACCCAGAGATGAGGGGAAAATGTTTTGAGTGTGGACAACCGGGACACATAGCAAAGAACTGTCCGAGTAAGAGACAACCGGGAATGAGTACCGGGGCATCGAGTATGCTAAGCGGATCAAGAGTGGAACCTCGAGTGGATAAAGGGAAAGGAGTCGCGGAACAACAAGGACGATACTTCTAGCTCAGGTCGGGGAATACGGATGATACCGCCGTATCAGGTATTCTTCCTATTTGTTCGTATCCTGCACGTATACTTATGGATTCTGGTTCAACGCATTCATTCGTATCACGTGATTTTGTTAAGCATTTAACTGTTAAGTCAGAACCGCTAGGATATGACTTATGTGTATCATTGCCTAGTAGTGAACCGCTAGTTACTTCTTCGATATTCAAGTCATGTGAGATCAAGATAGGTGATAAAGTCTTGAGCGTTGATTTGATTCCGTTGACAGTGAATTACTTTGATGTTATCTTGGGTATGGATTGGTTGTCGGTTAATCAAGCCAGAATCAATTGTGAACAGAAATGGGTTAGTTTCTATCCGTCAGGGCGAGAAGAGTTTACTTTTCAAGGTAAGGGAGTGATCGTACCGCCGTACTTGATATCGGCGATTCAAGCAAGTAAGATGTTGAAGAAGGGTTGTTCGGGTTTCTTATGTTCAATTATCGACACGCGAGTTCTTGGACCACTAATAGAAGACATTTCAGTAGTTCGAGAATTTTCAGATGTTTTTTCCAATGAGTTACCCGACGTATTAATTGAAAGAGAACTTAAGTTCATAATAGAAGTAGTACCAGGGTCACAACCGATATCTAAAGCACCGTACCGAATGGCACCGATAGAGTTGAAAGAATTGAAGGTTCAGTTACAAGAACTACTTGAGAAGGGTTTTATCCGACCGAGAGCTCCAGTCTTGTTTGTGAAGAAGAAAGATAGAACAATGCGTATGTGCATCGACTACCGAGAGTTGAATAAGTTGACCATCAAGAACAAGTATCCGTTGTCGCGAATAGATGACTTGTTTGATCAGTTACAAGGGGCCCAGGTATTTTCGAAGATCGACTTGAGATCTGGTTACCATCAGTTGAAAGTCAAAGAGGAAGATGTTGAGAAGACAACTTTCAGGACTCGATATGGTCATTTTGAATTTTTTGTTATGCCATTTGGAGTGACTAATGCACCAGCTGCTTTCATGAACTTGATGAACCGTGTTTTCAAGGATTATTTAGATGAGTTCGTTATCGTGTTCATAGATGACATCCTAATCTACTCCAAAAGCATTGAGGATCACGAGCATCATTTGCAATTAGCTTTACAACGATTGCGTGAAAAGAGATTATTCGGCAAATTGAAGAAGTGTGAGTTTTGGTTGACCGAAATAGCTTTCCTTGGACATATAGTGTCAGCAAAGGGAATTTCTGTAGACCCTCAGAAGATAGAAGCAGTTACTAACTGGGTGAGACCAACGAATGTGACGACATCCGAAGTTTCCTAGGATTAGCTGGGTATTATTGGAGATTTGTAAAAGACTTTTCGCGTATAGCAATGTCGATGACACAGTTAATGAGGAAAGATATTGTTTTTGTTTGGAGTCCAGAATGTGAAGAAAGTTTCCAAGAGTTGAAGGGTCGACTAGTGAAAGCACCAATATTAGCCGTTCCGTCAGGAACCGAAGGATTTATTATTTACAGTGATGCTTCATATAGAGGTTTAGGTTGCGTTCTTATGCAAGGTGATAAAGTCATTGCGTATGCATCGAGACAACTTAAACCGCACGAGAAGAATTATCCAACACATGATCTAGAATTGGCCGCCGTGATTTTTGCATTGAAGATTTGGCGTCATTACCTATACGGGGAAAATTGTGAGATCTATACGGATCACAAGAGTTTGAAGTACCTGTTTACACAACGAGATTTGAACATGAGGCAAATGAGATGGTTAGAGTTGATGAAGGACTATGATTTGTCAATTCAGTGTCATCCGAGCAAGGCGAATGTCGTCGCCGATGCTCTTAGTCGCAAAGTACCAACCAACACCACATCAGATTTGACTTCTCAGAAAGAACTGATACTGATATGGAGAATTTGGAGCTTGAAGTGATACCGAGGATTGAAGGTGGATTGATGTCGACGATTGTGGCATAACCACTATTGATTCACGAGATCGCAGAGAAATAACTTCAAGATGTGGCTTTGAAGAAGATTTGTGATAAGATTCCGATGGGCAAACAACCGGGATTTACTTTTGAGAATGATGTTTTGAGATTGAGAGGTAGAATTTGTGTGCCTAATGAAAAGGAGTTGAAACGGAACATCCTAGAAGAAGCACACAATACGAAGTACACCGTTCATCCGGGAAGCACCAAGATGTATAGAGATTTAAGACATGTTTATTGGTAACCGGGAATGAAGAGAGAAATAGCACGCTATGTTTCGCGTTGTACTAGTTGTCAACAAGTAAAAGCCGAATGCCAAGTACCTTCAGGATTGTTACAACCGTTACCGATAGCCGAGTGGAAATGGGAGCACATAACAATGGATTTTGTTAGTGGGTTTCCGAGGTCGAAGAGATCGAACACTATTATTTGGGTGATCGTTGATTGTTTGACGAAGTCGTCGCATTTCCTACCAATCCGAACAACTAAGCCAATGACGTTAGTTAAGTTGTATATTCGCGAAATTGTGAGACTACATGGTATCCCAGTTTCTATCGTTTCGGATAGGGATAGTAGTTTTACATCGAAGTTTTGGAGAGCCGTGCAAGAAGCAATGGTTACCAAATTGCACTTTAGTACCTCTTTTCATCCTCAGACCGATGGCCAATCAGAGAGAGTAATTCAGATTTTGGAAGACATGCTTCAGTTATGTGTACTTAATTTCCAGGGTGATTGGGAAGACCACATGCCATTAATTGAGTTCGCATATAACAACAGTTTTCAGTCGAGTATTCAAATAACCATTTCAGGTGTTAATGCTGGCGAAGAATCAGAGAAGTGAGCACGTGGGTTCAGAGTTCGATTAGAAGACAACCCGAATGTTGATCTTGTAGTTTGGGAACAATAGGAATGTTGTAATAAAGATTTTGAATGGTTTTATCTTATGTTTAACTTAGTATGTTAGAGTGGACCTTAGAGCATGGTAATAGTTAGTAACTCGTTGTAATTATACTTTGGTAATGTTTTAATAGAGCTAGGATTACTTTGATGTGAGATTGGAGTGTGTGGTTAACACTTGGTTGTTTAAAAAGCTTTTTGAAACTTGTTTTCTGCAGAATTGGGCTGCTGTCAGGGGAGCAGTCGACTGGACCATTGTGCCTGCTAGCTACTGCTTTTTAATATGGCAAAAGCAGTCGACTGGGCCCTGCCTCAGTCGACTGGACCTCTGTAGGTTTTGTGTTCATTTTGGTTCTGTTTGCTTCAGTCGACCGAAGGGGGAATTCAGTCGACTAAAAGTTGGAGTCTCAGTCGACTGGATGGTCTGTTAAAACTTTTTGAAAACTCTCTGCTTTCTTCAGTCGACTGAGGTCCTGTGGACATCGCAGGTTGACTTACCCACAGCTTTTCTTATTTAAAATCTTTTTCCAAATTTCAAATTCAAAACAAAAGAGTCGCCACTTAATTTTCAAAGGAAAAATTAAGAAACCATTTCAAAAGGAAACTGATCTTTTGCGAAACCAAAGATTAACTGGGTCCGGGGATTATGGAATGAGAGGGGAAGGAGCCCGACGGACTAAAACACCCCCTTTCATCCTATCTCGCGATAGGCCTCTACTCAACATCCATTTAATCGAATTAATTATCTAAGCATGCCCTCAATTAATACATATATTGGTATACATAACACAAGCATGTTGGAAATGGTGTAACATTGCTAACGGTAAAATATCATTCATAAGTCACATAATTCAACTAGCAAGCATCATGATATGCAATAAGAAACAAAAGAACTTACCCGGGATCCAGCAGCGATATTAAATGTGCAATGCATACGTGCAAAAGAAAGTCCTAAACAAAGGTCTCTAATCACATATACACATAAGGCAAATCCAAATTCTAAGGTGTTGCGCATGAGGTTGAAAAATCAAGTAAAATCAAAGAAATGAATTAAACTAGAGAAGGGATGAGGAGTTGTACCTCAAAAAGCGCTACAAAATAAAGGATTAGTCCCACATTTTAAATAAAACATGTCATTTGAACTTCCTAAGTAACAACTCTTTAACACAAGATGAATTCTATTTACAAATACCAATCTACATAGATGCGTGCAAGTGAACACATGAGTATGAAAGGAATAAGGTTATGAACTATTCATTGATTTGGATCATTTAGTCTTTGATTTTAAGCTTAATAAACCTTTATTGAAGCATGGTATGAACCCTTGGTCAAGAAAGGGTCATTTGGACCTTTATTTGCTAAGTAAGTATAAATTGTAACAAAACTCTGAAAATTCTAGAGAGCAGACCCG
Source organism: Hydrangea macrophylla (assembly GCA_033977485.1). Taxonomy (NCBI): domain Eukaryota; kingdom Viridiplantae; phylum Streptophyta; class Magnoliopsida; order Cornales; family Hydrangeaceae; genus Hydrangea; species Hydrangea macrophylla. The sequence goes on from CM066982.1 coordinate 97,277,423, forward strand.
AACTTCAAAAAAATAAAAGGCATGGCTCCTGTGGTTTGATCTTGATGATTTTTGGACTCAATATGCCTCTGTGCGTCTAGTTTCTAACCCAAAAAGAAAATCAAGGTTTGAACGGTTAGATCTCCGGGAATTGGGCAAACACTAGACATCACTCAGCACTTCACAACTCTTTCTCCAGAGTTCTTGTTTGATTTTTTAAAAATAGTAAAAAAATCAGAATTGCTTTGTTCTTTTTAGGGTGGTTTCCTAACACATTAATATACTTAGGAAAAATTATTTTGGATCACAAACACTTTATAAAAATCTCGATTTAATTGTTTCAAAAGAGTGTTGCTGTGCTGAAACTATTCTGAAATTCTGGACAGATTGTAGTTGCCCCACAAAACTCATGATCAAACCACTCAAAACATGGAACCATCTTAAAACAAAAATCACAGTGGTAGATCTTTGTGTTATGGACACTTTCCCGTTGGTTTCATTCGATTCCAACGGTCGGATTTCAAACTAAAAATCCTTGATCAAAAACAGTTTGTGAACCCACTGTTTTCCTTTTGCTAGTTCAACTTTGTTGGTTGGCCTTAACTATTAAAAACATGAAGTTGGGCTCAAACCAAACTACTTCTTCCACCATTTGATGGTCATTGAAGACTAGCTAAGAGACATATATACTCATAAATTTTAATGAAGTATGGCATGGACTTCACAAGATCTAAAGAACAATGAACTCAAATTCATGGATAAAAGTTTGGATTCATATCACTACTCCTACCACTTAATGGTCATTGGAGTTTAAAGACACCTTACAGTTATGGATCTTGATGAAGTATTGAAATGAACTTCACAAAATCCTCAAATAAAGAACTCAAACCTATGGACCCAAGCTTGAATTCAACTTATCACTCCTACCATTTGATGGTCATAAGAGACTAGAGACATACTCATATGTAGGTTTTAGATGAAGTATGAAGGACTTCTCAAAACCTATGGGAAAGATTAGTCTAAGCCATGGGAGTAGACTTGAACTAACACATTTCTCCTACCATTTGATGGTCATTGGAGACTAAATAATTCTTGAACTCATGGGTTTTAATAAAGTACAAAGAACTTCATAAAATCCCAAGGTAATGGTCCCAAACTATGGATGGAGTTTGGACTTCATTAACTCAATATACTAAAAAATCAACCTCAATCCTCTCATAAATCATAAGTTTATGAGAACATTGGGTTTTGGTTGCTAAGATTCAAGTGAGACATTGAAGGTCTCATGAATCTAAACAAACACAAATAAAGAAAAGGACCAAAGTTTTACTTCAAGACTCATTTAAACTTCAAATGTATAGACTTGTTTTTTATCCAAATTAACGAGATGAGAGTTCAATCACAATATATAGGTGATGTGTGATGAAATGAGGTAAGAAGAGAGGTTGTGAAAATGTGTAAAAGATCCTAAGTATCTAAATATTGTGATTGAACTACTAAATAAACTAACTAGTTTAGAGTTTTACCTCTAAGTATCCTCAACTTTCTTTGATTTCTTCAAGCTCCTCCAAATGATGACCAAACTCTTCTTGTTCTTCCAACAAATCTCTCTAATTTCTCTCTTGATTTGGAAAATTTTAGGTGAGAATCAACATGAAAATCCTAACATTCTAAACTTCCATTTTTTGTCTCTCTTAAACAAAGGGATATTCATCCCTATTTATAGGCAATCATTAGGGGGATATTTTGGGAAATTCGCAGCCAAAACCCTAATTTCCGCCGCCACTTTTCGGGATGTGAACCGACCTACTTTTGGAAAACTGTCACAAAAACGCGGCACTTGATGAAACCAGCGGCACTCAGTGAAAGCCGCTGCGGCACTCATTGAATGCCGAGCGGCACTCACCGGCAGTCGCTGACTGCCGTTCGTACACCCCGACTGCCGCTGCACTGCAATTCAGCACTAATCAGCATCTTAATTTCATTTCATGTCATTTAAGTAAATGTCGTTTAATTTATGTATTTACTTAAGATATTAAATGTAATTAAGGAAATACCCCCCATTTGGATTCGATAAAAATATCTAAAAAATCAAAATCCTTAAAAAAAAAAAGTCAACTCTCCCTTCGAAGGCAAAATATCGATATTCTGCACAATTCTCCTTAAAAGCCTTTCGATTTCACCATGATTTCTTTCATTTAAAAATTCTTAAAAATCATTTCTAGCATAAGGGAGACCCAATGAACAATTATCGGGACTTTTCATCTTGAAATTTGGCAATTTTATGATTGACTCCCTTTTGACCCGTTGACTTTTCACTGGGTCAACTGTTGACTTTGTTTTTCGGGGTTCATGCTGAATTTCTCTCCTTTTTTCTTTTGCTTTTAACTTGAAAGAGCTTTCGGAAGAGTTTAAGTCATCTTTGGAAGTTCTAAATTAGTCGGACACTTGTCATCATTGGATCTTAGAGGTTGTACTCCCCTTAATTCGACGTATGGTCAAAATTGGGATGTCTACAGGTCCAGACCCAGTCGACTGGACCCCTAGTTTTAAAATGTGTTTTGTTTTTTCGCTGCGTGTATTCTTCAAACTAAATTTTGGGAACGTTAATGAATTGGGTTAGCCTCGGTGGCGTGCCACAGGCTCCGGTTCCGCAATTGTGGGACCGGGCTGTGACATTTAGTAGTATCAGAGCATAAGTTTAGAGTCTTGGGAACGAGTGACGTTATATATGTTGAGTGACGTCGAGTGGAGCGTGTAATTATGAAAATAATTGTTATCATTGTAGAAATGCTTCATGTGTTAGCATTTGTTGATTGTGATGAACTGTGCGCATATATCTATATTGTGGCATAGCATGTATGGTTATTATGCATTAAACTCAACAGGAGAATATTTGAAACATTATGGCGGATCTGTCGAGAGAATTGTCACCGATATTGAGGGGTCATTCCAATCTCTGTTCTCACTTTTCAGTTCTCATAAATAATTTGTTTGAAATATGGATAAACATTCACATGACAAAACACACACAAAAAAAAAAGTAAAATCTTCAATGCCAGTATTACTTGTCCACCAGAATAAAGAAAAAAACTCTAATACGTTTTCTTACATATATATGGCTCAGTTTTTATTGTAATTAATTAGTTTATATGCATAACATGCATAAATATACTAGTGTTTGTTCGTGCTATATAGGGTAATATTTATTTTTTTTAAAAAAAATTATATACATTTACCCACGAAATCTGAAAAAAAAAATGATAATAAAAAAAATTAAAATTTAAAAAAAAAAAGAGTAAAAAAGCATGAAAAACATAAGATATATGGTGCGATAAAGGCGGTTACAATGAGCGTGTGAGAGAAGTTACATCAAAATTGTAGGAGTTTAGTAGGTGTTTATTTTATTTTTTTTTACTTTTTAAATATTATTTTATTTTAAATCTATATATATACACATACAATCATATATATATATATATATATGTATACTATGTAGCAATACCATATACCATCCCAATTACACATCCCAATTACACGAGTGTGCCATGTGACACCTACGTACATTACTATTTATTATATATATAAATATATAAGCGGTATGTGACTAGTTATGTAATGAAACACAATATACTAACACATCTAAAGATTTATATTTGAGTAATATTTGGGACACTAACAAAATTCACTTACACTTACTAACACATTCAATCTCTCTTCTAGTGGTATCGTGGGGTCCGCAATGGACCCCGCAATACCACTAGGAGAGAGATAGAGTGTGTTAGTAAGTATTAGTGGATTTTGTTAGTGCCCCTAACATTGCCCTTTATATTTATATTGATGTGAAAAAAAAAAAAAAAAAACCTTCACGACAAGTTCACGTATGATCAGTAGGATACCATTAGACTAACATACATATATATATATATATATACTAGTTGGAGCCCTGCATGTTGTGCAGGGAATTTAATTGTATCGTTTCATGTGGTTAAGTGGTTGTTAAAAGTGTATAATAAGATGTTAAAACAGTTAAATAAGAAACTGTAAATGTAACTATTTAATCTAAAATTCTTCTCACGGAAGAAGTTTATAATTCTGACTATCTTATAAATGAGTAGTAAAGGTATCTAATAAAGCGCCACTAAAAATATATGACACAAGTAGGGTATTTTCTCTATAAAAAAAAAAGGCCATGAATGTGTTTGTAGGCCTTAATTGATATTCGAATACAATCTATAAATCCTGAATTTGAGGGAAGAAGTTGACCAAGATGTAAATATTAGTGACCAATTCATAATAGCTACTAAAATAGCCACTTTATTTGACATTTTAAATATTCCAGAACATAAATATTAGAGAAGAAGTTGACCAAAATGTGAAATTAGTGACCAATTCCTAAATAGCAACTAAAATAGTCACTTTTTAAAACTTTTTTAAAGTGAATAATAAATATCTCAAAACTTGCTGACCTAAATGCAATTACACATATTACAATATATGAATCCTAAATTTGAGAGAAGAAGTTGAGCAACTTGTAAATATTAGTGACCAATTCCTAAATAACCACTAAAATAGCCACTTTTTTAAAAATAATTATGAAGTGAATAATAAATATCCCAAAAATATATTGACCCAAATGTAATTAGACACAAATTGTTGATTGAAACCTCATTTGAGAGAAGAAGTTGACCAAATTATAAATATTAGTGATCAATTCCTAAATAGCCACCAAAATAGCCACTTTTGTTGACTTTTTTTTGAAGTCAATAATAAATATCCCAAAAATTGTTGACCCAAATATAATTAGACACAAGATTGTTGATTAAAACCTCATTATTATATTAAATAAAATTTCAAAAGTTGACTTGAATGTAATTATTTGTCCAAAATGACAGATTTACCCTCAGATAAATCAATATGTCCTTACGATATATAGATATATAGATGGGTAATTATGGTGTTATGAAGGGCAAAAGAGGAAGTTCATATTTTTTGACGTGCTTGTTTATTCATTTGTATAGTATAGTAGATATAATCTGCCTATCTCATTAGACTAACATATATAATCTGCCTTTTGAATTAATAAATATATCTCAACTTTCTCCCTTTTGAGAAATTACTGTGATCATGGTCACGTGGTTACGGGTTTTAATCGTTGGATGAGCATCTAGTCTTAAGATTCTCTCCAGATTTCTGGGAATCTTAATGCTAAATGCTCATCCAATGGTTAAAACTCGTCTTCTCATATGAGAAGCTTCTCACAATAGCATTGCGCTATAAAATATTGTCATGTGGCTAAGCGATCTACTAATGATAGACAATAATAAATAAAATAAATAAAAAATAAAAAAGAAAGAAAGAGTATGTAATGTGGCCACATGGCAACCCCTATCGGTTGGGATTATGGAGTTTGATGAAAAAATAGCGGGCTATGCTATAGGAGCAATGAGAAGGCGGATTTTAACAATTGGATGAGTATCTAGATATAAGATTTTCAAGAATCTGGAAATGTATTTATTGCTAAATTTTCATCCAATGGTTAAAACTTATCTTCTCATATGACAAGCTTATCACAATAAACTTATCCAAAAATAGCCATTCCTCATCATGTTATATATGCCTAATTAATTGACTTGACCTGACCAAACTGGTTCTACTACAACAATATTGTTCATGATTCGGTGAAGTCTTTACCTTAAAATATACTTCTGTGTATAATTACAAAACAAACCTCAAATGCGGATTTCTATATATATAGAGCTCGTTATTCACAAGATGAGAAACCAAATCAAGTCTCCCAAGAAAAATTAAAGTTGGTGGCCTGTGAGCGAGAGTGAGAAAGAGAGACAGAGAGAGTACATATATAATAGTAGATATATATATATATATTATATATATAACATTGGCCATGGAGGTCCATACTCTAGTGAAGATGTTCATTTCATTTGGTGTGATAATTGTATTGGGATTGCTTACACGTTTATATAACTCACTGGTGGCTCAACCGAAGAGGCTTCGGTCACTGCTGAGAAAGCAGGGAATAACCGGACCCCAACCAACTTTTCTACTTGGTAATATAAGGGAGATCATGAAGGCTAGAAATGCCACCACAAAGGCTCCAACCACCACCAGTACCACCGATGAACCACCGGTCTACCACAACTGTGCCAATGCTCTCTTTTCCTTCCTCGAGAAATGGCAAAAGCAATATGGTATGTATTGCAATTAATTAGCCTTGTGTAATTATCTAATTTTAATTGGTTTACATATTTAAAAAAGAAAAGAAAAAATGAGGGAACACATTTCCCAATGGCTTTTCTACTGTTTTAATTTAGAGTTAAGAAAATGCTACATGCACAAAAAAAGTGCACAACGAAATGCACAACGTACCAGCTTAAAATTGCTGGACTTCGTGCTGAAAAGCCTGTACATACAAAAAGACAAAAAAAAAAAAAAAAGGAGTGTACAACATTTTCAGCACGAGGTCCAACAAATTAAAACAGGTTGTGCATTTCGTTGTGCACTTTTTTTATGCATCTAGCATTACTCTTAGAGTTATACAGAGACACTGACACTGAATAATGTCAACAATTAAAACTCTTTCATTAATTAATTACTCCAAAACAAAGAAACACATATTTGAATTAGGTGAACGCGTACTTACGATTTTTCTTTAGTTTATTCCATGCTTAAATAATATTCGAATTTAAAAAAAAAAGTGTAATAATAATAAAAGAAAGAAGAAAAATAATTCACAAAATTTAATATTTTAATTTATTATATAACCCTATATAATTAGAGCATCACACTTTGTCCCCATCGTGTGATTAATGAGTCCATGCTAGCATAAACTTTGAACTTAATTACTCCTAGTATTTATATTGCTAAATCAATTAATGTGTTTATTTTTTTTTAATCAGGCGAAGTGTTCATGTTTTCACTTGGAAACACACAAATATTACTTATAACCCAACCCGATATGGTGAGAGAGATAACTACCTGCACATCTTTGGACTTGGGGAAGCCTTCTTATCAACATAAGGAACGTGGCGCTTTGCTAGGCCAAGGAATTCTAACTTCAAATGGGGCTGTTTGGGCAAACCAGAGGAAAATTCTTGCTCCTGAGTTGTACATGGAGAAGGTTAAGGTACGTATAAAATACAGCACCCTATATATATATATATATATATATCGGTTAGGCTCTTAAGTGAACAGAGTTGAGTAAACATATCCAGTGAACATGTTTTTTAGTCTAAAAAAATTCAAGGACTGCCCCGCTAAACCGCAGTTTCTTTTAGGCTAAAAAACATATTCATGATCAGTGGGTATGTTCACTCAACCTTGTTCACTTAACAGCCTCACCGTATATACATATATATATATATACATAGACACACATTCACAATAAAGATTAAAAAGTAAGAGTAATGCACTACACCCACATCTAAATCCACACCTAACACGTACTAGCCCTTGATTCCAGTGGATCCCGTGTGGGACCCATGTAAGACCAATTCATGTAGAATCCACATAGAATCCACTAGAATCAAATGTCAGGATTGTTAGGTGTGAATTTAGATATGGGTGTAGCATATATTTTTGAAAAAGTAATGATTCTTAAATTAAAGAAAAAAAATCTATATCATCTCAATCAAACGATTGTATTAAAATATTTTTACAAATGCGTTAAAGTAAATAACTTTAATTAGGGCCCTCGTGCAGTTATTGTAAATTATTTTAGTACCCTAGTTTTGATATAATTCACCGGTAATAATTTTTCTTATGCACTTATAATTAAAATTGAACACAATAATATCCTACTATCTTCTTGTAGCTTTTACTTGATCACACAGTGACATTAGTGGATTGAAAATATTTAGGGAATGATGAACCTAATCACAGAGTCCACAATTACATTGCTGAATTTGTGGAAGGGCAGAATTGAGGCTGAGGGTGGGCTTGCTGACATAAAAATCGACCAGGACATGAGAAGCTTCTCAGGAGATGTGATTTCGAGAGCTTGTTTTGGGAGCAACTATTCAAAGGGGGAAGAAATTTTCAAGAGGCTTAGAGCTCTCCAAGAAACTGCATCAAAAAAAGTGTTGTCCACGGGCATTCCTGGCACGAGGTTTGCTTTCTTTTTGGGTCGCTAGCTAGTTTTGACCTACTACCAATAAAGTTGATCTATTAATTGTGACATATGCATTATACGGGCTCCATAGTGGTCGAACGGTCTACAACAGGCCGTCACACCATGTGACGGGTTCATGGGATAATTTCTCATCCTATCCAGAATAATAGTATATATATATATATATATATATAGTGCTCAATTTTGATGAACAACTAAAGTCCCCATTGTCTTTATTAAAATTAGGACGCTTAAGTAATTTTACAATAAGAGCACTTAAGTGATTTATTTCAAATCCGTAATAAAATTACTTTAGTGACTTAAAGAGTTGGCAATGAATGTTTTGTCCATTTAAAAATAGGTATTTATAAATATGTAGTAGCTTAGCATTTCTCAATTCGAAATATATATATATATATATATATTGGTATGTTTTAGTTACTACTTACTTGCAACATGAAAAATGTTGAATTAATTCAGGCATCTTCCTACAAAGAACAATAGAGTGGCATGGGCATTGGAAAAGGAAGTCCGAAGATTGATACTGCAGGTAGTGAAGGAAAGGAACGATGATGTCGGGTACGAGAAAGACTTATTGCAAATGGTTCTTGAAGGTGCTAAAAACAGTGACTTGAGCCAAGATGCAATTGATCGATTCATCGTTGATAACTGCAAAAACATCTACTTGGCCGGGTATGAGACCACCGCTGTTTCGGCAACATGGTGCCTTATGCTGTTGGCTGCAAATCAAGAATGGCAAGATCGCATCCGTGCCGAGGTACAAGAAGTTTGCAAGGGCCAAATTCCAACATCGGACATGATTCGTAAGATGAAACAGGTACTATTTTTTATAATGTACTACTCATCCTTAAGTGGACAAAAATGTCAATATCACTTTATTGAAATGCATGTATTAAAGTAATTCTTTGAATAATAATGCTGTGAGCCTAAATTTTAAATCTCGAATTATGATGTGAGAGTGGAGTCACTTTCAACTTATTAGTGGAGCCACCTGAATTTTGACGGATGTTATTTTGGATAGTTACACTTCACATCACTAGACATCCAAATTTGTGCAGAAATATTACTCTTTATTAATTAACTGAAAAGTTAAATTACTTGGATTACGCTCATTGGAAGATCAGTTGGTGTAGTTTACTCTATAACAAATTACAAATATATGTGTGTATATCTCTTGCCAACAAACATGTAGTACTATTTCGTTTAAAATTAACAGACCATAATGAATTGTTGTATGAAAATATATATATATATTTAACACCATGAAGAAGTAATTAAAATTATTTACTAATAAATCTCTGTTATGATCAATTGCAGCTAACGATGGTGATTAATGAGTCCCTACGCCTTTATCCCCCAGTAGCTGTGGTGTCACGAGAGGCCTTGAAGGACATGAAATTTGGGGACATAAATGTCCCAATGGGTGTGAACCTTTGGACCCTGGTGGTGACATTGCACACGGATCCTGAAATATGGGGACCCGACTCCTACAAGTTTAACCCGGACCGGTTCGCTAATGGCATTACCGGTGCTTGCAAGTTTCCACATTTGTACATGCCATTCGGGGTCGGACCTCGGGTATGTCTTGGCCAGAACTTGGCCTTGGTTGAGCTCAAGACACTAATCTCTCTCATACTCACCAATTTTTCATTCTCTCTCTCTCCTAAATATGTCCACACCCCATCTCTGAACTTGGTCATAGAGCCTAAATATGGAGTTAATCTCTTGGTGAAGAAGCTGTGAAATTTTGCTTGCAAGTGCCAGTACTCATCAGTGATAATAAGCCAATACAGAGTATAGGTTTTTTTTCACTATAAAAGGGGATTTGGTTGCCTCTTCTAGATTTTTATTATATTTTTCATTAAGCCTATAGGTTCAATGTCTTTTTTTTTTTGGCAATGTACATGCGTTTGCATATACGAGTAATTTTCTTTTTTTGAGTACCCATTCATGAGGATTGAGTGCTACATAATAGTTTAATCTCTTTGGTGTGGTACACATATCTGTCAAACTAAACCATATAAAGCAAAATGACATATCAATTTCGGAGCAATTTTAATTTCATTAGTGTTATTTCATAAGTCTTTCTAGGTCACAATAACTTTCAAATATGATGGAAATGAGCCAAACTCGAGCATTTAAAGTTCTCACTAGTCAAAAGCCTTACTATTGTGATAAGGTTGACATTGAAATGATTATATAAGACGCAGTGTGACGCACTAATCACATGTGTATTATAACTTCTCCTAATAATTATTCCTTAATTGTAAGATAAAATGACATAGTGGATAAAGTTCTCACACATGGATAAATATAATTAGTGCGTCACACCACGTTAGACAACGATATGGTGTGACGGACACCTTGAATGCTTTCTCGTAGATCTCACTTTTTCAACTGGATCACAACTTTAAAACTTTAGAAATCAAAGCAAGTTCTAGACATTACCCATAATTAAGTACTATGGATGTGGTCCCTTACAGTACTATCACCCACTGGGGTTAGTTGAGTAGAAATAATCTGTTTACCTCATTTTAGAATAATGTCACTTATTGTTGATTACATTATATATATATATATATACATATACACACACTTAAATCTATTTATCAGCGGACATCCTTTATCCACTTTGAAACAAAGTGCAAAAATGTGTTCTTCCTGTTAGGATTTTTTAGTCCTTTTGATTGTATTTCAAAGCCAAATGGGTTTCTCTCTTTAGCTCTTGGGATAGTACCTTAAAAGATTGAAAGAGACCTTTGTCCCACATTGGTTGTGAAGAGGAATATGAAAGGGTTTATATATTATTTGTGGTCTAAGGCTTAAGTAATAAGCTAGCACATGTGCACACTCCCGCGCACATGAGCCCAAGCCCAAGTCCAATGGAAAATTGGGTTTCGTTCTGGAAACCAATTAACCGGGCGCGTCACGTCTTACTCGCGCGCAGGGGGGTGCAAATCGCGGGCTCACCTGGTTAAACCACTGTTTTGCAAATTATTTTTTTACCTTGACTGAATTAACTCTTTCCTTTATAGGTTTATTACACCTTCTTTTTTACTGTGCAATTAAAATCTTACCTTTTTTAATTAACACGTTTTGATTAATCAAGGGATTATGTCGAGTCCCTGTGACTATAAAATTAATGGGTAGTCCTCTTTGGAAAACATACACAGAAACAATTACATCTCAATTTCCTTCCTCTCCTTTCTCTCTCTGTATTGACCACTGAGAAAATTCAAGCTGTTCTGAGTCCCTTGTTCTTACGAGTGCACGTTAACGAGGAAGAGACTGCTCAATCCTGGAGGGTAGATCGCCATTGCCTTTATGCACCGAGACAAGTTCTTCGAAGGGCGAAAACTACTCTTAAGGACAGTGTCATGTACACAGCTCAGTCGCCATCCCTAATTCCAACTTCGATTAGTATTCTGGTTTTATAGTAGTAACTGTTCAATTTTTCCAACACTTCCTTGCATATTAGTTTAACTTATTTCTGTATCCGTCTCTACCAGAATTTTTTGAAAATTTTCTATTCGTAATTTTATGAAAATAAGATTTGAAACGTAAGCCTAATAAAAACATATAAAGTTCTCACAAGTCGAAAGCCTTTGGAATTAATCAAGAATAAATCAAACCAAGTTCTAGATTTCAAATTTTAAAATATCAACACTTTACAACTTACAGATAATAGGGAAGGTGTATATACAACAGTGGGAAGATTAGTGAGAAGAAATAAATTTGAGTAATGTTATGCTTTCCAAATTTTGTGTAATATAAAATTTTGAAAGTTATATATGCATTACTACTAATTTCCATAGTGATGGGACCCACTTTAACATCCTCTAATCAGAGCCCACTGTCACATGTGTTTTGAAACCATTTAGAATATAAAATTTGAAAACTAGTTATGCATTAGTATTACTCAATAAATTTTCTACTTCGTTTAGAATAATATGAAGTGGTATATATTTTATGGGATTTAATAATGGAAAATGTCTTCTTATATTTGGTCAATATATTTAAATTTCTGGCAAAGCGATCAAAACCAAATTAGAAGAGCTTGATGGTCCTTACCCAACCAAAAGTGACATGCCTACGGACATTTGTGAATCAAATTTGAGGTATTTTAATAGAGTATTTTATAAATAAATCGAATCTGAAGAAGGTTTGGTAATCAACAATAATAAACCCATTCCCTTAACCACACCCTCAATCACATTCAGCGGATTTTGGACCGAGGGTCCAAATGTTTGAGCCGACAATATTTAATTAAAAACATAATTTATAGCAGAAGACAGCAAGCCAAAATGGCTAATCGTGCGACACATTTTTGGTCTCACTTCGTGGTTGGCCAACGTTGAATGTTGCTTCTTATGTAAGTACTAGGTGGCCACCGCGTGCGAGGCACGCGGTAGCTCCCTTTTTCGAATCTATTTTTATGTAAATTTCTTCTATGGAGTCTAATTTTATGTACGTACATGAGCGTGTAAGTTTTATTCGACGTAAAAATGTGGCAAAAAATGTCTGAACTATGTATCACAGCTTAAACCAATCAAAATGAACAACCAAACACTCAGCTTACCGTCAATTCCCTGGTGTATACCCAAAGCATGCCACATTAGTGTTGTCGTGTCATAACTATACTCTTGTATGCTAAAATATGATATGCAACCAAAATCCGAGAATCAAAATGAACTTGTTTAATTTAGAATACAATTATAACAGAATTGAAGAATTGCAATCGTTTTGAAACCACGAACACACAGGTTGCACGATACAGTACTATAACTACTCTGCACTGAACATCAGTCTTTCAACTTCTATCTTGATTCTGGAAGTTGCAACAACCAAGTTAGCGCTAAAATTGTAACCATCCTGCCACCAAACTGTAACTGGTTTTTTTTTTGTAACCTACTCACCAACAGCTGTAAGCAATAGACCCACATACCATTAGATTTTGTTGAATACAGACTTGTAAATGCCTAGAATTATTAGAATGCCAACTCTTACCTGCTGATTCATCCTTTTCAGGAGATGCAACTTTGATCTTGCTTTGCTCATCTTCGTACTTCAATCGTTGCTGTTTCAAAGTAATCGAATCACTAAATGAAATTGAGCAGCAGTGTTAATAGGTAATGATTAAAAATGAGTGACATCCCAAAATAATGTTATACAACAATCAGCATCTGCAGCTATGTTGATGTAGTACTCTTATTCCTTTATTCCGTTCGTAGATGTCAGTGTATTAAACTTTTATTAGTTTATTTGATGTCTGAGTTGGAGCTTTTTAGATGAGAATATTGAGCCAACTTTTCTTATATCATTTTGGTAGGTTTCATGTTGTACTAAGATCCTAAGTAAAGAATTATTTTTCCTATTTTATTTGTGTAATTTTATGTCCACGGAATAAATGAACAGATTTTGAAGTGTGTTTATATTATATTTTGGGTACGCTACACCGATTATATAAATTAATTGCTACATCTCCAGTATAGTGGTCCTTAATTTCTTTGTTAACAGCAATTTAGATTGAAATATAAAAGCAGCGCCAGTTACAGTATAAACAATAATGCTGTGCTTCCAATTGGATTTTGAAATTTTGGTTTTTGAATATTTCCAGAATATGACACACATAAGATTTATATACAACCAGCACATACCACAGTAACAACATATTGGTCTTAAACAGTCATTAGAAACAGGAAAGAAGGAAGAATACAGTACATAAGTTTAGTGCTGCATCATGTTGTAAATGCTATAATGGTAATAATAGATTATGTACTTACTTGAATATGCCTAATTCTTGTATTCAATTGATCGAAACAATAGGAAGCCTGGAGTTTGTTTCTTTCGGAAAACTGGAAGGAATGTGAGGTTTTATCTTTAAAATTAAACAGGGCAGAACTCCCAATCTGTTTGTTTAAAGAAAATGCTAGGAATGTGAGTTTGTATGTTTAAAACATGAACTATCAATATGCTTTTCCATAGCCATTCACGTGATCAATGATTACCATGGATGTACAGGTGCATGAATGTTAGAATTTGAAGAGATAATGGAATTATAGTGTTGTGTTTTTCCAAGTGTCGTTTAAATGCCTGAAGTGACATGAAGAGGTGTTAGTTATTTATTGTAGGAGTCATATAGATGCACAATGTGTATCCTCTATTTTGAGTTTCATGGTTGTATGCACAAATGCACATTTTGCCGTGTTTTTTGTAGGCTTTATTGTTTGTATTTAAAACCTAATAATTCATCTTTAAATGATTTGAACACTCCACTACAAGTGTACATAAAAGTTACTGTTTTTTTCCCCAATTTTCTTACATGGATGTAACTGTAATTGAACTTAACATAAGTAAGGACAGCATGTTATTTGTCATGGTTTGAATCTTACTTGAAATGTTTGGACTGTGGAAGGAAAGAAGAGATTGTACATTTGGTTTGGTTTTGGAACTACTACAGTGCAAATAATATGTAATCACCGCATTGCAAGTTGCCAAAGTATAATAAGCATATAGAAATTGGTCACATACATATAAAACTGAAAGGTTACAATGTATTAAAACAAATCAGTAGCAAATATGTTTAAATTGGTAATTTAGAATATAGCTTAGATTACAATTCAGGAATTTTAGAGGTCTAAACATCACTGGATAATGTATTATAATTAACAAACTAAGGGACTGCTCCTGATACTTGAGTAGTTGTATAATCATTTGTTTTTTTAGGGGCCGCTCTTTTCTTTGCTGGAGTTGCGGTCGTTTCGTTTTCAGTTGACACGTTGGCCACCATTTCTTCTTGAAAATCACTAAGAAGTCTCTTCTTTTGACCTGATGGGATGTTTGATGGCTCTGTAAGAGAGTTAGGGTCGAGTTCCTATTGTAAATTCCGTTTTCAGATTAGTTTTTTTTTTTGTAGTTGTGTCAATTTCGTACTTAGATGGAAGCGCTTGTAATTAGTTATACAAAGCTTGTAGATAGGGAATTACCATTTCCTTCTCTGTGGCTATGGTATAGCATTTGGGTGTCATTTTGTAGGAAGGAAGTTTGGAATTGTAGGAAATAACAGTAAGAAATCGCAGGCCGCATTTACCTATCAGTTTCTAGAAACAGTAATTCTTGAAGCATACCAAGGCATGGTTGCAGTAAAGGAAGTTGTGCTCCTTTTGTGGTAATTTTTTTGGTTTATTTATCTATTTTGGAATGTATGCAGTAGAACCTAGCCTATTTTGAGTAATCTAAGCTAAGTTCATGTAATTTGTTATTTAATTGATTCAAAATTTATTTTCCTTTGGTCAATCATTGAATGAATAAAATTAGCTGAAATGGGAGTCGTTCTATACTATAGAGCATCCCTTTTTTTTAATATTAAAAATGTATTTAATCCCACGTCCTAAACATATATCTAAGAATTCTTATTCACATTATGGCTCCTAAAATATTGGAATTGACTGAACAATATAAATAGACTATTCATTGAGAGGAGGTATGATATCAGTGCACCAAACAGGAATTTTCGGAAAAAGATCTTTTAGATCTCTTTCCTTTTTTACAATTCTATAATATCGTCATCTTTTTTGCTATTACTGTAGATCGTATATAGCGTATTTGTATATTTCGCATTGTCTAGAGGTTCTGTTCTAGTTTGGGAGCCTTAACTTTGGGTTAGGCAACTTTAAAAGTGTTTTGCCTTTTCATCGGAGGGTCAAAATTGGGAGTTTCGAACTTTTTGATGTTGGATGCCACTCTTAATTGAATATGTTTGGATCTTTACACTGAGATTAGGCTACTGGTTTGGGTAATTTGATATTGCTATGGTTGTTGATGATACACATGGGGGTCTACTGCAATGTGCGTGTTGATTTCAATGAACTGAACTGGTGATTTAAGTTTGGAAATGTAATTGATGATGGTGTTTGTTGCTTCAAATGCTACTGCAAGTTTCTCTGTTTGCTGTCGAAGTATTGGTCTGACATGGTGATGTGAATTAGGATTGTGTGATAACTTGTACTGTGCAAAATATGTGTTCATGCAGAATTGGTGCACAATTTGTGACTGTGTTTGTGCAGTTTTTTGTGCAGAATTTGTGACTAATGTGCTCGAGCAGAATCTGTCCAGAATTTTGTGTATTGTTCTGCAGAATTTGGGGGGCTGGTTTGGGTTTTTTTTTTAGGTTTTATTTGGTTAATAGGTTTTAGGGAGCTTTTACTTTGGGTTGGCAACCTTATGGCTTGCCTCTTCTTGTAATTTTTTTGGGCTGTCCATTTAATAAAATCTTGTTTGCTGAACAAAAAAAAAGGCAAATTACAGCAGAACTTGGGTGTAAATTTGGACAAACAAACTTGAAGTTGCATGAACAGACACTCTTAGAGGTAAATGATCAAATAATGACCAATCACTGGGGGCCAAATTTGGACCTTCTAATAATTGAGGTTGGATGTCTATTTGGAAGGAATATTACTAATCAGTCTATCCTTTGTTATCGGTAATGCGTAGTATGAAAAATGAAGGGGTAATGAAGTATTCACAGATCCTGATCTGCATGGCACCCGTAGCCGTGCAAATAATCCCTCTGTTTCTGCTGTAATACACCGAGAGTAAATAGGGGAGAGTAAATAGGGGTCTTATGCAAGTTGTCCATGGTAATTTTGGAGAGGTAGAAACAGAAATCTTGGTAGGGGTTTAGAGATTGTTGAACAACTAAATAGTTCACACCATACATCCATTAGTTTTTGGGTGTAGCACTAAATTACTTGCTGTGATGATATACATGGAATTTGTACTTGCAAAAACAATTACTATTAACACTATTACTGAATAGAGTTGTTACCATTCTACAACTACAACAGGCACACAAACAACAAGAACCATTACTGAAATTGGCCATTCCAATAGGAGTTTTTGAGAGTTCTTCACAAATTAATGAAGAAATGGCTAACAAATTTTGACCGCATCAAGAAGTTAAAGCTAGTGTGAACTTCTACAACACCCACAAATCTGCATGTGTAGGTAACTTGAAAGGGGTACTAATGGCACTCTAATCTCCATAAAATGTTGAAGTTACTTGGCATTCAAATGCTGAACACGAGAACAAAACTAAAAACGAACAATTAACAACAGTGGGAACTTCACATACCTGGATGAGCCCACAATTGCTGGAATTTCCACAGATTTGCTGCTCTTTCCAAAAGACGTTTGAAGAGACAGAGGAACATAAATATCCAAAGAGGGAGGAATGCACACACAAAGGAAGACGATGGAAAGAGCCATAATTGAATGAATAAAAAATTATCAGCCCTTCAATAATCCTCATATCATACGCAGTTGAAATCTGTAACAGTGAACAAAAGTTACCTTATTTCACCAAAATTGAATCCCTAAGCAAGCATCAAACAATTGCATCACCAAACCCCTTAGGTTGAAACAATTCTGAGTAAGTGCCCTAAATGACTGACGAAGGATAGGGATTGCAGGGGAGGCGCGACTGTCAATGCGAGCGATGGTAGAGCTAGAGATGAGGTTATTATTGGTAGCAGCGGTTGCAAGGCGGCGAGCGATGGTGGTGGCCTGGTTTGGTGTGGGTGGTCTGCGGTGGAGGCGCGACTGATCAAAAAATTAAAATCCAAAATCCAAGCACGTCCGTTGCACGTGTTGGTTATGATCGATGTTGAGGTTAAGAAGGAAGAACAATAATTAACTTACTCATATTTTCATGCATACACAGTTGAAAATGCATTTTACCAAGTTATAGAAATTTTCAAATGCAAGGATTACAAATTAATAAATACTTATATAATTTTAAAAAGAATGGAGGATAAGATTAGTATATTTCATATATGTGTCTTGTATGTACCATCAGAAACTAAGGAATTTGTTCAAAAAATAAATGCACTGGCTGGCACCTTTACTGACTAATTTGGTTGGCATTGATTAACAAAATGTCGAGCAATAAGAAATGCATAATCTGCATGCAATTGCATATAAATGTTAAATAAATGACTGATTTGTTGTTTATTGTGTTTCCCATTATTAAATTATATAAAGAACATTCCTGGTTCTCACCACTAATATTATATGTTCATAAATACATATGTTAGCATTCCACCATGCAAAAGTTCAAGCAGCCCACTGTAGAAACAAACCATGTAATTTCTTCAACTGAGTCTATAGGAAGATGGATTGGAAATTTTACATATGCATCTCAAGAATCTCAAAAACTCTCCTGTCTTCAACATGCTCCTGCAAAGAAAAAGAAGAGATGTTTTGGAATTGGAATTCTAGTTAATATGACAAGTTAAAAGAGAGAATGAAAAAGGGCAAACATATTGATGGAAGGATGGTAGGCCGGACCTAGGACTCCCCTAAACTTGGTTCTAAGTAGAATTATCCAAGTTATATGCAATGGTCTTAGCTCGAGAATTATTCAATTTCCCAAAGAAAGCAGCTGAATGTGCCCAAGATTCTTGAATTATACACTACTTACTGAAGATACAAAACTAACTGAAGTCCTAATTTATAACTTACAGGTAAATAGATTTTTAATTAGTATTAGAGCCGTCATAAACTCTGATACAAAAAGGGGCGCGGCGCAGAGGAAAAACCATCTTCTTCTTTTTTTTTTTTGCCATAATATTGTTCTAAAACACAAACTATAACAAAGCCATATCAAATTGTTGAAGGCGTGCTAAAATTTACAAGCATAGTACGTACAGAATGTATAAACTTTTCCCATTCCACTTCCTCCATCAATAGGGAAAAATTCTCAAATTTTAGCACAAATTAGTATACACAACAAATATAGAAAGTAGAAACAACAAAAGAAACCTCCTAACATTGGATGATTCGAAATTCTAATCCCTATTTGATCACTTATATAAATTAAAACTTAAGAATCAGTTTTGAAAATTAATAGCAACACATGCATTAAGTTCCTTCTCTGTTTCATCTTTCTGCTTTCATATTTTAGGTTGATGCTATCTACATAGTTTTGTATAGCTCTAACTTGCCATGAAATCTGCCTAAAGTGAACAACCTGGTATCACTCTCTTTTTCCCATTCAATGGCTGCTAGGTAATCATTTGTTGTCAGATAAAAGGTGCTCAACCAATCAGTAATGAAGGGACTTCGTAAATCTGCACTGAAATTTAGTATAGCTGGTTCCATTGACAAATTAGTTGAGAACCAAAATCAGAATTTATATTAGGGAACCTAACAGAACATACATAGGCAGCACACACCTGCTTTTATACTTACCAAAAATCTTAAATCTCCCCCCAACTCCCTCTCTCACTTTCATGTTGCAAATCTGCCCTTTAGAACAGTGAATACATTAAACAGAATGCTCCCTGCCACAGAGTTATTTTTAAGATGGAGAAGGCTCCTCAGCGTTGATAGCAAATACATTTCAGCACTAATTTCCCATACTCTAGGTAATTAAAATCATGTCCATGTACATGGCTTCATCTGCCATTTGTTGTGAATTGCTCATTTCAATTCTGATGACATAATACACAATTATTGTAGTTCCACAACTTTAAAGAAAATTTCATAGGCATTTGCAATACTAAGCTAGCGGTTTTTTTTATCAGCAAAGTTCTACATCTATTCGATTGTCTACATTTTGGGGAAATTTGCTTCAAAAGAGAGCTGGAGATAGGTAATCATAAAGGACTTTACATTGTACGCATAGTTGTTTTCTGAATTTTCTTTTATGTGAAATGTTTTTGGTGATTAGATTTAGTTTTTAGATGCAAAACAAACCACATTTGTGAATTTTTTTTCAGTAGAATCTTTTTACTTAAAGTTCAGGTTTCTCGCTCTCTCTCTCTCTCTCTCTCTCTCTCTCGCTCTCTCTCTCTCTCTCTCTCTCTGTCTCTCTCTCTTCAGTTAAGTGGTGAGGTCTTGTACATTTTCAAACACACTGACAAAAAATAACTGCTGAAATTTTCATTTTTCTTAATTGTGTTATCAAACACGCCCTAACAGTTGCACTTTAGTCTAGAGCAGAAGGGGTATTAGTGTCACAAATTAAAAGAGAGAAGTCATAGGGGAAATGACCTTAAGCACAAGTGGTGTAAGAGTAGTAAACTTTTAAATTGATAACTTTTCGAATTTTTAGCATACTGCATTGGACATCTGTTCTTGGCAAAACCGAACCACAATTCGAGCCATGATTGAATGGTTATGGTCTTCTGGGCATAGGTAGTGATGCTTACCGCAATTAATTCAATTGGCACCTGAGCAAGTTCAGCTTGCCACCTTCCCTGCTCACTTCTAGGAGTCTGGCTACCTGAATCTCGAATTAATTCGGATAATTTTTTCCCAACCTGAAATAGCAAGTCAACAAGTCACACTCATCAATATGAGCCATTTAAGTATTTCACAAAGTCAAGAACTTTTACACCACTTGTATTCCCATAGACGGAACTTTTATACTCAGCAATATGAGCCACTTGTATTTCACAAAGTTAATATTTTGCAAAATAGTTTCAAAAGAATGACACCAAACATGATCAATTTTCAGTAAAGAACTTGAAAAAAGGCTCTCCAATCTTTACTGGAATTTCGTCCCAAAATTTGAGTACGTGAACAGTGCTGGTTCAACTCAGGTTCAAGTTTAGTAACACTCAATCTGATATGGGTTTGAGTGGAGGATGTTTTTCAAGAATTTTACCCAAGTTTAAATTTGGTACGGATTTTGGGCAAGGATGGAGATGCTAAACTACTGAAAACACACTCCAAGATTAATCATGGTCCTCACCATGTCTTTTACCAACACAACCAATTAGCTGAAGAAAATTGAACAAAGTTCAACAGAAAGCCTACTACCACAGTTATGGGATTGTTACAGTAGCTAAAGCAGAACTGAGAAATTAGGAAAAAGCTTCTACCACATTTATGGGCTCCATCAGTAAACCTTCACATTACATGAATCGAAGACTTGCAAGTACAAACAGGATCAAACAATTGAAACTAAAACATTAAACATAGATCATGCAAGGTGCTTCTGACTGAGAAACTGACCTTTTAACCGACTTCTGCTATGCCTTCTGCCCTTCTTCCTGGTGCCCCTATCCTCGGAATCAGATTAAGAGTCAGAATTCGAATCAGAAGACTCTGAAGTTGAGGTAATGTTCCGGTGCTTTCTCATCCTCTGTTGTTGCTTGTTATTCATCCTCCTCTTTTACTTTGAGTCAGATGCCGAGCTATAACTCAAATCACTCTCCCCAGAAGAGGAACCTGAACCCATAATTGATGAAGACTCGTTATCATACTCAAACACCGAAGCCTCTCTATCTTGTCCGACTTGGAATCCAGCCTATGCATCCTTTTGCTTTTCTTGGCACGCTTGTCACTCTTTGGGCGTTTTTCACTCTGTTCTTCCTTCTGAACATTACTCTTTCTTGCACTCATAAGTTCAATGTTCAGTTTGAGAACACTTTTTGGTAATCCTGGAAGCAAGTTGATCAAAAGTTTCTGTAACCACACTCCCACAATTTAGACTAAGCAAATGCAGGAGTATGCGAAAAGCTCCATGGAGGTAAATTCATGTAAATCGTCAAGCATTCCACATTGAAACTACACATGAAGTATAAGATCGTAAGGGTCGTAAATGTTCAAAATAAAAGTATCTACGTTTTATCTTTCCCTATAAATAATCGCAGAAACTACATCACCGAATACTTCAAATCTTGCAACTATGTTCTGTCGTTCAACACAATATGCCAGGCTCAAATTATCTCAGAATTTTGTAGTTAATTTATTTAATCGAAGAAGAATCATTAAAAGAACAATCTTTAATGACGAATAAAATATTGGTCCATCACTCAAGCACAAGATGGCAGCTCCTACGCAGCTTCGTGGTTTGTATATCAATGAAAAAGTGCATATTAGTTCTTATATGCTTCATACCACATGATCAGTTTCACAGCATCAGAGTTAGGCAAAGTTAGTATCAATATCAATCTCTTCCATTATTGTCAGGGAAAAAGACAATTAATTCACAGCTAATGAGGGAAAAGTGAAGTTGCCAAAGACGAATGGTGATCTTTTGGCACAATATTTACATATAGGTCAATTTTTGTAAAAAATATTACAGAATGGTCATCTTTTTGTACAACCACTTTTTATTTTATTTTATTTTTAAAGGGGTTAATTTTATACTCAACTTTTGCAGCCATATTAATTTTATACCCAACTTTTGCAACATAATTATAATTGGCTTGAGAAAAATATCAACAAAAATGGCTACTTACATAATATTTACATATAGGTTGGTTTTGACAAGAAAAGTTATAGAATTCATAAACTCTAGATGCCTCATATCTCTGATACAGGATAAAATAAAGGTATCTAAACATGTGTCTAACATTAACTTGTACCATGCCAATATGAAGAAATTTAAATCCTTTTAAAAGAAATTTAGAAATTGCTTCTAGAGATAGCATTTTGAAACTCTGATTAACATCAGTAACTTGATGTGTAGTTTCAACAGTCTTTATCTCATAAGACATTCTTAGGTAAAAGGGTTTGTTATGGTAAAGTTCTTCAATAGGAACAGTAGGCATGGTACAAGTTAATGTTAGACCCATGACCACTAAAGGTTGAGATACCGCTCTTTTATCCTGCATCAGAGATATGAGGCATCTAGAGTTTATGGATTCCTTATTCGAAATGGTTGAAACCAGCCTTTGTCATGGACCAGTTTATTGTAACTGTTATCCAGATTTTTCTGTCAATCTTACAGATCCACACATTCTTGACGTCCTTACCTTAAATATCCAGACCCAACGTTACAAGATGAAAGCAGGAAGTGAAAACATTGTGGTTGGATATAGACAATACTAAAAGGTAATGACTACTATGTTCCAGAGTTTAAAACTTTGAATAATAACTCTGATTCTAGTCAGTCTACTATTTTATTCCAAGCTAATTTGGATAAAGTTGCGGTTACTGTTCCAAGAATGATCGAGTGGTCTGAAATCACTCCTCCAAAAGAATGGGTGATTGAAAATTCTCATCCTCAAAACAAAATAAAAGATTTTGAACCTCAAGAGCTTTTACAAGATGAGAATGGAAATATAATTCTAAGGTGCCCTTCAAGAAGGTCAGTTGATAGTATGTCTTCTAAAACCATTAGTTCATCTATCTCGAGATTGAGCAGAAGAACAAATAGTGTTAGAAGGAGGCCGGGAAAGGAACCTATAAATAATAATCAGCAAGAATCATACCAAAAGGATCCTAAGATCAAAGGAGTTGAGAGAAATGCTTCTCAAGTTCCTAGAGTTGTTTATAACAAAGAATTTGAGGATTATGAAAGTTCATACTCACTCAATATTATTTCAGACTTCGAAATAAATAGGGATTTTTAAATAAAGATTACTTGAAAACCAGAGAATTGGAAATAATTTGAAGGAACAATTTTTAGCACATTTAAAAATTATAAAGAAACATGTTCCTTATTCTTCATGGTTAAAATGGTACCTGAGAAAAAGTGTTAATGTTAGCACTGACTCGATCATGAGAAAATGGGGACTTTGTCCTTCAGGAGAAATTCATGAAAGTGTGCACCCCCCTAATGGAAATATCTATGTTAGATCACGAGAAACTAATGATAGGGTTAGAGCTGCACCCATCAAAAGTGTTCCACCTCCTGAATCCCTTAGGATGACCATGAATGCTTTAAAAGAAGACGTTAGCATGGTTATTGAATAGTTAAATTATACTAATATACATCTTCAATCCTTGGGAAGACAAGGTAATAGAATTGAAGATAATATTAGTAAAATTAAACTTAGCTGGTTATAGACAAAGTGGAAGTAACAAATCTCCCCTCTGCTTTACCTAAGGCTAAGAAGGCTGTTCAAAAAGAATTCCAAAAACCCCTAATTCAACCTTTGGTTACTAATACAGAATTTTTAGAAGCTTTAAAAGCTAAGTGGAAATCTGTTGATTCCCCCCCTGCAGTTAAAATTGATTCAATTAAAACAAAAACTGAGCCTTCGTCCTCTGGAACTAAAGGTGAAGATAATATAGAGTGTAATACTATATCCCACAAAGATGATCAAGAAGAAGAATTAGTTTCAGATTTTGAGGATATAAATATCCTTGAAAGGCAGTTTGTCAATTCCACGGTTAAAACCCAGAATTATTACCCCAAGCCTTCCCCTATTGATAGTCAATATGAGGAAAGACATATAATAAACCCAATGCAATATAATGGTAATTCCATTTATGAATGGAACATTGATGGGTTATCTGACCACCAAATTCTTAATGTACTTCATCACATGATAATGGCTGCTAGTGCAATAAGAGTTAGGATCAATGATCCTGATCTAGAAGTCACAGTTTTAGGAATATTAGTTTCTGGAGCAGAGAATAAAAGCTTGAAATACAAGCAGTCTGAAATTCACGAACCAGACCAATTAAAGACAGAGGGGTTGTAGCTATAAACAAGGAGTGAAGGAGCAAAACAATCAGCGTTTGAGCATTTCCGAGGGGAAAAAAGAAAAACAGCTTAAATAAGACACACTCATACACAAAATTGTTATATGGGGGTGTTTGTGTAGATTATACCTGCTCCAACTCTAAATTGAGTCCAGCAAGGGCTTCTGAGGCAGCAACTATAGCAAAAATAGAATAACTATTAGCACTATATACTCATTTGGTAACCCAAAAATTCAGAACAATTGAAGCATAAAAATGCCACAAAAAAAAAAAAAACAACAAAAAAAAGAGGTGAAATTTGCTGATTTGTTCCTCTAACACCAACGTTGGAGATTTTTAGGTCTGAAATTTTCTGGGTTTCTCAATAGCTTGATCAAACTCTTCCCTGAGAAAAATCCCAATTCGAAATTTATGTATTTGACATAATTCAACTTACAATAAAAACAATCTAAAAGAGAAAATAAACCTTCCAGTGAATATGGTAGACATGACGAGTAGAACCATTTCCCTTGAATTATCATCATTTTGCATAGCTAAGCATAGGCAACATGAGCAATCGTATGAAACATCAAACTATTGAGACTTCACTGAATTGGCTCCAATAACATAGAAAAGGAGTTGTAAGATAATATACATACATACACAACAATACAATCTTATAGATTCTCTATGACCCATTAGGTGTGTAATTAATTTAACTTTAAACCAACAAAAATTAGACAGTGTCATGGGCATGGGAAATTTCTAATGTGTCCAAATAATTGGTAGTTGAATATACTGAATGGGGTACCCCTAGCTTAAGTACCCCCATTTTGCTTCAGAAGTGACTTTGAATGAAGATCAACACATTGCAGAATTGGTCCTCCTACCCCAAATTGATCCCCTCTATGTGTAGATGCTTGTTCAATATGCTCCAAACCAAAGCTTTGTAGTTGTGTGAAATACTTAAAATTTTAGTTATTTTTTGTTTTTTTGGTTTTGTTTTGGTTTTTTTTTTTTTTTTTTTTCCTTTCGTGTATCTAGAAAAGATTACTGTTGTAAACTTGTAGCTATTAATATCAAGAAATTCTTCTGATATAATGGAAACAGTGTCTCGCGGCAAAAATGTTGGAGTAACAGGTGCAGTAGCTATTATTGAAGGCAGCAACACTCTAAGTGGATAAGAACCAAAGCATATGTGTGTTTCTTTACTAAACCAATACATACCCAATCAAATAAAAAAGCCAAGTAGAGAGAATTAAAACCACAATTTGCGAAAATAGTGTGAAACTAAAAAGCCTAAACTGTGGGTTTTTTGCTATAGAGTTTTAGGACCTTAGGTGATTGTCTTTCTATCTATTACAGACCCAAGAATTTAGGACAAGTTTTCTTTACAATTATGGGATTGTCAGTTGGGAACTAATTAAACTAAACAGAAGGGAAAATCAGACCCACATAAACAATTTTGAATGCCAAATTTACAAATTTGGCGAATAGAAAAAGCAAAAATCAGACCCACAGAAAGAGAAAATCAGAAGGATAAATTAAAATTGAGAAGAATACCGAATTGAAGATCTGATCCACTCTTATACTTGAAGGACGAAACTTCAAATCCACTGCAACCTCTCGAAGCTCTCATGAATACCTAAAAATTATAAAATCAAATCACATAATTAAAGACCACCAAAATGGGTAAAGTCAAAACCATACAGTCTCTGTCTGTAGGTTTGTGTGTGTACAAATCTGTGTGTATAGATCTCCACTAACTTTAGTACTGACCTTGATTCCTTTGCGAAGAAAGGTCAGACCTCGGTTTGTTCTTTGCAGACTGAGAATTCGAGGAAGATAAAAAATGTTGGTCATCAGCAGATTCAGCACTCAATGAGAAAGAACCTTGAGGTGGGTTGTTATAAGTTTCCTACAAAAGAAAACAGATTAATACAAGTTGACATGTAATAATCATATAAGAGCCTATAAATTTGATTGACTCTGGTGGAGAACAAGGGCAAAGTAAGGTTCTAAATTTATACTCTAAAAGACAACAATGTTACACGGTGAAGAAGTTCAGCAATACAAAAACTATAGCAACGTGGGCAAAGTTTGACCTTTGCATATGATACATGTTTGCAATAACTCAGCATTCTAAGAGAAAGCCTCAACCATAATATGGGGGAAAAAAATTAATGGTGTCATTATACCATTCCAAGATGGCATATTACTTCTTAGATGAACCATATCCTGCTTCACTGCGATTGCTATTCGAAGGAAATGCAAAGATTTACCTTACTGGCAAGCCTCTAAAGCATCTCCTTCACCACTGGATGCATAATGGGCCTTGCTTGAAAGTAGATCATTTTTCAATTTCAATAAGAAAAGAACAGTGGGTCACAAAACATAATGACAAAGATAATATTGGGAACTTGTCATGCTTTATGATATATACCTGCATACATAGACAACGATACAATCTTATAGATTCTTTATGAACGATTAGGTATCTAATTAGTTTAACTTTAAATGGAAAAACAAAAATTAGATAGTGTCGTGGGCATGGGAAAAGTATTCATTTACCAGTTGTTTGTTTGGCCAGCCTGAACAAGCTCCATGACTCCAGTCATTCTAGCTCCCAAAGATTGACATTGAGGCTCTGTTTGGACAGAATTAGCAAATGACTCAATCATGTTTATGATTTGTTTGGAGGAAATTAGTAAATAACTAAATGTTTATTTAGGCTTCGGTTGAATATTCAAAATGATACTTTAACTAACTTAAGCGTGGTTGATCTATATTTGGTTATTTGGATCACTTGGAATCAATTTCACCAAAGCGTTTCTTTTGCTTGCAATTATTGTCCTAATCAGATTAGATATGTACTACCAAACCTTTGAAAATATTACTGCCATAGAAAACTCATTAACAAACATATTTGAAATTGCACATATTAGTAGATGAACTCACAAATATTAGTCCTTCGCAGCATGCGAGAAAACGTCTGTGTAGACGACATTGCGCGTTATTGTATTATTGGGTACAATATTTAATCCAGGAGTAACTAATATTCTTACTGATGTGGCAGTCTTTGCCCTAGATAATGCCACGTAAAGTTGCCCGTGAGAAAATACAGGTTGTGGAAGATACACTCCCACAAAATCTAGTGTTTGTCCTTGAGCCTTATTTATAGTCATTGCAAAACATAAACGAATGGGAAATTGAGTTCTGCAAAAAGCCAAAGTAGTAGATTCATTTTGAGCAGGGTGTAGAGGGATTCTTGGTATGAAAACATGTTTGCCTTTGTGGGCACCTACTGCAATTTCAGCACCAATTAAGTTAGGGCCAAATGTTTTGCAAATAAGGCGCGTTCCATTGCAAAGTCCTTTGGATGGATCAATATTTCGTAGCAAAATGATAGGGCAATTAACTTTGAGTTGTAAAATATGTGGCGGGAAACCACTTGGTGTCATACTATTGAAGAAATCTTCTTGCAATACATGTTGTGTTTCATCAATAGCGTGGTCAAAACTTTTGTAATTTGTTGTATTTCCAGAGAAGGATTTTATTAGGGTATCATTTATTTGGTCAACAAGTTCATTTGTTGGAGTCAAGATTGCACGATTGATCATACTATCAGTACAATTAGCATAGTTTTGAATATCAGGAAAGGTGACTTCAATCAATGAATTTATCGAACTTTCATCTACATATGGTAAAATCATTAAAGAAGGTAATATTATGCTATCTTCTAGAATGAATGGTTCGGTACCGTCGCCCAAACGCAGCAGAAACCTCGAGAAAGTCGGGTCAAGCCTAGCTCTTATGTTTTCAGTGAATCTAAATTTTGTTAGAGCAGACCAAAGGGGAGACTTAACCAGGCTTGCGTCAATAGTTTGCTCGACTGTAGCTCTTGGCACAACTAGAAGGATTTGGCAAAAGTCACCTCCAAAAACAACTATTTTTCCTCCGAATGGTAACTTGCAGCTGTAAACGTCTTGCAACATACGGTCAAAAGCTTCGATTCCTTGCCTTTTCATCATCGGTGCTTCATCCCATATTATAAGTTTTGCAGCACTCAAAAGTCTAGCTAATCCACTCTGTTTACTCACGTTACAAGTGGTATTTTCCTCAACATTAATTGGGATCTTAAACCTTGAATGTGCAGTGCGTCCTCCAGGTAATATTGATGCAGCAACTCCAGAGCTTGCTGTGGCTAATGCTATATAACCTTTAGACCTTAAAGTAGCTAGAAGTGCACAATATAGGTATGTTTTCCCCGTTCCACCTGGGCCATCTATGAAGAAGGCATGACCGTTGTTGGATAGGCTTGTCTTTAGAATAGTGTCATATGCCTCTTTTTGTTGGAAATTTAATTTTTGGACTGTTTCCAAGTCATTCTCTGAAACGGGCAAATTCAATTCCTCCTCTATTTCTTTATTGCCTCTTTCAACCTCATCAATGTCAATTTTGTAGCTTACAAGATGGTAGTCATTAATTCTTCTCCCCATTGATTCCAACAAAAATCCAATATCTTTTAAGGTGCGCATGATGATAGTTCGCTGATTAACTGCAGGCAACCGAGCGTAGTCTTCACTCATATGCGTGGAAAATTCTTCCCAAAGAGCAGATGCATTGATAGGGTTGGAGTACACCAGTATAGTCGCAAAAAGACGACGTAATGATTGCGGCATATGGTATACTAAAGCCTCTCGTAGGCAGAGTTGGACACTGTTGTCCGCTTCTAAGAGTCCAAGACGTAACGCAGCCTCCCTAAAAGAAGCAGCACATACATTTCCAACCATCCTTAGGTTTTGAAAACTGGTTGCTCCCCTTACATGGTTGAGCAACAACCTTAAATAGTATCTCTCGCCTTCTTGGGGACTTGCTGTTACGATTCAACCAATTGAAAAGCCTTTTTTCCATGGGTGCCATGCTTTTCCTTTTTCATCCCAAACGAAGTGCTCGGGGAATTCTCTATACAGATATTTTCTAGCCTCAGGATAGATAAGATTTGCTGTGAAATATTCAGTAAGCATGGTTTTGAGAGAAGGAGTAAATGCAATGACATTTTCAAGATCAGCATTGCGATTAAATGTGACATTTTGGCTGTTTTCCATATGCAGAGGTAAGTTGATGACAGGTGGGTAGATATCATTAAGAGGGAACCTATATATACGCCAAACTGCTTCAGGAGGTGAGACCCATCTCGCTGACTGGAAACTTTTGATTTCATCCACTAACTCATTTTCCATTGATAGATGAAATGCAACGTGATCATGTCCCTTATATATATACTTGTAAAGATATTTCACAGCTTTAATTGTCGAACAAATTTCCACGTTCATATGACAATCAAATTTGGCAAGTAGATATGGACTATAAGGTATGACCCATCGATTATCCAACAAATGGTTACGGACTTTAATTGGTTCAATATTGTTGCGGCGCCTGTAGATAGGATAAGAGTCAGTGCTTTGGGTTGTTTGATCACAAAATTCCTTGGGATAGTGGTTCTTGCATTTTCCAGTTTTTTTCATACATACGTTATTAGGATTAAGTATACCACAAGGACCATGTAACATATGTTTCCAAACAGCTTGGTATAGGTAGGGGAATTTTGCTTTGTCAGGAATTTCAGCGCAGACATAACGGTCAAACAAATCAGGGGATTGTATTTTGGATCCATGTTTGAGGATTAAAAGGAAGTGTGCATGGGGTAAGCCTCTTTTTTGGAACTCAATGACGTACACATATGCTGCAATAGGTCCAAAAATTTCCTTTTTGAACAGCTCTTGTTTCAGAAGTTCTAATTTTGCTCTAAAGACTCGAGTGGCCAAATCCGGTCTATTTTGAGCCTCTTCTACAGGCAGTAGTTCTTTTTGGATTTCTGTCCATGAGGGATTGCAAGTCATGGTGACAAACAAGTCAGGTTTTCCATAACGTTGAACTAAAGCCATTGCATCCATATACCTTCGGCGCATATCGCGAGGACCTCCAATGAATGATGCAGGCAACACAACTTTCTTTCCCACTTGTGCTCCATTCCGTTCTCCAATTGAGACACAGTCAATTAGGTTCTGATACACTTCAGCCCTCAATTGATCTTGGTTTAATCTGATGTAATCCAACCTAGAACTCTCTAATTTAATGTACATGTCAACGACATATTGTTGTAAAAGTCGACCACTGTGCAGAAGAATGGATTGGGAGTTTGGTCTGATTTGCAATTTATATGCATAATACTCTCGGCAAGAAACACAAGTGTGATTCTTTTTCCGTCCTTCTTTCAGCACTGACATAATGTGAAAATTTTAATATATCAAAGACAATATTTGGGTTAAAAGGTAAAACACCATAAGTAAGAGTGGCTGCGAAGCTACTTACACGATGCCTCTTGGCCTAATAGCTGCTCTGCAGAGTGGAGTTGATTCAAATCAAAACATTGGTGTGGGGATTGTTGTTGAAGTCCACGAGTTCTATTTCTCTCAATTCCTTCATGCCATCCAAAATCTCCATGAGGAAATAGTAGCGGGTACTGCAAAGGATCATAGCATGCATAAAAGTATTGGACTCGGTGAATGAAGCCAGGTTTACTATGTACAATAATATGTCGAGAAGCTGTCAAGTCTTGGCCTGGTTCTTCAACCCAAATGGCAGCAACTTGAGAGGCGAGAGGTGCATTGTATACTCGTTGATCAAGGTGTGGATTATCTTTTATGATGATGTAATGGTCACAAATGTTAGGAATGTTACAAAGTGATTGAAAGAATTTAGAGTATGGGTTATCAACAAGAATCTGAACGATAATGCGTATGATATGGGGATGTAAACGATCACATGATTCAGCTCGTTGTTGTATTTGTTGCTCTGTATCATAGAAATAAAGCTGAAGATGGGACGGATTACCATTAGAAGGGAGAAGTTCATTTAAGAAGTGGTAAATCTGACCCTGCGCTCTGAAGGTGTAAACACCACAATTCCTCTTGCACAAGTCTTTGTCATATGTGACACCGAATGATGTAAAACCGAACGTATTATTATAAGTACGTACGTATGTTCTGAATTGCTTTGCAAGTTCAGAAGATTCAGTAAACAGCTGGCATAGTTGGGTAGGTACATCGTTGGATGCAAGCAACACTCCCCCATCCGAGCAGCAGAATCCCTTCGGTTCAAGGTGGTAGCGCTTGGCCTGGTAGTACAAGCATGACTGAGTTTCAGGCAATGTGTCAGCTTGGGTAGCTATGTTTTGCAGGACTGATATTCCATGAGCAGACTTAAGCTGTCGACGGTTGAATCGATTACCAACTGTTGTACAAAATAACAAGGGGAAAAGAGTTAAGACAGGGCATGACTACTATCTTATATAACCACCACTAAAAACACTAAGGATGAAACACGCTAGTACCAACTAATAATTTAAACAGCACGGAAATAGGGAAACATGTAGAAGGGCAGGAAATGATGTATAGGATGGCGTTCTCAATAATTTGGAAAAGATCGAGAAGTAGACAACTAATATTAATGGTGTTTCAGATACAGTAATTGTAGGATTACCATCGTTTACGATATGCTCTTGAAGAGAAGCTCCTGTGTCACATGTGTCTTTGTATGAGATATGTTTCCCTTCGTAAGCTAGTACATTGAATAATCAAGTTATCACGTTTGTGAAATCATGAGAAGCAACAAAATGAGTAAATTAAAGGGTGAAGGAAAAACATGGAGGAGACAACTAATAGGAAATAAAGTGAAATTACGCGCCCGGGGAAAAGACTCCAAACCTTCCAAGGAATCGGTTCCACAAGAAAGATTCTGTGTAAGAATTTCAGAGGAGCTGACTTGTAGAAGTTCACCTCTGCTACTACTCCCAGCCTGAAATAGTCCTCTCCGTCTCTTGGGGACGCGAGATAAACACTCTTTGGAGAAAGGAGGTGAACATTGGCTGGATTCCTTGGAAGCATCTGTAAGAAGGCAAACATTCGTAAAACAAATAGCCGTCACTCCAAGCAGAAAGGGGAGAACTTATTTAGACAGCTGACAATGAAACACAAGCAAACAAATACCAGCTTGATGACCAAATCCCAGTATGGAGCGGGATGTACCGCAGTGCATTTTCTCCCTTATGTGTCACGCATATGTGAAGTAGATGTAAACTGTAGTTGAGGAGTACAAGATGAGATAATGTAGAGTGGGAAAATGTTACTAATTAGGAAGTCTCTTTTAAATAAGGCAATTACCACACAGCACAAATAAATTGGAAGGAATAAATTATGAGAAAAGGTTGCTGGAAAGAGAATTTTGAGCGATTAAGTTCCCAGATTGTAATTAGGAGAAGGCTGTTTGGGTCAGCATGATAATTGTAGGATAAACTTGAATAAAAGCGATAATTGTAATCTTCAAGTTCTTATTTCCCAATTTTATTTAAAAAAACATGAATCTATTTCTTGAGAAAGACCTTCACTATAACATCCTTCAAGTTTACTGTGACATTATTTGAGATTTAGATTTGAGAAGCATAGCATTACCCTATGATTTAATCGGCGCTTTATACTTTAATAGTGCATTTGGGTAGTGCCCACCACTAAGCGGACAACGAACATCGCTTCTGCAAAAATTAGTTACACAGTGATGGGAAAAACCATGTACAAAATTTCTGAATTGCTTGCTAACGTTGGGGATTATAAACTCTTGATTATTGGGGATTTTTTTTTTCCCCTAAATCCATTTATTTTCACAATTATACACTGGTTTTTTTTTTTTTTAGCTAATTAGCTTCTTTGTAAACATTTCTGGTAAAATTCCTTGGTCAACTTTGTTTTGTGTAAATCTTATTTATTTACAGAAATTACTGAAGTAGCAACTGTTAAAATGCAATTATTTTTATCCACACAGTAAGTAAAAAAATTTGCTGTCAAAGTAAGAATTAAAAGAAATTTAAAAATCAAAATAAAATAGAAATACACATATACATATATGGAGGAGTTTGAAAACTGGAGCAGGAATTCACCTAGTTGCACGTTTCCCCGCAAACCATTTCCCCCTCAAAAGCTCTCTGTGATTCAAAAAAAAGAAATGGCAGCTTGATTTGAAGCTTAAGAAATGAGAGCCTGATTTGAAGCTTGATGTGTGATTCAAAAAAAGAAATGGCAGCTTGAAGCTTAAGAAATGGTAGGCTGATTTGAAGCTTGATGTGGTTCAGAACTTGAAGAACATGATTGTGTGATAAATTTGTAGCCTGATTTGAAGCTTCATGTGCTTCAGAACTTAAAGAACATGATTGTGTGATTTAGAACTTCAAGAACATGATTTTGTGTAAGGTCTCTTGATTCAAAAGAAATGGCAACTTGAGTTCCCAACTTGAGAACATGATGATTGTGAGATTTAGAACTTGAAGAACATGAATTTGTGTAAGCTCTCTGTGCTTGAAAATAAATGATGATTGTGGATTTAGAACTTGAAGAACATGAATTTGTGTAAGCTCTCTGTGCTTGAAAATAAATGGCAGCTTGATTTACAATTTGCGGCCTGATTTGGCAACCTCAGAACATGAAGAACACGATTTGGGTTGTGATTTAGAACTTGAAGAACATGAATTTGTGTAAGCTCTCTGTGCTTGAAAATAAATGCCAGCTTGATTTACAAATTGCGGGCTGATTTGGCAACCTCAGAACATGAAGAACACGATTTGGGTTTTTTTGATTTGGTTGTGAATCATTTTGTCCAAGTTCCAAAATCTGTGATGACGATGTGTGTGATTGTGAGGGAGAGACACCTGGGCCGTAAGCACAGAAAGGCACTGTGATGACGATGTGTGCGATTGTGAGGAGAGACACCTGGCCCGTAAGCACAGAAAGGCGCTGATACGTGGAGTGGTGGCAGCGAACCAGTGAAATGACCAAAAAGCCGCGTGGTAAATCAAGGCCAAACTGTGAAGAGGGGGCATAATAGTAGTTTCCGGCAGTGATGAACAGTAACCGCATATTTTCTTCTTATATAGTTAGACACGCTCTCACCCCCCAAACACATTGCACGAGTTCCTTTGGAATCTATGGAAATACAGTAATTAATAAGAGATTAGTTTCTCAAGAGATCTCTATAATTAAATTTTTGTTTTATAGAGGTTTCTTAAAAAAGTTGTTTAGCATTTATTGTGCTGTAATGAAAATTAAAACGTTTAAAATTTATATATATATATATATATATATATTAAAAAAAAAAAAAAAAAAAGGCTTCCATTTGCTGGTTTTTAATTTATATCCTTTCCTCTTTTTGTCAGATTTTTTAAATTTTGATTGTTGAAAAAACTGCATGTGTAAAAAAAATATTTGACAAACGGAAAAAAAAAATATTTGACAAACGGATTCAAAATATTTTTCTTTTCGTAATCTCAAATAATGGCATACCTAACGGACACTTAGTGTATATGAACATGAATAGTACCACCATTGTGTTTGTGTCAGAGTTCGCACAAGGAATGAAGAAGTTAATTACATACAAAGAAATGGTGGATTTAATTCTGTTAGTTAAAGATAATGAAAACTTGTTGACTTGAAAGTTAGTAAAAAATCTTATCAAAAAAGAAGAAGGAAGTTAGTAGAAATTTCAACAATAAGGACTGGGGGACCATGCATCTATGCAAAAGTATCCTAATTGAATTCTTTTTTGATGACATGGGATAGATTCGAACTTCGAATCAATACTTTTGAGCAGATTTACTTAATGTCAAGCTATTTGTCACTTGAACTATGCCTTACTTGATATTCTCGTTTGATTTCAAATATATAAGACAAAATCACGTGGAAAAAAAAATTGAAAAAGAATCAACAAACCTCTCTAATGAAAAGAAAAAAGCTAAATTCAAAAATTGGAGAAACAGCTCTTTTAGTTAAATTATTAAAAAGGAAAGTTTGTCCAAACTTTCCACAAATCAAATAAAATTAGACTAAACGTCAAAAAGAAATCTAATGGTCAAACTTTGCGCTCATCCTTAGATTTTAGGTATAATTCCACATTTTATCCTTATATTGTGGCCTATTAAGGTTTCCCTATAATAAATTTGCCTCTTGTTCTTCGCGACTAAGGATCTTCAGCTTTTCTTTGTGGACAATTTATGTGGTGCTTGCAAGACAGTAATTATGTGTTTAATTTTTTTTAAGGAAAAAAAATTGTGAACTTGAAAGAACCACATGTGTGTTGGTGCATGCAAGATCACAAATTTTTTTGTTTTTTTTTGGAGGAAAAAAAAATTTGTGAATTTACAAGCACCACATATATACTGCCCACACAAAAGGGAGTCGAAGATCCTTACCCGCACTTCTCTATAACTTTCACTTTAAGCGATTTTTTGGATTTGACATTATCACCTTGTGGCGCTGCAACTTAATTATATCCCTTATAAATAAGACACCATCTCAATGATGATGTGCCTACAAAAGATAAGCATGCTAATAAAAAAGAGAGGGGCCACAAAGCCCTACTCAATGTAACCAACGCCCCCCACACCAAAAAAACAAAGAGAATCAATACCACATTAATTACCACCCAACATCCACTTAGCCGGAGCATAGATAATACTTCTTCCGTTTCATTTTATGTATTATTTTTTAGGAATTTAATTATTTAAGGGGACAAAAAAAATCTACACCTACTTTCCACAATTACCCATAATCATTGCACTTTCTTTTTTTATTTTGTCTTGGTGTTAATTGCAAGAAATTATAGTTTGGGAAACTAAGTAAAAATTTGCATACTAATTTAAGAAAGTGGACAATAATTTTGGGATAAACCAAAATAGAAAAGAAACACATAAAATGAGACGAAGGAAGTATTATAATACGCACAATAGTGAATAGTCCTTCGGACTTTTTTCAAACACCTACCATATGTACAACACTCCCAAACTCCTTAAACCAAACCCAACACAGCAAAGTCAAGATCAAAACTACAACAACTCAAGAAAAAGAAGAAAAAAAACTCATATCCATTTCACCAATCCAAATTAACCACCAAGTGTTTTCTCAAGACACGCAATTCAAAATCAAATGATTGTCACACAATCATCACTAATCAAACAGCAAAGACACCCTTTCCGAGATATATACTTAGAACAAGAATGCAATCTTAGAGAGCATTAACACAACACGTACCCTTTCCAAAATTTGCCTTATATTTTGTAGTTAATGTTTTAGAATTTTATCGGCAGTCCATGTAAAATTAGCTAGTGTTGATTATGTAGTGAGCATTATTTGGACCAATAATATTGTAAAATAGCACCTACAAATCATAGGCATTGGAAATGTTAGCATTTTTTGTGGGTCATGGGTCACCCACATAATCTATAGACCGGGTCTAACGGGTTTAGCTTAGGGTCCAAGAAATCATTTATATGTGGATTATAACTTGGAGTCCTAGGGCATGTATATGTGTGTGTGTATATATATATATGTGTGTATAACACACATAAACACAATTCTGCACACAATAAGGCTCCACCCGTTCTCCCTCTCTCACGGAAACACTAAAGAGCAGTAGTTCATGGGTATTATCGTCGGGCTCGTAACAACGCCGACAAGACGATCCGTCGGGTTAATTCCGCTAGGTACGTCCTATACCCGATCCGTATGCATGTGTATATATATTATTTACAGGAAAAAAAGATAAAGAAAAAGAAAAAGATCTTGCCTAGCTAAGACTACCATCTAGAATAGCTATAGCAAAAATGGCAGGATCAGGGCTCCACTAAAGCTTGAAATAATAATTCATTATCTATGTTTTAACAATCAACTCCGAAACGGCCGTTTTAGGAGATCATTTAAGAGTAATATTTGGGGCACTAACAACATCCACTAATACTTATTAACACATTCTATCTCTCTTTTAGTGGCACTGTGGGGTCCGCAGTGGATCCCGCTGTACTACTAGGAGAGAGATAGAGTGTATTAGTATGTGTTAGTGGATGTTGTTAGTGCCCCTAGCATTGCCCATCATTTAAATCTTGTTGCTTCAACCTACAGAAAGGAGAGAAACTATCTATATAGCATATGTGTAATTCTTTGGGCACATACGAATCTCACAAAAATAAAATACATAAATTACAATGTGTCTATATATCTCTCTTTTAGTGGGGTCTATAGTGTATGTGAGATTTACAGAGGAGAAAAATAAACACATAAAATTTATATATTTTATTTATGTGAGATTCTTATATGTCCAATGAGTTATCCATAGGACATAGAAGTTAAACTAACCGATCTTGAGCTTTATAACCACACTCGTACATCAATACATTTAATATCATTTTTTCTTTTGTTGATAATTTAGTACAAACTAGTCAAAATATGACAGCATACCATATTTTGTTGATATATATATATATATATATATATACTAGGTATTGTTCGTGCCCGAGAGCACTACCTGGACCAAAAAAATGATTTTTAAGTCTAAAATGAGCAGCAAAAACTGGTTTTAACTCTAAAACTGTATAATGGATTCAAAAATTATTGTAAAAAAAATCACCCGAGTCTCATTTGTTATTTCAACATTAGACATGTTAACATGCGATTTAGTAGCCTGTCATAACATAATAATCCAAACATTAATTTTGCATCAACTACAACCCAACTCATCTAAGCACAGAAATGTTAAACTATGGAAGGAAAAGTATAAATATGCACGAAAATTAGTCTAAAAGCTTTTACATTTTACTCGGTTAATAAGAAAAATGTGAAAACCACTTCTTCTTCTGTCACGACCCATCCCACTACGCGTGGAAATAGGACACGTGGCACGCCACCAAGGCTCAACCAACA
Source organism: Hydrangea macrophylla (assembly GCA_033977485.1). NCBI lineage: Eukaryota > Viridiplantae > Streptophyta > Magnoliopsida > Cornales > Hydrangeaceae > Hydrangea > Hydrangea macrophylla. The sequence continues at coordinate 97,315,778 of CM066982.1, forward strand.
TCATCTAATAATACGCAGCGGAAAGAACTTCTATAAAACAACCCTGGTAGTTTAAAACTTAGGAAAACGTTCCCCTCTGTGTTTGTAAAATACATTGAAATCAGAGTTATAAAAAGTTTTGTCCATTGAAAACACATCCAAAGAAAATAGTTTTGAAAACAGAGGCTCAGTCGACTGCCCCGTCGACTGCACCAGGGTCCAGTCGACTGCTCCGTCGACTGTGTCAAGCAGAACCAAAAACCCTAAATCTCAACAGAGGTCCAGTCGACTGCCCAGTCGACTGCTTTTTGAAACCAGTCGACTGCTTTTCAACCGAAGGAGGCAGTGGCTCCACTAAACAGTGTTCAGTCGACTGCCCAAGGGGTCCAGTCGACTGCTTCTCTAATATTTCCTTACAGTTTCTCAAATACACGAGGTCCAGTCGACTGATCAGGGGGTTCAGTCGACTGCTCCTCTGCTGGCAGCCCTGTGCTGGAAATTAACAAGTCCTACTACTCAAAACCAACAACAATCACAACCACAACTGATTTCAACATACTAAAACACAGTTACAGGCGTTCAATTACGAGATTACAATACTATGAAACTAATCCATGGTTCTATTACAACATATTACCAATCCTTACACAAGTTTAGGATTTAAAACAAAAACATGTACAAGGTGATCCCCCGGCGTTCATCGACCTCACTCCACACACTTCTTCTTGTCTTTCTTCTTACCTGCAATGGAGTACATCTCCACTGCTCAGCTATATGCTGAGTGTACAATTCTAAATGTATGCTTATATGACAGTTCATGGTTTAAGCATCTAAAACACATAAAAATAGTCTCTAGGGTGAGTGGTACGCATTCATCCGGTAGCGGCAAGTCCAAGCCTTAAACCGCGATGTCAATGGCAAGTCCAAGCCTACAACCATTACATCCCACAAGTGCCATGGCAAGTCCAAGCCTACAACCATGCACAGTAGCCGTCGCTACCAAAATTCTCAAACATCGAGAAGCTTACTCCGGCATGAATTTGCACCAAACTCCCCTTTGACCCAAGTAGACACATAACATGCTCACATAAACAGTTATACGTGCTTTTATCATAATTTCACGTGCATAATTAACGGGCCTAACTAACACATGAATTTTGCCCCGGATCCAAGAATATCAAAAGTGATGTCCAAAACATGAAAATCCATATATTTCATAGATCTAGAATTCATACCTCGTGCGAATCTCTTCAAACTTTGAAGGATTGACTAGGAGGCTAAATAATCGCTGGATTTCGAATTTGGTACGATTCCTACAAGTTTATACCTGTTTTTCCCAAAAATCCAAAATTACTATTTTTTACAAAAGTTGGCCAAACACGGCCTAAGTGATATCAAAACGTAGATCTTACCTCCACGAGTTCAAATCTTAAATTTGGTGAAAAACTGACGGACGAACGGTCGTCGATCGGCGTCGCAAAGCCCGTTGGCTCAATCTCCCTTTCTCTCTCCTCTCTCTAGATATTTAGAAGGATTTGGATGAGATGAAATCTCATCCATCACTATTTATAGAAAAACTTATCGGAAATCGTGTTTACCTCCCCGCAAGTTTCTCAAAACTTCTAATTAATTCCTGAAACTTCACCCACGTCCATTTTATGCCTTTACGACTGAAAATCATAATTTACAAAAGTTTTCGACTAGGTTTCGTTTGGGTCCAAAAATGACGTCCGAAAACTCAATTAAGTGGAATCTCTACACCACCTACCTTTGCAATTAACGTATCATGCACGTTCTCACTACAGTTCTCCAAATGATATAACAATATCTAAGATTACCAGAATTCCCACAACACAAATAAAATTACTATTCATCAAATACCAGATAAAGTCAAATAACATTTAAATCATATAAATGTCATTTAGTCATGTCCATGCAATATGAACTTCCATGTTCACGTGTCCTCACTGACACCTTACCGTTGACTCACAGTCAACCTCAAATCAAATTATTAATAACATTAATAATTTCAAAATCTCAAATGATGCATTTTTCAAAACCATGAATTTCTGGAACGGGTGTGACAACTCTCCCCTCCAAAAAGGAAGTTTGTCCCCAAACTTAAACCATCTTCGTGAGTCACCAAGACTTCACACAAGTACTTCCAACATTTGCCTCATACACAAACCAATCACTTCACTGAGAAGTCATAGTCTCACAAGGAAAATAAATCCTCAGGCTCTTAAGGAAAATAAATCCTCAGAGCCTCCATTTCAATCTGATAGGAGATTCAAATAGAATCTTAGCAATACTCCGAAGCATCTCAATAGATAAGAATATCAACACCTGAGTGAAACTTACCCAATAGTCATACCTGACATTAACTCACCTCACGACATCACAAAGTCAACTCATGTATCATCTCATCGTACGTGTCACATTTCCTTTCCGGAATTCAAAAGTTTCATCACTATACTCCACCCAAGGAAATAATTCATCTCTCATTCACCTATCTTGTTTTTCGACTACAAGTCGTTGACAACACGTCTTAGCTGGTGCACAATCATACACGATTCTTCATCCCGAAGTGAACCACAACTGAGCACTATCATACATATATACCACGTTGATAAGTCAATGCTTCAATCAATTGTTTCACATACTATGGATTCAATCCCTTACTCTGCCAATCCCCAACCACTTATAGCACTATACGCATTTCAAACGACTTCCAAGTTCTTATTAATCACACTCTTTCTTCCCCAGAACGCCATATCACAATAACATCAATTCAATGAATAACACTTAGTCGGTAGTGCGTCGCACTAATATCCTCTCTATTTTTCATAATACTTATCATTCCATTCCGGTTTTACCAACCTCATAACTCCCATCACTTGTGCCTCGTAAAGTATCAATCAAATTCTCTATTGAAAATTTCACACCATTTCACTCGTTCGAGTCTACACATGTCCCAAATCACTTACAGTGAGGTCAACCACATTCGTCGTCCATCACTCCCAAGTTTGTACTCAAACTATCGTCAATTAACATAGAAGGTTACCCCTAACATTCACTTTAAAATGCTTAACAAAGTCCAATACATTTCTCATTCAGGTTTTTAAAACAACTATTTTGAAATCTTACAGAATACCTCATCTCTTTCTCAACACCACCACCCCAATATCCATCGTAACGAATAGCATTGTTAATCAAAATTTGACTTGGCCAATCATGCACGTACCACATAGTTTATCAAACATATCCTCTTGTTCAGAACATACCCTGTTTCTGTCACAATCCGTTGATCATTCACAATCCATCATGTTTACCTAGTGTACTCACACTCTGAGCCAATCACTTTTTCTTTCGAAGATCTCAACTGCAATGTAGTCCATTCTCATATCAGTCCAGGTAGATCCACTACCGTTTATGTAGTTTACAACTCTATAAGTCTCTGGTGTTTCACTTTCACCTTAGTACAAATCCATATCGATCACACTTCTGTATCTCAACTCTCACCGAGTTCCTGACAATCGTTCACACTAAGCATATATTCTTCATATAACATCTCAAGGCACCATACCTCATTCCGACATTCCATGTTTCATAACCGTAGTTGAATCTAACTCAATTTCCAATTTAACTTTCTAGTCCTTCATTTATGCTATCCGGGTCTCCCATCCATTATTCTTGAATAACCTATCGCTAACAGCATTAATACAATCCCCTCATACAATCTGAGGATAAGCCGATAATTTAAATCTTCCCACAAACATTATAGCATCACTGTGTTCAATAATTTATATATCGATTTCCAATTCACATACCTTTCACGGCAATACCCCAAGGTAAATTCTCACTCTGGTCACCAATGCCAAACGATTTCTAACTGTCATCTTTCAAGTGCTTCACACTTTGCGGATCTCATCAAGTTCTTGATTGATCAAAGCCTCAAATCATTCATTACCTCAGGTTACTCCAATACTTCAATCAAAGTCGAGCTCCCATTGGAACAATACTCACGACCACTCCTTTAAGGTCATAACTTCCAATTAGCCAAATTCAGGTACACGACATTTCACCAACTCCTTTAGAATTCCTAAGTTCACGATCTGCCCACATAGGACTCATTCGTTTGATACCCACCGTTATATCCCAAGCACAAAGCATACCATATCCTTCCACGATACCCATCTTCCAAGGTCTACTTGATACCTAATCACAAGTATTTAAAACAAATTTTCTTGCTCAACGAAAGTTTTATTTTAAAACAATTTAAAACTTTAAAATTTTCTTAGGGTGACATTCGACATTCTCAAAACTCTCCAACCTCGTTGGAATCCAGGACACTGAGATAGCTTCCCATTGCGTCCAACACTGTACTCTATTAGCCTCCCATTCCCGCTATCATATCTGATAACGTACTCAACGTACTACCAAGTCTTCATTCCACACAACTGTCCCCGTTCATTTACTCATTAAAGCTTCATTTTCTCGATTCATATTTTCACTTCTCTACATTGACTTACCCAAAGTCTTTCTACTTGTTTATCGTTCCCACAACCGCTCTTGTTCATTATCATAATACCCGTTGTACTCTAGATTCCTGCTGATAGTATCTTGTGGTAAATATTCAACGATATTTTAAAAGCATTCAAAGGAAAGACTTTTCGTTTTATTTTGAAAATACGTTAAAAATCCAGGTTTGAAATTGCCTGTACTTCACCCCTTTGTGATAACCACCTTCACGACAAGCTTCTTATCAAAGTACTCTCATCCCCATGATATCCAAATATCCACTCGATTCCTCTGAGTTTCTTATCACGTTCCATAATTCACACTTATCTTTTATTCCCAGTCTCCTAATCTTACTCCCTTTATTCTATCTCTTCCGACAACCCCCGGCAAAATATCAGGGAATCTTATTACTCTGCATTTTTGTCCATTTACTCTCCATCAACCTTTTCCATGGAATTTCTCTATCAGGATCATCTTATCCTTATGTTATCGAATTATCAATTTGATTCCTCTGAACTTCTGTCCTTTTTGATCAATTCCCTTCATCTATCCTTTCTGATCTCGTCTTCTTACTTCTTTTATTCCATTTCCTTTGGAGAACCATCTCGAAACACCAATGAAATTTCATTACTATGCATGTCCATTCATTTGTTTCTCACCAAGACCTCTACAATTTCTCCTCCGACCTATGTCGTCCTTCAACATCAGTCATCATCCTTATCGTTGCATTTCTACGGTCATAACCATCGAGTCTAGGCAACCACTCTAGAAGTCTCATCATCTCATCAGTTAACCTTCGACTATCTATTAGGCTCAAACTGTTCACTCATACTCTATCATTTCCATTCATAATTCTCATCTTAGGTCAACCTTCAATCCCAACAATTCCCTTTATACTATTAACTCGATAGCATTTGCTACAAATTCCTACACTGCATCTGCATCTGTTATAGCGCTATGACTATTTGAAACCAGGTTTAGTTGAGAGATTCCTCAACAATCACAATACTGATAACCCGTAGGGATATTGCCCAATCCCCAATACATTCCACAAGATAGGTTGAGAGATTCCTCAACCGTCCAATACATACCGTAAGATAGGTTGAGAGATTCCTCAACCATCCAATACATACCATATACCGCACAATAAGTTGAAAGATTCTTCAACTAACCAATACACACCGTATATACCGTAAAATACATCATAAGATAACCTCGTACGATTATACCGTAGGTTAACATCGTAAGATAAGGTGAGAGATTCCTCACCGGTCCCATACACGAGCAATACATACTGCCGAATTATTTTTCTGTCATAAACCCCAGCTGGTCATCCCTTTTCTCTCACATCATGACGTGCATCCCATGTCTGAAGTATACTTCTAATCTCAAAACTCAACCACAACACTCACTTTCATTCTCTAGGTGAACTATACGGAAATCTTCTCTGACGTTTACTACTCGACTTCGTTCTCGGTAAGATCTCCCAAAGGACACTCGTCACTAACATTAAGAACATCAACAGTCAATCAAAACCATTTTCTTTTTTTCTTTTTTTTTCTTTTTTTTGCTTAGAAATTCCACTATTCATCACTACCAAAATCTCATCTTTTCCTCTTGCCACAGCACGCTGTCTATGATAACTCATGATAACTTCACCTCATCACACAGCTCTACATCCGTATGATTCCACCGATTCACAATGCATAAATGCTATGTATGTATGACAATAACATAATCATGTATGTATAACAACATACCATATGCATCAAACATCTCTACAATGTATGGATGCAATCTAGAACATGTGACAATTCACTCAACACTCCACTCGTCGTCGAACGTTCCCAAAGTTTTGTTACCTATAGCTCTGATACCAATAAATGTCACGACCCATCCCACTACGCGTGGAAATAGGACACGTGGCACGCCACCAAGGCTCAACCAACATCATCTAATAATACGCAGCGGAAAGAACTTCTATAAAACAACCCTGGTAGTTTAAAACTTAGGAAAACGTTCCCCTCTGTGTTTGTAAAATACATTGAAATCAGAGTTATAAAAAGTTTTGTCCATTGAAAACACATCCAAAGAAAATAGTTTTGAAAACAGAGGCTCAGTCGACTGCCCCGTCGACTGCACCAGGGTCCAGTCGACTGCTCCGTCGACTGTGTCAAGCAGAACCAAAAACCCTAAATCTCAACAGAGGTCCAGTCGACTGCCCAGTCGACTGCTTTTTGAAACCAGTCGACTGCTTTTCAACCGAAGGAGGCAGTGGCTCCACTAAATAGTGTTCAGTCGACTGCCCAAGGGGTCCAGTCGACTGCTTCTCTAATATTTCCTTACAGTTTCTCAAATACACGAGGTCCAGTCGACTGATCAGGGGGTTCAGTCGACTGCTCCTCTGCTAGCAGCCCTGTGCTGGAAATTAACAAGTCCTACTACTCAAAACCAACAACAATCACAACCACAACTGATTTCAACATACTAAAACACAGTTACAGGCGTTCAATTACGAGATTACAATACTATGAAACTAATCCATGGTTCTATTACAACATATTACCAATCCTTACACAAGTTTAGGATTTAAAACAAAAACATGTACAAGGTGATCCCCCGGCGTTCATCGACCTCACTCCACACACTTCTTCTTGTCTTTCTTCTTACCTGCAATGGAGTACATCTCCACTGCTCAGCTATATGCTGAGTGTACAATTCTAAATGTATGCTTATATGACAGTTCATGGTTTAAGCATCTAAAACACATAAAAATAGTCTCTAGGGTGAGTGGTACGCATTCATCCGGTAGCGGCAAGTCCAAGCCTTAAACCGCGATGTCAATGGCAAGTCCAAGCCTACAACCATTACATCCCACAAGTGCCATGGCAAGTCCAAGCCTACAACCATGCACAGTAGCCGTCGCTACCAAAATTCTCAAACATCGAGAAGCTTACTCCGGCATGAATTTGCACCAAACTCCCCTTTGACCCAAGTAGACACATAACATGCTCACATAAACAGTTATACGTGCTTTTATCATAATTTCACGTGCATAATTAACGGGCCTAACTAACACATGAATTTTGCCCCGGATCCAAGAATATCAAAAGTGATGTCCAAAACATGAAAATCCATATATTTCATAGATCTAGAATTCATACCTCGTGCGAATCTCTTCAAACTTTGAAGGATTGACTAGGAGGCTAAATAATCGCTGGATTTCGAATTTGGTACGATTCCTACAAGTTTATACCTGTTTTTCCCAAAAATCCAAAATTACTATTTTTTACAAAAGTTGGCCAAACACGGCCTAAGTGATATCAAAACGTAGATCTTACCTCCACGAGTTCAAATCTTAAATTTGGTGAAAAACTGACGGACGAACGGTCGTCGATCGGCGTCGCAAAGCCCGTTGGCTCAATCTCCCTTTCTCTCTCCTCTCTCTAGATATTTAGAAGGATTTGGATGAGATGAAATCTCATCCATCACTATTTATAGAAAAACTTATCGGAAATCGTGTTTACCTCCCCGCAAGTTTCTCAAAACTTCTAATTAATTCCTGAAACTTCACCCACGTCCATTTTATGCCTTTACGACTGAAAATCATAATTTACAAAAGTTTTCGACTAGGTTTCGTTTGGGTCCAAAAATGACGTCCGAAAACTCAATTAAGTGGAATCTCTACACCACCTACCTTTGCAATTAACGTATCATGCACGTTCTCACTACAGTTCTCCAAATGATATAACAATATCTAAGATTACCAGAATTCCCACAACACAAATAAAATTACTATTCATCAAATACCAGATAAAGTCAAATAACATTTAAATCATATAAATGTCATTTAGTCATGTCCATGCAATATGAACTGCCATGTTCCCGTGTCCTCACTGACACCTTACCGTTGACTCACAGTCAACCTCAAATCAAATTATTAATAACATTAATAATTTCAAAATCTCAAATGATGCATTTTTCAAAACCATGAATTTCTTGAACGGGTGTGACATCTTCTGTTCCATTTCTTAATCCAAAACTGAAGGTACATCAGAAACTAAATCTGGAAAAACAAACTAACTCAGAAACTACATCTAGGAAAAATTATAAATCAGAAACTAAATTTGGAATAGAAAAAAAATGTAAGAAATGATATTTCTCCAGGAGACTCAGCCCCAACTTCCTCATAATATTTCTTCAGGAGACCCAATGTAAAACTCCTGTTCTATTTTCAAATAGATTACAAAACTCCATAGCTGTCATTGGGGGGAAAAAACCTCAGCAATTTCAAGTGATTCATTAGTGAATAGGTAAAGGTTGACTGGAAACTTGCACTAAGCGTAATGCGTATATATCATCTATTTCCTATACAAATTGCAAAGAACACAATTAAAAAACCAAAATTCCAAGGATGAAAAATACTGCTTTAAACAAACCTCCTCACAAATAGGTACATCATATCCAGTTTTCACCAAAGAAAACTTGTGGCAATTTACATTAGAAATATGTACACAACTAACATGCTTAGAGTTTTGGGGGAGCGAAACTCAGCCATTCGATCGTGATTAAAACTCAATCCCAATCGACCATTGTTTGTAAGAGACATATAATGTTCCATCACAACTCCTCTTTTATAATATAGATGAGCCTACAGTAAAAATCTGACATAAGAGAAGTAATTTATTAGAAGCAAGGACAAAGAATTAACATGTGGTATTGGAATCAAATATCATGAAGAAAAAAAAATTCTATTATAATAATTAAGTGTAAAATTGGTCTATGGGTATACTATGCCCTCCAAACATAGGAAAAGAAAGGAGACTGATTAGGTACTAATGTTGCAGAGTTTGCACTTAGAACCATAGAAGTATGGATTTTGCTAGCGATTCAAATGAGGCTATTTTCCAAGAGGTCTACATTGTGCTAGAGTTTCACATGGATTTTGCTATGGTTTCAAAATATCAATCCAAATTTAGTTCCCAAATGCTTTGATAGTTGTACAACCTAAAACAACTTCCAAGAAAAATTTGATGGTGCCCACTACAATGATATGTGGTAAAACTGTCAAAATATTTGGGAACCAAAATTTGGAAACCGTAGCACTACTCTTTCATTTTCTTAGTCTATTTTCTAGGAAACCAAATAGTGAGTCGGCTTTTGTAACTAACCATTGACAAAAATAGTTTATGTTCCATATGTAAAAGTAGTCTCGTAATAGTAGTTTTGTTCCATTCTGATTCTAAAATTTTATCTACAGCATTCCTCATTAGAATTAACCCACTAAGAAATTGTCTCCACAAAAAATGAACAACTATGTACCTACATCCAACCAAGACATTAGACACAAATTCAGCTATCAAAAACAAACCAAAACAGAACACAAAATTGTTGCGAAAAAATTATCGAAAGAGATCGATAAGTTACCGAAGTAGCGAATCACTGGCCTTAAATTTGCCCAAAACAATAGGAGTTAGAGCAACTGCAAAACCTTCACCAACATAGATGAAAATATGTGTTAATAACACAATAGTTTTGCAAACCACATGGAGAATAATTCGAATACATATCTGTCTAGAAACTGCTCCACCCAAAAAAGACCTTCTGGAACCAAGGAAATTTTAAAATAGCACCATTTATAGAGAGAGTTATACAGATACCATTTATAAGGCTCTAACACAACAACCCAATTCCAGAATTCCTAATGGAAGAAATTTTCCTAGTTGGACTGAGTGTACATACCTGTCAAAAATGTGCAGTATAAAAACTTCAGAGAAAACTAGAGAGAGAGTTTAATACGTTATGTAACTTTGAGCACACAATATTATTAAATATTTTGGAAATTAGATCAGATTTCAATTCTGAGAATTGATAAAATTTTCAAATCAGATTTCAAATTTACCCTACAATTTAGAAATCAAATTAGATTAGAATTAAATTTCAAAGTTTGGAAATGAAAAAATTCAGGGAAAATAGCAAAGTTTGAGTACATACCTGTTAATTCAAAGATGAGATTACGTAAAATTTCAAAGTTTTGGAAATCAAATTAGATTAGAATGAAATTTCAAAGTTTGGTAAGGAATAAATTTCAAATCTAAGATTACAAATCTGATTAAAATTTCAAAATATGAGATAAAGTTAAAAAAAAAAATAAAATAAAATAAAATGACGAAGGAACCTCATATTTGAATGCCAACCACTCAGCCATCCTTCCACGTGACCCAACCACATAGCCATCCACACCCATGTGACCCATCTAAAACTCAAAAGAAATCATATAAGTTTGTTAGGCAAATAGAAGATACCACAAATGCCACCCAAGAAAAAGAAAGGCTTTAAAAAAAAATTTGTCTTATATCATAGGCAAACAGTTACAATGACCAAAAAAAAAAAAGAAATACTTACCAAATATAATTTCAAAGATAATTTCAATGCTTCTTTTTTTCCATGATTAGTTTCATGTTCTCTCTTCCTTTTCCTCACAAAAACCCACAAATCAATTTGTGTTTCCCATTTCTTCAAGTAATTTGGTGCAGTACTTCTGTTTTGGCTCGTCATTGGTGTACCAAACCACCAATGACCCGAATAAACTTAATCAAAAACTAACGTTAATAGTAAAGAAAAGTGTCACTTTAAAGCTGGGTAGGCAACCCACAACAATTACTTTTGGAGGGTCAAGTGACTTTTCAAGTGAAAATGAAAGTGAACCAATAAACAAGTATATATATATATATATATATATTAGTATATCACCATCTAAATTTACAACTGACTAAAATAATGAAAAGAAATATTGGGCTATGTTCACTATAGTCTTGTCACGCCCCGGAACCACCCAGATGGTCCTAGGACACGTGGCACGCCACCAAGGCTTAACTCAAGTCATTAAAGTTCTAAAATAAATTTAAAATACGCTTAAACCAAATAAGCTCAACCAAGAACGAACAAAATCCTGCCTTTGCAATCAGCCAAAAGGTTGTTTTAGCAAGAGTTTAAAACACTTTAAGAAAAGTACTAAATATAACCATTTACAACCAACCCAATAAATAAATCCCAAGTTCAGACGTCCCAAATCAATGACACTAGTATTAGATACAACCAATTTATTCAATTCCAGAGATAACAACAACTCCTGTAAAACACGAGCTAAATCATACAAGCTGGTTATTACATGATTTAAAGATCCAACTAAAATATAAAGCTTAACTAGAAATATTACATAAGTCTTAAACCAACCAAAGTATAACTTGTACCATAGTCCAGATTAAAACTTATTAATTACAACTATATTGCAAGCTTCAAACTAAAAAGGCAATAGCCACTTCCCAGCTCACTTTCCCGATTCCTCGCCGCGATCACCTACGATGGTTATTCAATAACCATTACAATATATAAGCTATATGCTTAGTGAGTAATGCTAATCATGATTATGGATAATTGACATGCTCAATTCAACACATTACAAATAATTATAGTCTCCGGCAATTACTAGCTCACTTCCACCACTACCGGCTAGCCCGCGGCTCCACTCCCCAAGCCCACGTGACTAGTCATGACCCACGCCCTCATACGTGCGGTCCATAGGCCTCTGGCGGCCGTGGTCGTCACCACAAAGTTTACCTCATAGTGGTATAGAACTAGCAATTTCCATTGACCCAAATAGGCAACTCAACATGCTTATTTAATCATTACACCATGCTTTCACAAATAAATTGGGCCTAATTTAGTCACATGAATTTTGCCCAATAATAAGCTAATAAATTAAATCACGCTATTTAGACATGCTTTGGCATTATAATTGAACCCAACATGAAAATAATCCAAATATCAAAATTAACATCACTCACCTCTTGGGTTTCGCTCCTAGTTGTGAGATTAGAGTCCTACTATAAACCACGTACAAACCCTATACATAAATTACAAGTTATGAGCTAAAACCCCAAAATGGGTCGTAGAAGAACTATCACAAAACTTAACCGAATTGGTACCATCGGGTTAGACTCACCTCTAGGAGTCCAGATATACAGCCTATTTTGAAAACCGACGTCGTTAGACACGTCAATCGTTGTCGAAAAGCTCGCCGTCTTCCGTTGTAATTCTCGTATCTAATTCTCTGTACGTACTGCCTCCTAACCAATATAGAAATATTGGGGATGATTAGTCATCCCCTTTAGGTGGCTTGTTTATATATTTTTCCAATTTTACTATAACAACCCCTCATGTTTTGATAATTGCAATTATACCCTTATTAACTATAAAACTTATTAAAACTATCCCAAATCTAAGTGGGTATTTGTCTATATCTCGCATGGGTCCCATAAGTGGTCCCATATAATTAAATGAAGTTACTAATTAGCCTACTAATTATATAACGTGTTCAATTCGTGCTCACAAAGGTACCCCTAATTGACCCTAAAAGTGATTACTACCTAATAACATGATATTATCAACAATAAAATAATAAATCATTTAAGCCTTAATAAACATTTAGACACATAGGGTATTCCACATATTGCTGTCTCATCTCAACTGGGACCCATCAACACATATCCCAACTTAGGATTGCCATACTAGCCATATCTGGGTTCCCAACTCGACACCCATAATCAACTTAGTGGGTTAATTCCCACTTTCAATAAGTGTCACATACCACTTTAATTAACATTAACTCATGATTATGCATGCTAAAGCAATATTAAATATAAACCGCGGGAGCGCGCGGGTGTCACAAGTCTGCCTGAAGAAGATCAAAGTATGTGTCCCAATTGCTACTGCCAATAAAAGAGACCACTCATGGTCCCAAATCCCATATGCCAAAGCTAGATTAATTGCAGTGATATCGTTATGAATTGAGTCCCAAATTAACTCAAGAAGATCAAGCTATGTGCAATCAAACACTGTAGTGATATCATTTTATGAATTGAGAAACAATTTTATTTGCAAATAAAAATTGACTCACATTTAAGGAGAGAGTAGCTGCTATAGGTATTTAGGAGATAGGATTAAGGGACTAATAATGAGGGAATCACTATTTGGATAAATATTAAAGGGGTGTACTAATATGGAGAGAAGCTACTGTTATGCAATGTGAATCAAATTAAATTCCAATACAAAGAATTAAATGTTAATAAAGGAGACAGAAGAAAAGCCTAATCAGTGTTATCTGAAATGGAAAACCCCATTAGGAGTAATTTCTCGAATACAAAAGTAAACCCTATAGTCAAATCTTCAAAATAGACAATCAATATCCAAATTTGATATTAAAAATACAATATTCTCAGTAAATCAGAAATTCAACATACCCTTTCCTTAAATGGCATAAATGACCCTCCTCCACCTTGCTTTTACTGGACTGAAATGGATCATCAATCACCTTGTGATTATATTGCTCAATTAAAATGTTGACCACACAAACTACTAAAGGAGACAAAAGAAAAGCCCAATCAAGATCATGGATAGAGTTCATTAAAAAAAATGTTGAATTCATACATGTATCGAAAATTAAAGTAGATCAGAGTTAATCAATTCTAAAATTGATTTTCCTTCAAAAAGAAAAAATTCTAAAATTGATGTCCTATAAAAAATTTGTGGGATTAAGCCTAAACATGTAAAGGGAGAGAAAGGGAATGGACATGCAAGATCCAAATGAATTTTTAGTAACCCATTGAAGCTTTAAACATGTAAAAGGGAAACTTTCCATGTCATGTCAAACACCTGCTCAGGAATTAAAAAAAGGGGCAAAAACAAATACTGGAAAAAAAAATCAATTGATCCAGATACATAGATGTATAGTGTATACACATTATAGATATACATAGGGACAAAAAACAAATACCCATTAATCAAGTGGCAAAGAAAAAATAATTGATCAAGAAAGAACCTATGTGCAACCCACTCAGAAAATCTTCAATAAATCAAAAATGGTTGGGGTTTGGAATATGAAAAAAATACTCGGAAAAGGTTAGGGTTATGCAGATTGTACCTCATGATCAAACTGATGCAAATCAAACCCAGGCCGAACACGACTATGTAAGATTCAGCACCACCGGTTGTCAAGAAGGGTTTTGATCGCAATTTACGTCGCCTCTGATTCACGAATGGTTGATTTGGTGGCTGATTCACGAATCAAACTCATACCTGGAATTTGTGTCTATGAGTTGGTAGTTGTATTGGGTGGCCGTGAGTTGGTGGCTGTAGATCTGATTCACAAAACTCATACCGATTGTAGCCTTAGTGGAGAGAGAGAGAGAGAGAGAGAGAGAGAGAGAGAGAGAGAGAGAGAGAGAAGAGATAGAATAGAGGAGGCTGGAGTGGTGAAGAGGCTCCTGGAGTATATATATATATATATATAGAGAGAGAGAGAGAGAGAGAGAGAGAGAGAGAGACGATCAGAATGGGAAAAGAGGGTAATGAAAAAAAATAAAACGAGTCCTTGGGTGGAGAGGAATGAGTCAGCAAAATCAGCCAATCATAGCAAGTTAAGCATCCTAGTCATAAGTTTATTTGTCCTAGTGATATTTTTTATAGGCCTACACTCAGCTCTAATATTATATAGATGGTGTGGCACACACAGTCATTAGTCATATTTGTTGAAAACTTAATTATTTTCATATATATATATATATGTAAGGGCAAGTTTATAGTGAGCAGCTTCTCATATGAGAAGTCGTGTTTTAACCGTTGGATGAAAATCTGGTAATAAATATATCTCAAGATTCTTAAGAATCTTATGGCTAGATTCTCATACAACGATTAAAACCCGCTTTCTCATATGAGAAACTTCTCACAATAGACTTATCCTATATGTTAACCTACAAATGGGAATTAATTGATATTTACCATAAAGGTCGAGTTACTAACAAAAGAGTGAATGTTAAGGTGCATGTGACAAGCAAGAATAAGTCTTTGGGCATAAATAAATCTCATAAACATTCCACAATCACTATAATGTGTCTATCTCTTTCTTGGTAGATCTACTGATATTGTGGGATCCACAAAAACGTGAGATAGACACATTGTGATGTTTGTGAGTTTTCATTGTGCCCAAAAACTTACTCGACAATCAATTATATTCGAGAGGTGATTTTTCCATCACATTATTGCATTGACATAGTACTATCTAGAGAGGCCTTGAAGGACATAAAAACATATAGGAAATATTTTGGACCATGGTGGTCACAATACACACTGACATCGAAACATGGGGCCTAGACGCTCTATTCAGGGGAGAAGCCTTCATTTTTCGTCAAGTGGGCCTAGGCTATATGGGAGTTTGAGGGCAGCACTCTCAGAGGTTTTTTTTTTGTCTAATTATACATAATCATATTTTTATTTATTTATTTATTTTTATTTTTTTGTGAAATACGCATATGCCATACACATAATATGACCTCCAATTTTCCAAAATCAAACTACAATTCACAGATTGAGCAAATACAAGAACTCTCCTAGACATAATAATAAACACCTTCTTTTTTTAGATGATATGTTAGGCTATTTACTCAAGTTTTTACTCAAATTTGACTAAAAATTTGAGTAAAAGTTTAATTTAGTATGGACATCTCCAATAATCATACCAATACTCTTAGTGTTATACCTTTTAAGGTATTTTTATTTTTATTTGGAGGGGGACCTAATGAAAAATGTCCAAATTTTATAGAGTAAAATTTTAATTCCCAAAATTTTAGAGGGAGTTGGGCCCATCCTTGGCTTATGCTCCCTCCGCCCCTTGGCTCTAATCTTCAACCCCGAGTGTTTCGCGAATGGGATCTCTGGCGCATGCAAGCTTCCACATTCTTACTCACCATTTGGGTTCGGACGACGGCTCTGTGTTAGACAGAACTTGGCCGTGGTCTAGCCAAAAATACTCACTGCTCTCTTTGTTTCTGATCTCTTGTTCACTCTCTCCCCCAAGTATGTCCACGTGCCAGCCTTGAACGGTTGAAGCTGGTTACGAAACCTGAATGATGGAGTTCATGTATCTTGATTAAGAACAGTGGCGGACCTACACTATACCCAAGGGTGGAACAGCCCCCCCCCCCCCCCCCCCCCCCCCCCCCCCCCCCGACTTTTAGAAATTATATAATTACATGTAATATTTTTTAGATTTTACAAATAGGCCCTCCTAAAATTCACACAGGCCCCCCTAGACTTTAAAAAATTCTTGATTTACATGCAATATTTTATAGGTTTTAGTCACAAGCCCCCTGGACTTTTGAAAATTCTAGATTTATATGTAGTATATTACAAGTTTTAGAAATAGACCCTAAAATTACATGATTTACCCCAAACTAGGGATGTTAAACTAATTTTACACTTTTACACATAATTGTGTATAAGTAGACTAAAAAAATTCGCCTCGGGGGCGCTGCCCCCCGAATCTCTATATAATTTAGGCCCCCTAACCAAAATTCCTGAGTCCGCCCCTGATTAAGAATGTTGTAATTAAGCCCTTTCTTGAGAGTTAAGTTTGTTCTATGTAGAGGAGGATAAAGAGTTGGCAAAATAAAAGTGCAAGGTATCAAGGAGAAAGGTATCACATTCTTTTTGGTTGCCCCCAGTCTGGGTTTTGTGGTTGTTTGTAACTTTGTAAAAGCTTTATTCCTCTTATTGCTAGTATATATACTACACTTACATACTGCATCACCCCCATTTTAATCTGAATGTGCCTCTCACTATTGATTAATGCTTTAAGAGTAATGGTATGCTTTTTAAATTTAAATTTTAAATTCACATCTTAAATGATGTGATAGTGAATCCATTGAATTTTGACTTGAGAGTATTGAAGTGACCCCACAGTGATTCCACTGCCACATCATTTAGAATATAAATTTGAGATGTAGATTTAAGAAGCATAGCATTACTCATGCTTTAATATTTGTCACATTTTTAAACCTTCTTGGGGGGTATTTTGGCCCACAATTTTTACGCTTGTAATTTGCCTAAACAAAATTAACTAGCAAATCTGAGCCACCTCTCACACTTCTCTCGTTTTCTCTATATATCTCCCTCTCCCACAAACTCACCCTTCTAGGTAGAAAGAAAAGAAAAGAAAAGAAAATATATGACTAACTTTACTAAACAGAGATTTTTTAACTAAAATTAAAAACAGTCTGTCCTTTAAACTCAACTCAACTAATAATGAATGACCTTCTACCAAATTTGGCTTAATTACAAGGTAGGGCAATGCTATTGTGAAAAGCTTCTCACAATAGTATTGCCCTACAAGATAAACTTTTGAAGTTTGGTCTTTTTATCCTTTTAGTCTATATAGTTTCAATTGTGTCAATTTAGTCCTTGAAGCTTGAACTAAATGTAATATGGTTCAAATGTCCCATTCTGTCATAAAAATTGACGGAATTCACTCATTGTTATTACGCTTGTATAAGTAGTGGGAGATTGATCGTGTTCTATTTTTACTGGTAATAAATGTGACAGTTTGTGAGTAATTTTCATCAACTTCTCTTATAGAATTGAATATTTGAATCACACTGCTTTTTATTTTAAAAACGTCAGACCAAATTAACACAATTAAAACTATATAAAGACAAAAATGAAACCGTAACCAAAACTTTAGGGTATATTTTGTGTTTTAAGCCTTTATTTTTAGTTCACGATGCCAACTTTAGGGGTATATATTTCAGTTATGTTGAGGAGTCTCATATACGTATCATCATCTACTGGGATTAATTGGAGTTCTCAGTTGGTTCTCTCTAGGGGTGTCATTCGGACGGAACGGAACGAAATAGGCTATTTCGGAAAAAAATTCCAAAATTTTCTGAATCTACTTATGCTTTCCGAATTCCATTCCGAAATTTCGGAATTCTAAAAAGCATTTCCGATTTGGAATTTTCGGAATTTTCGGAAATTTTCGGAATCGGAAATTTTCGGATATTTTCGGAATTTTTCGAAAAATTTCGGAATTTTCCAACCACTGCCTACACAATAAAAATAATCCACACAACTATTACAAATTTCCAACATAAAATACAACACATTTTTTTTTAAAGCAACAACTAACACTTAAAACACATTAAGTCCATAATATCAACACCTAAAAAAATATCAAACATGGTAACATAGTATATATGTATTACATATTTACATTGTATAATATAAGAACTCAGAATATTATCGGAATATTTTTGGAAATTCTACTCGGAATTCTTTCGGAATATTTTCGAAATTTTCGGATCGAAAATTCGGAATTTTCGGAATTCTAAAAACAATTCCAATTCCGTTCCAATTTTTTTCGGAATTCGGAATTTCGGAATTCGGAATACAAATTTTGCTTCCAAAATCGGAATTTTTCGGCACGGAATCGGTCGGAATCGGAAATTCCGTTCCAAATGACGCCCCTAGTTCTCTCTCTCTCTCCTATATCTATATATATATATATATATATATGTGTGTGTGTGTATTCACGTACATATTAAGATTCAAATTTTTTTGAAATTGTGTGTTTGTCATTGGCACATTGCAGGGTAGGAAAAGATAAGATAAAAAAGATGTCAGATGGTGAGGGTAAGAATAATGTTGCTATTATTTCTGAAACCCTAGGCCTAGTGGAGGAGAAGATTAATGAAGAAGAAGCTGTTGATGAACAACATCGACGTCGTGACTCCTCTTCTTCTTCTTCTTCTTCTTCTTCTTCTTCAGACAACAAAGAAAGTCACGGTCATGATGGAAAAACGAATAATCGCCTTTTTGGCCGCCAAAAGCCCATTCACGCTGCTCTCGGTGGCGGCAAATGTATATAACCCCTGGCCCTCGTTCATTATCTTTGCAACTATATATATATATATATATATATATATCTTTGTAATTTATTGACTCTTAATTAAATAATTTTAGGTGGCCTGTTTTTGGAATTTTCTTCAAATCAAATTATCTTAATTGTTGAATTTTAATTACATCAGCATTTGAATCCAGGTTTCCACAGAGGGTAGGGTATATATGCAGTGAGAAACTGTTGAATTTGAACGTTTATGTAAGTACAAAGGAACATATATGATCACAAGTTTGCACATTAATTATTTTGAAATTGAAATCCAGGGGTGTGTATCTGAATATATATATATATATATATACGGAGCACTTCTTGTGCGGACATCCGCAACTATTAAGTTGCGGACTTCTGTTTTCAGCCACTGGATCCTGTGAAACTACTACAATACCCTTAATAAAAACTGGATCCAACGGCTGAAACAGAAGTCCGCAATTTAATAAGTTGCGGACGTCCGCAAAAGAAGCGGACTGTATATATATATGGGTAATATTTGGGGCACTAACAACTTTCACTAACACTTACTAACACACTCTATCTCTCTCCTAGTGGCACTGTGGGCTCCGCAGTGGACCCCGCAGTACCACTAGGAGAGAGATAGAGTGTGTTAGTAAGTGTTAGTGGAAGTTGTTAGTGCCCCTAGCATTGCCCTATATATATATGTCTTTACGTGATGTGTTGATTGAACTTGGATTTCATGTTGAACTTATTTTCCAAGAACGACGTAAAATTCTTTAATACACTATTTATACACACTACTAGCACAAAAAATAGTGTATAAAGTTGTTCATATATGTTAAGTTGTTCGTATATGCTGTTTATGTGTGTATTCTCCTGCTTTTAAGAAGAAAATTCTTATAGATCAATGTGTGACATAAACTATCATCTATGGATCATACCAATTTGAATATGATATTCATCTACTTTGACAAAAATAAAATAAGCAAAATTAACAAAATTTTCATACTGCTAACTTGAGTATGTAATTACCATTACTTTAACATCACAGTTTTAATATTTGGATTAACTAGTCTGTTATGGAATGAAGAGGATGTGAAGCTCTGTTGTTGTTATTGCTATTTTCTAATTGAAATCCATAACTGCGCCCCAAAACGCAGAATGTCCTGATCATAATTGGCTCTGTGCCTTTCAGCTGCTGACATTATACTTTGGCGAAACAAACAGAGCTCAGCCAGCATGATTGCCAGTGCAACTGTCATATGGGTTCTATTTGAGTGGATGGGTTATCACTTGCTTACTTTTGTTTGCCATTCTCTAATACTTTCGTTGGCGGTGTTGTTCCTGCGGTTCAATTTGTCCTCTTTTCTGAACAAGTAAGTTTCTCTTTCATTTACTTATGTTATATTTAAACAGATCCTTATTTTCTTAGACTAAGCTATCACATGGTGGTGTTGGGTTGTGTATTCTGAATGTGAACATTCCAAATCATTCGCTCTGAGTTATTCCAAGAATGAAATGGATGCAGTTATTAGAATAGTACTTTTTTGGCAACTTTCCTAAAGCAACAATTAATAGATCATTTTTGTCTCTTTAGTTTGTTCCTAGTTTTATTGTTGCTTCTGCCAGTGATTTATGGGTTTTTATATTTGGATTCTTGCAACGATCCATTTGCTTGTAGATAATGCCAATTATGGTCTGAGTTTACTTTGTCCCACATGGATGTGCCATCGTCCTGATATATTGATCCCAATTTGATAGATCTTTGTTATTTTCTAATGGGTAATGTTTGGAACACAAAAGGGTCACAAAGAGATGTTCACAAAAGGATGTGACATCCCATGTGGCAGTAGGACCCACCACACTTAACTCAACTCATGGGATGCAACATTCTTTTGTGAGCATCTCTTTGTGTCCCTTTTGTGTCCCTAGCATTAATTACCCATTTCTAATCGAAGCTTCACGACGAGTATAAGATTGTCTCGACAATTCTGGACTAAAGCATGTTACCAACACCATGTGGTTGCAAATTTAAGGTTTTTTACTTTCTAGTAATTTCGTCTTGCTCATATCCTGGCCATGCATGAGAGAGACATTTGGACATCTATTCACAGGAAAAGTAAAGGAAAAAAAAATTGACACTGACACGGATACCCTCTTCCATCTATCACATATGTGTGCATGGATACCCCTTGTGAACTTTGCTTTATGTATGTAGACATCACTGAGAGAGAATTTTTTTTATTTTGTGGGTCAGGTCTCCACTGCACTTTCCTGAGGTTGTACTGCCAGAAGAACCGTTTACGAGTATTGCTTTGTTTCTAATGGAGCAGTTTAACCATACATTTGCAATATTCCGGGAAGTGGCTTCAGGAAAGAATTTGAAGAAGTTCCTCTATGTATCTTTCTCTCTAGACTTGTGCAACATTTGCTTCGAAAGTATTAATTTTTCATATTTTTTTTTAACCTTATGACGAACAAATTTTCACATGCAGGCGATATTGGCATTGTGGGTTCTCTCTGTGGTTGGTAGTTGGTTTGATTTCTTGACACTCCTATATATCTGTGAGTTTTGTTCCATGATGCCATCTATCCTATAGCTTTCCAGTTGAGGCATTGGGTTGTAGCTTCTCTATCAATTTGTCTGTTTTTGCTTATTTGCTTATGAAGATGACGTCGCTGACTCTTCTCTTCTCAGCCTCTTAGGCGCAAGTCTTCTATTTTGTCATGCTTCTCTAATTTCACCTATTTCTCTTTTTTGCTCTCTCCACATCTAAAGTCTTGATATATTTATGTAAATTATGTGTAAAATGAAAATAAAGTCATCTACCTCCAAATGCACTCCAAGTTATTACAACCTAAAGAACACTACCTTGCTCTAGCACATAGAATGTGTAGTCTTCACTATCCAACCTTTGTGAATCACTGAATGAAACAGAGAGTTGGACATCATTATTTTGACTTGTGAATTCGTATTTTCCTCATCTTCACGAGTCATTTTCATTCTTAATAAGACTCCTTATACCTGCTTTCATGTTATTGGGACAGTATTTGTGATGATGCTGACAGTACCCTTGCTGTATGAGATGCATGAGGATAGTGTGGATACTTATGGTGAGAAGGCAGCGGTTGAAATCAAGAAACAATACGCCGTGTTGGATCAAAAGTTTCTTCAGAAACTCCCAAAAGTCCCTTTCATCAAGGATACTAAGCGACACTGATAATAAGATAAAACCCGACAGCAATTGTTAGTACAAGGTAGGTCTAGCTCTTCTTGTTTCTGGAGGATCGATATTCAATTCTGTTTCTGCTTCTTATGTTCGTAAACTCAGTACCTGGTATTAATATAAGGGCGGTTCCTGCTTCTCAGTCTTGATTTAGGTGTTAAATGATTGACTCAACTCTTGTCCACCACTTCTATTTTAGTTGGATTATTGAGCATTTTCTCTTAATCTGTCTTTTTTTTTTTCCAGCTGATTACAATATGAGACGCTTATCTTTACGACTTCTTTAAGAAGAAAAAGTATGTTATGCCTTGAATTGATTTATGAAGTCATGAATTTTCCATTGTAAACACAGCCTCTTGCAGTGAGATGCGAATTTTACACAATATTCCAACAAAAAATTCTAAACGCAGCCACAGTTTTTCTCTTTACACCCACGTTCACGGCAGAGGATGCTGCAAGTATAGCTTCTCAACGCAGGGATGTGGGTGTATAGAGAAAAATCATGGGTGCATATAGAATTTCCCTATTGTAATACCCATTTTTGTGTGGTGTTGCATTTCTTCTAGAGTTCAAAGATTTGAGATTAGCTAACACAAATCAAACAATGATGGTGCATTTTATTGAGAGTCAAGGGAATAGAATTCATTCATCGATTCATAGCAATTTTTGTTGAAGGTTACAAGGCAGATATTCACAAGTGTATAATAATAACCTTGCCAAGGAGTTTAGCTCCACTATGTTAATATTTTTAGATCATATAGACTTCACTCGGTCACTGCACTACGATGATGATTAATCTGTGATAATATTTCAGCAAAGAAGTCGCACTTTGAGACCTTAGAAGTTTCTTCAATTACTTCAATTGGATACTTGAGAAACAGCTCAACAGTTTTAACACTCATCGTACATAAATCTTCTAAGAGTCCTATACGCACTCTACATTTTACCTCATAATATTCAGTATCCCTTGATCTTGAATATCAAGTGCCTTACCTAACTCTTCAACTCACTCACAGACATGCTGGATAAAGGCCAAAAAAACAGAAAAATGTTTCATGCTTTTGGCTTTTCAGATCCGGGCGGCAAGAAGCTCTCCCACCATCCAGGCTCGTACTTACGATAGGGTGCTACCCAATTTTTAGGCTTCTCGAACTCTATATTGACAGGATTAGACGCCAATGCTTCTTCTACACTGTCTGCATCATAGCTTTCTTGTAAAACTCTGTCTAGTCTTAACTTCATGAACCTGCGCAGCCACACAATCATGCTCTGAAATTTATTGTGGGCAGAGAAAGACCATGCTTCTAAACTATGCAAGGACGATTTCTTTAATTACATGAAGAGATAACCAAAATGTTATAACATATTATTCCTCATAATCTTGCCCTCATTTACTATAGAGGTTTGGACTATACAGTACGCAAACTCTCTAGCCAAATGACTCCCAATTTAAAAAGGTGCACACATTTTCTTGAGAGATCAAATATCTGGAAAGGTGACATTTTCTAACATCCCGAAGCTTGACTTTGAAAGGGTAAGGAGTATTCAAGGTTATAGCACAATTAGGATATTTAGGCTCCGTATGGTGTGCAGATTTAGAGAAGGGAAAGGAAAATATTTTCCTTGGTGTTTTCCCTATTGTTTTTTATCCATGTTCAAGTAAGAATATAAATTAAAAAATTTATAAATATAGTTGTAGGACCTCGAGAAAAAAACGAAGGGAAGTGTCTCGTACAATCCAAACTTTATAAAATTTTAATGCTACTTTCTTTTCCTTCTTATTCTCGTCATTGTTCCTTGTGAACCAAACAAAGAGATTGTTTTCCTCAGTGTTCTCTTTTCCTCTTCGTCACTAAATCCATGAACAAATAGAGCCTTAAATGGTGCAGTGATTGTGGAAGTAAAGCACGTATAGTATGCCCACGAGTCTCGAAATTTCCGAGTGACGAAAAATTATCAACATAGGGCTTATAGTGAAAAAATTTGTGGGGCATATGCAGAAATATATAACGAACGATAAAGATCAAAGGGGCGTCCTTACGTGATCCAAGTTCCGTTGGTTGAAACAAGAGCAACAGCAGGTCTCTTCAATCTCTTGGTAATGTTAGGAAATTTATCCAAGAACTTTGGTTCAATCACAAGCCAAAAGTCCTGCTCTAAGTTACGTTCTTCATAGAGACGAAGCCGCTCAAACATCTGCTCCCTGAAATGCTCTTCTTCATCCAGCATGAAGTTTGCATTTGCAATGACGAAATGATACTTAGTGCTGGTTTGTTGCTGCACCTTAAGATGAGAAAACGACATCAAACTGATTTTTTTTTGGAGGGTACATCAAACTGATTTTTAATCATAAACAATCTCTGATAAAAAGCGTTAAAAGACAAATGATATGTTCAATTCAATTATTAGGTGGTCATTCAACAGGAAGCTTTATTGTGTACTGATTTTTTGCAGTTGTTCCCATAACTCAAAAACCATCATAGGATCAGATTGATAGCCTGATAGGACGGTAATTGCCAAGTATTGGGAAAATTACGAGGATGATGACAATCACTTAAATTAAGTACAACATAGATTACAAGATCAAATTGAATGGTTAATGATGAACCAAAATGATTTGTAATTCACAAGTAAACCAATCCAAATTGTTTTCTTGATTTGTAGGGGCGATTGTATGAATCCCATTCCTTCTTTTTAAAATGCAATATACCATATCTTTCCTGATTAGTTCAACCCATGTTAATTTTGGAACTTGACCATTATCATTGCTGTAATAGTTGCTTGTTACCGCACATCACCAAATTTTGATTAATGTCGAGGAAAGGAGACAGAATATTGCTCATCAAACTGGTAGTTAGAGTGGATGTAATTAATGTGATTAGTGCATACGCGCCCCAAGTAGGATTGGATGATCACACTAAAAGACAATTCTGGGATGAGTTGGACACTTTAATGCAAGAAATGCCGGGAGGAGAGAAGATAATTGTAGGTGGAGATTTTAATGGCCATGTAGGCAAAGAT
The DNA here is from genome assembly GCA_033977485.1 of Hydrangea macrophylla. NCBI lineage: Eukaryota > Viridiplantae > Streptophyta > Magnoliopsida > Cornales > Hydrangeaceae > Hydrangea > Hydrangea macrophylla. The sequence continues at coordinate 97,341,269 of CM066982.1, forward strand.
AGAACTGGATATGAGAGGGTGCATGGGGGGTATGGTTTTAGAGATCAGAATGAGGCAGGGGTGAGTATTTTAGATTTTGGCGTAGCATATGATCTTGTAGTAGCAAACACCTTTTTCAAAAAGAGGGAAGAACACTTGATAACCTTTAAGAGTGGATCTAATAGAAGCCAGATCGATTTGTTCCTTCTAAGAAAGGCAGACCGCTTAGCATATAAAGACTGTAAGGTCATCCTAGGAGAGAGTTCTACATCTCAACATAGACTTATTATTTTAGATATCCATATAAAAAGACAATGTCGTACTAGAAAAGACCCTATAAACCCGCGAACTAGGTGGTGGAACCTTAAAGGCGAGAAACTAGCAATATTCTAAGAGAGAATGTATACAGAAGTACCTTGGAATTTGGAAGATGGAAGCAATACTATGTGGGATAGAATGGCAGGGTACATCACGAGAATATCGAAGGAGGTCCTCGGAGAGTCGAAGGGAAGAGGTTTAGCATCTAAAGATACTTGGTGGTGGAATGAAGATGTACAAGCTACAGTAAAAACCAAAAAGGATTGCTTTAAGAAGTGGCAAAATGATAGAAGTGAGGAACACTTCAAAAGCTATAAATGTGCAAAAAAGGAGGTTAAAAGGAAAGTTAGAGTTGCTAAAATGGAAGCCTATGACGCCTTCTACACCAAACTAGGCACTAGAGAGGGAGAAAAATGTATTTATAAGCTTGTTAAGTCGAGAGAAAGGAAAACAAGAGACATTAATCTGGTTAAGTGTATAAAAAGCGATGACTCTAGGGTATTAGTGAACGACGAAGAGATTAAGGAAAGGTGGAAGAGCTATTTTGAGAAGTTGCTGAATGAAAAACATATGGATAACACAATTGAAGAAGAAACTGGAAGTTACGATGAAACTAGATAATACAGATTCTATCGGAGAATAAGGAAGTTTGAGGTGGAATTTGGTTTGAAGAAGATAAAACCCAACAAGGCCTTAGGACCAGATGGGATCCCCATTGAGATTTTGGAATTGCTTGGGAGAGGTGGGGGCATCTTGACTTACAAAAGTTTTTAATAGGATTTTAATGACTAGAAAAATGTCTGATGAGTGGAGGAAGAGCATCCTAGTGCCTATATATAAGAGTAAAGGAGATGTACAACAATGCAACAACTATAGAGGTATTAAGTTGATGAGCCATACTATGAAGCTATGGGAGAGAGTGATGGAGCATCGCTTAAGAGGCGCAACATCAATGTCAGAAAATCAGTTTGGATTTATGCCTGGGAGATCAACTATTGAAGCAATTTATTTACTTAGAAGACTAATGGAAAAGTATAGAGAGAAGAAAAAAGATCCACATATGGTTTTTATTGATTTAGAGAAAGCTTCTGATAGAGTGCCTAGAGATTTAATTTGGTGGGTGCTAGAGAATAAAGGAGTGACCAAGGGTTATATTGACGTGGTAAAGGATATGTATGATGAAGCGGTTACTACAATTAGATCACCAGCCGGAGAAACAAGCGAATTCCCAATTACCGTAGGCCTGCACCAGGGGTCGGCCTTGAGCCCTTATTTGTTCGCCCTAATTATGGATGAATTGACTAGACACATTCAAGATGAGGTCCCATGGTGTATGTTGTTCGCAGATGATATTGTCTTGGTTGATGAGACTAAAAGGGGACTCAACACTAAACTAGAAGCTTGGAGAGAAGCACTGGAGACTAAGGGGCTAAAGATAAGTAGGACGAAAATAGAATACATGAAATGTACTTTTAGCAACAGTGGAAGTAAAAACAACGAAGCAGTGAAGATCGAAGATCAGGAGATCCCAAAGTGGGAACACTTTCGCTATATAGGTTCAATGATCAGTAGAGACGGAGAAATTGGTGATGACGTGACCCATAGAATTAAAGTGGGTTGGCTTAAGTGGAGGAGTGCTTCTGGAGTATTATGTGACCGGAGAATACCAACAAATTCAAGGAAAATTTTATAGGACGGCTATTAGGCCAGCTATGCTCTACGGGACAGAGTGTTGGACAACTAAGAAACAACACATTAGCAAAGTGAGTGTAGCAAAGATGAGGATGCTAAGATGGATGTGTGGTAAGACTAGGAAAGATAGAATTAGAAATGAGTACATCCGAGAGACTGTAGGAGTGACACATATTGAGGATAAGTTGAGGGAGAATAGACTTAGATGGTTCGGCCATGTGCAACGAAGACGTGTAGATGCACCTGTGCGAAAGAGTGATAAGATTGTAGTGCCTGGAATGGTTAGAGGGAGAGGCAGACCTAGACTGACTTGGGAATATGTAGTGCAACAAGATATGTATATATATAATTTAAATGAGCATATAGCTCTTGATCGTGCAGAATGGAGAAAAAGGATTCACACAACCGACCCAATTGATTGAGACACAAGGCTTGGTTTGATTTGGTCATACCGACAGCAACTTATTTTTTTGCTGAGCAAATGACATACAGACTGTTATTTGGTAAAGATAGCTAAATTTTAGTTACTGTCTACAAATGGGCTGGCAATGAAAGAGGGGTAGCATTTCCAACAGTAAATCTTAATGTTCTTTTTTTCCCATTGGAGCCACTTGAGATCTCAAAAAATTTGAGTTGTTATCTATAGATATATTGAAAATGATTGTTTGGGCTGAAAATTGGATGTAGCTAGTATGTTTGACTTGGAGATGCTCCAAGTATCCATTCAAGAGCATCTGAGCCACGAAGGACTTTGGATTGTTGAATACCATGCAGAAACAAGAAAGATATAGACAGGAGGTTGTGAAAACTTCCAGTGCCTATACATTGAGCCCTAGACCCCTAACTAAAAATTAGACACTACTATACATGTATATGTGTGACTCCCTTTTGTTTATTCTTCTAGCACCACCAAATTATAAATAAATAAATAAAAAAAATCTATTATTCTCTCTTAATCAACCTAAATTATTTTTATTGCTTTCTTTCAACCCCAAACTCAAATCATATATGTTTTGTAACAATTTGGAATACAAGATCAGGTAAGCATAGCCAATATAATTAAAACACTCATTGTGTTAAGCTACAGGCCAAATATTGTAGTACAAAATAAAAATCACACACACCAAACCCCCCCGGGGGCCAACTGTCAAACAGGGCAACTAACATAACATAGTACATTTTTCTACTCTTTCTGATACAAAAATTCATCCCAAAAATATAAATAGATCCACCAAAAATAAAATATGCCTCGGAGGCGCTACCCCAAACCCCGTGTGTCCTAGCCTACCTAGCAACATGGCACCCCAAAAGGCAAATCCCTAGTTCCATGAGTCACTCAGAAGTCGTAAACACCATTCAATTAGGCTTCGTTAAGTTCATGGATTTCGTGCGGAAAAAAAAAAAATTAAAAATTCCCTCGTATTTTCCGTTTGTTACTTCATGCTTAAATAACAATAAAAATTAAAAAAAAAAAAAAAATAGAATGTGATTATAATATACAGTAATGCTACATGCACAGAAAATTGCACAGAATTTGTGCACAGAATTGATCTGGGCCACTCATTTCAGTGGCTCCCACACATTTTGGGATGGGGACCACCGAAATGAGTGGCCCGGATCAATTCTGTGCACAAATTCTGTGCAATTTTCTGTGCAAGTATCATTTCTGTATAATATATGAATAAATGAATGAAAATGACTCAAATCCTTTAAAATATTAAAACTTATTTCTCAATTCTTTCCTATTTTTTTCACCATTTTCCTTACTAATCAAACAAATGAAAATGTTTTCTCTAGATTTTCTTTTGTTTTTCCTCACTTACTAAACAAAGCTAAGGATTTTGCTCTTCTACCCAACAAAAATAGCAGTTATATGTGCAGAGAGATAGAGGGGGTGAACTAACCTTTTCGGCAGGGTCGGAGGAGTCAACGGCGGCAACAGCTGTCTTGACGGAGGTGGTTGCCGGCCAGCCGGTGGTGGAGAGGGTGGAGGCGGTGTTCAGTTTGGGCCATGATTTAGTCCCATGAAGGGGGATGTTTCTGGTGTTGGTGGCAGAGAGTGAGAAAGGTTTGTGGGTGGGCACTCCCAAAGATCCCACATTTAGAGCTATCGAATTCAGCATTTTTCTGGGAGCTCAAACTATTCCGTTGGCTTATCAACAGCACAAGCAAAGAAATAGAGAGAGAGAGAGAAGAAATCTTATCCCAATCTCTCTCCTTATCCCGGTGTTCCCACCTACTAGTGTATTAAACTCGTTTTGCATTGTATATACCCACTAAGGACATGCTTGGTTGTCTTTTGAATGTAATAATTGCGTTCTATCCTTCAGATTAAAGGTAGCTGGTAAGGGCATGTGCATTTTTTAATTTGGACACTCCTTTTTAAGTTAAAAAATCAAATTTTTATCTTTTACTGTAATTAGTAAGGGCACCTCACTTATTGTACTATATATATATATATGGGTAAATTGCAAATTACACTCTAATAGTTTAAGGGTTGTGACAGTTTGGTCCCTATAGTTTCAATTTTGGCAATTTACTCCCTTTCCAGTCCTCAAATTGTGCAAAATTTACCCAATTACAAAATAAGCAAGGGTACAATGGGAATATCACATTATTTCTGGCCCAAAATGACCCCATAATCTATCCCATAATTTTTTCACGGAAGTTTTGTATTATAAGCTTAAATTTTTTATTTATTTTTATCAATTTCACTTTGATATTAGTGTACAAGTGCGTGTCCAGCTTTAAATGTATCAGATTATTTAAAAGATTACAAGATATTATCATGTGGTTTAAAAGATTATAAGATATTATCAGATTATTATAAATTTTAAGTGTATCAGATTGTTTAAAAGATTATAAGTTATTTATGGGATAGTGATGGTAATAGTGATGGCGATCCACGGTTGTGGTGGAGACGCGATGGCAATAGTGGTGGTGGTGGTGGCAACGACGGCGATGGTGATGGTAATCGACGACGATGGTGGTGTTGGCCGGCGATCATCGCCGATGGTGATGGCGATGGCGATCTCTGTCTCTCTCTCTTTCTCTCTCTATACACGTGTTCCTTAAAAAAAAAAAAAAAAAACTAACTATACACGTGGCATGTGCATGTCCATATGCGTTCCTTTTGAATGCAGAATGTCGGATAGTGCATGTGCGCGTGCTAACAATACACAAAAGACTATTTTGGTCAACTAAATTTCATTGGGCATTTCATTAAACTAGTTCACGGGTTAGCCCAATCACGTAAAAAGTATCTAATGTGGCACCTAATCCTAATTAACCCAAAAAAAAGGAAAAAAAAAAAGAGGAGGACTAAAACTTATAATAAGCTGAAGAAGGAAGAAATTAAGAAAGAAACAAAATAGGAATAAATAAATAAATACAAAACTACACTGATTTACGAAACTAGTGGAGTGTAATTTGCAATTTACCCATATATATATATATATAGTACAATAAGTGAGGTGCCCTTACTAATTACAGTAAAAGATAAAAATTTGATTTTTTAACTTAAAAAGAGGTGCCCAAATTAAAAAATGCACCTACCTTTACCAGCTACCTAAAATTTTATCAAAAAAAAAATTAAAAATTTGGTGAATTGATTGGTTCTATTTAAAAATAGGATGCTCGTCTTAGAAATGATATTTGCAATTATAAATTTTGGCATTCTACAAAAAGGTAAAAATTGCCATATAAGAAAAATTATGGTGAAGTTTCCTATTTTTTTTAAATAGTTTCATTTATGGTGATGAATTTTATTTCAAAATTCAACATAAAATCTAAACAAAACTATTCAAATTCAAGTGACAACCAGATAGACCCTAAGACAATGGACCATTTACCATACAACACCCCTCCCGATTTGGGTTCCAAATAAGAATGGCATCGGGGGAAGTTGGTACGGAGTCTCTTTCACCAACTCTTTTTTCGTTTAATGCACTCCTCCCGTCTAGTGAGAAATACTAACTTTTACTCCGTTTAATAACGGTCATCCCGACTCCACTCTGCCTCACCCGGCTTATATATATAATCTGATAGTCTACAATACAACTCAAACAGAAAACCATTTATACACCAGATCCATCACCATTTAACACTAACATTAAAGAGTCCAAAAAAACATACTCCATCCATCCCATTTTATGTGTTCATATTTTTTTTTTTGGTTATTCCAAAACTAATGTTCGCTAAGAATAACTAATAATTTTTTAGGTACTTTCCAAACCTATCCTTACTGATTTTGGAAAATACTCAACAAAAAGTAAAAGAGAACAAAAAACAAGTAGTGGCAGTTTTGGAACAATTGCACTAATTTCAAGCATGTGAATACAATGATTATGTTTCCTTTAAAAAAAAAAGTTGCCATCTCAAAAATAGGACACATAAAGCAAGACGGGGGAGTAATATTTTACACATATGATAAAGAAATCAAATCCATCCCCAAATTAAATACTTAAGAGTAGAAAAAATCTCCAAACAAGAATTAGTTTAATGATAATATTAGTAAATTCATAGTATAATTGGGGCGGGTGGGTTTTGACGGAGTGTTTGTAAAATAACAATGATAGGGATATACACCAAACGACACATCAAATGATACACTGTGCTTTTAATGCATGTATCATGTGCCAGGGCCGGCCCTGAGGCCAACGACCCGGGTCGCCGCTTGGGGTCTTCAAAAATAAGAGCTTGTTTGGCTTTGGAATAAGGCCTTGTTTGGTCAAAATTCATGTATTATATATAAAATTAGGGTCAAAATAGGGCCTAAAAAAAATAGAGCCTTAGATATACATGCATTATATATATATAAATAGGACAAAAAATAAGGCATTGTTTGGTCAAAATACATGTGTTATATATAAAAATAGGACAAAATAGGGCCTAAAAAAAATAGGGTCTTATATATACATGTATTATATATAAAAATAGGACCAAAAAAGGGCCTAAAAAATTTTCTTTTCATATTTGCTTAGGGCCTCATGTGAATTTCACAATCTCAGAACCGGCCTTGTCATGTGTTGTTTGAATTTTTCACAATTTTCTGTGCATCACTTACACAACGCAGGGTACATGTATTTAAAGCTGATGTGTCTTTTAGTATATCGTTTGATTTGTATCCCTATCATTTTTGTTTGTAAAAACACGGCATTCGTCCCTAGTCCTATTACACCTCCTCCCACACGTCACCCGTTCCATTAGGAGTGTATCGGTAGCGGGATTTTTTGCCATCCCTGCAAATATAATTGCCTTGCTTAAATGCCACTAAATTTGAGGGGCTGTTTGGAAGAGCAAAATAGGATTCTGTCTGGATTTACCCTCATTTCCTTGCCGAATAATGTTATAGTTCCTGCTATTCCCATTCATAGGGATCTGACTTAATGCATTTTTCTTCCTTCAAAAAAAAAATTTATGTTATAGTTCCAAAATTTTCTTCGCAAACAGTGACAGTGGGATAAACAACTTACCATAAAAATCCAGATGGTACCACGTGGTCTCACTTTCACATTATTTGGTAGCAGTGATATTACTTTTCTGGATTTGGTATTCTGAAACTACAAAAGTGGCACACACTGTGTACATGGGGAAAAAATGGAAAGTAGAGAGAGTGGGAATCAGAAACAGATTTAAGAGAGTAGGATGCGGAAAGAGTACCCTTCTGAGTTCTGATAGTATTTTGAGAAAGAAAACCTCATAGGTCGCCCCCACTGAGTTGTGGCCTAACCCGCTTACCAGTGGCGTTCTATAGCTTACATGTGGCTTTCTATAATAGTATAGATCATATAGATCAAAGCCGCAACTCAGGCGGACCAACCCGAAATCAAAGCGGCTTTGGGCATGAAATGGTTGGTTGGGCTTAATGTGGGTTTGGATAGTTTAGAGACCTAGACCACATGGAATAAACAAATAATTCGAGTACAATTTCACAAATTCTGGGTCCTGTCATTGTGTGTATATATGTATGTGATCCAATTGACTCTATTTCCACTTCTTATGTTACTGCTAGCTCCTTCTCTATTGCATCATATCGGCACAATACAGGTTTGGTAACAATGAACATTCAGTACTGACCATAACTTAAAAGGGATTGAAACAGATCAGCAACATCACATGGAGAGGGAAAATTCAAAACACAAATGTTAACTACAATTCATGAAAAATACAAATAAGAACTTGCTCAACTGTAAGTAAAGTAACGACCAAATACAGAAGCAAGCGGCACCACATTCACTGGTTTACATCCAAAGGTGGAAAATCTGGTGAAATTCTACTACTACAGAACAGAACAACTTGAAATTTGAAGCACAACAAAAACAAGCATAGTAAATGGTTCAGTAACTAAACAAGCTCAATGTAAGCCATGGGTGCATTGTCTCCTCGCCGTGGAAGTGTTCTGATTATTCTCGTATATCCTCCATTCCTTTCCCCATACCTGTCTGGGACCTCTGCAAATAATGCATGGACAATCTGCTTTTCATATATATAGCCAAGGGCTTGTCTTCTTTTATGAAGCGATCCGTCTTTAGCCAATGTGATCATCTTATCGACAAACTTCCTCATAGCACTAGCTCTTGCTTTGGTAGTCTTGATGCGTCCGTGCTTCAGGAGCTGAGTTGTGAGGCCACGCAGAAGTGCACGACGCTGGTCAGGGGGCCGATTGAGCTTAGCTACTCGCTTTCCATGTCTCATCGCAGAAAATCGGCCCCCATTGTCAATAGTGGTGAAACCATGCTCATAGCTGGTGAGTTCTGCAATAAGAAATCAGGCAATAGCATTGATGTGACTTGAGCAAATCGCCATTAAAATCAATATACACAAGTATATACAATAGATGACAAGAAGAACCCATCATTGGTCAACAATTGACACAGAGTGTGTTAATCATAGTCTCCATTCCACGATTAAATGAAGATGGACTATGTCCTAACTCTTAAATCAGAAAACTGATGGCATGTGACTGATTTCTTCAGCATATAGTGTGGAAGTAACTTTCCCAGAATAAACAGTCCTGTGTCTGGAATGGCATTTCCATAAGAATTCTTCTCAACTGTTATTACATCAACCTCTTCCTCTTCAACCAATTTTAAAATTGCTTCTTTTTCTTTTTCTTTTTCTTTTTCTTTTTTCTTTTTTCTTTTTTCTTTTTTCTTTTTTCTTTTTTTTCTTTTTTTGTTCGAGAGCAAAGACCGGCATACCTACACTTTTAAGTTAGAGATAGGAATTTGCTGCTTTAGAAAGGTGGGAGTCACCACTCACCAGCCAAGCAAACCAACCATTCTCAACCTTTTCGGCCAAGATTTTTTTTACATTCTATCATGGTTCTCTTTCGATTTTTACCTTTTTTTTTCTCTCTTTTATTCCTCTCTCTAATTTAAACAAGTAAGAATATAGATGTCAATGTGTTTCCAAATGCACCCTAAATTTCATAGGAAGCTAAAAGCAATAGAAGACTGGAACTGAGAATCAGTTTCCTAATCGACCTTTGACCACTCAAAAATGGAGAACTTAATCAGCCTCTCAAGCTCTGGCAATTCTCATCTTCACGAACAGGATAACAAGAATATGCCAAATTCATGTTCCAAGTACGGTGACATATTCTCAAGGCATTCAGGAAACATTAAAAAAAAAAAAATTATATGATTCAAACAATCCGAGTTATTCTTAATGTATAGAGAGTATAATTGATTCCTGAAACGATTGTAAAATTGCAATATAATCCCAAAAAATGGAAATGCCAACAAATCTTCAGTGTCTCTATACACATGGTTCTAGCCTTAGATGCAGGAACCTTCTAAAGTGGTCCCGCTCCCCACCCCCTTCCCCACTCCCACACCCGGTTCCGCTCCCTCCTCGCTCACAAAGAAACCTTTGAACCTCGTAAAGTTTTAATGCTTTCCCGCTCCCGCTTCATGCAACCTAGGTTCTCGGTGACTACCATTGATGTACTCTCCCCCCTCAAAATTTTCCTCTCTATAAATATTATTCCAAATAATCCCCTAGTTGGATATAACTAAACTTAAAACTCAACTAAGCCTTTGTCCCAAATTATTTGGGATCGGCTACATGAACCCCATTTATCAATTTAGCTTTTACTCAACCATAGCCTCATTCAACCTACACAGTATTAAGTCTTTCTCTATTACCTCTGCCATATCAATTTTACCCCTAGCATTACCTTCATTGTATCCTACCAAGTGTCTAACCAGTAGGAGTATTTACTCTTTTAACATTTTCAACTAATCCCTAGCTGTATATAATCCCCTCCCCAAAATGGATGAAGTCCTAAATCCAAACCTGTCATTAAAAAAAAAATGTACTAATAAGCAATTTAAAGCAACCTCTATGGGAAAATCAAAACCCAACAAACTCATTAACAAAAAATTGGCAATTTGGGGTTACAAACTATAACCCCATTTCATATCACCAGGAAAATGCAAGCAGAAGACCAAGAGTAAATTCGAGTTACCAAATTTTATTAAAACACACACACACACACACACCATTAACTTCATAGTACTAATTAAAAGTGTAATTCACAGATTTCATTCAGCTAAAGAACCACATGTTCAAAGATAACAAAATTACCTACGCAAATATATATATATATATATACACATACACGTAGTATGCGAGAATGTACCTTGAGAGGCGAGAGAGAGAAGGGGGTTCAAAGGAGCTAGTCCGAGGAATGAACGAGGATGTTTGAGGTTTAATTTGGGCTGAGAGATTCTCAGGCGAGTCGGCGAAGAACACGGAAAACACAGTCCGGCCGAGAATCGCAACGAAGAGGGTCCACGAACGGAAGGAGTCGGAGAAGGTAGGGCCGATCTGAGAGAAGACATACTCCATGTAGTATTGGCGGAAGTACTGGCACAGGCCATTCTGTTCTGTTCTGTGCTGTAGACGATGTGAGAGAGATACAGAGAGAGAGAGAGAGAGAGAGAGGGATTATAGCTGGCTGAAGGTGGTGTTGTGGATAATTGAAATTCTAGCCCCATTTCGAATCCTTTTTATTTGCATTTTAGGCCTTTGATAATGAGTATTTTTTAATTCACATTCAACTTTTCCATCCTTTTGTATCCAATTCCCCAACTTGGCAACTTGGGTTGATTTGGTCCATGGTTTACCCAACCAATACACATGTGACTATCTTGACAATTGATCCACTTAATTTTTATTAGAGGATATTGAAATAATTCCAATATTACTGAAAGTGGTCACAATACCCATCAATCAAAGTGTTTTATCATTAGTCAAGCTTCACAAATTAAATAAACGATCAACTCTTTTATTTAGAAAAAAAAATAGAAAGAAAGAAAGTGATATACAAAAAATTTGAATAAATAGACAAAAAAAAAAAAAAAATTCCCTTGGGGATTGAGACTTAATAGACGTACATAGAGTGATGGATGCACAAACTAGTATTTGAATAAAATAATAATTTGAAAATGATACAAAGATCATTATTTCCTTAAATATTATCTATTATTATTATTATTATTATTATTATTATATGTATATCTATATGTACTACACAAAAACAGAGGGGTGTAGTGCTCTCTCACCCTATATACACACCCCTCCCCGCTGGTGGGATGGAAGTTTCTATTGGGCCATTTGTTGGTCTCAATTTGGCCTAGCAAACCAGCTTTGAATGCCCCAATTCACTCAAGTTGACTTGAAGAATAATCACTTTGGGCCTGGCATAAATCACTGTGTGTTGAAATTGAGTTGGACTAATAAGATGAGCAGCTTGAAAATAGGCTGAAAGTGGTTAACTTTGTGGGCGTTATCACAGATTCACAGTCCGTAAAAGTTTTTTTTGGTGAGAAGCCCTAATTCTAAGTCTCTCTCTCTCTCTCTCTCTCTCTCTCTCTCTCTCTCTCAAGTGACAATCTGTCACAGCCCGGTCCCACAATAGCGGAACCGGAGCCCGTGGCACGCCACCGAGGCTAAACCAAATCATTAACGTTCCCAAGAATTAGTTTGAAAAACACACGCAGCGGAATAAATAAGGCATTTTTTTTTAAAACTATTCGTCCAGTCGACTGATCCTCGGATCCAGTCGACTGATCCAGGTCCAGCAGAAAGTTGGGTTTTAAAACACCATCCAATCGACTGCTTTCTACACCCAGTCGACTGGGGCTTCAAATTTTCAGTCGACTGATACGGTCCGGTCGACTGAAGTCTGGCCTGAACAAAAAAAACTAAATTGAAAACATGATCCAGTCGACTGTGTCAGGGACCCAGTCGACTGATCCTCTATGAAACAATGCAGAGAGTTGCTGAAAACAGAGGCTCCAGTCGACTGTTTCCTCAACCAATCGACTGATTTATGGCAGCAGCACATTCTGCAGAGTTTTCTAAGTTTAAAAGCTTTTGAATTCGAACGGCGATCAAACACACACTTCCAAAAGTAATCCAAAGCAATCCTAACTGTATTAACATATTACCAAAGCACAGTTACAACATGTTACTAACTATTACAACGTTTTAGATTCGTTCTAACATACCAAGTTAAACATAACTAAAACCATAAGAATTCTTATTACAACATTTCCTATTGTCTTCAAAACTACAAGATTAACGCTCAAGTTGCCTTCTATAAGAACTCCCAACCCACATGCTCACTTCTGCGATTCCTCGCCAGCATTTACACCTGCAATGGTTATTTGAATAACCACACATATTTCGATTTGTTTAAGCTAAAGCTTAGTGAATAAATCAACATATGTATATGAATGATAAACATGTCCGCATTCACATCTCTACATTTCATACTAGTCGCCGGAGACTCACGTGCCCGTCCATACTCCCAATCCGCGACTCCTCGCCAATAAATCCACGCGAAAGGGTAAGACCCACGATTCTACAAACAATCGTGCGACCTTAATGCCTATATCGGCTCCACAAAATGGCACGGTGACCACGTGCTCCTTCTGACCCAAATAAGCAACTTAACATGCTCAAATACATATCACCATGCTCGCGGTAATTACATGTCACCGTGCTATTGAGCCTACTTATCAATATAAATGCCCAACATGAACTACACAATATATCTCTAAGAATTAATACATGCTATTCACACAAAACATGAATACATGTCAAGAAATCATTCCAAAGACATAGTTGAATCACTCACCTCCGATTTACGCTCCTATAATTCAATCTGAAGAAAACCCGTGCACAAAGAACGTGCAGAAGTCCGTCTAGCAAAATTCCTATGGATCAGAATTCCATTTATCAACTTTTATGAAAAATTCTAGAAAATAACTTTTCGGAAAACTTAGCCAAACAGGCCCTATTAGGTATCAAAACGTAGCTCTTACCTCGAGGAGCTCGAATATTAAATCTGGGAGAAACCAGACTGACGGAAGGTCGTCGTTTGGCGTCGCAAAGCTCTAAGCTCCCAAAATCTCCCTATGGCCTCCTTTCTTGAACTTAGGTTAAGATTTACAAAAATCTAAAGATCCATCTCTATCTATATATAGGCAACTCTTTCGAGAATTACGTTTACCTCCCCACGAGTTTTCCAAACTCCTAATCAGTCTCTGAAACTTTCTATACAGCTTATTCACAGCTTTACGAGTGAAACCTCAAAATCATAAAAGTTTTCGACTAAGATTTGTTTGGTCGCTAAAACGCGAATTTCTATATGACGTTTCCGAAGTTGCTAATTAGCCTACCAAATTAATAGCGTATTCATTCGTTCTCACCAGGATACTAAATCTAACAACAGAAATAAATTCTAAAATAGAAAATAATACAGATATTGCAATACACAGGTAAACATTTATTTTTCAGATAAACATTTAAAATGTTCCACGATGACCGTCTCATACTCGGAGAGACTTCACAAACAATAAATCTTCAATCACAACAGTTTCAAAGGGTTCTCTAATACAGACACCCAAATCAACTCGTGAGTCAAAACTCACTCAACCATGTGTCATAAGACACGCCACATCACATTATCATGCATGACAATGTAATGCAAATGAAATAACACGAACGTGGGTGTTATACAATCTCTTTCTCTAAACTGTTCTCTCCACCACACCCTAAGTTCTTCACTCACCAGAGTCTAATCTTTATGGTTTACTAGTAGAATTTGATCAATCGGAGCTTTAAGTTCTTCACTCACCAGAGTCTAATCTTTATGGTTTACTAGCAGAATTTGATCAATCGGAGCTTTAAGTTCTTCACTCACCATTTGAAGTAGAAAGAGGTTGGTGTTCTTGTTTATAAATTGTTATAGTGATTTTGGAATCCACGCTTGTAGATATTTCTTGGGTTTATAAACTGTTGTAACACCCGTACCCAGAAAAAGGGTTAATTATTAACTTAACATGCATTAATTGATATTAATTAATGTATACGAATGGATTAAGGGGAGGCTTGGACTCGCCCATGGAAAAGTCTCAGTGAGGAGAGACAGGCTTGGAAGTGGGACCCAGTGAAGGTGTAATAACCTGCATTTTCATTTCATTTTCATATTTAAATTGTAATTTCATTGTTATAATTATTTCATGCTAAATTGTCTGCTTTTATTTTTTTTTATTATTTCAATTTGTGTGTGTAGAATTTATTTCTTATGATGTTTCATATTCAAAATTCTTTTGGGGTCAAATTGGAATTTTACAAAAGTTAGTAATACCTGTGTGGATTTCAAAATCTGTATTTCAACATGGTGAAAGTAACTTCTTTTGACTCAATCAGTATTTTTATAAAACCAGTAAAACAATTCTTTAGTTAAAATGAATTTTCTGTATTTTTGTGGTGACCACCGCGCCCCGAAAATACCAGTTTGTGTCCAAAACTGTCCGCGCTGTGCTAAATTTCCCCAGATATTGGAAGTGACCGATTTGGACACTTACTTTATTTCCATTTATGGCAACTAATGATTGCCTTGCACTTGTTTGGGAATGTCTAGCTTATGTGTGTTATTTTTGTGCCAAAAGCTAGATTCCCAAACAACTCTAGCTTGAACCCCTATGAACCTAATTGACCCCTACTCTAATTCACAGCAATCCTATACGTATCTATATCTGTGATATTGTGGTCTTTAGCTTAATGAAGAGCTAAACTCATTTGTAGAGTGTTTGAGGCTTTACTTGGCCACCAAGATCAACAATTGGGTTTTCTATATAACCTTAATACACACACTTCAATCTGAATTCTTTTGGAGTTAACCAAACACACAGAGAGAAAAGAGAAAGCAGAGAGTTCTACAGATTTTATTTTAGAGAGAGAGGAGCTCAATCACCATAACTTGCAAAGCTTTGATTTGGATTTCTTATTTGCTTATTCTTTCTCAACAAACCCTTCATTCTTGAACTCAGTGAGTATTCTAAACTCACTCTAGAATGTAATTCATGCTTAGTTATCATTTGTATGTGTGAATTTGTTAATCACCATTGTTGATTTTAACCATGGGAGCTTGAGCTTCAAAATCACTATTTTCAAAACTTAACCAAAACGAATTCTTAGAGATGATTTAGGAAGATTATAGTTCCTAGTAGCTACTGTCAAAGTTTTAGAACTCAATTCGTTCATACGAAAAAGTATATAAAGAAATTAAGTTTTGACAACTTTTGGTTTTTCATAAAATTCAAGAGCTACGGGTTAATTCATGTAAAATTGATTTCAAATTCATAATCCTTGTTCAAAAACGAAGAAATCCATATATAATAAGGTATGGTTGCTTTCAGTTTGCAAAATGGGTCATTTTGACCCCTTAAAACTGAAACAGAGGAAGTCTGGGGAAGAAGACGAAGCCTCAGTGAAAGGTCGCGCCACGATCGCGCGCGCGAGGATCGCGCGCGCGAGGATCGCGCGAGCGGCCCGCGCGAGCGACCCTCGCTCGAGCGGCTCGCGCGCGCGATTCTCCTGTACCTTGGCCGTTGGAAGAGTTTTTGTAAAGGAAAAATGAAAATCGGCCAAATCGCGCGAGCGGACCGCGCGAGCGAATTATCGCGCGAGCGATCCGCGCGCGCGAGGTTGGCTTCCCCAGGCAGATGGAAAAGTTTATAAAAGAAAAAGGAAATCGGCCAGATCGCGCGAGCGGCCCGCGCGAGCGACCTTTCGCGCGAGCGGCCCGCGCGCGCGATTTCCGGCAGTTTGTGGTTTTTGTTGTTTTGTGCTAAGGGACTGTTTGGATGAAATTCATATACTGTTAAGGTTCTGTTTGGGTAGTTTATTTAAAACAGAACCCCAATTATTCATGTTTGAACGAGTTGGACGTTGTGTTTTGACTTATCAATTCCCGTACTTGCGTTGTGCCTTTAATTCAGTAAAGTGCTTTATGTTTTAGAGTTTCATGACATTCATGTGGGTCAGTGGTACATGCATGTGGGTGACAGTCAGTGTGGAAAGAGTAATGGTTAGTGTGGAAAAGAGTATGAGTTGTGGTTGTGGTTGTGATTGTGGTTGTGATTGTGATTGTGATTGAGATTGCGGTGGTGTTTGTAGTTGAAAAAGAGGCGTGGGTATCTTTGAAATGCGACGGTGGCAAACTGGACACTCACTGGCACCCATGGTAGTGCTAAAGTGTGGCCTACGGACACTCCCTGATAACTCAAGTCTGGATACTGCGAGAGGGGTTGCCCCGGTATTTGCATGGCGGTTAGGGTATTCAAAGTGTGAGGCATTGGACACTCCCTGGCGCCCCATCGCTAAAGTGTGGCTATCTTAGTGTTTCAAAGATACCAGGAGTAGGATAGTGGGTTGTTGTGGATGTCGAGAGAAAAGAGTCGGCGAGATGAGTGTGGTGCATTGTCTCATTTCACGAGTATTTGTATTTATGAACGAACAACTTTTATTATATTCCTTGTTGTTTTATAAAATAAATCCTTTCAGTATTTAATAATGGAAAAAGGTAAATGGGTATGATTTACATTCAAAGTCATGTTTTTAATACTCACCAGCTTCTTGAAGCTGACGACGTTGATGCGTCCTGGACATTCGTGTTCAGGCTTTTCAGGTTTTAACCAGGAAGAAACGTATGACTACGCTAATTGAGGTGGCTGCTGTTGGAATAAAGAAACTGTTTATTTTATGCATTAAGTTTATTTGTTGGAGATTTAAACTGTTTTGTTTTAAGGATGACTGTAACAGACACTAAGCTATTATTTTATTTTCAAGGCGGTTTGTGCCTTAGTGACCCCGGTTTATAAGATGTAATAAGATAGAAAATTTTTGTAAGCCTTGATTGCTTTACTCTGATTATTATGTTTTATTGTTTAACGTTTGGGACGGAATCGATCCTTCAAACTGTCGCGACCTACGGGTCCATAAAGGAAATTAAACGCTTTCCTTATTTATGCTACGTCGGGGCGTGACAGGATTTAGTGGTATCAGAGCCAGGTTATTATTTATCTCAAGATAGTTTAGCCAGGTTATTATTTATCTCAAGATAGTTTAGCCAGGTTAGGGTTTACCAGTATAGACCCGATTCCACATTCCATTAAGTGTTACACACCCGATGATACGACAGGGAGGATAGACTCAGAACCCAAACGCCTAAGATTATTCTGTTCTGACTTAAGTAGTACCTTTTTCAGGTATGGATCCAGCTCAGCCCCTGTTTGTACCTGATCCTTTTGGAGGACATTGGGTCACGGTAGGAGCTATAGTGCCGGCCTCGGCGACCCTTTATTTCACTGCTGTGGGGCAGCGTGCAGCTGCTACTGTCGAGCTAGACCTTTGGCATCAGATTCATATATTAGGACTGGTCGACCTATCTCGTGCTCGCCTCGAGATTCTTTACTTCATAGAGATTCAGCGCCTTGTACTCGTTGAGATGGTTCGCTTGGTTAACAGCGATACCTTCTATTTTCCTTTGGAGGCTCAGATTGTGCAGGCCCACCTTGCACAGTTGGAGGTACCTCCACCAGTCGTCCCTGCTATTGAGGATGATGATGACGTTGACGTTGTGCTCGCTTCCATTTCCGAGGAGGATGGCTTAGGATGGGACGACTTTGCGGTCGACCTTGAGGAGGCGCTTGCACTTGAGCCAGCCTTGCCTGAGGCAGATGTCCCTGGACCTGCTTCACTGATGACCTCTCACAGCTGTAACTTTGGGGCAGGCCCCTCCCATGTTCAGCGACTGCATCAGGCCGACTCGCTTGACCTGTTGATGGCTACTTACGGCGATGACTGATTATTTAGATATCGCTTTGTATATATTGACTGTTTTAACTATTAGCTCTATCTCTTTTTGCAAACTGTAATTACATGCATTAAAGCGTAGGGCAATGACCCCATTTTTGTAGCATTGACTCTTGCATGCGCCCTAACCCATGCAGATAGGGTAGGCATTGATCTGACCATACATGATTTTTGTATCTACTTGGCAGAAGTTATATATATAAGATATACTCTTTTGAATGTTGTTATTTAAATTACTTCATATCACTGTCGCATGCATGTTTCTCATTCTACTACCACTATCATGCATAGAATGGCTGGAGGAGTCAGGAGAAACAGGAACCTGATCGAGGGAGCACCCGAAGCTGCTGATCCTACCGGGATGTTTGAAGCGTTTATCAGACGGTTAGAAAGGATCGGTAATACAAACGACAATCGGAGAGACCGTCAAACGGGAGACAAGTTGCTAGAAAGATTCCGTGCTCTAAGGCCCGAACAATTTGCGGGTACCGCGGAACCCTGGAAGGCGGAACAGTGGTTGAGACAGATGGACCGGATGTTTGAAGCTGTCCAATGTAACGAGATAGACAAGAGGAGATTGGCTACGTTCCAGTTGACCGATGCTGCCGCAGATTGGTGGGATTCGGTTATAGCCACTATCGGGAATGCGGCTGCTACCGGAATGACGTGGACGGCATTCAAGGGAAGATTTTTGGAGAAGTATTTCCCGGCTACGGAGAGGCACAGAAGAGAGAAGGAATTTATGGAGTTGACTCAGGGGACCAAGTCGGTGCAGGAGTACACCACACAGTTTGAAAGACTGTCTCGATTCGCTCCACACCTGGTTGATACTGAGGAAAAGAAGATTCGCAAGTATAATCAAGGCCTGACACCGCAGATTCGCCGCTTGACTCTCGGCCACTTGGATAAAACGTTTGAAGGACTTGTTGGTTTGGCGACCGATCTGGAAGAGGATGCTCGAGTAAGCCGAAAATAATTTGAATTCCGACCGCCTCAAAGGGGTAATTTTGGGAATAGACCACCAATGAACCGTACCCAAGGGCAGAAGAGGAATTTCGACGGAAGCAGGAAGACCCAGGCTATTACCTATCCGACTCAACCTCGAGTAGGAGAAGGAAGTAGTAGTGGAAAGTGCTTCAACTGTGGTAACCCTGGACATGTGGCTCGTGATTGCAAGGCACCAAGGCGTGCTACTCACCAAGGGATAGTCTGCTTCAACTGTGGTGAACCAGGCCACATCAGCAGGTTCTGTACCGCTCCTAAGCAGGTGACTTATGGTCAACAGGGACAGACTCGCGTGAATGCTGTTATCCCAGATACCGCTGGATATGATGGAACTGCGTACGAAGAAGGGAATTATGAAGAAGCTCAACCTGATCAGCAAGCAGTAGAAGGTACATTAACTCTGTTTAACTCCCATGTTAAAGTGTTATTTGATACGGGTGCTGCTCTTTCGTTCATATCTGTTAATACAATTCGGAGATTGGGTATTTTACCTCATCGCTTAGAGAAAGCTTTGAAGGCTACTTCCCCATTAGGAGCTGCAGTCAGATTAGGACACGTGTGCAAAGATTGTCCTCTACGGATAGGAGACCGTGAGATTCCATCTAGATTGATTGTCCTCTCAATGAAGGAGTTTGACATAATCCTAGGAATGGATTGGCTCACTCAGAATCAAGCAACATTGGATTGTGCGAGGAAAAGAATCACCTTCTCCGACAATGAGAATCAGTCATTTGATTTTCAATGTAACCCTTCGGGAGATATGTTCCTCACGAGATATTTAGCCAACATCGAAGTCGTCAGTACAGAAGCGACAGTGTCGTCTATACCTGTAGTCAAGGACTTCGAAGGAGTATTTCAAGACGTTTCTGGTTTGCCGCCCGAGAGAAGTATAGAGTTCTGCATTGAGCTTATACCGGGTACCGTACCAATCACCAAGGTTCCCTACAGAATGGCCCCCACCGAACTGCTGGAATTGAAGGAACAAGTTCAAGAGCTCGAGAACCTAGGTTTTGTACGTCCAAGTACATCTCCTTGGGGAGCACCGGTGTTATTCGTGAAGAAGAAGGACGGTACGCTCAGATTGTGTATCGACTACAGAGAATTGAACCGCGTGACTATCAAGAACA
Source organism: Hydrangea macrophylla (assembly GCA_033977485.1). Taxonomy (NCBI): domain Eukaryota; kingdom Viridiplantae; phylum Streptophyta; class Magnoliopsida; order Cornales; family Hydrangeaceae; genus Hydrangea; species Hydrangea macrophylla. Next base: position 97,361,569 of record CM066982.1, read on the forward strand.
AGTATCCTTTGCCTCGGATTGACGATTTGTTTGATCAACTTCAAGGAGCTACGACATTTTCCAAGATCGACCTAAGGTCGGGATATCATCAGTTGAGGGTACGAAAGGAAGACATACCTAAGACTGCTTTCAGAACCCGATATGGTCATTATGAGTTTCTGATAATGCCATTTGGAATGACGAACGCCCCGGCAGTATTCATGGATTTGATGAACAGAGTGTTCAAACCTTATTTGGATCAGTTTGTCATCCTCTTTATAGATGATATTTTGATCTATTCTAAGTCAGGAGAAGAACACGAGCAACATCTAAGGATTGCGATGCAGACGCTTAAGGACCACCACTTGTATGCCAAGTTCAGTAAGTGTGAGTTCTGGTTACAAGAAGTGAAATTTTTGGGACACAAGGTGTCATCTCAAGGAATTTCTGTGGATTCGTCCAAGACCGATGCTGTATCAAACTGGGTTAGGCCGAGCAACCCTACAGAAGTTCGGAGTTTTCTTGGACTCGCAGGCTATTACAGGAGATTCGTTGAGGGATTCTCAAAGATAGCAGCGCCTTTAACTGGGTTGACGAAGAAGAATTTGAAGTTCGAATGGACAGAGAAGCATGAGCGAGCCTTTCTAGAGTTGAAGGAGAGACTCACTACCGCACCGGTACTGGCAATACCCAAGCCCGATGAGAAGTTCACTATCTTTAGTGACGCATCATACCAAGGGTTAGGGTGTGTACTTATGCAAGATGGCAGGGTGATCGCCTATGGATCCAGACAGCTGAAGCCGAATGAGTTGAACTATCCCATTCATGATTTGGAATTGGCGGCAGTAGTTTTCGCACTCAAGATTTGGAGACACTATCTCTACGGTGAGAAGTTTGATTTATTCTCCGATCACAAGAGCCTAAAGTACTTGTTCACACAGAAAGAGTTGAACATGAGGCAGCGCAGATGGATGGAGCTGATTAAAGATTATGACTTCACGTTAGAATACCACCCGGGTAAAGCTAATGTGGTTGCTGATGCCCTGAGTCGACAGACTCGTGAGACGATCGCCTCCTTAATGGTTAGAGAATGGCGAGCATTGGAGACGTTGGCAGAATTCGATGTACAGAGCGCTGAGGAAACAGAAGGACAACTTTTTGGATGTCTTATCCTACAGCCTGTTCTTATCGACCGCATTATTGGAGCTCAGAAAGAAGATGAAAAGTTTCAGACATGGTTTGTTAAGATGTCAGAAAAAGACCCGACAGAATGGAAGGTAGGAAGTGACGGAGGGTATCGATGCAGAGACAGATTATGTGTACCAGATCGTGGGGATTTGAGAAACGATATTCTGGCAGAAGCACATAAGTCAAGATATACAGTTCACCCGGGAGGGACCAAGATGTACAAAGATTTGAAGAGAAATTTTTGGTGGGAAGGTATGAAGAAAGACGTGGCCGAATTTGTATCCAAGTGTTTGACGTGTCAGCAAGTCAAAGCTGAACATCAGAGACCGTCAGGATTGTTGCAACCACTACCTATTCCTGGTTGGAAGTGGGAGCACATTTCGATGGATTTTATAGTAGGATTACCCCGGTCGCAGCAGAATCATGACGCTATTTGGGTAATCGTGGATCGATTGACGAAGTCAGCTCATTTCATTGCTTATAGTATGACGTACCCGGTAGAGAAGATGAGCCGGATGTACATACAACAAGTTGTGCGACTTCACGGTGCACCGGTGTCGATTGTGTCAGACCGTGACGCACGTTTTACCTCTGGATTTTGGGAAAGTCTGCAAGAAGCTATGGGAACTTCGCTCAAGATGAGCACTGCTTTTCACCCTCAGACAGATGGGCAGACTGAACGTGTTAATCAGATCATGGAAGATATGCTCAGGGCTTGTGTGATTGATTTCGAAGAATCTTGGGAGACACACTTGCCATTGGTAGAATTCGCCTATAACAACAGTTATCACACGAGTATCGGTATGGCTCCGTTCGAAGCACTGTACGGACGACCATGTCGTTCCCCTTTGTGTTGGGCTGAAGTTGGGGATACAGAATTGCTGGGACCAGATTTGGTAAGAGAAACTAATGAGAAGATTACTTTGGTCAAGGAGAGGATGAGAACCGCTCAGAGCCGGTATAAGAGCTATGCTGATCGACGGCGCAAGGATTTGGAGTTTAGTGTTGGAGATCACGTACTACTTAAGGTTTCACCAACCCGAGGAGTGGTACGTTTTGGTCTCAAGAGAGGAAAGTTAGCTCCGCGTTTTATCGGACCGTTCGAGATTTTGGAACGTGTCGGGAAAGTAGCTTATCGACTGGCGCTACCACCGAAGATGTCTGGGGTTCACAACGTGTTTCACGTGAGTATGTTGAGGAAATACATACGAGACCCCTCACATGTGGTTAGTTATGACGACATTGAGACAAGTCATAACGTTTCTTACAAGGAAAGGCCCGTGAAAATTTTGGATCAGAGTATCAAGAGGCTGAGGAACAAAGAAATTCCATTGGTGAAGGTTCAGTGGAATCACCATGACGAGAATGAAGCCTCGTGGGAAGTTGAAGCTGATATGAGGAAGAAGTACCCGGAGTTATTTCAGGACTAGTCAGTCTTGATTTCGGGGGCGAAATCCTGTTTAAGGGAGGAAGGGTGTAATAACCTGCATTTTCATTTCATTTTCATATTTAAATTGTAATTTCATTGTTATAATTATTTCATGCTAAATTGTCTGCTTTTATTTTTTTTTATTATTTCAATTTGTGTGTGTAGAATTTATTTCTTATGATGTTTCATATTCAAAATTCTTTTGGGGTCAAATTGGAATTTTACAAAAGTTAGTAATACATGTGTGGATTTCAAAATCTGTATTTCAACACGGTGAAAGTAACTTCTTTTGACTCAATCAGTATTTTTATAAAACCAGTAAAACAATTCTTTAGTTAAAATGAATTTTCTGTATTTTTGTGGTGACCACCGCGCCCCGAAAATACCAGTTTGTGTCCAAAACTGTCCGCGCTGTGCTAAATTTCCCCAGATATTGGAAGTGACCGATTTGGACACTTACTTTATTTCCATTTATGGCAACTAATGATTGCCTTGCACTTGTTTGGGAATGTCTAGCTTATGTGTGTTATTTTTGTGCCAAAAGCTAGATTCCCAAACAACTCTAGCTTGAACCCCTATGAACCTAATTGACCCCTACTCTAATTCACAGCAATCCTATACGTATCTATATCTGTGATATTGTGGTCTTTAGCTTAATGAAGAGCTAAACTCATTTGTAGAGTGTTTGAGGCTTTACTTGGCCACCAAGATCAACAATTGGGTTTTCTATATAACCTTAATACACACACTTCAATCTGAATTCTTTTGGAGTTAACCAAACACACAAAGAGAAAAGAGAAAGCAGAGAGTTCTACAGATTTTATTTTAGAGAGAGAGGAGCTCAATCACCATAACTTGCAAAGCTTTGATTTGGATTTCTTATTTGCTTATTCTTTCTCAACAAACCCTTCATTCTTGAACTCAGTGAGTATTCTAAACTCACTCTAGAATGTAATTCATGCTTAGTTATCATTTGTATGTGTGAATTTGTTAATCACCATTGTTGATTTTAACCATGGGAGCTTGAGCTTCAAAATCACTATTTTCAAAACTTAACCAAAACGAATTCTTAGAGATGATTTAGGAAGATTATAGTTCCTAGTAGCTACTGTCAAAGTTTTAGAACTCAATTCGTTCATACGAAAAAGTATATAAAGAAATTAAGTTTTGACAACTTTTGGTTTTTCATAAAATTCAAGAGCTACGGGTTAATTCATGTAAAATTGATTTCAAATTCATAATCCTTGTTCAAAAACGAAGAAATCCATATATAATAAGGTATGGTTGCTTTCAGTTTGCAAAATGGGTCATTTTGACCCCTTAAAACTGAAACAGAGGAAGTCTGGGGAAGAAGACGAAGCCTCAGTGAAAGGTCGCGCCACGATCGCGCGCGCGAGGATCGCGCGCGCGAGGATCGCGCGAGCGGCCCGCGCGAGCGACCCTCGCTCGAGCGGCTCGCGCGCGCGATTCTCCTGTACCTTGGCCGTTGGAAGAGTTTTTGTAAAGGAAAAATGAAAATCGGCCAAATCGCGCGAGCGGACCGCGCGAGCGAATTATCGCGCGAGCGATCCGCGCGCGCGAGGTTGGCTTCCCCAGGCAGATGGAAAAGTTTATAAAAGAAAAAGGAAATCGGCCAGATCGCGCGAGCGGCCCGCGCGAGCGACCTTTCGCGCGAGCGGCCCGCGCGCGCGATTTCCGGCAGTTTGTGGTTTTTGTTGTTTTGTGCTAAGGGACTGTTTGGATGAAATTCATATACTGTTAAGGTTCTGTTTGGGTAGTTTATTTAAAACAGAACCCCAATTATTCATGTTTGAACGAGTTGGACGTTGTGTTTTGACTTATCAATTCCCGTACTTGCGTTGTGCCTTTAATTCAGTAAAGTGCTTTATGTTTTAGAGTTTCATGACATTCATGTGGGTCAGTGGTACATGCATGTGGGTGACAGTCAGTGTGGAAAGAGTAATGGTTAGTGTGGAAAAGAGTATGAGTTGTGGTTGTGGTTGTGATTGTGGTTGTGATTGTGATTGTGATTGTGATTGAGATTGCGGTGGTGTTTGTAGTTGAAAAAGAGACGTGGGTATCTTTGAAATGCGACGGTGGCAAACTGGACACTCACTGGCACCCATGGTAGTGCTAAAGTGTGGCCTACGGACACTCCCTGATAACTCAAGTCTGGATACTGCGAGAGGGGTTGCCCCGGTATTTGCATGGCGGTTAGGGTATTCAAAGTGTGAGGCATTGGACACTCCCTGGCGCCCCGTCGCTAAAGTGTGGCTATCTTAGTGTTTCAAAGATACCAGGAGTAGGATAGTGGGTTGTTGTGGATGTCGAGAGAAAAGAGTCGGCGAGATGAGTGTGGTGCATTGTCTCATTTCACGAGTATTTGTATTTATGAACGAACAACTTTTATTATATTCCTTGTTGTTTTATAAAATAAATCCTTTCAGTATTTAATAATGGAAAAAGGTAAATGGGTATGATTTACATTCAAAGTCATGTTTTTAATACTCACCAGCTTCTTGAAGCTGACGACGTTGATGCGTCCTGGACATTCGTGTTCAGGCTTTTCAGGTTTTAACCAGGAAGAAACGTATGACTACGCTAATTGAGGTGGCTGCTGTTGGATTAAAGAAACTGTTTATTTTATGCATTAAGTTTATTTGTTGGAGATTTAAACTGTTTTGTTTTAAGGATGACTGTAACAGACACTAAGCTATTATTTTATTTTCAAGGCGGTTTGTGCCTTAGTGACCCCGGTTTATAAGATGTAATAAGATAGAAAATTTTTGTAAGCCTTGATTGCTTTACTCTGATTATTATGTTTTATTGTTTAACGTTTGGGACGGAATCGATCCTTCAAACTGTCGCGACCTACGGGTCCATAAAGGAAATTAAACGCTTTCCTTATTTATGCTACGTCGGGGCGTGACAGAAGGGCCCGGATAAAATATAAATTAATTTGCGTTTAAATTTTTACATGCATTTTATATGACTACTTAGATATGTTTAGTTGCTTTCATATCAAATGGTTAATATGCTTGATATATACTAATTAGCTCACTAAGGGCATATTTGCAAAAAGGTGCATACTTAGTAGGTGCGATAGTGTCACGCCCCGCAGTAGCAAAAATAGAGAAAATAAATTCCTTTTTGGACCCGTAGGCCATGACAGTTGAAAGTCACCACATTGTCCACAACCAACGTCAAACCATCAGAGTAATGGATTAAACCACACATTGAGATGTCTAAGTTTAATCGTATATAAAGTCCGATACTAACTATTACAAACCATAAGTATCGCAGAAGTATAAATAAAGTATTACGGCAACATATGCCGATAATAAACATAACTATTTCAGAAGTCTCTAAACATAAACACGAGCTAACTACGACACAGCTTCCAGCCTTCAGCTTGCGTAGTAGTCAGCACCGGCATAGCCTCCATCACGTAGGCTCCTTCCTCGTAGTACATGTCCATGTATGCATCACCTGCATACTCAAAGCCCTGGCCAGCTGGACGTGGAATATCCAGCGGCATAAAACGTCGTCAGCTACGAAAGCCCAGTGAATGCAAATACTAACAGAGTATCTACAGATATGTAGCATATAACAACAACATCAATAAAAAGGATCATCTCATCGTTCGTATGCATGTATGCACCAATCCAAGATATAATACGGACGTCATCCCCTTTCCCATCTAGCACGTAGCCCAATGACTCATAACTCATTTATCCTCGACACATAGTCTCACACATAACATAGACTCTTGGGTCCACATTAATCAGACACGTAGTCCCATACCTACGGTATGTTCACCCTTGACACGCAGTCCCAACGTTTCGGCCAACCCGCCCTGACATGGTTACTACGACACACAGCCCTTATATGATACAGCATGCAGCCCTGACATTCCACAACACGCAACTCCGTCATTCAACAGCACGCAGCAATTATCACCGCACACAGCTCATACTACCGCACACAGCTCATATCACCGCACACAGCTCATACTTCCGCACACAGCTCATATCATTACCGCACACAGCTCATATCACCGCACACAGCTCATACTACCGCACACATCTCATATCACCACACATAGCTCATACTTCCGCACACAGCTCATATCATTACCGCACACAGCTCATACTACTGCACATAGCTCCATACTATCGCACACAACTCATACTATCGCACACAGGTCATATCACCGCACACAGCTCATACTACCGCACACAGCTCATATCACCGCACACAGCTCATACTTCCACACACAGCTCATATCATTACCGCACACAGCTCATTGATACTATTACGGCACATAGCCCCGACATGCTATTACGGCACGCAGCCCTAAGATACCCCGGCACTCCAGCCCCGACATATTATTCTCGACACGAAGTCCCGCTATATTAACCTCGACACGAAGCTCCACATCACATAACCTCCGAAATCCGACACAAAGTCCAACTCTATCATATATCGATTTGACACGAAGTCCCGGTCCTATCCCAGCACCTGGGATTCCACACTCAACATCATACGGTCTTAGCGACCGCATTCACGCGCACCCATAAATAGTATCGACCTCTGCGGTCGACAGACCCATTAATATGCACGTCAGCTTCTCAATCTCGTTATTATCTCATATATATCAAAAGGATATAAAAATACAAGAAAAATACAGGATATTACACATAACAACATTCAAACCAAAACTAGAATGAAATATTAGACATCGTGTATGATTCTAGTAAAAATAGGGCACAGGGGTATTTTGGTCATTTTTCAGTTTTGTACGTCCACAACCGAATTTATAAAAGTTTCGTGAGATTAAATAAATAAGTATTCATATTGGAAGTTAAGAGTTTTCGATCCTCATTAAGAATCCATCTCGATTCCAGTCGTATTTGAAAATACCAGTTTATCGTATTTATGCCGTATTTGAAAAACCAGAATACCGTATTTATACTATACCATATTATACTATATTAGAATACCCTATTTATACCGTATTATACCATATCAGAATACCATATTTATACGTATAAAAATCTAAATACGTAATATAATACGTATAAGCATCACATAATTAATATAAATCATAATCATAATCATAATCATGTGTTCATAACAAAGTGTAATATAAATAGCTGAGTGAGTTGGAGACTCACCTAAATTCGCAGAATAATAATGCCAAGAAAACTCGAAGAAAACCCGAAGAATCTTCGAATATAAAATTCAGGCTTCAAATAGTGTTCTTGGTGTTCTGGGTGTACTAGGTGTGTTCTTGGTGTTCTTGGGGTACTAGGTGTGTTCTTGGTGTTCTTGGTGTTTGTGTGTGTGAGATGAAGATATGTAAGCATTAGGATGAGCTCTCAACCTCATAAGTCTAAGGATAAATGTAATGGAATGGTCCCATATATATAGGAACCAAGGAGGGACCTCACCTTGCAATTACCAAGAGTTAAAGGTTCAAAGGATAATTATTTCCTTAGGGCCATGTTTGGTTGGATGTGCAATAAAATCATAACTGGTCCAAATATACCAGATATTCACAAATCTGCTAAATTTCTGTTTCTAAAAATTCTAAAAATTTATAATCAAGTTCTATAAATACTGAATATTATAATAACAACATAAAAACACTATTCATCTTGGGAAATAAATATTTGAAAATAGCGGGTATTACAGATAGCAACTTCATAAAATATTTGGGACCACGTGTGGGACCCATACGGGACTTAGACAAACACTCATTTAAGTTTGGTATAGTTTTAAATAAGTTTAATAATTATTAAGGGTATAAACGCAAAACTAATAAAAGGTTGGGGAGGTCATAATAGAATACACAACTTTGGATTGACATGGTGGAGACAAGTGTCTCATGACTCACCAAGAGCCATTATCTCCTTCTTCATTACAATAAAAAGAATTACAGAAGAGGAAAAACGAGGGAAGTTCGACGGAATCGACGCCGCCGTTCACTACGCCAATTGACGCGCTTAATGACTACCAATTTCGAAACAGGCTACATATTCGAACTCCTGGAGGTGAGTCTAACATGATGGTACTAGTCTAATTGATTTCTGAGATAGTTTTTCTGCGACCCAATTTGGGGATTTGGCTCATAACTTGTAAATTTTGTATAGGATTTGTACATGGATTATACTAAGATCTTAATTCTACTATTAGGAACGAAAACCCAGAGGTGAGTGACTCTAATCCATGGGCTGAATGTATAATTGTGTTTAATGTTACAATTTATGAAGTATTATGTTGATTATGATGTTAATGTGTTGAATTATGATGGTTAAAGCATGATATTATAAAATTGGAAGTTATTATGCTTGATTTGCAAGGATTGCTATGTTGAGATGATTATGTGATTATGTGTTATGTGAGTTGAAGAAAGCTTATGTTGATTCACCGTGGATGATGAGAGCTGATATTATCTTAATATTAGCTCGATAAGGAGTAAGAACCGACTAGATTTAACCCCATTTCTCTAGTATTACCTGCACTTGTGTTTTAATTCATTTCTTTACACAATGATGTATTTTTCGTGGTATGTTGTTGTGTTTAGCTCTTTGAATGCAGGCTCTGAAGTTAAAATGAATAACAAGTCGAAAGGGATAACTCAAGAAACAAATTGATGAAGTCTTGATACCAATCGATTGACATAATATCAATCGATTGACATAATTTCATGATCAATCGATTGGTGTTTTTATCAATCGATTGAACTTTTTATCAATCGATTGATATATGTGTCAATTGATTGACTTAAACTGGAAACAATCTGTGTTAATGGCGCAAGATTTCAGCAATCAGGCGACGACCAGCCGTTATGGAGTGAACCTGGACACCTTAAGCTCGTGGACTTAACACTATATATAGAGGGGAGTGAAGAGGGGAAGGGGTTAGCTCATTTTGTATTATTTTGTAGGATTTTTGAGAGATTTCGCAGATTAAACAAAGCTCAAGTTGGAGGATTGTTTTTGTATTCTCGAATTCAGTTTGAGTTCAGGTCTATATCTTGTGTTTGTTGTGTTGCTTTAGTATTTGTTAGATATTTCAGTTTGATTTGAATTTAATTTTTGAAATTGCTTGTTTAAAAGATTAATCCATGCCTCTTACTTATAATCTTCTTCAAAATATTTCTGTTTTCGTTAGATTAAACATGTTTGAGTAGATCCTGATTGGGAATAATGTGAAGAAACATTGTTCCCAGCCCTCTGCCATGATTCTGTGAAAGAGTCAATGTCAATCGATTGGATACAGAATCCAATCGATTGACATAGACTCCATGTCAATCGATTGATATACTTATCAATCGATTGAAAGCCATTTCATATCAATCGATTGACATCATGTCAATCGATTGGTATGTTTATGACTTGGGTTGACTCCTTTTTGTATTCCAGTAACTTTTGTTTCAAGAACTAAGTCCAAATTGATCTTCCTAGTTCAAATTGCAATCTGATTTTGAAATAAGAGCTCTTTTGAATAATTAACTCAATGAACACTCATAACAAACACTTCGAATATTCCATACTCAATTTGTTAGTTATTGTTCATAGTTTTAATTAACTACTTATTTCAGTTCTTCATAAATAAGTGAGGTAAACGAACCACTAAATATGCAAGATTTACATACTTAGTGTTTAAAATACTTAACTTAATCATTTTCGAAATAAGGAATACTCTAAGGATAAAACCCCAGCTGTTCATTCTTGTTAAATCATGGTAGTGGCTGGCACTTTGTGGACTCACATGTTCCCAACTCTTTTTCATATTTGATATCACAGTTTTTAATTCTATCTAGTTAAGTTTTTGCTTCGCTATATTTTATTTCTTTTACTTATTCTATAGGACTGTTAGATCCCCCTTCTACAAGAAATCATCTTTTATTTCATTTTAGGATTCAATCTAGATTCTTCCGCCTTTACAATCCGTCCTTTGGGATTCAACCCGGTCTTACCGGTTTTAACGCGACGCGACCGTCTACACTTGGACGTACTCTTCAGAGAACACATTTCAAGTCGTGTCAAGTTTTTGGCGCCGTTGCCGGGGACGGTGACTAAGGCCAGATTCTATTGATTGATCCAATCTTTTCTTATCCCATTTCTATCTTTCTTTTTCTTTTCATTCTTCAGAACACAAGCCGTATTGTTGTGTCCTTCTATGTCCTTTGACTCCACTGAAGCTTTCATCACTGATCTATTTGAAGATTCCATTGATAGTGCTGATAACCCCATTTTTACTTCGTCTATTTCTAATCCAATGTCTGACACGGAGAGCCAACAAGGAGAGAATAGGCATGACCTCATCGATGACGGTCAACGACCTCTACGAGAACTCTTGGCTCCTGATCGAACAGCCACACCTTCTTGTATCCGCATCCCTCCACACACGGGTACATTCCATTTTCGTAATGGGATGATTCAACTTTTACCCACATTTCATGGGATGGATAAAGAGAAGGCATACTTGCACATTCGAGATTTCGAAGATGTTTGTGGCACTTTCACAGATCAGACTTGCCCAAGTGATATAATCCGACTGAAGCTTTTTCCCTTCACCTTGAAAGACAAAGCGAAGTCATGGTTATTGTCACTCAAACCGAATTCGATTTCGACTTGGCCAGCAATTCATGAAGCCTTTCTCAAAAAGTTCTTCCCTAATCGGTTAACGACAGACATCTTGAGACAGATCAAGATGTATAATCAAAAAGAGGAAGAAACTTTCGCTGAGGCATGGGAGCGTTTTAAGGATTTGTTACTGCTCTGCCCGCATCATGGTTTTGAGAAGTGGCGAACAATAAGCTTCTTCTTTGATGGCCTAAGTCCAAAGTCAAAGAAGCTCGTAGAAACTACGAGTGACGGTGAGTTTATGAGCAAGAATGCCGACCAAGCAGAGGCTCATTTTGAATGGTTAGCCGAACATGCACCAGAATGGAAAACTCAAGTGACGAGAACTCAGACCAGTTCGAGTTCAAGTAAAAAGAGCATTTATCAGCTGAAGGCGGAAGATGGCTTACTGGAGAAATACGAGCAACTGGCTCGTAAATTGGAAATTTTGGAAGCAAAGAAGGACCCGGTAATACAATTTGCATCTGAAGAGTCATGTTCGAGTTGTCTACAGATGGGGCATACCTCTCAACATTGCCAAATATACCCTGTTTACCAAGAACAGAGTCCAGTGGAGGTACATGCTATAAATGTCCCTGGTCGTTTCAACCCCAATGATAGGTGGAGTCATCCTGGTTTCGATCAAAGAAACAGTGCTGCTGCAGCGAACCCATCTCAACAGTGGCAGCCGAATAAAGGAAACCAATACTGACCTCAGAACCAAGGGTACCACCAGAGTTACCAACCTCCTCCTACTTATCAACAAAATCAAGGGTATCACCAGAACCAATATCAAAATCATTCACCTCAATCCAACTACAATCAGGGGGGCAACAACCAAACCTCATCAAACACTTATGTGCCACCCCATAAGAAGGCACAAGAGGATCCTAATACACTCATGATGCAGCAGATGATGCAGCTAATGAGTAAACTCAACACAAGTGTAGAGAGGTTAGCTGCCCAACAAGGGGATCGAGAATGAACTATGTTCCCTGCACAGCCAGAGCCAAATCCTAAAGGCCAACACTCGGGTACAGGACCCTCGGGATCTGGACCACATGAGGAGGCCAAGGCGGTAACTGTGTTGTGGAGTGGAAAAGAAATTGAGAAAGTCTCTTTGCCCTCACAACCTGTAGTTAGTGATGAAGAAGAGGTAGAGAATGAAGAAGAATTGGTGGAAGAAGGAAAAGAGGGCGAAACAGTTGAGCCCAAAACAACAATTCCTGAGGATAATGAAATAAAGAGAAGACCTGGAAAAGAACCCCTCCTTGAGGAGGCAACCAAATGTCCTTTTCCGGCACCATATCCTCAGAGGTTGAAGAAACCTCAACAAGAAACGAAAAGTCAGGAGTTTCTGGAGTTATTCAAACAGGTTAAGATCAATCTCCCACTCCTAGACGCAATTAAACAAGTGCCTTCCTACGCCAAGTTCCTAAAAGACTTGTGCACTGTAAAAAGGAAGCAAAGTGTTAAGAAGAGTGCTTACTTGGCATGCCAGGTGAGTGCGATCGTAAAACACGATTTGCCTCCTAAATACAAGGATCCAGGTACGCCAACAGTTTCTTGCATAATTGGTCAGAAGAAAGTGAACAATGCACTGCTCGATTTAGGATCGAGTGTTAATCTCTTACCTTACACTGTCTATCAACAGTTAGGGTTAGGAGAACTTAAGCCCACTCGCATTACTCTCCAACTGGCAGATCGATCAATTAAATACCCGCGAGAAGTGCTGGAGGATGTCTTAGTCCAGATTGACACTTTTGTCTTTCCTGTTGACTTTGTTGTTCTGGACACTGAACCAGTTTACAATGCTAAATCTCAGATTCCAGTGATCTTTGGACGTCCTTTCCTCGCAACAATTGATGCGACGATTAAAGTAAGGAGTGGAGTTATGACCGTTGTTTTTGGGAATATGACATTGAATATCAAAATCTTTTCAAATCCCAAAATTGAAGATTTTGATGATGAGGAAGAGGAGGTGAACTGGGTAGAAGCAGTAATTCAAGATTGTTTTGATTCAACTGCTCACTCTGATCCTGTGGAGTCCATTATGACTAACTCATGTTATGAATTGGATAAATACACTCCACAAGATGAAAGGATGAGTCAGATATGCTCTATATTGGAGGTTGTTGAAAAGGAAGTTGCAAGAACAATGTGGACGGCTCAATATGAGCAGCTACCGCCAAAGACCAAGTTGGCTGTGCCGTCAAACCTGCAATTTCCAGAGTTGGAACTGAAAGAGCTCCCAAATGAATTGAAATACGTATTCCTGGGAGAAGAGAAGACCTTTCCTGTGATAATTTCATCTGTTTTAAATCACGAACAGGAAAGCAAACTGATACAGTTGCTTAAGAAACACAGGAGTGCGTTAGGATGGACCGTTGCTGATTTAAGAGGAATCAGTCCATCCATATGCACCCACAGGATTTACCTTGAGGAAGATGCCAAACCTTGTCGTCAAATGCAAAGGCGTCTTAACCCAAACATGCAAGAGGTGGTGAAGAAGGAAGTTTTGAAGTTGCTGGATGTTGGGGTTATTTATCCAATTTTGGATAGTCCTTGGGTGAGCCCAACTCAAGTAGTGCCGAAGAAAGCTGGCATTACAGTGGTAGAAAATAAAGCAGGAGAATTGGTACCCACACGTGTAACCACGAGTTGGCGCATGTGTATTGACTATCGAAGGTTGAATGCGGTAACTCAGAAAGATCATTTTCCATTGCCCTTTATGGATCAAATGCTCGAAAGGGTAGCAGGTCACCAATTCTATTGTTTCCTGGATGGTTATAGTGGTTATAACCAAATTGAAATTGATCCTGCTGATCAAGAAAAAACCACTTTTACCTGCCCGTTTGGAACATTTGCATATCGCCGGATGCCATTCGGATTGTGCAACGCACCTGCTACTTTTCAGCGGTGCATGCTTAGCATCTTCAGCGATATGGTGGAGAAGATTATAGAGGTTTTTATGGACGATTTCTTCGTATTTGGAAGCAGCTTTGATGATTGCTTGGAGAACCTCCAGAAAGTCTTGAAAAGATGTGAGGAAAAGAATTTGGTCCTCAACTGGGAAAAATGTCACTTTATGGTGACAAAAGGGATTGTCTTGGGACATATCGTGTCTGCTGAGGGAATACAAGTAGATAAGGCAAAGATCGATATAATTTCCAATCTTCCTGTCCCCACTACAGTGAAAGAAATACGATCGTTCCTAGGTCACGCCGGTTTCTACCAGAGGTTTATTAAAGATTTCAGTGCCGTATCTAGGCCACTATGCCAACTCCTTGTTAAGGATCAACCATTTGAGTGGAACAGCAAGTGCCAGGAATCATTTGATAAACTCAAACATCACCTTACAACAGCTCTGATAATGCAATCTCCGGATTGGAGTCTTCCTTTTGAGCTGATGTGTGATGCGAGTGACACAGCGATCGGAGCTATTTTAGGGAAAAAGAAAGACAAGAAGCCTACTGTGATCTACTACGCTAGCAGAACCCTTGATGGAGCTCAACGTAATTACTCTACTACCGAAAAGGAGTTGCTGGCGATTGTATTCGCACTGGAAAAATTCAGGCAATATCTGATTGGCTCGCAGATCATTTGCTTCACCGATCATGCTGCATTGAAGTATCTGTTATCCAAGAAGGATACAAAACAGCGATTGATACGCTGGATTCTCCTGCTCCAAGAATTTGATTTGGTTATCAAAGATAAAAAGGGGGTGGAGAATGTTGTAGCCGATCACCTCTCACGATTGACGTTTGAAGACAATTCTTCACAATCTATTCCGATCAGTGAATCTTTCCCAGATGAGAAACTTTTTGCTGCAACTAGTTTGCCCTGGTATGCTGACATTGTCAATTACCTGGCAACAGGGGAGACACCGTCTCATTGGTCCACCCCTGACAGAAAAAGGTTTCTATCCATCGCCCGGTGGTTCTACTTTGATGATCCGTACTTGTTTAAGTACTGTGCGGATCAAGTAATCAGGCGATGTGTCCCCGAGGAGGATATCTCTCAAATTCTAGCTTCCTGCCACTCAGAGGCCTGCGGTGGCCATTTCTCAGCTCAAAAAACTGCTCAAAAAGTGTTTAGTAGTGGTTTCTACTGGCCGACAATTTTTAAAGACTGTTATGCATTTTGTAGAGCATGTGCTAGATGCCAAATGTTGGGAAGCTTGTCAAAGAGAAATGAAATGCCGATGACCCCGATCATGACTATTGAAATCTTTGATTACTGGGGCATCGATTTCATGGGACCATTCCCGCCATCATCACATTATGAATATATCCTTTTGGCAGTCGAATATGTGTCCAAATGGGTTGAGGCTGTTCCGACAAGGAGAAATGATCACAGAACAGTGATCTCATTCTTAAAAGAGAACATTTTGTCAAGGTTCGGAACACCGAAGGCCATGATTAGCGATCGTGGAACCCATTTCTGCAATAAGCCTTTTGAGGCACTGATGAAAAAATATGGGGTTAACCATAAGATTGCTTTATCATATCACCCACAGTCGAATGGTCAGGCAGAGCTAGCCAATAGGGAGATCAAACATATCCTGGAGAAAACCGTGAACATCAATAGAAAAGATTGGTCATCACGTTTAACTGATGCTCTATGGGCATACAGGACGGCGTATAAGACGAATCTTGGGATGTCTCCCTACAGGCTAATTTATGGAAAAGCTTGCCACTTGCCTGTGGAATTGGAGCATAAGGCATATTGGGCAACTAGATTGCTAAATTTTGATATCCATGAAAGTGGTACATTGAGGAAATTACAACTCAATGAATTGGAAGAGATCAGGAATGATGCATATGATCGTGCTCGAACTTATAAGTCAAAATTAAAAGCTAAGCATGATCGATCGATCCTGAGAAAGAAGTTTGAACCAGGACAGAAAGTGTTACTTTACGATTCAAAGCTTCATCTCTTTCCCGGGAAGCTGAGGTCAAGGTGGATAGGACCATTTGTTGTCAAAGAAGTGTTTCCACACGGAGTAATAGAAATCGTTAATCCTAAGAATGGTAATGTTTTTAAAGTCAATGGACAACGTTTAAAACCATTTTTGGAGAGGTTCGAACCAGAATCAGAGACCATCCATCTGGATGATCCTGATTATTCTTCTTGAAATTTGAGAACCTTGTGTTGTTGTATAGTAGTTTTCTTTTCTTTGTGTGCTTCTTTGTTTCCTTTTATTCTTATTCTGTCTTTTGATTGGCTGTAGGATGAATCCATTGCATTACCTACCGCATTTGCTCTACCATGGGGTCCGTTCTCCAGGAACCCCAGAACAGAGGGAGCAAGAAAGGCCAATTTTTACTCCACTTTCCAGTTCATGCCCAGATTCCCCTATTGCGGTTGTTGCTAATTTGAATACCTGGGATTTGCTTTGCGCAGTTCGAGAAATTCTGGAAGACCTTCAAATCGATTCGGACGGGGAAGTTGTGGAGTACTCTGTGGATTATGCTGTAGGAGAAGACTTTTCTTCCCCTGAACCTGAGCAGAATTGATAATTCCTATGGCAGATGAATAAAGACAGAATTTTGTTTCTTGTTTTCTTTGTGTTTGTTTGTTTCCCGACCAAGATCTTGTACTCTTTGGATGATAATAATCCATTTTTGAACCATGAATTGATGATGTTTGGATTAAATTCTTCCTACTTTTGTGTTTGATGGTTTTTGATCCTTGTTTGAATGCTTGAAGTCTCGTTTCTACCTTAAAATTGCATTCTTAAACTGTTGGGGGTGATCACATGTGGAACATTTGGGTTCCCATGAATTTCTTATTCAATCGATTGATATTATTGTCAATCGATTGGTATAAATGGCTTCCAATCGATTGACAATTTTGTCAATCGATTGACTTGAATCTAGTTCAATCGATTGACATCTATTGTCAATCGATTGACAATTCCCCCAGACGTAATGTCTGTTCTTCTCCCTCTCTCTCATTTCATTTCAAAAATCTGTGAGAGAGAGAGGGAGTAGGCGATTCCGAGGGAGTGAGAAGGAGACCCCTCCCATAATTTCCATCATCATCATCATCACCATCATCATCATCATCATCCTCATCTATCCCTCTCGGCCACACCATCTCCACCGCCTCTGTTCCCGTGTGGACAAAGAGTGAGGGAAAGGGAGAGAGATTTGGGCCTTCCATCATCATCATCATCATCACCATCATCATCATCAATCTTGTCATCAACCAATCTGGGGGAGAGTTTTTGCCGCGATTCCGATTGAGGTAACTCCCAAAACCCACTTCCCTTTCTCATCCTTTTTATGATTCAAAGCGATCGAGGGAGCCCCTCATGGTCTTAAGACCATTAAATTAATGATAGGGGGACGTGAGACCTTGTTGTGGGCAGCCCCCTATATTCACTGATGTCAATCGATTGACATCTTATGTCAATCGATTAACATAAACAGAGATGCAGAGCCTCCATTCTTTTATCCTAACTCTCTGGTTTCCTTATTTTTGCAGCTCCTATGGCTCCAAAGCCCAAAGACAGTGGACCACACCCTGAAAAATCAACTTCTCTCGAGATTCCTGACCCACCGCTTGCTCATGGGTTCAGGAACGCTAAAGAAAACACGTGGTACACCAAATACTTTTGAACGCGCGCAATCATGGTGGAAAGGCAATTCGAGAATTTGTGGAGCGATGATAAGACCCCATTCCATCTAGCCCGCCTTCGAGCTTTTCCCGATTGGCTCCCAGTTCTTACAGCGGATAAAAAAGTTTATGCTTCCTGGATTCGGCCAGCATGTGCCAATTTGGTTAAGGTACCGAATGTCCCCTACACGTATTTCTCGTGTGTATCAGGACGGGCAATTGAGTTCAGCCCAGCTACAGTCGCTCGGGCGCTTGGTATCCCAGAGGTTCCTGAGCATATGTACCCTGTTCATCCCGACCGTCCATTTCCATCATATGATGTCGTTGCCACAGAGATCTCAGGCGGGAAGGTTAAGAAATACTCGGGGATCACAGTGTTCGATGACCACGACCTGACGACGGACTATCATCTTCTACACTTGACTCTTTGCAGCTGCATTCTTCCCACGACCTATAAGTTAGATTTCGCTGGGTGGTATGCGAGAGTTTTATTTGCTATTGGGACTGGTCTACCTATCTGCCTCGCTCGGTTTTTCATCGAATTCTTCGTTGAGCCCACACGTCATCCCAACAAGGCTCAGCACCTCAAAGGTGCATGGGTGATACATAGAGTGTGTGAGGAGGCAGGGTTGGTGATACCGGCAGGAGAGGTGCTGTTAAAATCAAAGATTGGTGTTTTTGGTGAGTTTGCTGCTAGACGATCAGCAGCGCAATTCAAAAAATTATCAAAGGGAAAGGGAAAGTTGGGAGAGAGCAGTAAGAGGAAGAAGAGGAAGAGAGGAGATGAGACGTCAGAGGAGGAGGATGAGGACCCAGGGACGCCTACTGAGGCGGAGGGTCAGGATACGGTGATAGTTGAGGAGGAGGAGGATGAGGACTCAGGGACGCCGACTGAGGCTGAGGGTCAGTATGAGTTGAGGATGCGTGAGCCACCTACAGCCTCTACACCACCTACAGCATCTACATCTACCCCTCCATCTCTCCAGACCATTTACGACTTCTTGGTAGAGGAGCAAACCGCGAGATTACAGCTTCATGGGATGGTCAGAGAGCTCTCTGCAGAGCTGTTATTGATAGCTGCCCAGATGTTGATAGATCGTGATGCTGTTCAGGGGAGACTCGGGCAGCTAAGTGGTCAGATTGAGCAGATTTCGATGTTGCTTGGGATCGAGCAAACCTTGCGCTCATCTATGCCACCTCCTCCGACAGCTCCAGCTTCTACATCAGCTCCACCAGGGGGAGATATATTAGAGACACCTACACCGCCACCACCTCCAGCTGCTGTTCCCCCACCAGCTGTGAGTGACCCGGCGGCTGTCGCCCAGACTGGGACAGCTGCTGAGGGTGACAGTGAGGTGATTGTTGATCCAGGTCATGACGGTGCACCCGTGTCATCTGGTGACCACCCTGCTGAGCCTTAGGAGTGAGTGTTGGAGAGCAAGAGAGTATTTTGTTGTTTCTTATTTTGTAATCTCTCTTGTATTTTCTTTTGTTTGATTTGTGATTATGTAGGTAGATTTGTGGATAGTTTACTTTGGTTGGTTGAAAAGCTGGGTTGGATAGTTGGGTTTCGCTTATATCTGTACTTGGACTTCATTGATTTTGAACATTATTATTACAGATAGTTCTTTTTGTTCATGGATTATGCTTCTATTGTTGATATTATTATCCATATGCTCTTGATCTTGGTTGTTTGGAGAGATTGTTTTATTCAAACAGGTGAATTCTCTGAATTTTGCTGAAATGATTGAAACAGGTGATATCTTCTTTTACTTGAAATACTTCTATTGGGGACAATGTCAATTTCAGTTGGGGGTAGGAAGTAGATATCCAACACCTGTGTTTTCTTGAATTTATTCGCACACCTGTTTTAATACTAGAACTTCCATGTTGTTCCTTTATTTACATAAAAAAAAAAAAAAAAACTGTTGTTAAATTTCTAACTATCAAAACCTCGTTTCTCCTAGCTAAATTATTGTGCAATGATACATTCATGTCTTTCTTGTTATATTATGGATTTCGATTACATGTTACTTAGTCACTAATCTGGTTTTATGTCCATAGCACGAATATATCCTGAAAACATTTCGCACGAGTTGACAATCACGAAAGAATCTTTGAATGAGAATAAAATACGATTGTCATGATTATTGGATTAATAGTAAAACTTTTAACCCTAGTGAGTTTTGGGCCATTCTTTTATTCTGAGGGTTAATCGCAAAATTCGTGTTAATTCTTGAAATACACTTTTATCTCGTTGAGAGTCTCATTCTTGTTTCATTTGGCTGATGCGTCAGGAGAACGTTCAGGATCTACTATTTTTAAAACTCAGGAAATACTTGAGATAAGTTATAATGTCTAGAAGATGATTTAGGCCATCGTTTCCTCACCTCATCACTCAAGGAAGTCTAAAACCTCACTTACCTATCACAAATCAAGGCCTCTACCTAAAATCACATATTTATAATCGAGCATGTGACGGTTTTGTGAAAACAGTTAAAGGAGGAAAAGGAGAAGTGATTGCATTCAAAAAAAAGAAAAAAAAGAAAAGAAAAGAAAAGTGGAAAGCAAGAAATAAAAGAAATTGGAGAATTGATATATAAAAGGTGTGAAGTAAAGTTGGTTTTACCATGTTACATGCTTGAACTTATTTTTCACATTCCATCATCCCTTGCCTCTCTTCATATTTCTGTCACAAGTCCTAAGGATTCTGGATTAATTTTAACAAATCTCGAGTATGAAATGAGTTTTCCACAGTAGATCGCTCCTGTAGTAATTGGTATTCTATCCATGAGACTCATGCACCTCAAATAAGCGTTCTTCAGAGTCTAGTATGTAAGCATATTTGATTGCCTCTACATTTACTCATTTGAGCTTCATACTATGAGTGCATGATTTTTACGCCAGTTTCAGAGTGATTTTTATTTTGAGCGTAAACCGTGTGAGAATTGAGTTGAAACTATGAAGTCTTAAACATGTCAATCTAAATAATTCTAAGAAAAAGATTTCAATCGTAGTTGTTAACTCTCCACACACACACAAGGATATATAAAGGCTATGGATGTAGTTTGACTTGAATAGTTACTTTGTAACATGTTGTTTACTTCCATAGCATGATAAAGGAATTCATGTCCTTGTTAAGCAGAATTTTTAGCACAAAAGAGAAACCGAAGTTCTTTGATGGGTTTAGAAATTTTGATATTTGAATTTTGTGGGTTAATTCTCTGAAAACCCTCACGAGACACAACTCGTCCATTAGGGTAAACCTAAGGGTTCAAAGGCTTGTTGCAAACGCTAAATGCAACCGCGATTCCTGCGAGAGTGAGTTAGGATTTCCCTTTTGTTTTAACTCAATAAAACTGTAACGTCAATAGTTGGTCGTTTTAGTTTGTGTTAATTCCGCTTCATTACTAGAGACTAGCAAAGCGCTAGTTGGGGGTCGTGATGAGAGCTGATATTATCTTAATATTAGCTCGATAAGGAGTAAGAATCGACAGGATTTAACCCCACTTCTCTAGTATCACCTGCACTTGTGTTTTAATTCATTTCTTTACACAATGATGTATTTTTCGTGGTATGTTGTTGTGTTTAGCTCTTTGAATGCAGGCTCTGAAGTTAAAATGAATAACAAGTCGAAAGGGATAACTCAAGAAACAAATTGATGAAGTCTTGATACCAATAGATTGACATAATATCAATCGATTGACATAATTTCATGATCAATCGATTGGTGTTTTTATCAATCGATTGAACTTTTTATAAATCGATTGATATATGTGTCAATCAATTGACTTAAACTGGACACAGTCTGTGTTAATGGCGCAAGATTTCAGCAATCAGGCGACGACCAGCCGTTATGGAGTGAACCTGGACACCTTAAGCTCGTGGACTTAACACTATATATAGAGGAGAGTGGAGAGGGGAAGGGGTTAGCTCATTTTGTATTGTTTTGTAGGATTTTTTAGAGCTTTCGCAGATTAAACAAAGCTCAAGTTGGAGGATTGTTTTTGTATTTTCGAATTCAGTTTAAGTTCAGGTCTATATCTTGTGTTTGTTGTGTTGCTTTAGTATTTGTTAGATATTTCAGTTTGATTTGAATTTAATTTTTGAAATTGCTTGTTTAAAAGATTAATCCATGCCTCTTACTTATAATCTTCTTCAAAATATTTCTGTTTTCGTTAGATTAAACATGTTTGAGTAGATCCTGATTGGGAATAATGTGAAGAAACATTGTTCCCAGCCCTCTGCCATGATTCTGTGAAAGAGTCAATGTCAATCGATTGGATACAGAATCCAATCGATTGACATAGACTCCATGTCAATCGATTGATATACTTATCAATCGATTGATATACTTATCAATCGATTGAAAGCCATTTCATATCAATCGATTGACATCATGTCAATCGATTGGTATGTTTATGACTTGGGTTGACTCCTTTTTGTATTCCAGTAACTTTTGTTTCAAGAACTAAGTCCAAATTGATCTTCCTAGTTCAAATTGCAATCTGATTTTGAAATAAGAGCTCTTTTGAATAATTAACTCAATGAACACTCATAACAAACACTTCGAATATTCCATACTCAAATTGTTAGTTATTGTTCATAGTTTTAATTAACTACTTATTTCAGTTCTTCATAAATAAGTGAGGTAAACGAACCACTAAATATGCAAGATTTACATACTTAGTGTTTAAAATACTTAACTTAATCATTTTCGAAATAAGGAATACTCTAAGGATAAAACCCCAGCTGTTCATTCTTGTTAAATCATGGTAGTGGCTGGCACTTTGTGGACTCACATGTTCCCAACTCTTTTTCATATTTGATATCACAGTTTTTAATTCTATCTAGTTAAGTTTTTGCTTCGCTATATTTTATTTCTTTTACTTATTCTATAGGACTGTTAGATCCCCCTTCTACAAGAAATCATCTTTTATTTCATTTTAGGATTCAATCTAGATTCTTCCGCCTTTACAATCCGTCCTTTGGGATTCGACCCGGTCTTACCGGTTTTAACGCGACGCGACCGTCTACACTTGGACGTACTCTTCAGAGAACACATTTCAAGTCGTGTCAGTGGATTTACTCCATAATAAGGAGACGTGGAAAAACCCAATGGTGTAAGGGGACTCACCACACTAACTGTGTAAAGGTGTGTGAGTGACGACCCAGCTATGGAAGGGTATGTGAGATGGTGTGAATTAGAGGTGCTATATACACATAAGGGAAAAAGGCAAGAGCGACGACACGGTGAATTGATATTTGGTCTTTTGGAGACTAAGTGATATGTTGATTGTTGATTTGTGCATTGAATATGACATACACTCATACATGTGATTAGTTTTACTCACTAAGCGAAAGCTTAAACAAATGTTATTTTCTGTTGCGATTATTGAATAACCACCGCTGGTACGGCTTAAGAGGAAGAAAGGAAATGACCATACGATGGGGTGAGCGTAGGGGTTATGAGATGTGTGTTGATATGTTCATAAATCTAAATGTTTAAGTTGCCTAATGAAACTTATGGTTTAGAGATGTATAGTTACCTCATTCTGGAAAACTTGTAATATGTAAGGTTCAATTTAGTGTTGGTTGTATCTTGTGGCATGAGTTGTAATATAATGTCCATAAGTTGTGTGTATGTTTTGAATGGGTTTTGGTTGTAACTAAGTTGTATGTAAAGATTTTGAAGTCTTTTCTGAAAAAATTCTATGTTCACGCAAGTTAAGCTAAGATTTGGGCTTTAATATCTTATTTTGATTCAATTGAGCTTAAGTACGAGTTAAAAGTGGTGGAAAGTACCCCAATGTGTATTAAGATCATGTTTAAGAAGGTTTACAAGTTTAAATATTGATTCCACTCGTGTGAATAGGTTGAAAATTGCTGCTGCAGAAATGGTTCTGCAGAAGGGCTTTCGACCGGTCGAAGGGACCCTCTCAACCGGTCGAAAAATCCACTGTCAGCTCTTTAATTCTAAATGTTCTCATGGTTTGTTTTACCTTTCAAAAGGCCAAGAGGGTACCCTTGGGGTCCCATTGACCTATAAAAACTTCACTTTCAATTACAAAGGTTGGTAGGTATTTTTCACGGAATTTCCTAATTGGCACAAGTTATACTAGAGTTATTTGGCTCATGCTTGTTTAATAAAACTTCAAACTCTTCCTCAAAATGTTTTCATGTATATTCTAGTTATTGGCAAGAACTTGAGTTAGTTACTTGCTTGAATTCAGGTGGAATGAATTGAAATCTTCCAACGGTTGCGTGATTTGATGAGTTTTCGATGCTTTTGTGCACTTTTCAGTGGTTCTACTTCGGTTTGAGTTAGTTACTGGCAAGAACTTGAGTTAGTTACTTGCTTGAATTCAGGTGGAATGAATTGAAATCTTCCAACGGTTGCGTGATTTGATGAGTTTTCGATGCTTTTGTGCACTTTTCAGTGGTTCTACTTCGGTTAGGAGGTAGCCCCAAGTATCTTGTGAGTTTAGGGACTTTTAAGAATGTTAAATGGGGGAAAATATGGTCCAGAGGGTACTTGGACCGGTCGAATTGACCCGCTCGACCGGTCGAATGCCCCTCTGCGCAAGACAGTGATTTCGAAGGTATTTTTCGTCGACTTTTACAGAAGCGGGCATAACTCTTTGTAGAAAATTCGAATTCATGCAACGTTTTTTGCATTGGAACCGGGAATCAAAGAGCTGTCTTTTGAGGTAAAAATTTGTCATATTTTTCTTCATGACCATTTTGGCCTTGGGCAATTTTATCTCACTATAGTGGTTTTAAGTTACTTCAAATTTATCATGTTTTTTTCTTAATAATTAATATGGTTCTTGCTTATTAGTGTATTTCGGGTGCGTTTAGTCTTGTTACACGTGTCCTAATCCGTCGGGGCGGGTTGGGGTGTGACAACTGTTCTCTGAATTATAGGACTTGTTTGGAGATTTTGAAAATTCTTTGATATAATTACTAGTGACCTTTCAAAGTAATTTCTATTAGGGATCAATCACTTCTCAAGATGGTTTTGAATGTTTTTAGTGTCTTTTCAATAATTTCTAAGATTGGTTTCTGATACAACCAAAATTGACTCTAATATATGACCGGACGGTTCCCTTCAGGTCTGACCTCCAGACCTCTTGACCTCTAGGTCTGGCCTCCCGGTCTGACCTCCGGGTCCGAGCTCTCGACCTCCAGGTCCGACCTCCCGACCTCCGGGTCTAACCTGCCGATCTCTAGGTCCAAGCACCGACCTCCAAGCCGACCTCCAGTGCTCCGACCCGACCGGTTCCGACCCAACCAATCGACCGGTTTCGATCCCGACCTATGGGTTGGGATACGCAGTCTAATTACAATACAATTCAGGTCCAGGTCAGCTAACTCAGAGGCGCATCCCAAACTGCTCAGACTCCAACAGTTTCCTATCTCAGCTAGAAGACTAACGAAAAATGCAAATTGTTTCCTAATTCAATTAGGAAATCCCACCACGATTGATGCCAATCAATCTTAAATCAGATTATATTACCTAATCGGTATAATTTCATTGTACGAGTAGGTCTCTTGCATTTATAAAAGAGACCACTCACCCTCATAGAAGGGGATCAACTTTTCAGTTTGCATAGCACCCCTATAGCAATCATCATCACGCCCGGCCAACTTACGGTAGCTCCAAACTATTGTTGGTTCACCACAGGGCACCAGCTTTTTACAGTATAGTGAACGTGCATAGACACACCACATGGACGTAGGTTCCTTCATTAACAGGGCTGAACAACATACAAAAAATCAGTCTCTCGCTCTCTCTCTCTTCTTAATCTGCTCTAGTTCATCTTACCAAATTTTGGCATCATCAGCTTGGCGCCATCTGTGGGAAACGATAGTTTTTCCTCCCAAAATAAATCATGTGACTGATATGTAATGGCTGGAAACATGGTCGAGCAGTTCTGGGAAACCAACAGCCCAACAGTTCGAGCAGTTCGAGAAGTCCTGTGAAACCGACAGCCTAGCAGTTCGAGCAGTTCTAGGAAACCAACAGCCTAGTGGTTCGAGCAGTCTTGTGAAACCGACAGCCTAGCAGTTCGAGTAGTTATGGGAAACCGACAGCCTAGCAGTTTGAGCAGTCTTGTGAAACCGACAGCCTAGCAGTTTGAGCAGTTCTGGGAAACCAGCAGCCCAACAGTTCGAGCAGTCCTGCGAAACTGACAGCCTAGCAGTTCGAGAAAAACAAGCAGCCCAGTAGTTCTGGGAAACAAGTAGCCTAGTTGTTCCAGCAGTCCTGATGCCAAAACAAGTTATTGATGCGCTCACTCAACTCAACGAAGGACAGAGTCATACTCAGCAACAAATCAATGACTTGGTGACCACACAGCAAACAATCCCGCCTAGTCAGGAAGTTCCATTCACTGCCCAAATAATTATGCAAGTAGTGAACTGGGCGGAGTACAGGCAATGATCAGAGATCTCTAGAAAGTGGCCCGACCTCCAGTGCTTCAGGTCCGACCCCGAGTGCTTCCGGCCCGACCTCCAGTGCTTCCGGCTGGACCTGCAGTGCTTCAGGTCTGACCCCAAATCCTTCCGGCCCGACCTCACCAACCTCTAGTGTTTCAGGTCCAACCCCGAGTGCTTCAGGACTGAGCCTCATGTGTTTCCTGCCCGATCTCCAGTGCTTCAGGTCTGACCCCGAGTGCTTCAGGTCTGACATTCCCGACCTTCAGTTTACAACAGTCAGGAGTCCAGTGATCATGACTTGACTTCTAGTCTCCAACGGGCTCCCGACCTGACCAGTTACAGCAGTTAGGGGCTCAGTGATCCCAACCCGACCTCCTATCTCCAACAGTTCAGGAAGATTTGCTCGACCATTGTACAAGACTCCACAGACTATGTCAAAGAGCTCCAATATAGATTCGGATCGCCTAAGTATCAACTCATCGCCGATCCCCGGAGCACACCAAAAAGACCTCGGGTTCAACTCCCGAGGCACTAAAAAGACCTCGGGCTCAACCTCGAGGTAACCAAAGACCACTATTACGCAGTTGGCAAAAGACCTCGGGATGACACACCCGAGGCATAAAAGACCTCGGGACCACACCCGAGGCACAAAAGACCTCGGGGTCACATCCGAGGCACCGGCTTCACTTAGGTCAATGACCGACGATAGGGGCAAATCCCCCTAGGTAGATGATGATGGCAAACTTCAAAAGACCCTGCAACCACCCATGTTCCAGGTCGGTTACCTACAGTCATAGCCTCTACAGACCCCCGTCTTAGCAAAAGCTTGGGGGGCACGAAGGTGCAATAAATAAATAGGCAATCACACCGGGTATTTACAGACCTTGGGGTTCACTAAGCCAAATTCTTAGACAACCCGAGTGCCTACATGTCATAGCCCGGTCTCACAATAGCGGAACCGGAGTCCGTGGCACGCCACCGAGGATAAACCAATTCATTAACGTTCCCAAAAATTAGTTTGAAGAACACATGCAGCGGAATAAAACAAGTCATTTTTTGAAAACCATCTGTCCAGTCGACTGATCCTCGGATCCAGTCGACTGATCCTGGTCCAGCAGAAAGTTGGATTTTACAACACCATCCAGTCGATTGCTTTCTACATCCAGTCGACTGGGGCTTCAAAATTTCAGTCGACTGGTAAAGTCCGGTAGACTGAAGTCCAGCCTGGCCAAAATATCAGTTTTGAAAACCATGATCCAGTCGACTGTGTCGGGGACCCAGTCGACTGATCCTCCATGAAACGATGCAGAGAGTTGCTAAAAAGGATGCTCCAGTCGACTGTTCAACAAACCAATCGACTGATCCCCTGGCAGCAGCACATTCTGCAGCATTTTCAAGTTTAAAAGCTTTTTAAATTCAAACGGGGATCAAACAAACACTTCCAAAAGTACTCCAAAGCAATCTTAACTGTATTAACATATTACCGAAGCACAGTTACAACATGTTACTAACTATTACAACATTTTAGATTCGTTCTAACATACCAAGTTAAACATAACTAAAAACCATAAGAATTCTTATTACAACATTCCTATTGTCCCAAAACTACAAGATTAACGTTCAAGTTGCCTTCTAAAAGAACTCCCAACCCACGTGCTCACTTCTGTGATTCCTCGCCAGCATTTACACCTGAAATGGTTATTTGAATAACCACACATATTCGATTTGTTTAAGCTAACGCTTAGTGAATAACACAACATATGCACATGAATGATAAATATGTCCGCATTCACATCTCTACAATTCATACTAGTCGCCGGAGACTCACGTGCCTGTCCATATTCCCAATCTGCGACTCCTCGCCAATAAGTCCACGCGAAAGGGTAAGACCCACGATTCTTCTCTTCAATCGTGCGACCTTAATGCATATATCGGCTCCACAAAATGGCACGGTGACCACGTGCTCCTTCTGACCCAAATAAGTAACTTAACATGCTCAAATAC
Source organism: Hydrangea macrophylla (assembly GCA_033977485.1). Lineage (NCBI taxonomy): Eukaryota > Viridiplantae > Streptophyta > Magnoliopsida > Cornales > Hydrangeaceae > Hydrangea > Hydrangea macrophylla. The sequence continues at coordinate 97,389,871 of CM066982.1, forward strand.
ATATCACCATACTCGCGGTAATCAAAACATTTCATCGTGCTATTGGGCCTACTTATCAATATAAATGCCCAATATGAACTACACAAGATATCTCTAAGTATTAATACATGCTATTCAAACATCACATGAATACATGTCAAGAAAACCATTCCAAAAACATAGTTGAATCACTCACCTCCGATTTACGCTCTTATAATTCAATCTCAAGAAAACCCGTGCACAAAGAACGTGCAGAAGTCCGTCTAGTACAATTCCTATGAATCAAAATTCCATTTATCAACTTTTATGAAAAATTCTAGAAAAAGACTTTTCGGAAAAACTTGGCCAAACAAGTCCTAACATATATCAAAACGAAGCTCTTACCTCGGGGAGCTCGAATATGAAATCTGGGAGAAAAAAAACTGACGAAAGGTCGTCGTTTGGCGTCGCAAAGCTCTAAGCTACAAAATCTCCCTTGGCCTCTTTTTGGAAACTTAGGTTGTAAGTTTTGTAAAATATCTCACTCATCTCTATCTATATATAGGCAAAACTCTCAGAAATTACGTTTACCTCCCCACGAGTTTTCAAAACTCCTAATCAGTCTCTAAAACTTTCTACACAGCTTATTCACAGCTTTATAAGTGAAACCTCAAAATTATAAAAGTTTTCGACTAAGTTTTGTTTGGTCGCTAAAACGCGAATTTCTACATGACATTTCCGAAGTTGCTAATTAGTCTACCAAATTAATAGCGTGTTAATTCGTTCTCACCAGGATACTAAAACTAGCAACAGATATAAATTCTAAAACAGAAATTAATACAGATATTGAAATACACAGGTAAACATTTATTTTCAGATAAACATTTAAAGTATTCCACAGTGACCGTCTCACATTCGGAGAGACGTCACAACAACAAATACTCAATCACTACAGTTTCAAAGGGTTCTCTAATACAGACACCCAAATCAACTCGTGCGTCAAAACTCACCCAAACATGTGTTAAAAGACACGCCACATCACATTATCATGCATGACAATGTAATGCAAAAGCAATAACACAAATGCGGGTGTTATAATACTCTCCCCCTTAAAAGAAGTTTGTCCCCAAACTTATACCTCATGTCTCAAAATGGTGCGGATACTGAGTACGCATCTCATCTTCTATTTCCCACGTCATCTCTTCCGTAGTTTGGCTACGCCATAACACTTTCACTTTCGATATTACCTTGTTCCGTAAGACTTGATCCTTCCGATCCAAGATTTCTACCGGATACGCAACATACGTTAAATCACTCTAAATCTCATTCGACGTTGGAGCCATCACTTGTTCCCTATCCTCTACTAAATGTTTACGTAACAATGATACATGAAATACGTTATGCACTTGAGCATACTCACTCGGCAATTTCAAACGATAAGCTACGGGTCCAACTCTCCCAATAATTTCAAAAGGTCCTACATACCTCGGGTTGAGTTTCCCGTATCTACCAAATCTGGTTATTCCTTTTGAAGGTGACACCGTCAAATACACCAAGTCTCCTACATCGAATTCCAACGGCCGTCTGCGCTTGTCGGCATAACTCTTATACCTACTCTGGGCTGTCAGTAATCGTTGTCTAATTACCTTTATCTTATCCGTCGTTTCTTGTACAATTTTCTTGTACTAAAGTGTAATTTGGTACCCATTGCTTCTTGCAAGGCTCTCCAAAACTTCGATGTAAAACTACTATCCCTATCCGAAACGATAGAAACTGGGAAACCATGTAGTCTCACAATTTCGCGAATATACAACTTAGCTAACGTCATTGGCTTAGTTGTTCGGATTGGTAAGAAGTGCGACGACTTCATCAAACGATCAACGATCATCCAAATAATAGTGTTCGATCTCTTCGATCTCAGAAACCCACTAACAAAATCCATTGTTATGTGCTCCCATTTCCACTCGGCTATCGGTAACGGTTGTAACAATCCCGAGGGTACTTGGCGTTCGGCCTTTACTTGTTGACAACTAGTACAACAAGAAACATAACGTGCTATTTCTCTCTTCATTCCCGGCCACCAATAAACATGTCTCAAATCTCTATACATTTTGGTGCTTCCCGGATGAACGGTGTACTTCGTATTGTGTGCTTCTTCTAGAATGTTCCGTTTCAACTCCTTCTCGTTAGGCACACAAATTCTACCCCTCAATCTCAAAACATCATTCTCAAAAGTAAATCCCGGTTGTTTGCCCATCGAAATCTCATCACAAATCTTCTTCAAAGCCACATCTTGAAGTTTTTTCTCTGCGATCTCGTGAATCAAGAGTGGTTGTGCCACCATCGTCGACATTAAGCCACTTTCAATCCTCTGTATCACTTCAAGCTCCAAATTCTCCATATCTCGTATCAGTTCTTTCTGAGAAGTCAAATCTGATGCGGTATTGGTTGGTACTTTGTGACTAAGAGTATCGGCGACGACATTCGCCTTGCCCGGATGATACTGAATTGACAAGTCATAGTCCTTCATAAACTCTAACCATCTCCTTTGCCTCATGTTCAAATCTCGTTGTGTAAACAGGTACTTCAAACTCTTGTGATCCGTATAGATCTCACATTTCTCCCCGTATAGGTAATGACGCCAAATCTTCAATGCAAAAATCATGGCGGTCAATTCTAGATCATGTGTTGGATAATTCTTCTCGTGCGGTTTAAGTTGTCTTGACGCATATGCAATAACCTTATCACTTTGCATAAGAACGCAACCTAAACCTCTATATGAAGCATCACTGTAGATAGTAAACCCCTCATTCCCTGACGGAACGACTAAAATTGGTGCTTTCACGAGTCGGTTCTTTAACTCTTGAAAACTTTTTTCACATTCTGGACTCCAAACAAAAACAATATCTTTCCTCATTAACTGTGTCATCGGCATTGCTATACGCGAAAAGTCTTTTACAAATCTCCGATAATACCCAGCTAATCCTAGGAAACTTCGGATGTCTGTCACATTCGTTGGTCTCACCCAGTTAGTAACTGCTTCTATCTTCTGAGGGTCTACAGAAATCCCCTTTGCTGACACTATATGTCCAAGGAAAGCTATTTCGGTCAACCAAAACTCACACTTCTTCAATTTTCCGAATAATCTCTTTTCACGCAATCGTTGTAAAGCTAATCGCAAATGATGCTCGTGATCCTCAACGCTTTTGGAGTAGATTAGGATGTCATCTATGAACACGATAACAAACTCATCTAAATAATCCTTGAAAACACGGTTCATCAAGTCCATGAAAACAACTGGTGCATTAGTCACTCCAAATGGCATAACTAAAAATTCAAAGTGACCATATCGAGTCCTGAAAGCTGTCTTCTCAACATCTTCCTCTTTGACTTTCAACTGATGGTAACCGGATCTCAAGTCGATCTTCAAAAATACCTGAGCCCCTTGTAACTGATCAAACAAGTCATCTATTCGTGGCAACGGATACTTGTTCTTGACGGTCAACTTATTCAACTCTCGATAGTCGATGCACATACGCATTGTTCCATCTTTTTTCTTCACAAACAAGATTGGAGCTCCCCACGGCGAGACACTCGGTCGGATAAAACCCATCTCAAGTAGTTCTTGTAATTGAACCTTCAATTCTTTTAACTCTATCGGTGTCATTCGGTACGGCGCTTTAGATATCGGTCGTGCCCCTAGTACTACTTCTATTATGAACTCAAGTTCTCTTTCAATCAATACGTCGGGTAACTCATCGGGAAAAACATCTGGAAATTCTCGAACTACTAAAATGTCTTCTATTAGTCGTCCAAGAACTCGCGTGTCGATAATTGAACATAAGAAACCCGAACAACCCTTCTTCAACATCTTACTTGCTTGAATCGCCGATATCAAGTACGGCGGTACGATCACTCCCTTACCCTGAAAAGTAAACTCTTCTTGCCCTGGCGGATAGAAACTAACCCGTTTCTGTTCACAATCGATTCTGGCTTGATTAACCGACAACCAATCCATACCCAAGATAACATCAAAGTAATTCACGGTCAACGGAATCAAATCAACGCTCAAGACTTTGTCACCTATATTGATCTCACATGACTTGAATATCGAAGAAGTAACTAGCGGTTCACTACTAGGCAATGATACACACAAGTCATATCCTAGCGGTTCTGACTTAACAGTTAAATGCTTAACAAAATCACGTGATACGAATGAATGCGTTGAACCAGAATCCATAAGTATACGTGCAGGATACGAACAAATAGGAAGAATACCTGATACGACGGTATCATCCATATTCCCCGGCCTGAGCTAGAAGTATCGTCCTTGCTGTTGCGCGACTCCTTTCCCTTTATCCACTCGAGGTTCCACTCTTGATCCGCTTGGCACACTTGATGCCCCGGTACTCATTCCCGTTTGTCTCTTACTTAGACAGTTCTTGCTATGTGTCCCGATTGTCCACACTCAAAACATTTTCCTCTCGTTTCTGGGTTGTAGCTCTTGGTATTCGGAAAGGTAATTGGTGTGGTCGAGTTTGCATTCAAAGGACAATTGCGGGATATGTGTCCTAACTGCTTGTAAAAGTAACAGGTGCTTAATTGGTAGCAAGTTCCTCTGTGTCGCAGGTTACATGTTGGACACAACGGTCTTGAGTCCCCCATGAACGTACTCCCTTCTTGGCTACTCATATATGATCCCAAACCTTGCGTAAACGGTTTCTTCGAATTCCCTTGACTCTTACCCCGACTGTCATTTGCTCTCTTCCCTTGTTGTCCCTGTCGATATCTGTCGACACTTTTCTCAGCAATACGAGCAGCTTCCTCAACGAGAGAAACGGTCGGGTGTTGTAACATATCCACACGGCCACGGATATTCTCCCTAAGTCCTTCCTCAAACTTACGAGCTTTATCCCTATCAGTCGGAACGGTAGTTTTCCCAAATCGTAACAAGGCATTGTAACGGGATACATACTCACTCACAGTCATGTCTCCCTGAACCAGACTTGCAAACTTTTGGCGTTTCTGAGTATAAGCAGATTGCGGAAAGAAATATTTGTTGAATTCTTTTTTAAATGCTTCCCACGTGGTCGGCTTCCCTTGTTCAAGTATGTTGTTCCACCAATCCAATGCTTCGTCCATCAACGTATCGGATGAGCATAAAATTTTCTCCTCATCGGTACATTTTACTTGACGGAAATGTCTTTCCATGTCCATCATCCAATGATCGGCCAAGTCTATGTCAACCTGTCCATGATACAAGGTCGGTTTTCGCTTATGAAACTGTTCCATGATTGTGTGTTGAGGTCGCGGTGCCGGTGGTGCATTGATATAACGAATTTCCACTTGTGGAGGCTGAACGTTCATCTGTTCTCTTTCACTTACCGCTTGTATGAAATTTCCCACCATATTCACTATTTGGTCCATCCGCGAATGCGGTGACAATTCTCTCGGCAGATCCGCCATAATGTTTCAAATATTCCCCTGTTGAGTTCAATGCATAATGACCATGCATGCTATGCCACAATATAGATATATGCGCACAGTTCATCACAATCAACAAATGCTAACACATGAAGCATTTCTACAATGATAATAATTATCTTCATAATTACACGCTCCACTCGACGTCACTCAACATATATAACGTCACTCGTTCCCAAGGCTCTAAACTTATGCTCTGGTACCACTAAATGTCACAGCCCGGTCCCACAATAGCGAAACCGAAGCCCGTGGCACGCCACCGAGGCTAAACCAATTCATTAACGTTCCCAAAAATTAGTTTGAAGAACACATGCATCGGAATAAAACAAGTCATTTTTTTAAAACAATCTGTCCAGTCAACTGATCCTCGGATCCAGTCGACTGATCCTGGTCCAGCAGAAAGTTGGGTTTTAAAACACCATCCAGTCGATTGCTTTCTACATCCAGTCGACTGGGGCTTCAAAATTTCAGTCGACTGGTAAAGTCCGGTAGACTGAAGTCCAGCCTGGCCAAAATATCAGTTTTGAAAACCATGATCCAGTCGACTGTGTCGGGGACCCAGTCGACTGATCCTCCATGAAACGATGCAGAGAGTTGCTAAAAAGGATGCTCCAGTCGACTGTTCAACAAACCAGTCGACTGATCCCCTGGCAGCAGCACATTCTGCAGCATTTTCAAGTTTAAAAGCTATTTAAATTCAAACGGGGATCAAACAAACACTTCCAAAAGTACTCCAAAGCAATCTTAACTGTATTAACATATTACCGAAGCACAGTTACAACATGTTACTAACTATTACAACATTTTAGATTTGTTCTAACATACCAAGTTAAACATAACTAAAAACCATAAGAATTCTTATTACAACATTCCTATTGTCCCAAAACTACAAGATTAACGTTCAAGTTGCCTTCTAAAAGAACTCCCAACCCACGTGCTCACTTCTGTGATTCCTCGCCAGCATTTACACCTGAAATGGTTATTTGAATAACCACACATATTCGATTTGTTTAAGCTAACGCTTAGTGAATAACACAACATATGCACATGAATGATAAATATGTCCGCATTCACATCTCTACAATTCATACTAGTCGCCGGAGACTCACGTGCCCGTCCATATTCCCAATCTGCGACTCCTCGCCAATAAGTCCACGCGAAAGGGTAAGACCCACGATTCTTCTCTTCAATCGTGCGACCTTAATGCCTATATCGACTCCACAAAATGGCACGGTGACCACGTGCTCCTTCTGACCCAAATAAGTAACTTAACATGCTCAAATACATATCACCATACTCGCGGTAATCAAAACATTTCATCGTGCTATTGGGCCTACTTATCAATATAAATGCCCAATATGAACTACACAAGATATCTCTAAGTATTAATACATGCTATTCAAACATCACATGAATACATGTCAAGAAAACCATTCCAAAAACATAGTTGAATCACTCACCTCCGATTTACGCTCTTATAATTCAATCTCAAGAAAACCCGTGCACAAAGAACGTGCAGAAGTCCGTCTAGTACAATTCCTATGAATCAAAATTCCATTTATCAACTTTTATGAAAAATTCTAGAAAAAGACTTTTCGGAAAAACTTGGCCAAACAAGTCCTAACATATATCAAAACGAAGCTCTTACCTCGGGGAGCTCGAATATGAAATCTGGGAGAAAAAAAACTGACGAAAGGTCGTCGTTTGGCGTCGCAAAGCTCTAAGCTACAAAATCTCCCTTGGCCTCTTTTTGGAAACTTAGGTTGTAAGTTTTGTAAAATATCTCACTCATCTCTATCTATATATAGGCAAAACTCTCAGAAATTACGTTTACCTCCCCACGAGTTTTCAAAACTCCTAATCAGTCTCTAAAACTTTCTACACAGCTTATTCACAGCTTTATAAGTGAAACCTCAAAATTATAAAAGTTTTCGACTAAGTTTCGTTTAGTCGCTAAAACGCGAATTTCTACATGACGTTTCCGAAGTTGCTAATTAGTCTACCAAATTAATAGCGTGTTAATTCGTTCTCACCAAGATACTAAAACTAGCAACAGATATAAATTTTAAAACAGAAGTTAATACAGATATTGAAATACACAGGTAAATATTTATTTTCAGATAAACATTTAAAGTATTCCACAGTGACCATCTCACATTCGGAGAGACGTCACAACAACAAATACTCAATCACTACAGTTTCAAAGGGTTCTCTAATACAGACACCCAAATCAACTCGTGAGTCAAAACTCACCCAAACATGTGTCAAAAGACACGCCACATCACATTATCATGCATGACAATGTAATGCAAAGGCAATAACACAAATGGGGGTGTTATAATACAATACTCAGAGGCAATAACTCCACTTAGGCCCAAACCGACGATAGAGGTGACTAAAACCTTTTAGGTTGGTGACAAACACTGAATATTGCACATTTATGTGCCAATATAGACATAGTGCTCATTTAATCCCCCAAATTCCTAGTTTTACATGCATAATTAAATTAATATAATTTAACAGTGATGTCACTAAAATGCATGTAATTATTTGTGTTTACACATTTTATATGTTTAGGTGAAATGATGAAATAAGGGAAAGAAATAAGTAGCAGCCACACCGAAGTATTCCTCATAAAATGTTAGTAAAAAATTTGCACAGTAGAGTCACTGTAAATCTTGTAAACGAAATCAAAAGAAACAAAAAATAAAAAATAAAAAATAATAATAAAACAAACTATTGAATATGCGGGGAATGGTGATGGTGATATTTTTTTTTCTCTCTCTCTCTCTCTCACTCATTCATCATGCAAGATCAATTTTCAAATACTGTCAAAAGCCAAAGACAATTGGGACAAGCAACGAAGAAGAAATTGCAAAGATGATGAACTCAGTGACGAAGTGTATCATAAAATTCGCCTATAAATACAAGCTGCAACAAACAGCTAAGACACAATTCAGAAACCAACAGCTCCACAATCACTGTTAGGGAGAGAATAGTTTAGGGGAGGTTATTATGTGAGCACTTCATATTGTCCCTAGAAATAGGAAACTTTAGTTTTTCTTTGCTTTTTTCTAGTTCTAGTAGTTGTAAAAATTTACTCTTATGTAATTGATGATTTCATGTTCAAAAAAAATATGTAGCAAAACTTTGTGTACTGTACTTCTTAAAATTTAAATATTTGTTTTCTTGTATGACCTTTGTCAATTTGTAATAGTAAAAATATTCCTATTAAAATTTAGATTTAATATTTTTAGTCTAGTAGTACTTATAGTTGTCCCCTAAAATAGTTTGAAATCTCAAATTTTCAGTTTTTATAGCAATATTTTCATTCACTAGAAGACATATTTTGCAAGTAAATACCAGATTTCTTAGCCACGTAGTTGTTATAACCACCTACTAAATTCCAAAACACACCATATCCATATCTCACTCCCAAATTAGATTAGGATTTGGTTTAACCTTATTTGTGTTCTTGAAGTTCAACCACTGTGACCCCACAAGAATCTAAAGTCAAAGGTTTAGTATTTTATTTTTGGTTCAATATTTCCATTTATGTATATTTTATTAGCCTAGTTGTACTAAACTTTGTTATTTTGCAGATTCTACAAATTCAACCCCAACTCATGTTAAGTGGAGAAAATAATATAATAATATTAGTTTTTACCCTTACCTTCGTTTTACAACTTTAATTTTAATTGGACGGTGATTGCGTATATCTATTTAATTTATCTTTAAATTTTATTTGGAAGACAGTTTCAATTCCAAAATGGTAGGCAAAAACTTTAATTGGGGATATGCAATAAAAACTTAGAAACCACAGCTTCTGTGCACTAATCATAAATGGGCAAATTTATCTAGATGTGTTGTTTTTTCATTTATGGCCAAAAATATCTATGTATCTATAGTTTATGACCATTTAACATGTTTATATACTATGGCTATATTGAGCTCAAAAGATTACATATTTGAAATAAGAATCTAATTATGTGGATTGTTAAACTATGCACTTTGTCATAAAAAAACACCTAGCATACTCAAACAACTCATATGACAAAATTTATATTTCAAATATGTGTTTATATATATTTCTATTCACTAATGGACAAGTAATTGTGTAGTGGCAGAGTGGTGCGGACTGGACGCCGAATAACCCACGTCCGCGGCGGGCACGGTTCGAATGCCCAATTACCTTTTTATTCGTCTTTAAACTAAACGACGTCGTTTCATATCAAACCTTACACACTTGATACGACCCTAACCAGTGAAAGTTTATTTTTAAATAAAAAATGACTCTGTGGTCTTAAATGTCAAATCCTTTTCAAATGCACAAAAATTGTGGGATCTAGTGTTGGTTTGCATATTCCCAATTCTTTAAATCATTTCCCCTAGTTAATTAATAATTTATGTTTTTAATAACTTTGCTTAAATATCTGTATTATTTCTATCTTTCGCTATTATTAAATCCAAAAAGTTTATCTCACAAAAATTTAGCTTTTGTTTATTTTTTTCTTCCTTTTCTTACTAGTACTTAGTTAATTTATTTTGCACTGTTAAAATCTTTACCGTAAACTACTTTAAAAAAATAGCTTTTAATTAGTTTATTGCAAAAATATAAAAATTAGTAGTTTAATAAAACTCCACAAAAATCTATCATCTTTTATTTTCTTTTTAGTGACATAATAGTTATTGCCTAACTTTCTTTTCCGTTCCCTGTGGGTTCAACGTGGACTTCCAGAACTTTATTATTTGTACAATCACCTACACTTGGGTGTGATAAGAAAATGCGTTAATAGGATGTCGTCAGTTGGCCCACGATAGAGGAGCAAAAAAGACCCTAATGTAACACGCTTTAGGTCGGCTTTGCCAACATGGTCAAGCTCTTTTCCCAACAGTCTTGACGAAGGCTGGCTGGATAGAAGATAACCATTCTAGGGAGTTAACATAAAAGGACCCTAAGGCAATACGCTTTAGGTCGGCTTTTTCAACCTTGACGAATGTTTATGGGTAGAAGATAACCATTCTGTGAGCTAACTCAAGCAAAAGACTCTGAATTAGGCTGAGTCTCAACTCTTAGCCAATTCCTGATCACTTTAAAGATTTTGAATCAGGCTAAGTCTCAACTCTTAGCCGGTTCCCGCGAGTTCGCCAAACTCAAAAGCTCCGAGGCAACCTTCCCGAGCAGTTAACAGATTTCCAAACTTGCCTCGATATGGCATCCATCCAACCTTGGAAATGGGGGCAACTGATACACCCAAAATTGGCTCTACTATATGACCGGGCGATTCCCTTCAGGTCTGACCTCCCGACCTCTAGGTCCGACCTCCGAGTCTAACCTGCCGACATCTAGGTCCGAGCTCCCGACCTCCAGTGCGTCGACCCTGACTAGTTCCGACCCGACCAACCGGTCGGTTCCGACCCCGACCTATGGGTCGAGATACACAGTCCAATTACAATACAGTTCAGGTCCAGGTCAGCTAACTCAGAGGCGCATCCCAAACTGCTCAGACTCCAATAGTTTCCTATCTCAGCTAAAAGACTAATGGAAAGTGCAAATTGTTTCCTAATTCAATTAGGAAACTCCACCACGATTGATGCCAATCAATCCTAAATCAGATTGTATTACCTTATCGGTATAATTTTTTTGTATGAGTAGGTCTCTTACATCTATAAAAGAGACCACTCACCCTCATAGAAGGGGACTAACTTTTCAGTTTGCATAGCACCCTATAGCAATCATCATCACGCTCGGCCAACCTACGATACCTCCAAACTATTGTTGGTTCACCACAGGTCACCGGCTTTTACAGTATAATGAACGTGCACAGACACACCGCGTGGACGTAGGTTCCTTTATTAACAGGGCCGACCCACATGCAAAAAACGGGTCTCTCACACACACACTCTCACTCTCTCTCTCTCTCATTAAACTGCTCTAGTTTATCTTTCCAAATTTTAGCATCATCATTTTCTTTAGATTGATACATGGTTATCTTTTGTAAGCGAGTGTAACCAAACAGCGCCCTGTCCTGCTTCAATCAAGAATGAAACGGAACTTGGTTCCTGAAGCTTTTTTTTAAAAGTCGTTAGTAAATTCTGGCACAAGTCTTTAAAAATGATTTTGGACTCTTACTAAAGTTCCTCTAATGGGTTAGAGCCGCGTTTGACTGAGAGGTATTAAAAAAAATTAATATTAACATTAAAAATGGGCAGGTTGATGGGTCAACTCATATTTTCATGAGTTATAAATAGGTTTGAAATCATTTTGACCCAACCATTAGTCTCAATATTACTACTATTTTCACTTTTAAACTTTTCATCAAGCATCACCATAATTATTGAAATTGGACACCATTTTTTTAAGAATCAAAATATCTATGAATGTGAGAAAGGGGGTATGAATGGTATGATACAAGATTCTGAATAAAGCAATAGGTCACTTGGTTTTGGATGTCAAAGTTATACAAAAGTCAACAGGAATAGCTTACAACTAGAAGAAATTATAAGCCATTTTCGTTCTAAGAAATTAGTAATATATGGGCAAAAAAGTAGGCACGTCGGCCATCGATCTAAAAGAGAGGTTTGTTGTAAAGAATCTGATGCAAGTTTGTAGTTTATTTATATTTATTTTTATTTTTGTAATCATTAGTCATTCTTACCAAGTTTGTAGAATTCTCAACTTTGATTTTTTTTTTCATTAATCACCTCTTTGTTCAACATTTGTTATGATTGCGATTTGTAGATCTCAATTGTTAATTTTTATTTATTTTTTTATTTTTATTTTTTTGCAGTTCTTGGTGAAATTTCCTTCTTTTTTTTCGATAATGTGAGAATTTTCTCACAAAGTGTGGAGTTTTACTTTTGAGTTTTAAAGGTGAAAATTTTGTTTTTATTCGGTGAGAAAAAAGGTGAGAAATTTCTCACCGTAATAGATAAAATTTATCACATGTGGTTGGTATTGGTAGAAATTTCTCATCAAATACGTTAAAAAGGTGAGAAATTTCTCACTATAATAGATTAAATTTCTTTGTTAACTCTCTCTCTCTCTATATATATATATAAATATGTATAATAAATCAAGGTTTTGAATTTAAAAAACCTTGATATATGGGAGTTGGGGTATTTATTAAATTTATCTTTTAATTCTCTCTTTCTATATATACATATATATATATATATATAATAAATATGAGTTTTGAATTTCAAAATCCTGATTTTTGGGAGTAGGGGTATTTTGGTCCTCAAAATAGGTAAGAGACTAATTTTTAAGTTGACTTAAAGAATGTATCAATTTCTAGAAAGGGCTATAATAAAGGACTGAAATCTAAAGAACCCATGTAAAAATAGTTGGGTGAGTAATTTTAGGGTGATTAAAACTGCGGTCAATAAATAAATAAATAGGGCATTTGCAAGGATTATGAAGGGGCTTAGGCTTGGTTGTAAATAAATAAAGCCCAAACTCAATTATCCAAGGGTCTGGAAACAGAAAAACAGGTCCCAAAGTAAATGTTTAAGCTGCTCCCACTTTCTCTCTCTTCCAAAAGCGTCATTACAGTGCCCGGAGCTTTCCGACCAATCGCCGCCACCACCACCACCATCGGCAAGGCTGCCATCGATCATCGCTTCCTCATAGTCAGAGCCTTGTCTTCTTCCAATTACACACATCCAAAGGCAAGGTTACCTAGCAGAAACTGTATTTCAATTTCAGTTATTTTCATTCTCTTGATTCTGAATTTCGTCACATTCGCGCGAACACAGATGGAGCCGGAGTGCTATACGTTCGGACCTTACAAGATTGACCACAAGGAAGTCTTCTACTTCACCGATCTTTCGTATGCCATGGTCAACCTGCGCCCTGTCCGTCCTGGTATATCACAGTCATGTTTGTTATATACGAAGTGTATATATATATATATGTGTGTGTGTGTGTGTGTGTGCGCGCTTACATATATACATGTGCGGAACGCTTCTTGTGCAGGAGTCCGCTACTTCGGACTACTGTTTCAGCAGTTGCATTCAGTTTTCGGTATTGTAATTTCACAGGATCCAGTGGCTGAAAACAGAAAGTCCGTAACTTATTAAGTTGCGGACTCCCGCACGAGAAGCGGTCTGTATACATGTGAATATTAGAATATACTTATATAAACTGGAAATGGTTGTGCTGTTGATGAAATTTTAATTTAGGGTTTTTTGTTAGGGGTTTAGAGTGCTCAAGTGATTTGAACGTGTTCATGTCATGCTTTGTAGATTATACTTCAAATTCAGAGTCTAGTACTCTAGTATAGGAGAATTTTCATTTCTCTGTTTGTTTTTGTTGACGGATGGATTACATTATCAGGATTAAGAACCAAGTGTTTCAGTCTTAATATACTTCAAGTGTTTGTTTTTTTTTATGATGATAGTTCCAAATTTCCAATTTGTTTTAAGTTCAGTGAAAATAACAACTTTTGTGGTTCCCCCTTAATCTATGAAGCACGGACACGGACACGGACACTCCGACACGGATACAACACGACATTGGCACGTCGACACGACAAAATCCTAAAAAATTGCACGTCAACACTGCAAGAAACGTGTCCATGAAGTGTCGTGTCTGTGTGTCGGACACGATACGACACGTGACACGTTACTTTCTTAGAAGTGTCGGTGCTTCTTAGCCCTTAATTTTATCTTTGGTTGAAGCAGAATCATGATGTGCATACTATTCAGTTCGTATACTTTAAGCTTTAAACTCAGAAAGTGTTACAATCCCATGATTATGTATTTTATTGGGTTAAGTTATAATTTTTAGAGGTGGTTAGTGGGTATTTTGGTAGTTAGTGTAAATCATGGGTTAGTGCTTCTAGTTTGTAGTAGTTGTTTTGCTCTCTATCTCCTATTTAGAGGAGACCTCTTTTAATGAAGAACATCTGCTTTGCATTAAAACATGGGGCTTTTGCTCTTTAGGATGTCTGGCTCTCCTCCATTAGAAACAAATGGGAAGTCTTGCCCCCTCGAAGTGGCATTATTCTCCCGTATTCTCATTTCTTTGTAACTTGTAAGATACAACCTTTTTTGGTTCGTATCAGAAAGATGTAGTAACTGTGGAATTGAAAGAATGATTTGCTGAAATCTGTTTCTCCACTATGCCAGCATTGCTAGACATTTATAGCCGGAGCCAGTATGTCTGCCAACACTCTTTTTTGTACAGTTTGCTATTAATGTGTTGACAACCATACATAGCAGCCTCCCCTCCTTGGGTTTATATCTACTAAAGACTGCCAACCGTGCACAACCAAGGTTCATAAAGTATACAAGATACACAAAAAACTATGTACCCCTAACTGATAAGCATACAAAGAATCAGTAAATATATTATGTATATGTCTGTGGGTTCATACACACATAAACACATAACCACCCTTCCATTTCATTAGATTTTAATATATATTCGGAAGGAATATTATTCGGCCTTTATTAGAGAAAAAAGAAAAGAAAGTGATTGACCAATTTACAAACATCTGTTTGTGTCCTATTTCTGTTTTCATCTTGGTTTCTGGTATATGATTCTCATTTACTGTGTCTCATTTATCAACATGAAAATATTCTCTTGATTTTATCTACACTTTTGGTGTTTTCATCTTTACCATACTATAGTAACTTCTCTGATTGCAATTTACCTCTTTTCTTTTGCAGGTCATATCCTTTTGTTTGTCTCAATATCAGAATGATGTGTTGCGATTGATTCAGACATTAATGTTTGTTTATGATTTTGATCAAACATAAATGTGGTTTATTTTCTATTAGTGCCTTCATACTTGGAGAAAAAAACAATTTCAGAATTATGCAGTACAGATGACTATGACCTAAAGTAGTCTGATCATCAATAAAGATTTGAACACTGGTGCGTCACAATCAATTCAAATGTTTGTTTGATAGGCATGAGAACATACAAAATGGATCTATCTGTCTATTTAAGATGTTTTCATCGAGCATGTTCATTTGATTTGCTAATGAATTAATCAAGTAGAGAATTGAATATGCCATGTAGGGCCCACCCTGTTCACTAGAGACATTTGTCATGGAGCAGAAGCTATTTCTGTCTCAGACTGATTGCTGAGTGTACTTTGGCTGATTTTAACTTAGTTGCTGATCCAGAAAACTGAAAATCAAGAACTGAAACACTACGAAATGCTTTTCCTGAAATCTATAACCGGTGATTTTGCAAAATTGAAAAAGCTTAAGGGGACAACATAAATTCATAAGAAAATTAAAAACTTTCTGTCATTTAGAAAATTCAACATCTGTTGGTAGGTTTTGTCCCTCTAACACTAAATTCAGACTCTTAAGTGTGGTTTCCCTTCTTTGTATTACTTGGATGTCACATTATCAAACACACCCATCAGAGCGACCATTGAATTTTTTCTCCCCCCTTTTGTCGCTTCTTTGGGCTATCAAATAAGATCTTAGTTTTTGGAAATTGGTCCACCTGCTGGTAATTGTGGGAATCCAGTGTTGGAGTGGATTTGTATTTGCCCCAGCTTCTTGTGTGTTGGTGTGGTAAATGTAGATACTAGATACTCAATTGGATTGATTTTGGGTCATTTTAGTGATTTAGCCTGTGATATTTTGAACTTAACATGAATACTATTAGATGCTGTTTTGTCTGCCATTTTACTGGTAGATATTCCTAAATACAGGCTTATAACAATTAATATGTTATTTCCTTTGACCAAAAAAAAAAAAAGCAATTCATATGCCGATCCTAATGTGCTTCTTCATAGCTGATATGATTAGAAACTGATGGACATATTCCCAAACACTATGTGCGCAAGTTTTAGCACCTTTATTTTTGTTTCTTTCCACATTTTATGATTGACATCTTTGTAAATGTGTATAATAACATACCCAACTTTCAGCTCGAGCCTCGAGTTTGTATCAGTATTGCATGATTCCATCGAATGTGAAATTATAAACTTGTTCCAGTCATTGGTATTTTGAACTCTTGAAGTGTTAGTTGCCTTGACTTTGAATACATGTGCTTGTCTGCCCAAGACGTGAAGTGAAGCGGTTTGTTGATCTCACAGCTGATGAGACAAGTGATTTATGGATTACAGCACAAAAGGTTGGTAGTCGGCTTGAGTACCACCATAAAGCATCATCGCTCGCATTTACAATCCAAGTAAGACAGCTGCAATATCAGAACTCCAACATTCAGCTTAGCCTTTTTCTTTTATTTCTTTATTTTTGCTTAATTTGTGCTCTAATTGTTTTTTTTTGTTTTAGATTTTAATAGGGCACTTTAATAAAAAGGTAAATTTCCTCTTACCCCCCTGTGGTTTGAGGGAGTAGCACTTTGTCCCCCTGTAATCCGTAATGTAACACATAACCCCCTGAACTATTGGGCAAAGTGAAACTGTTAGTTTCCTTAACACCAAATGTGAAAAGTCAGATATGCCCTTTTATCTATATAAGTTGCCATTCAGATTAAGCATTTGCCATATATCAATATTTCCAACAGAAATTTCACTTGATTTCCCACCCAAAAACACCTCTCTGTCTATATAGAGGAGCAAGAACAGAGCAATATATTCTGGCCCTAAACTGCAAGAATGGTAGAACTGTGATACTATGCTTGGCTAATTGCAAAATCTATTACGGGAGAGCAATTGAAAACCCCGTACTCTGCTTCACCAAATCCTCAATCCCCCCTTCTCTCTCCAAAAACAGAACTATGGTCTGTATTTCTCTCTCTTGTTATCATCAACATCTTTATTTCCTTCCAATTCAACTGCCGACTCACCCTCCACACCCACTGCTACCACAGCAACGAAACCTAAGCCTCTCAACTGCTCTCCTCGTCAGAGCTTAAGGATTGAAGTGATTGTGAATCAATCGATGGACGATGGTTCTACGGAGCAATGTCTGCAGAACAATTCGATTTCCAATTTTATGAGGTTCAAGAGAGGCACCTCCGAGGCGGCGGCGGCGGCCGGCAGCAATGCCGAGTTGTTGTATACCTTGGTCCATCCTTCAGCTGTTTCTTTTGGTTCAATCGTTCAACCTATATCTCAATATATATATATGTATGTAATCATTTTCGTACAGGGATGTGGGTTCTAAGTTTTAAGGGATTTCTTCTGGTGATGGCATTGTATTTTATGATTCTGTAGGTTGATTTGGTTTCGGCCATACACAGTTTTACCATTCTTGCTGTTTATGGCCGGAATATATTGCTATGTTCTTGCTCCTCTGTACACACACACACACGTGTGTGTGTGTGTGTCAGTAAGCATTGCTGTCCAATATCTACAAAACCCCTTGGAAAGTGCAAGTGCATGGGTCTTAAATGGCTATTTGTGGTGGATTATTATGGAAAGGCTTTGTATTTGTAAATGGGTCTTAAGCGTGCAATTAGGTACAAAAATATGAGAAAGCAAATCAACACAGCAATTTACTACCGAATCACCAAAATATTTCCAAAACTAATCACCACTGCGAACTGCTCTCCGTCTTTCTTTCGTCTTTCTACTGTCTATTTTTTCGTCTGCAGTTCAACAACAATGGAGGAAGAAGGGAAGAAGGTTGAGGTTTTAATGAAGAAGAAGGATACTTTCGTCGTTGTCAACTTTCTCTTGTAGAGGGAATTTTCCTGCTTGTTTTGACGATACTAAACAGCAAATATGCCGTTAAAATAGACAGAAAGGCTAACGGCTAAGACTACAGGGGGGTTATGTGTCACATTTGAAACTACATGGGGTTTATGTGCCACTCCCTCAAACCACATGGGTGGGGGGGGGGGGGGGGGGGTGTGTGTGTTGTGATTTACCCTAAAAAAAATTGGTTCTACACTAGAGAAAATCTGAGTACCAACAAAACATCCAACTACCCATTTTCTAAAGTTGACTGTGTCACCTTGTTATATGTCAATAATTTCTTTTTTTGCCTCAGAAATCGTTGGCTGTTATGATTGAGGAAACTACGTGATTGCTTTTGGTGTAGTGTAGACAACCCACCAAAATTGAGAATTTGCTGTCAAAAAAGACAAAAGTGTCGATCATTGTTTTATCTGATTTTGGCAATTGATTTTCCTTCTGTTCCCCTTTGCCCTGAATTTGAGAACTTGAAGTTATCATTCTTGTAGGTAATCACATGGGAGACCTAATATTAATTAGCACCTTCATCTAGTTTATGGGGGAGCGTGGGGGAGGGTTGGAATTGTCAGTGTGGGGAAGGGTTACCTGTTGTATAACCGATTGATGTGTTCCTTGGTGTTGCACCTTACATATTTTCCATCAGTATGTACCGAAATTCGTTGCCTGCCTGTAGTGTTGGTGAATTCTTTATGTGATTTAAATCTCAATTTCTTGATTTTCGTTGAATGTTAGGACGGGCCGCAGGCGGGGCAGACTGTGCCCCATGTGCATATCCATATTATCCCACGGATAAGTGGGGACTTTGAGAAGAATGATGAGATCTATGAAGCTGTAAGATCTAATCTCTCCACTTATGTTTACTATTGATCTTCCCATTCTTAAACTCAAGCTTTAGGAAGTTTATATATTATTTGTTGTCTGCTTGTCATACATCTTACAGATAGATGTGAAGGAGAAGGAATTGAAGAAGACGCTCGACTTGGACAAGGAAAGAAAGGACAGAAACTTCGAGGAGATGGTTCAAGAGGCAGATGGATACAGGAAGCTTTTCTCTTAAACACGTCAATATATTAACTGGGGACAAGGCAGTAGTTTTATTATTTCCTTCTAAGTTGCCGATATCGTGTTCAGATAATTATACTGATTCAAATACATTATATACGACAACGATATATAACTTTCACCAAATGTTTGGGTGTTACCAAGACGGCAAGAAGAGATTCATTTCTTGAAACCAGTTCATATTGTTAGATTTGGTCTTCTGTGTAGGATTGGGGTAGTGGAAATGTCTCGAATGTGGATTCGCTCTTAAGGAGAGAGATTGTAGTAACCATTGCCAGCAACTTGAATTTTCTTCAGATTTTGCCCCTGCTTTACAGTATTTACCCTCTTTTACTAGTATGTGATTGCTTTTTGTTCCTTGCCCGACAGCTCTCGAGTTTGGGACTAATTCCACAACAAACCAGTACATGTTCCTTTTTGTTTCTAGGGGCTTGAGAGTAGCCTCTTTAGGCTTGGGATTTACTGATTTAGTAAGTGAAAATAAAAGAAACCATAGAAGAAATCATTTTCCTTTGATTAAGAAGGAAAACCTTGTAAAAAAAAATAAATAAGAAGGAAAACAATGAGGAAAATAAAAAGGAAAAGGAAAAGAAAATAAGTTCAACATCCATAAAACACATTGCATTTTGTGAGTCATTTTTTCTTACTTTCACGAACATATTTGGAAATGTTAAAATTTGAATGATGTTAACGCATGAATGAAAATATTATGGAATTAATTTTCCTACTAGTTTGTATTTCCCTTTTCATTTCCTTCTCTAGATCTGCAAACCTGATAGAGCCTTAGGTCTATGAGTAGCCCTCCTCCCACAACCACATACACTCTAAAATTGGGGTTAGGGCCATAGGGGCAACACACAAGCTCGGTTTATCTTGTTGGGGTTGGGGTGAATCAAAATGGTCTTGCCTGAGATGGGATGGGAAATAAATAAGAAAAAAGAAAAAAAGAACAAGGTACATACAGAATTACAGAGGATATATCGAATCTCAACATGTTGAACAATAGAAGGGAAACTTCATTAACATCAGTGGGGGTGCCTTTTATATGGCATAGTTCTCTCCAGTGAAAAGTAGAGATTCCGTTTATCCAATCGTTAAACTGGAATTTGGTTAAGTAACAGAGTCGGAAATTCAAAACATATACCCCCCTGGCCACAAAGAAATTAGAAGAGGCTGGCTGGGCTTTAATCATGTAATATATCCTAAAGAAAGATGTCAAGAGGACAAAAATTGGGTCAATGCCTATGAAAAACATCTGTTTCCAATTCCACATCTATCCCATGTTTGGCAAAATGAGGCAAATCCAGTGGCGATTTGCATTTCCTCTGTAACTCTAGGAACCTGTCAACATCAAAATGAGACTTCTTGATCAGCTTCCTCTGCCTAGAGATATAAAGCCTCTGCATCAAATCTTGGTAAGTCGGGTCTCTAGACGTGAATAGGAAGTACGCATAACCTATGACTATCCCGGTGGTTGTGGTGAAAAATGCAATGGGCTCCATAACATCCCAAGAGAATTCCCAGAAAGTGAGACGGAAGAAGAGGCCGACCTGTACCACGGCCAATCCCAACCCTGTCCAGAGGATGCGCCGTACCTGCTTATGCGCCAGCATGTCAATTTCTTCCTTCTTCTCCTGAAGGTTTTTCAACTCATCCTTCCTGGGGTCGTCTTCAGCTGTCAGAGCAAGTGGCACTGCTCTTCGTACCAATTCCACTACCTGACATGAGAGGAGATTAGGGTACCAAAAATCAATCTAAGAGGGAAGGTAAAATATTAGGCATGACTGAAATGCCTATTCATATGATCCAACCATATGATTATTCTACTCATGAAGAGTTTGGTGCTAAAATGCAAGAAGCGCAAAAAATGCTGATGAGGCAGAGGCACAAATGCACAATGTATAAAAATAGTTTCCACTGTTCCACATGATAAATGTTCAGTACTTGGTTTAAAACTTGTTAACCATGCCCTACTCTTTCTTTTTTTCCCCAAAAAAAGGTTAATCCTGCCCCTACATATTGTGGAGTTGAACATGGGTGATAAAGAAAGGCATAATGTGCTAATATGACAGTATTAGGTACAATGGGCGTAAGATCCTGTGATTTGTAGGTAATGAACACCCATGTTCAGTGAAGTGACACACGCTAATTCATAATAAAGCATAACTTCTGAACCTATCAAATGAAAGTATCATAGGAAGAAAGAATGATAGTCCAGTGTCACCAGTGCAACTGGTCCAGTTAATGCAATATTGTTTATTCATCTGTATGAAACATCAAAACATAGTTGGATTAATCAAAATTTAAAAGGGGTTTAAATAGATGGCCATACAAATAAAAGAAAACTACTTCATACACACTTGTAGGATACAGGATTAAGATGATCCAGTGTATTACCAAACGCTACCTCAACAGTATTTCTCAATCTACAGGTTCCGTCAAATTTGATGTGCACGAACTGGGATCCAAAACTTCTAAAGACTACTACAAGCCCACTGTAAATGAAAAGGCAAGCTTCTCTGGCCCAAATGAGGAGTGTAACATGATGTTACTGAAATGAAATCATCAGGTGTATTCACACGAAATTAAGCTCTAATGGGCTGAACACATAAACCACTTGAGCCTTAAATTGCAAACGTGGGTATCGAATCAAGAGATGGTTGTGCCTTTTGAATTGCAGTGCATGTCTTAGTTTGGAAGAAACTAGGCTACTAGCAAGTGGTAACAGATCTGTTTAGTCTTTCCTCTTCATCAAAGAAGCGATGAATTCTCTGAAAGATATTTAAAGAAAATGCACAGCCATGAGAGAGAGAGAGAGAGAGAGAGAGAGAGAGAGAGAGAGATGATGAGCTGCAATTTAGGCCATGTCTGAAAAGCACGAGCTTCAGACAATCCAAGAACCATGTCACAAAGCAAGTTGATGGCATTAACCAGAGCTCTATAGAGATGATTATCACCATTCTCATCAGCTGTAAGAGGAAATTCCTACCAGTAAATGAATCATGCAAATCTTGGGTCTGAGAATAGTTGTAAAAACTTTTTTCATCAGAAGCACTGGATAATTCATAGATGTAAAACTTTTTAGACATGATTTTAGGTAGTAGAAAAGGTTATTTTTGTGATCACAAATAACAAGAAGCTATACACAAGTAAGAAAAAGAACTACAAAAAATGATCAAATAGCTAAAAAGCCTAAAATCTCTCTTACTGTAGTCCTTGATACCTCTAGGAGTTTCTCGTTAATTGGCTTTAGGCTTCATCTAATTGTATTGGAAAGTAGCTATGATTGGATTCCTATTTTGATCCTCAAGCCCTCAAAATTGAAGTAATTCAAATATATTATCGACTGACAAGAAAGTTTCAAGGGGGTTGAGGGTGACCTTCTTAAAGATATACACGTGCTTTCTTTACACCTAAAAACGGAATTAAAATTTCCAAGAATAGAAACCTTAAATATATGGCATACAATTGATACAGCTAATTTTTTTTTTGAAAAACCCATTGACTTCCAGCAACTAATTCATGGTTTCTCCAAGTGAACGTACTTTGAGGAGTTGGACACCCTTCTAACTTTGTAAGAGTTCAATCTCTCTCATGAATCTCATTTGCATAAATCGAGATTCGGCCAAAGGGTCCAAAAAGAAATGTTCAATGAGCAATGCTAGTCCCAACTACTCTATAGGAAAAGTATGAAGAAAATTATCCTATTGCTGTAGGGAATCTCTTTTCTTCACTCCAACCAATGCAAAGCCCCACAAATCACAAATCCCATTAAAAAGTAAATTGAATTAACACTTTCCCTAGCACCTTATGTTGAAACTAAAGTTGGGAGAATAGAACAAAATTATCAGGAAGTAGAATCTGTAAAAAAAAAAAAAAAACTTTGGGTTGAATCGTGGGTCTCACTCTCTTTAAGGCTAGAAATGCTGAACACATGGAAAGTACCGACGTTTCGCGGCTCTATCCAAATTGTGCAAACAGTTCGTCAAGTTGCCACGCCGTCCATAGGATAAAACAGCCCAGAAATCACTTCTGTCTTAATTTCTTTTTGCACGAAAATATGTTGAAAAACTAAACACCTTCTCGGATTGATTGCTCGGAAACAAGAAACGAAGAGGAGATAGACCACACAAAGAAAATATGAAACACACAAACAAAAGTCACTCAATATATATCAAATACTTGCTGGAAGAAGTACTAGTAATCTAGTACTGTCTGTGTGATTACTAGTACTGTCCGTGTGCTTTGGTCTTGTAAGTACCAACCCTTTACTTTTGTTGATTTTCTTGCCTCAAGTATGAGGCGTGCCGCGTGCCCAGCCTTTTTTTTTTATAGGCAAACAATTCTAAACTTTGGGCAGTAAATGCATAAACTCCTTGTTGGGAAATTGAGTAATGTTTATTCATTGAATGAATAAGACGTGTATACATTGAATATATGACTGTTGCACATGTTTTAGTAAATGATAAACGTGGGAAAACAAGGTTTAAAAGGAAAAAAAAAAACTGTTTTAGTTTTTTCAAATGAATATTTCTCAAAAAAAAAAAAAAAAAAAATTTGATTCTCTTATTATCCTAATACACTCTTATATATATATATATATATATATAACACCTTTTGCATCAGGAACTTTCTTATTCTTACCCCCACCTAAAGATTGATTTCACTAACAAATTCCTATTCCGTCAACAACAAAAATCAAAATTCCAACATATATGTACATGGATCTGTGCCTAGTGTAGCTGACGCATAGGGTATATGTATCACACAGATATATATATATATATATATATACCTTGTCGGGATGAAGGTACACTTTATCTCTGAAAAGGAGAACCACACCGGCCTCATCGAGAACTCGAGCAAAAGCGGTCGCCTCATCTTGAGATTTGGCAACGCCTATGCTCTCACAAGCTTGAAGCAGCTCTGAATAGGCAATCACCTCCTTCCCTTCCATACCTAGCTTCATCTTCAACGCCTCCACATTCACCAATCTCATCAGTTTCTTCGCCTCCGAGTACGATATACTGTCCCCTTCCCCACCACCTCCGCCTGCGGCCGAAGAAGATAATGACGCCAATAATCTGGTTCCAAACAAGCAACTACAATGCTCATTCTTCACCTCCGAAATCGCTCTGAACCCTAACGGAGGCCTCGGCTTGTATCGAACCGCCGATGATACGCTCTGTTTCAAGAACATACACGACAATCTCCACATTTTTTAGAATCTAATCTGATTTTCTCTCTCTCTCTCTATATATATATATATGTTTTGGTGTGTATGTATATGTCAACTCTCAGTTCCTTTTTGTTATCTTTACAGTTTCTCTGTCTCTGTCTCTCTCCTCTAGAAGACTGATTGGTTTAGTGATAGAAAGTGTGAGGCCGGGCGGGTGCATAAAAAATGGAGGAATGAGAGAAAAACGGGTCAGGACGTGTTGCTACCGTTTAGGCGGAGCTGGTTAGTACCCCAGTAAGTCAGTAACCACGAAACGGGACACGGTCTTCGCACTGCTTTGACCTTACCATCCACCGCCACCTGTCCGTCCAATAACTTATCCGCTGAGCGAACACACGCACTCCAGAGTAGGTATGTCAATGAACCGAATTTTGGGATGGATCCGATCCGGTTTCAGCACTTTTTTGATAGATTTATTTTGTTTTTTAATCTCCGGATCTGTTTAGAATGTTAGGTTGACGGATTAGATATGATTTTGTAGTATTCAATCTAAATAAAAATAAATTATGTATAAAATATATACATATAATACACTAGATAAAATTACTACTCCCTCCGTCCCATTTTATGTGTCCATCTTTCCTTTCTGGGATGTTCCAAAATTGTTGTCCACTTTCCTAAATTAGTATACAAATTTTACTTGGTTACCCAATCTACCCTTCCTTGTAATTAACACCAAAACAAAACAAAAAAAGAAAGTGCAATGATTATGGGCAATTGTGGAAAGTAGGGGTAGATTCTTTTTGTCCCCTTAAATAGTCGAATTTTCCAAGATGGACACATAAAATGGAACGGAGGGAGTATTACATATAAAATTAATTGAACAACGTATGTAGTATACACTAGATTATACAAATTTACTTTCAATGGTATTATTTTGATTTGAAAATAGGATTTTCTACATAATCAAATGTATTGATGGATTAAACCTTGATTGATTTTTGTGTATGCATAGAGAAAAATAATAAAAACAGCTGTTTCTATGGTAATACTAGAATATATATATATAAATATATAAGTAGCTAAGTTGCCATTTTAGATACAACAAACGGATCCAAAAATTCAGATATGATCAAATCTGGATATGGATTAAATAAGGCAGATCCGACAAATAAATGAACAAGATCTGGATAGTAGAATTGTTAACGAATCTAGATCTGATTTGTGTGGATCCGATCCGTTTACAGGCCTACTCCAGAGCTCCACATTAGGAGAAATTACTGTTTGGCACACAATGACCACTTCATATATATATATATATATACTAGTAATAACCCGTGCCCGTGGGCACGAAGCGGGAAAAAAAATCAATACTTTAAAAGATTAAACCCATGTGATGTTTAAGTGAAGACATTGGTTCTACGGGCACAACAATATATTTTCAGTTCATTGATTTTGACTTTGAAATTAATTTGAGATATGGTTGAAATTTTTACAACAGATTCATAAATATAAAAACAAAGACACCAAATGTGGTAAGAATTCTATAACTCCAAAAAAAATGTAAAGATTTAATTCATTCAAGACTCTCTTGATCTTCACAAACAACCGCAAAAAAATAGACAAAAATGATAGAAGATTATAACGACAACAAAATCCTGTGGTTGTTTGGTTGTAAAATCGTGCCCGAGCATGAAGCGGAAAAAAAAAGGAGGAAAAAAAAAAAAGAAAGAAAAAATGTGCGATGCTTAAAGTGATATATATAGGATACCATACATATATGTGTATCTTTTTAAAAAGAGAGATTTGGAGAGAGAGAGAGAGAGAGAGAGAATTACAATGGGTTGGTGAAATATGTATGTAGAGAAGGAGTAAATATTCAATATAATGGGGATATCACGTCAGCAAAATAACATACTCACAGAATTGAAATTTGTGCTTATGTGGATGAGAGTTTTTTTTTCTGAAAATAGGGGGTGTAGATGGATAAATGAAGGGTCCAGATTTGCTTGTTACATCACGTCAGCAAAATAACTGTTGCAATAAATATTTTCTAGTGGAGAAGAGAATGATCGTGCGGAATTTTTGTGCATTGCCTCATATAAGATAGATATCACTTATCTCTTTGTTGGGATTTTCTACTAATCAAAATACTGCTATGTGCCAACAATGTTGATCAATGGGCACTTAAATCACTTTATTAAGAATAAATTCCTTTAGTTTAAACTATGGAAAAAAAATAATTAAATTTTTTTTCTTTTTTTTCCATCCTTTTTTTTGGACCCGTGCCCATTGATCATGCTTATATCAAGAAAAATCAATATAAAAGTAAACTTTAGAAAATGCACTACTACATTAGAAATGCACAATTCCACAAATCAAATTACCACACAAAAAAAATGAATGAGGGGGTTATTGGAATCCCCAATCAAAACATTATAAATAATGTGTTAAACAACTCTAGTTGTGATGGAACAAATATTATCCAAATTATATATAGGGTGCTCTGTGCACTGACACACTAAAATCATAAAAAAAAAAATACAAAACTCAGCAAACTTAGATAATTTTTCTTCAGAATTGCGGCCCATTTGGCAACAAATTTTGTTTCTGCTATTCAACCTCATAATTTTTTTTTTTTTTTTTGTAATTGGTCAAAAGCTGGCCAAGGTAGCTTCTAAATCGCAAATTTTTGCAAGTGATTCACATTTTTTGCGAGTGAATTGTAAAGGTTAGTTTACTAAACAAAAAGAACTAAAAAAAATCTACAGGTTTGCAAGTGAATCGTATTGAATTTGATAAATGAAATTTACATTACCTATTTAATGGAACTAAAAAAATCCACAGGTTTGCTGCTAACTAAATTCTTTGACTGAATGGCCTTCAAAGTACCAAATCAGATAAATACTGATTCGAGAAAATTAAAGAAAAAAGGGTTAGAAAATGTGGGTGCTAGCAATTTTTGAATAATAAAATTTTGTCAAGCTAATAAAAATAACATAATCATTTGGGAAAACAAGGACAAAAATAACATAAAATGTGCTAACCTTGATCTGGGAAAACCCAGGAAAAAAAAAAGTGAAAGCAAAAAACTTCTTGAACACATAAAGAACATATGCAAAAAAAAAAAAAAAAAAAAAAAAAAAAACCATGAATCTTTGCAAATGGGTATATGTAGAAACAACAAATGACTTATTAAAGAATGAACACACAATTTAGTAGTGTTGCTATGAATGGTATCCTATATATCATTCAACAATGAACAGAACACAACACAAATGGGATATATTAAAAATGAAAATCCAATATTGAGAGTTCACATGCACACACGCACACAAATGAGTTCGGAAACATTTTATTTAACACAACCAAACACACATGCACGTCTCTCTTTCTTGGCAAATAGCCCAAAACACACATACATACACAAACACACATACTCAACATATCCGAAATACAAAAAAAATACACAAAAAGAAAGATAAAACAAATCAGTCATCACATGCACACACTCACACACATCCAGAAAGACGCACCCACATGCACAGTCACACACACAGAAACACACACGAACACACAGATGCATAGACACGCGCACACACACGATCAGAGAGAGAGAGAGAGAGGAAAGCGGTTGATGGCGCGATAGACTTGTGGCAGAGAAGAGAAAGAGAGAGGGAGTGAAACATGAGAGAGAGAATATCATGCCCAGCATAAAAGGAAACTATAAAAGCTATTAAGAATATATCATATTGCCAAAAATTAGTTCAATTTAATTCAAAATAGATTTGGAAAGATGGGGTCACTGATTTCTCTCTTTATCTACCAAAATTTAGTTCAACCATAGCACCCCATGTAAGCTCCAAAAAAAAAAAATAATAAAATAAAATTCATTTAACCACTCACTGAAAAAAAAATATATATATATATATATTTGGTAAATTCATTTAACCACTCATTGAAAAAAAAATACGGGGTGCTATGGCCTTTGGGGTCAATTTCAATTCCAAAATAAAAAAATAAAAATAAATAAATAAATAAAAACACCACGCCCCTAACTTCTCTCTATTCTTTCAGTATCTTTCCAAAAAATTCAATTCAAAATAGACTTGGAAGGATAGGGTCAGTGATTTCTCTCTCTCTCACACACATGAAATTCTCTCTCCCACTAAAAGTTCATAATCAAAATAATTCACATGGATTAGTGAAATTTGGGGAGTACTGTCTATGGAGCATAGAAAAAATTGCCAACATACTTTTACTATTTTTCATTCTTTTTTTTTTTCTTTTTTTTTTTTGCTGAGAACTATTTTTCATTCATGTGTGATGAATCAAACCGTGTAGTATTTAAGGGAAAATAAACTTTGACAAGTATTTTGAAAAGTTCACAATCAAACTGTGCAGTATTTAAGGGAAGATTGAGTTTTAATTTAGAGTTTTAATATGATACAATGCAATATTTAATGGGGTCAACCATTTTTGGTGGACAAACAATCCGACGGTCTGAAATATCTAAACTTGTCTCAATGGTCAAGATTAAAAGTTGTTAAATTGAGAGGGGTCCACAGCGCTCTTCCTTATTATATAGATATATAGTGTGATAGGATGATCTGTACCAATACTGTCATTAATGGCAACTTGGATGTCCATTTGAAAGTTTTTTATTCTTGTGCACTAAAAATCTTATCATGAGACTTTCATTGTCCAAATGTCTTCACCATCGTATTGGTTTGAACTACCACATCATATGAATGATATGGTGACCTTGGATTAAAAAATAACGTCTTAGAGCATTCAATGGTGCTCCAATGTCACTTGAACTTAGTTAAACTTAGCTTAAACCTACCATAGTGGTGTAGGTTGCAGTATAACGTACTGTTTGGAAATATCCAAAATATGATTTGGTTCAATTTAAGTCCACTTTTTTATCTGGTTCTTGTGAGAATCAAGTGTAGGTTGGTTTGACAAAAAACTTGTTTTAAAAAATTTATTAGACTGGACACAGACTCCTATGTGAGAGATAGACATTCACCAAACTAGATTCTCACAAAAACCAAATAAAAATTGGACTTAGACTTAACCAAATCCTGTTTTAGACTTTCCCAAACAGGCCCTTAAGTTTAGCTAATGTACAGGCAAACAACACTCACTATGTTGTCTCACTAGTCACCACCACACGGCACATAGTGTGTCATCCCACTAACACACAGCACACGTTGTGCACTGTGCAATCTGATGCCCCACATTATGTGTGCCGTCTCACCACCACACGACATTGTGTGTGTTATTCCCCTAACAACACCACTGCAATGTGCATCGAACCTATACCACAACTTAAGGTAAGTTTCTCATTCCAAACTATTGATGACAAACAATGGCTGTTTGGGAACCGCATCTAGTAGCCTAAACGTGATTTAAAAGAGTCCTAATGCAATTGAATTGCATTTCATTTTGGGAACATTGCGAGTGCAATGACAGTCTGTAACACCCGTACCCGGAGAACGGGTTAATTATTGTGTTAATATGCATTAATTAGTATAATTAGTGTATAAACGGATTAAGGGGAGGCTTGGACTTGCCCATGTAAAAAAGTGTTCAGAGAGGGACACTAGTTGGAAAAGTCCTCAGTGAGGTGGGACAGGCATTGAAATGGAACCCAGCGAAGGGTAAATTGGTAATTTGCATTTTAAATGATTAAATGCATTTTTACGTGATTAGTTTAAATGCTTTCATATTATATGATAATACATGTACTAGTAATGAGTATTAGTTTGGATACCCAAATAAGGGTATAATTGAAAAAATGTTCAAAATTAGTAGGTGCGATAGCAATTTCACAAAATATGTGGGACCCACGTTGGGACCCATACGGAACTTAGACAAACACTCATTAGATAATTAGGTAGTTAATGGAATGTTAGGGGATTTCATAATAAGAACTTAAGAAAATCCGGGGAGGTAAACGAGAAATGAGGAAATTTGTGTGTTTGACAACACAACATGCAATGCATGTGTGTGTCAAGAGAGTTAACCTCTCATTTCTGCAGAAAATTAAAAGAAAAGAAAAGAGAAATCACCGAGAGAGAAGACGGACCGTCACCGACGTCGAAATCTTGCCGTTCCGTCGCCGCCGTTCGTCGGATTTACGATCCGAGACCACTTTCGGACTCGTGGAGGTGAGACGAACATTTCCATACCCTTAATTTATGTTTAATTCGCTGGATTTTGGTAGTTCATACTTAACGGTGAGACGTCGTCTACCAAATTCTTGTAGGATTCATTGTGGTGTAGGAATTGAGCTAAAATTGGTGAAATTCAGCACACCTCTAGCTTGAATTTGGGTAAAATCTGTGAATAAGGTGAGTTTTCTAGCCTAAAAATGATTGGGGTTTAAGGTGTTCAATGTTTGTATGTATATTGTGTTGTTGAAGTTATGTTTAGAGGCTATGAGAGTTGTTAACTTATAAGTTACATGTCAATTATATGAAAAATTGTTATGCTTATGTTCTTATATGCCTATATGCTTATGTGGTAGTCAATGAGCACTGGGGAAATGGTTCATTGTTGGGAGTAATAAGGGTGGTGAAGAGGAAGAATCCGATAAATACGGAAGTCCAAGGAATAGAAGTGGCCACGGGACCAAGGGAGGTCTTCGGGTCTGAATGAATCATATAACCGGTGACTCAGCGACTACGGTGGTGTTTTTATGTGTTAATTATAGCATTGCACGTGTTAAAAATTCAGTCATGTTAGACTGCTCACTAAGCAAATTGCTTAAGAAAACCGTTTTCCTATTTCTGTTGTGGTACATAACAACCACCGCAGGTACGGAGCAATACCCGGAGAGAAAGTGACGTGCTCGGGGAAAAGGGGAGAAGGGTTTTGGAACTTGTAGATACGTTTTAAACTTATATTACGGTGTAACTAGTGGCTTGAGGTCCTCAACTTGAGGCTTGAAGTCTTGACTTATGGATGGGAGAGATGGGAGAGATTTGAGCCTCATGCTTGAGAACTTCTTTTGAACTTGTAAAATGATGTAAATTTATGGTTTCTTTTATGTTAATGTTCATACTTGGGTTGTTGGAAATGAATTTGGATCATAACTATGTATTTGGAAGTAAAAAGTAGAACCTATGTATAATCTCTTTTGTTTTGCTCAAATGGTGCAAGTTAGTAGTTAAGACCATCTCGGCATGTTCGGATGTGTTGCAAGCGTCGTGGACAAGTTTGGTTGTGTAAATGGTGTTGGTTGTAGTTTGAGTTGATTCCCAATGAATCCCAAGTACTTTGGATGAGAATTGAGTTTCAAAGTTGAAAAGTTTGTTTTGGATCAAAGGAAATGAGTTTATGATTGATTTGATCAAATTGTGAATGTGTTTGTGTGATCCAAGCTTGACTTAAGTTTAAAAGTGTTTAGAAATGTGTTGGAATTGATTTCCCAAAGTTTCATAAAGTTTCCATGTGATTTGATTGTGTTTTGGTAAGTTAAAACTTGTTTTGACAGCAAAAAAATTTAGCAGCAGAATTGTGAAGGGATCGATCCGCGATTTATGAAGGGATCGATCCGCCCTTTTAAGGGAACATTCTGCGAGAGATTCATATAAATGGATCGATCCGCGATTTATGAAGGGATCGATCCGCCTTGTAATTTTCACAGCACGTCCGCTTTTACGGAAACATGCATAACTTTTTCTAGACAATTCGAATTCGTGCGCCGTTTGTTGCGTTGGAACCGGGACTCATAAATATAAGTTTTGGTTTAAAAATTTTACATACTTTCTTAATGACCATTTTGCCCTTGGAGGCTGTTTTGGCACAATAAAATTCTTACAGTGATTTTATTCACTTTTTCTTCTCGTTAGTGTATATTTTGAGTGCGGTTACTCTTGTTACACGTGTCCTAATCCACCGGGGGTGGGTTGGGGTGTGACACAGTTGCAACAAAAATGTTACAAATAAGGATGGCAGAAAATTATGATAGGAAAACAATGTGCGGGTGGTTATTGTTAGGAGTGTTAGCGGTCGGTTTCAGTCGGTGTTTGTGGTTTTCAAAACCGACCAATAGATTCGGTTTTGGTCGGTTTTTCGGTCAGTTTTAGCTTGTACATACATTTTATAAACCGACCAATCGGTTTTTTAGACAATCGATTTCGGTCGATTTTCAATTTTTCGATTTTTGTTATCACCCCTAGTTATTGTCCTGAGTTCAACACACAACTTCAAGATGTTGTGAGTACTTGAACTCGGGACTTCCAGGGAAAAAAAATGGTATAGTCGGGAGTAGGACTGTCAATTAGGTTGGGCAAGCCCGAAGTCCAATTGTTCGGCCCGTTGAATTTTGGATTGAGCTTTATATGAGAGTGAGTCGGGACGAGCGTGGACAAATTTTTAAGCCCGAACTAATTTTCGGGCCGAGCTCGGCCTATATAAGCTCGGTCCAATATAAGCATGGCCCGTACCACTATATGTATATGTATATTTATGTCCTGTCTCTATATATGTATAATATATGTAAAAAATGTATAATGCATATGTTAATGTATATCTATATCCTAGATCTCTACATGTATAATATATGTAAAAAATGTGTAATGCATATGTTAATATATATATATATATATTTATATAATACATATAGTTGTCAAAATTTGGACAACAATTCCCTAAAAAAACACAGCATTGGATTTCTCAAAAGTGACAAAAAAATAAATGTTTTTCATTTTTTAACAAAATTCAAACTTTTATTTTTCCCTTTCTGGCATACTCATGTAAAAATCTTTTTTAGGGGTCATAGAACATTAAAAAAAAATTAAGTAAAAGCCAAAAATTTTCTATACCCCATTTCTTTCTCTCTCTCTTTGAATCAATAAATCGGGCCTAGGCCCGAACTCGGCCCGAAGCCCATTTTAATATATGGGTCGAGTTTGGGAATGAAGAGTGTATTTAAGAACGGCCCGAGCTTGAGCTTGGGAAGGTAAAATTTATATCGGGCTGAGCTCGGACAACACTAGCCCCGGCTCATAGGGCCCGATTAACAGGCCTAGTCGGGAGTGTTTGCCTGTAGTTTTGCGCCGGTGTGCTAGAACCAACAGTGGTTCGAATCGTGCAAACTAATTTCCTAAATGCTTGAGTGAGTGATACTCAAGGCTTAATGAATCTAACTTCTATCAAAACGATGTGCAAGGTGAGTAGCAAAGTACCCTCACCTAAAGTCCCTAGACAGTGCTGAAGCGCACAAGTCTAGCAAGTGATGAAAACAAGCAAGAGAAATTAAATAAAAAGAGCATTTTTATTTAATTGTGGAAGAAAAGAGAAATTACAAGGATGTAATTATAACTAAGAAAGCTTAGGAAAATAAAAAGAATGCTAAGAATGCATTGGGATGCTGTTTGAATGCGGTGTATCGAGATGACGCGGAGTCCCTTGACTGCTTGACCTGCCTGCTAATTTATAGCGGCCATGGAGGTCTTCTAGATAAGGTAGGAAATTTGATGAATATTAATCTGGTAAAAAATACCAGATTTATTCCATAAACTGCTCTTGACTTCCATATCTTGAATAATATATATATATATATATATACATGTGTATATATAGCTTGAACTTGGTCCACATGTTGTCTTGGTTCGGCTAACTTTTTGTGCAAGAAAAAAGATATGTATCCATTTGTGATAATATTATCTCCCATAAAAGATAATATCAAATATGTTACCTAATCCTGATCAACTTCCAAATATTGATAATATCACCATATATTTTCCTTATCAATATATATCACATGGGAGAATTTGTAGGGATTGAGAAACTTTTCATAAAGTGGCCTAAGTATATCACATTCCTCCATATCACCCATCGTGCTAAACCATTGCACAGCTGACTAAAGTTATTGTGACCACGCATGGGACCTAAGTTGATCAGAATTATATTGACTAAGTAACACTTTATTTGGCCACGTGGCCCAATGCCATATAGATACCAACCAAAACAATGGCAAGCCATGCCTCTACCAGTTTAGTCCGATGGCAATTAGATATGCCCGATGAGATAAAGAATTGAAAAGCCAAATTATACAATGGTCAATGAAACTGACCAAAATTACATCTTAGACAAAATGATAATCAAATCGACTCAATAGTAGGTCAGCCCAATAGATATTGAGGTAGGCCGATCATCCATTGAGGTTGGCTCATCAACGTGTAAATGACCATTTGAGGTAAAAGCAAAAATAGATGGCTAGCCCAAGCAAGAATATGTGTGACAGCCCGATTCAAATGGTGATCAGCCCGATCATAGTCAGTCCGAATTTGAAACTCATTCGGCCCTACCGGCTTTGAACCAATCACTTAGCCCTGAATTAATGCAATCAGTCTCTTAGTCCGATTAAAATATCTCAATCGGCCTTAAGCAACTTTTAATTTAAAAAATGTATTTTTTAGGTGAAAACAATTGCCCCCCAGGCTGTTTAAAATGAAAAACTTGGATTTTTGAATAGCCACATTTATCAAGACCGATTACCTGTACCAGTATCGGTCTCATCATGTAGACCGAGGGTACACCATAGTTTTGTGTAAAGCTTTTAAACAATTTGATCAGTTATTGGAACAATAACTTCACTGCATACTAAAAAAGCCTTGGCAAAAGGCCAATGATGACGTGTAGCCATAATTGGCAAACAAGCTTGCAAGTTGCATCTACTGACTCGGGCCTACCACATTGACTTCAAAGGTTTCATGGATCCACAATGCAAACACCTCTAGACGTACAACCTTTTTCCTCCTTTGCTTTCATGACCATTAATGCAAGACGAAGAAGGCCAGACCAGCATATTGGGCCCACATATACTCATGTGAACAACACAACCTTTATTAGAAATGGCACTCCATATTTTTTCGTTTTTGCTTTCGGTTTGGTATCAGTCCAAATAACTTATTAACTGAATTAATTCAGTCCGGTCTACAGTACCCTTTCAGTCTTTTGATAGTACCATTGTAATAGCAACACCCACCAAATTAGCGACAATTTTTTGTGGCATCCACACAGCCAACGTTGACGTAGATCACCCCAAGCCAAATAATTAATTGGCTTAAAATAAAAATAATAATCGATCACTAGAATGAGACCGAAAAAATTAAACAACTCTTTGAGGGTGAGTTTCCTCAAAGGAATATGTTCAAAAACTTCATGGACCGATTTATAGTCAATCGGTTTCTGCAAAGCTTGCCCCCCGAACACTTCATCGCCGATTTCTTCATCACCAAGGGGGTCTTCGTCATCGTCCTCACTAGGAGGCTCTGTGACCGAATCTGCAGGATTGTTCAGCCTTAAAAACTTTATCCCTTTGGCCTTCAATTGTTCACAAACGGCCTTTGGGAAATCCTCCCATGCACGATCGATTCGGCGACCTATCTCGAGGATAGCCTCAATAGGGTCTTTAGCCGAAACATGATCACTCGGCCTATCAAACTCCTCCTTTTCGGCCTCAACAGAGTTGTGAGGCTCGTTTAAAGCTTGCCCCCCAATCGGTAAATCTGATAAACCGCTTGGTTTATTCCTCCAACCACCGTCTAGAAAATTCTTTCATTGACATAAAAAAAAATTCCATTAGGTGGTGGCTCTTCCGCTTCACTTACGACAAGAAGGAGACCGATTTCATTGTTGAAGAACTGTATATTGGCCTAAAAACGGTCAATATCTTTGTAAAGATGACCGATCTCATCATCGTAACGGTCCTTAAACCGATAAATTAAACCATGAAAATGGCTTATTTTTTCGTTCCGCCAACGAATCTAGTCGTGGTAGAACTGCAGTCATGCTTCGTGGTGTGCATGGCTCATCACTTGGTGGTCCCACCGGGCGTGCCAAAATGTTTGCCTGTAGTTTTGCACGGGCATGCCAGAACCAACAATGGTTCGAATCGTGCAAACTAATTTCTTAAATGCTTGAATGAGTGGAACTCAAGGCTTAATGAATCTAACTTCTATCAAAACGATGTGTAAGGTGAGTAGCAAAGTACCCTCACCTAAAGTCCCTAGACAGTGCTGAAGCGCACAAGTCTAGCAAGTGATGAAAACAAGCAAGAGAAATTAAATAAAAAGAGCATTTTTATTTAATTGTGGAAGAAAAGAGAAACTACAAGGATGTAATTGTAACTAAGAAAGCTTAAGAAAATAAAAAAGAATGCTAAGAATGCATTGGGATGCTGTTTGAATGCGGTGTATCGAGATGACGCAGAGTCCTTTGACTGCATGGCCTGCTTGCTAATTTATAGCGGTCATGGAGGTCTTCTAGATAAGGTAGGAAATTTGATGAATATTAATCTGGTAAAAAATACCATATTTATTCCATAAACTGCTCTTGACTTCCATATCTTGAATAATATATATATATATATATATACATGTGTATATATAGCTTGAACCTGGTCCACATGTTGTCTTGGTTCAGCTAACTTTCTGTGCAAGAAAAAAAATATGTATCCATTTGTGATAATATTATCTCCCATAAAAGATAATATCAAATATGTTACCTAATCTCGATCAGCTTCCAAATATTGATAATATCACCATATATTTTCCTTATCAATATATATCACATGGGAGAATTTGTAGGGATTGAGAAACTTTCCATAAAGTGGCCCAAGTATATCACATTCCTCCATATCACCCATCGGGCTAAACCATTGCACATCCGACTAAAATTATTGTGACCACACATGGGACCTAAGTTGATCAGAATTATATTGACTAACACTTTATTTGGCCACGTGGCCCAATGCCATATAGATACCAACCAAAACAATGGCAAGCCATGCCTCTACCAGTTTAGTTCGATGGCAATTAGATATGCCCGATGAGATAAAGAATTGAAAAGCCAATTTATACAATGGTCAATGAAACTGACCAAAATTACATCTTAGACAAAATGATAATCAAACCGACTCAATAGTAGGTCAGCCCGATAGATATTGAGGTAGGTCGATCATCCACTGAGGTTGGCTCATCAACGTTTAAATGACCATTTGAGGTAAAAGCAAAAATAGACGGCTAGCCCGAGCAAGAATATGTGTGACAACCCGATTCAAATGGTGATCAGCCCGATCATAGTCAATCCGAATTTGAAACTCATTCGGCCCTACCGACTTTGAACCAATCACTTAGCCCCGAATTAATGCAATCAGTCTCTTAGTCCGATTAAAATATCTCAATCGGCCTTAAGCAATTTTTAATTTAAAAAATGTATTTTTTAGGTGCAAACATGGAGTTGATTTGAAGACTCTAAAAAGTTGACGAATTTGATAAATAAGTTGATAGATGTGAAAATATGACCATTCAATTGACCGGTTCAATCGATTTGCTTACACCCCTAACTAAAACACAGTTACACTAATAAAATGACTTCTATCAAAATATTTATATTAGTATATACCATTTATTCATCATGTCTTTCTTGACTACTTTGTCCCCGCGTTTGTTCGTTTCATTAAATTGTCGTGACCTTTTGCCGACCTGAAAGGGTAATAGCCACCTTCCTTTTATAAAAGCCACCATAATCTACAATCTATATAAGGGGGTTTAGTTAAATATAGTATCCTCGATATTGAAGAACTACTTACTTGTTTTCCTTTATTTTTCGTTTCTTTCCTTTTTTTGGTGTGTGCGCGCGTGTCTTTTTTCGTTTCTTTCCTCTCTTTTTCTTTTTTTTTTCTTTTTTTTTTTTTGGTGCGCGATCGTGTGGGTGGTGGGTTAAGGATAATGTTAAAAAAAAAAAAAAAAAAAGTGTAATGCTATACACATTTTGAAAAAGGTACACTAAAATGTATAATTATATTAAAAAATGTTAAAACCTTGTATTAAAAAGTATGCACACACAAAAAGGCAAAATCATATATATTTCTATTATTATGTTTCAAACCTTTTTAAGCAAGATTGGACCTTGGATCTCTTTGAAATGATTAGTCCCTCCTTGAAATGATTAGCCCCTTTTTTCTTTTAATGGTAAAGTCTCCCATATTTGTAAAGAGCACTACTAGACTCACACAGTGAACTATACACTTTTTTCTCACAGTTTTAAATGCTTATACCTTGTGCCGTATAATTGAGGCACCAAAAAGTGTAAAAAATTCAAATAGCACAAGGTACAATCATTTAAAACTGTGTGGAAAAAAATGTGTGAGTCACTGTGTAAGTCTTACCATTTTCCATTTATAAATGGATTCATTCATGGTGATGGATTTTATCTTTAACTTCTATACAAAAATTGAATGAAATCATTCAAATTGAAGGGACACCGAAAAGACTCTTAAGTTTTACCAATCATGGAGTTTTGATTTTAAAAAAAAAAAAAAAAAATTATCCTTTAAACTTAATTAATTTCAAATGATAGACTTTTTACTAAATTTCTATATATTTTTTATTTTTATATAATTGCCCATATTCCATATATTAAACTTTTCTCCACTTTCACACACCACATGCTGCTGCCTAGAACAGTAAAATGGAAATATGCTAACGCTAAGAAATGTACACTTTGAACATAATAGACATCCGTCCAATAAAGCCAGTTGAACTAGTAAATTTTTTTTTTTTTTTTTTACAGACGGCCTGAAGCCTAATACGCTGCGACACCCACGGAGGGTTGATCACTGACTGTGTCTTGCCTTGGACAGAGTTTTAATCAAGCCTTTGACAATTTTCCTGAACCAAAATACATTCATCATCGCTAACGCTGGAGGCACCGTAAGCAAGGCATAGAACCCCAACGGAAACACTTGCTTGACCTGGAAGAAAAAAAAAACCCACCGATTTAAACCCAGAAAGGAGAACAGAAATCGATCAATGGGATTTGGTTAAGAGGTCATTACCAATGCACATTTTTTCTTTTCATACAAAAAGTCTCCGCAAAACCTTTTTTGTTTTTTCAGGGCAGGGGCAAAGAAAGAGCGAATGCAGCTACTATCTTAAGTAACATCCTAGTTATTTGAGATCGACTTCAAAATCTAGTTAAACCTTTCCTTGTGCAAACGACAAACCTGATACAACCCTATTTTCTTCGGACTTTCGGAAGAAAATTTGATTTAATTTTCATGGATTTCACTTTCTCAGACAGATACGTGGGGTAAAAAAAAAACCGCGCAAATGGTGATTTTACTCTTATCCAAATGCACATCAGTCTCCAATCATAGTAACGGTATGGTTTCTCAAATTTGGGATATCCCAAATCTGGGAAGCACAGCATTATTCCTCCAAGAATACATTTTTAATAGTTTTTGTTTAGTTTCCATTCAAGGACTTGAACAAAACTCAAATCCTACACAGCTTTGATTTAGAGAAGTGTAAGATTCCTAATTTTAACTTTGTTCCTAATCTGCATCATTCAAACAAGGCTTGGAGGTGAAAAGATGTTATAGGCTTAGAATAAAAGTAAATTCAAAGTTCAAGTACTGCAGGTTTTTAAAAAAGCCTAGATCTTTAGAAAGATCATGAACTTGGATAAGGAACCAAGCAAGCCCCAGTTCTACAAAGTCTACTACTACTAAAATTAACGATGGACCATCCACTCACCTGATCAAAATGGGTATACAAGTGGTAGAAAAAGAAGATGAACAAAAGAATCCTTGCAACCTGAAAGGCATCGAAAGTCTACGTGTCACAATAGATTATGTGATCACATAAAAGCCAAGGAAATCACAAGAATTCCATAATACATACACACATATATATATATATATATATATATGGGAAATGCTAACTTACTCCATATATAAAAATACACACATTTTTTGGACAACAATGCCCATGCCACCTCACTTACGTGGGGCTAATAAAGTAATTTTACAAATTAACGTAAATGTAAAATTACTCTATTACCTTTTTTTATATGAAGTGGCATGGGCTTTTTTGTCCATTTAAAATTTAAACACAATGCTATCCTACAACCTTCATGTTATAGGATAGCAACCTCCTATATATATATATATATACACGAAAATTCTCCAGAGAGGGCGCCCTCTCTTTATATATATATTTATGTATATATGTAATTTTTTTTTCGGATACAAGGACAAATCCCCCAGCCTGTCTTCCGCGACTTCGGGATCAGCAACTATTGTCATTTTATCGGAGTAGACCAGGGGGCAAATTCCGGGCACGTGCACCGACCCCACAACACATGCACCAGGTAAATCAGGGAGGCAAGCTAGCGGTAGGATCTGACTCACACCAAGCTGGACATGGTCCATCTTGAGATCCATCCCTCCAACTAACTTACACGACTCCTGGGGGTTTCGAACCCCTAACCTCCCTTGGGGAGGCCAAAGGCCCTGGCCAAATCCCTTGTATTTACCCATGTGAAGTTTCGAACCCAAGACCAAGGGGATATAGAACGCCCCCCTGTCTTGATTATATATGTATGTTTAGAATTGATGAAAAGCAGATAATGAAAATGTATGAAAGGCTGCAATATCCTAGGGATCTTTCTGAAGTTGGAACATATTAAGGTCCAGTCATAAATTTATCACCATGAAGAAATTTGACTATTTACAGAATCTTTGTTAAGAGACGTAATCTAGAAGGTCAACAAAAACAGAGAACTCCTGGTTCCATAAGCTTTCCCATTGGGACACCCTCAGGATTCAAGTTTCTCAGGCTCCGAGAATATTAAACAGGAGAGAAAGAAGAAGCAAATCTAAACAACTATGGTTAGTATGCAATTACGCATAGACATTAAACATAGTCAACTAAGGAAGTTAACTTGCTTCTTTTTTTACTTTTTTTTTTTTTTGCCAAGACTAAGGAAGTTATCTAATTGTGAAATCTTTCAAACCTGAGACAGACATATTCAAAGAATATAGAATCAAATGTCATCTCATCCTCCTTAAAATTATGTATTTGGATTGTCAAAGTGTTAAAGATACATAATCAGAATTTAATCTCATTATTCCATATCGCAATATTTTATTTACAGTAAGACCACTAGCTTGAGTGATATCTCCTCAATCTCCCAAGATGGAAGACAAGGTTCGAGACGGGGAAAAACTGGGTGTGTCACACCCATCAATCAAAAACTAGACCAAACATAAATGAGTTATAATTTAATAGATATAATCTTGATCTAATTGTCAAGGTTAGTATAGGAATTTAAATAGCATAACAAAGAAATAGATGTATCTTTTATTAGTCATTCCTTTATGAATATTTCTTTTTCTCAAAAATAAAAATAAATATAAAAACCCTCTGCACTCTGAACATAACTTATGATGTACTTTGACCAAGATAACAAACAAAGTGTTGTACCACTTGTATAAAAGAGCAATCCAACATCTTAAATCAGCAAGGGACCTTCCAATTCCATACAAGCAATTTGTTTTTCTTCACAGTCGGAAAATGATCCCAAATTAGTTACAGGTTGAATTTTTTTTTTTTGCTAGAAGTTATAGGTTGAATTTATCTAACATCTTTCATGATTATGTTTTAAGCAATCAGAAACAGACTTACTCTGTTAACATGCCTTTTACAATTCTTTCAAGCTGTTTATAAATAGTTTTTACAAGTTATCGGTGGATAGATCAAGCAACTTTAACACTGCCTCAATTTGACACAAGTTGAACTAAAGGATTCCAATTCCAACTAAAAAGAAAACAAAGATTTTGAGGTCTAGGAGACATTACCAACCACCCGAGGAACAGCGCAACACCATTCCAGGTGTACATGTTTGACTTCTTCTGACCAGCAACGTCCAAGTACCTGCACACACGGGTACACACACACACACACACACACACACACACACACACACATATATGTATAATTGTATATATATTGACTTCAAAGAACATGTAATTAAAGATTTCTAAATGCTAACTTTACCATCTTAAATTAATGAAGGGCGTTGTGATCTCAGAAAGGAGAACCATCAGTATGTACATTTGAGCTTGACCACTTATAAGGGATACAAAAATGGCGAACACAGATAGTCCATGGTGTAAGATCTGACAGAAGAATATGACAAGAGAAGTCTATTAACCAGTTTACAAGAACTCATTAGTCACCTGTATCTCAGCTAATCCAACTTGACTTTGAAGGTAAGAACACCGAACCCCAAACACATCCTAATACTTACATACTCCATACCACCTAAATCTGGATACGTCCAAAGAATCATTGCCAAGTCTGAAAGAAAGTAACCGATGGAGATCTGCATAAACATTTAAGAATAAAAAATATTTAAAAAAAAAAAAAAGAGATAACAAGTGTGTTTGATACACCATGTAGTAAGAATCCCAAAGAAACTAACTATGACTAGTGCAATGTTTACAAGGGCTTAGCATAGTTCAAATCAAATAATTTGCAATTCAAGTTCTTAGGTCCAATTTAGCTGGTTGAGGACTTGTAAACTCAATTCATTCAAACAACAATTAAGAATGCCAAAGGAATTTCCAAGTTCCATCATTCAACAATACCAATTTCTGTAACAACATACCCCCAAAGTGGTGTCTGACAAAGTAGATGTTCTGTTAATCATCAAATCAGCACGAGAATCCTCATCAAAAAGATCGGATAATACTAATAGATACAAAGAAGCAACGGCCACAACAAGTGCATGGAACGTTGAGATACCCCTGCACAATGAAATCAATTAGTATCTGACTTGTTGGAGCAACTAAACATCAATCATCACCCAAAAAATAATACTGAAAACGTGGATCAAGATGGAAAAGAACTTCACCGGTTGTTCCATTCGAGTTTCTTTGCATTGTCGAGTTTGTCATATGCTTTGAAGAATGAAAGGCTAACTACACCCGTTAATTGGTAAACCTTCAAAACAAAAGCTCTTTAGAGGGCATTGGAAATGAGAAAGGAAATAATTCTACGACGGATAAAATATCAAGTAGACAATTTAGGAGCTGTTAAGATGCATTTTTCTCCATTGTATGGAAAAAATATAAACTGAATGCAACCAAAAAAGAAAATGGAGATACATAGTGCACACAACCTCATGAATGGTCAAAAACTTTGCTACATGTCTCAATTTAACTTTACGACAGGATATTCTATTATTAGAGTATTTCAAGTTTGAAAAAAGATTTGCTTCTTCATCCTAAGCTAAAACGTCTTCATAAACTCTATCAGTCCCAATTTTAGTCCTAAGTCATTCTTAAATTCGACAGTTGCTCTAAACTTAATAGTAGTATTTGATTTCAAGCTTACAACACACTCAAAAAAACGTATTTTGTTTTCTAAATGAGGGCTAAAATAACAAGAATATGGAAAACATGTTTGGATACATTTTCTTAAATTGCTCGTCAACAATTATTCTAAGCATAATAGCCCATATCTGAATAAACATTTACAAGTTTTCTTGTGTAATTTTACTCCAGTTTTTATCAAAAAGGTTTTTTTTTAATGTAAAATGACCCATTGTCAAACTTATGCACCATTTCAGGGGAGGACACCAACTGAACATGCCTTATCTTACTATGTATCTTTCTTCTAAATTCAATTATCTTTAGGTCATCTTCATAAGAACTCATAATTCCAAGTTGAAACTACGAAAGGGGAGAAATTAAACCAAAATGTATAAGGAAAACGAAAGAAGTTCTGACTTAAATAAGTAGCAAAGGGCCAAAAAAGGAATCAATGTAACGTGCCGCAAGGAACAACCAAGAAATATACCTAAACATTAACATACTTTAAGCATAAAGTGGTTGCCCTCTGAGTCAACTCGCTTTCTCTAGCTTGGCAGATATAAATATAACAATTGCACCAAACCATTGCACAAATCAAACGTGAGCTGCTTTATTTTAAGCTTCACAAATCTCAATTACTACAAGATTTTCCTTAATATTGATTGTAGTCAAGACATACTATTGCTAACTATTAGTAACTATTAGGGCCATAAAATAAACCGAGTTGTTTGGGAAGTACACGAAATAGGCGCGTTAAACTGCTTGTTCATACTTATTACTATAGACGAGTAAAGCTCGAGATCAAGTTTAAGGCTCGTCCAATAAACGAGCCAACCCCAAACAATGTCCAGCTCAGTGCCGGTTATGGTCGTGAACACAAACATGAGCATGTACAATGTCAAGCCTTAACGAGTCAAACAACTCAAACCCGAACCAGGGAGAAAATTGAGCCAAAGCCAAACAAGAAACCTAGAGCTCGTAACATTCCCAATTGACCCCAAACAGCACAAGGCTTCAGCCTATGTTATATGGACTCGGGTAAGGGGTCAAGTGCGGGCACGTGTCTAAGCGTCAAACTTCCCACA
Organism: Hydrangea macrophylla; assembly: GCA_033977485.1. Classification (NCBI taxonomy): domain Eukaryota; kingdom Viridiplantae; phylum Streptophyta; class Magnoliopsida; order Cornales; family Hydrangeaceae; genus Hydrangea; species Hydrangea macrophylla. The sequence goes on from CM066982.1 coordinate 97,434,457, forward strand.
TTCATGATTCCAAGGATATGGGGACGCAACAATAAATATATATTGTTCTTATATTTCAAAGAAAAAGAGTAGTGTTTTATGTAACAATAAGCCTCTAAAATGAAGTTTGCTGAAAAACGGAATATAATTCTTTAATCTGGCATTATACAAGTAGCTAACAGGCTTCTTGGGGGTGTAAATGTAATCCAACCAGACATATCGGACACAAATACCCCCATAGCCTTGCACGAGTGTCGAGTTTCTAACACGGGGTCCATGTAACCTAGGACTCGGGGCTCAGCTGTTTGCAGCCCTTATAAATATGAACATCCCCTGCCTAAGTAATTAAGTTGAGGGGTAAAAATAGAGGAAAACAAACAAACGTAGCCATGGTTCAGCTGAAAAATCAGCATCCTAGCAGTAGCTGGTATTCCTATATTTTGCACAAACTATAAGCACTAGAAACAATGTGGGGTCCCAAAATCAAACAACTATACTTACAATTTTGCACATAGCAATGCCCGCAAAGACAGACAACAACCAGTGAAGTCCCTTTCTCTGGCCATCATGGTCACCCAAGGTCATTAAACCAAGAGGAAAGTGCAAACCACACATGTTATTTATCGAAATCTCCAACTGTAAAAGTAACACCGACACCCAAATTACTTTTCATATTGAAAACCCAAATTGACTTTTCATATCATAGAAACTAAAAACCCAATTTACAAATTAACCTCTGTCTGTATATACATATACACACGTATATATACTGCAAAAGTAATTGGTAACCCAAATTTACTTTTCATAGCAACCTAAAACCCAAGTCACAAAATATTGTAATAAATTATAACCTCTGTCTGTGTGTATATATATATATATATATAGTTGAGGGAAAACTCATACCGGCCTTGTCAAGAGGGTCGAAGAAGCAGAACCTTCGAAGAGATCGAAGGTGACAATATGTGAAGTTTTCGAAGAAAAGGAATGAAAGATTTGTGTATTAATAGAACCTTTAGAAGATTCAAGACTTCAGGCAGGGCAGGTAACGCGGGGGATTAATTGGGGATTGGTATGTTAGAGAGAGAGACAAAGAGAGAAGAGAGAGAGGGGGATTGGATTCTTTACTTTTGCTTGTACGATTTGTGCGTAGATTGAACTGAACGACAGCAGGAGGAGAGTTGAATCAGAATGGAAGCGTTGATTGTGGGGTCCACTTCTGATGTTTATTTTTCTGATGCGTCACATGGCCTTCTGGTTACGTATTACAAAACGAAAAAATATTTACTGTAACAGTTATTTTGCAAATGAGTTCGGCTATTCAAATTGGTTAGAGCTCTCTAATATAAAGTCAATGGCCAGAAGTTATGTGAGTAGATTTAAATCAAGGAGTAGTAAATTTTAATGTGCCTAGGATTTGTCCTTCCATAGAATACTAATAGATAAATCGTCTGAAATACTAAAAGGAATTTCAAAGTAGACAGTGAGATTTGTCCTCGTCATAAAAAAATAATGATTATTTTGCACCAATAAGATATAATTATTCAAGTACACGTCGGTCCTAATTTTAAGAAGAAAAAAAATATATATTCACACAAGTACTATTTGTGTGGTGATATTGATGACATGATGTATTAAATGGATATCCACGAGTAATGATTGAGTCACTAATAACTTTCACAAATAAAATCTAATAATAGTTTAATTCTCTCATGTTTGGCATTGTGGGGTCTGTTTAACTTCAGTGGACCCCGTAGTGCCACAAAAGAGATAAATAGACTATTAGTGGATTTTGTTTGTGAAAGTTATTAGTGCCCATAACATTACTGGTTTATCCCTAGAAGTAAAACTAATTAGAGATCTTCTTGATACATCCAACTTACAATATTTTGGTGTCAAATTGTTAAAACTTTGAAAATCAAATTACTTGAAAGGGAAAAAGAAGAAGTTAATTTGCTTTTGAAAAATCTCTATTTTGTAAAGGTACATCTTTTTAGCATTGGTCTAACCGACGTCATCTTCAAAGGAGACTCCCTTTTGGCGTGCCAACCCTTAATAGGACTGGTCTCTTTTTTCTGACTGGACCATTGAGATCCACATTTTGGAAGCTCGGGCCTTGCTTGCACATTCTTTTGTTTTTCTTGTTGAGTCTAAGATTCTTATATCTACTAATGGTTTCACAATCTTGTCTAATGGGTCTCTTTTTGTATTTTGTCTGAATCCATCTCGATTGATGTCATTCCTTCTCACGCGTTCAAGGAAGAGCATGAAGAGGGCTAGGTAGTTCCTTTTGTTCTGTTGATTGTACTGCATTTTCTTTGCACTTTTATTGTATACCTTCTTAACCAAATAAAAATAAAAATAGGTGAAACATTTTATGTAAGTCTAGGTTTTGGGACCAAGGTGAAAAAAGTGGTTACTCATTGTTGGGGTCTATTGACTAATGTCAAAATTTTTGGGGAACAAATTTGTGATTCATCGTAAAGGTAATAAATTTGAATGGACCATCTGAAAATTTGGTGAGAGACACCGTCCCTTGCCGCCTGGGCCCTTTCTATAATCCTCAATGTCTGCAAGCGCATTTAATAGTTCCATGCTATAGGACACCTCCCACTGATAGAGTATGCAAATTCCAAATTCCAAATTCCATTAATATCTCTATTGTTCTACATTGAAGTAATCATTACCCCCAATCTAATTTAGGTACTGATCTTGATTTTTTTACCCGAATCATTACTGTAGAACTAATATATATATATATATATATAATTTATCACTATTTTAATTTATTTTTTAAATATGTATATTTTTTTAAAGTCGATTGTTCAAATAGCAACTTCATAAAATATATATATAAATATGTAGAAATAGTTAGTCCAATTCGCGACTTTTGGCCAAATGAGAAGTCGCTAGTTCAACTAGCGATTTCTCCTTCTCACTTTTTTTATGTGAGAGATTCTAGTGTGTATGTTAAGAGAAGTGCTAGTTCAACTAGCGACTTCTCATTGCGGCCAGGAGTCGCGAGTCGGACTAGCGATTTTTACAGATTTTTTTTTTGGTGAAGTCGTTACTTTAACTAGTGACTTTAAAAAAGTGATGAGTTTGGGAAATAAGTTGAAACAATGATAGGTTATGTATATATTGATCCTACAGTGATGGGAAGGGTAAAAAAATTCTACTAATCTTTATTGTAATACAATGATAAAAATGAAGGGATTCTTCGAGTGCATTTTTCTCGCCAAAAATTGCTTGTGTAATATTGGTCACCCAAGTATCACAAAAATGTACTCATATGTTATACTATTGGGAAGGAGAATGACTTATTATTTCCACGAGACATGCATCAGTATATGACATAGGTTTGGTATGGAAGTAACTTTTTTTTCACATCAAATGTATTATTTTCTTTTTATGTACTTTAGATATAGAGATAAATGATACAAAGAGAGAAAAAAATGTGAAAGAAGGATAGAGATAAAGATGAAAAATATAATAGAATAAGAGGGTTTTTTTTTTTCCTTCAGGGAAAGCCAGAGGGAGTTGAAGCCTCCCCCTCCACTTAGGGGAGAGGAATTGATGCCACTAGACCACAAGAGTTTTGGCAAGAGTTCTTTGTTACAAAAGGTTCATTTTTAAGAGTATGAGAATCGTCAACCCCCAACCCATGTCTCCATAAGCCCGATATCTTGTCCAACTTAAAAGCAAAAATAAGTAATACTTCTTTTTTGAATGTCTCATGTAAATAAGTTAAAAATAAAAATGATAATGTAATTACAATTAGTGAAAATGCATTCTATAAATGTCATTCAATTGGTAGAGTGGGAATTATTTATGGTAAAACTAAGGATCATAGTTTATTTCATCCCCCAACAAATGTTTTCATATACAAAATTCCAATCTGAAACTTAGCAGTAGAATCGAGTGATACTTTTCGTCCTTTTTTGGTAAAAATAGAAATTACTATTTAAAAACTATGATTTTTAAAAAAAATTCAAATCCCCTTTATAGCCTTCGTGGGAACACACTTTCTTTTCTTCATTTACAAGAGAAAATTGAGAGAATTTTTAAAACTATTATCTTCCTTTCAACGCTTGAGAACACAATGAAATTCCTTCTCTTATCAGACTTTTTAATTAGAGGACACATAATTTACACATATGAGTCATGACTCATCTTGAAGAGTTGTGTTTCGTACTAAAAAAACATAAATACTTTGGAGTTGCGTGAGGAAAATGTATTTTGCTCAAATAAATTGATTGAAAGAGACAAAAAGAATAGTAAGAGTGGACCATTTTTCTAGCCAACATCTAATCTAATTTAATTTAATATATATATATATATATATATATATATGTGTCTATCAGCGAGTGACTAAAGAGTTTTAGAGCGCCCTCCCTCTAGAGTATCCCGGATATGATATCAGGAGTCTCTAAGAGGTTGCCCTCCCTTTAATAAAGGGAGGACCTCTGTTTTGACCGTCAGATCGTGTTTTCATCAAAGGTATTTTCATCATTTAAGACGATTAAAACAAGATTTGACGGCCAAAACAGAGGTCCTCCCTTTATTAAAGAGATAAAGCCCTCTTTAGAGACTCCCTGATATAAAGATCAAGGCCAAAAGCCTTCCCACATTGTGCCACTTGGCATTTTGTGGGTTTTCCTTCTTTATTTTTTGAGTTAATTAGTATAATATCCATTTTACTCTAAGTTTTTTTCAATAGGTTCAACCCATGAAACATTTTAGTCTGAAGTCCACACCACAAATTCGGACCAAACTACCCTTTTCATTTCCCATTCAACACTGCAATAAATAACCCCAAGATTTTAAGGGTTTTCAAAATTCGAAACCGAAATACCCAAATGAGAAGAAATCACGTTCTATATCCATCAACAAGGTCTCTCTCTCTCTCTCTCTCTCTCTCTCTCTCTCTCTCTACACAATTGTTTTCCAGTCAGTATCTCTCTCTCTCTCTCTCTCTCTCTCGTCTTTGTTTAGAGAGAGAAGCTCAACAACAATGGCAACGTTAGATCTGCTTTCTCTCAGTCTCCCTCAGCCTATCCGACCTCCTCTCCAGTCACATGATTAGGTTTATGATAAATCGACAAGGGTTTTGTGGGATTGAGATCGGAGGTGTGAATTTGTAAAAAAGATTGTTGTATTTGGAAGAAGAGAAGAGAAGGAAGATTGGGATAGCAGTGAAGATGAAATCGAGAAGTGATGTTGTGGGTTTCTTGTGGAGGTATTGTCCTTCGTAGGAAGGGTGGTGGCTGTTAGTGGCGGTGATTGTTGGTGGTGGCGGCGGTGGAGGCATGTCAGTGGTTGATACATGTGAAGATGCCGTATTGTTTGGTGGTGTGGGAAGAAGAATCTATATCAGAGGAGATGAGACGAATAATGCATGAAATGAACAGCTAGTGTCAGATGAATTCATTTGTAGACTTGTTTTAGTGATAAGGCAGTGTTAAATGTATTCCTAGTATAGCAGTGTTAAATTTAACACTAGTGTTATTGTTTCAAAGGTTGTGGAGTGAAATTGTATACTATATTGAGGTTCAAAAGGTTGTAGTGTAAAATTTAACACTCGTGTCCTTGCTTCAAAAGTTGTGATGTGAAATTGAATATTATGTTGTAGTTCAAAGATTGTGGTTCAAAAGGTTATAGTGTAACACTAATGTTCTTCGTTTACATGATATGATGCAAAATTGTATACTATGTGAAGGAAAATTGTGATATCAACGAAATGTTGCAGTTAGTGTAAAATGAATGTGCAAATGAATTTATGATAAAACAGTGTTACATTTGTTGAATAACCCGAATATGAATGTGAAATTTAACAATTCTAGTGTGAAATTTAACACTCATATTATTCTTTCTATTGTGAAATTTAACACTATTTTTTTTTTGGGTGATGGTGATGAATGACTGTTAGATCACCTCAGAATGGTGCAAATGCGAAATTGAAAAAGATTTGTGTAATATTAAACAGAATCTAACTTATAATGCCCTACAAATCATGGCATTAGTAACTTCCCAAAATATGTGCAAGATTTATGGATTGAGTTTAACCGAAATATACATATCAACATTATATATATCATTTATGGATAAAATGGTAAAATTATCTATCACTAATTGGAGATTTTGGACTAATCTCTAACAACAATTACAATTATAGGGCCTATTATTATGAAGTACCAATTGGTGGACCCATTACACAAAACATAGGTAAAATGGGACTTTCGACTAGTTTTTTCTTAATTTTTTGTCTATTTTTTAATCTATTACACTTTCTCTCCCCTATTAGGCTATAAACCATATTATCATTTAAATAAATTAATTTGGAAGTTTCATGCACTAAACTCTTCATATCCCACACGAGGAGCACTTATGGGTTACCCAATGCTCCATAATTGTTTGGTTGGTTTGGAATTCCTCATCCTTCTACTTCCCACAAATCTATATTCTTGAGACTAATTAGAAACCAAGTAGACGTGGTTACAAGGAAAAAAAAAGGAGAAGAAGAAGAAACCAAATAGACGTTTAGTCTTTCCTACAATAAACACTGAAACAAAATACCAAATCAAAGGTTGAACCTAATTTGTATCCATGTTCTTCTTTCTAAATTCAATGTTCCACTTGGCATGTTGCATTTACTTCTTTTTCTTTCTTTCTTTTTTTTTTCCTCTTTAAATTCAACCTATATGACATTTTCTTTTCTTTTTTTTTAAATACCTTTTTGTTTTGATTTTTTTGTTAATAAAAAAAATTCAAAGATTTCTGTAACACCAGTCCACTTGATCTTCCTTAAAGTCACAGATTTTTAATGACAACATTTTGCTTGATCTCCCCAACATGTCTGATCTTGTCAAAATCAAGTATTTTTATTAACCCTATTAAAAATGTAGCATTTTGGAAGTAGGGTGTTGAATCCACAAAGATTTATACAAGATCAATGTTTGGAAAATTTAGTAACTAATTATAATTCTCAAAAGAAATAAATAAGAAAAGATGATAAAAATGGGGAAAAATTGACTTTGCGTCTTTTGGGGTTTTTTGAGGATAAAAGGAAAAATTAATCCAAAAGATGAAATGGACTAATGTTTCAAGCACATTCTAAGGTAACATCTCATTATGGCATATTATCAAATACAAGGAGTGCATATATGTGTTAGATGAAAGGAGCTTTGAGATTTTCATAAAAACGGATTTGAAGCTAATATTTGACTATCAAGGATGCATGACATATAAGATGAAGCCTCTATGGTTTCTAATCCGAATGATTTGTCCACCCTACACTAACTAATCTACTTGGTGGACAAATCACCTATGAAGCCTTCAAAAGGTAGTATTTAAAACCCAAGAGCTTGAACAATCAAAGATGCTTGACATCAAAGATGAAGACTCCAAGCTTTAAATCCCACACACAACATTCATCAAACACATGGAGTGCAAACACAAGGTTACATAATATTCCGTATGAAATACATAATGTAGGATTCAAAGTTTAAGTTTTGACAATCAAAGATGCAAGGCAAATAAAGTGAAGCCCCTAGTTTTGAATAGGGGCGGGCAAATAGTTCAGTTAACCAAAATTCAAACCGAACCGAACTAAAATTTTCATTTCAGTTCAGTTTATTCAGTTAAAATTTCAGTTCAGTTTCAAACCGAACTATATATTTTTTTTTCAGTTCGGTTTTCAGTTCCACTCTCCCAAACCGAACCGAACCGAAAAACTGATTTTTTTTTTAGTTTATATATTATTAATATATTTTTATACACAACTATATATATTACAAAAATATAAGTATAATATATATAAGTAAATATAAACATATGTTTTCTTTGTAATATGAAAGAAAATGGGACAAGAAACATATAAAAAAGTTGTGAAAATGAAAAAAAAAAAAAAGAAAAGAAAAGAAAGTATAGCTTTTTCAAAATTCGGTTAACCGAATTTCCAAACCGAACCGAATTGACCAAAATCGAACCGAACTGAAATATAATTCAGTTCAGTTTCAGTTCCCATTTCTCCAAACTGAATCGAACAAAACCGAACCGAATTTCTCCAAACCGAACCGAACTGACCGAATGCCCACCCCTAGTTTTGAATCCTAAACAAATGAACCCTAGAAATGCTACAACATTAAATCCAAGAGTTCATGATCCACAACCTAAGTAAATCTAACTAATAATGGAAAGCATAACAATATCATCAAAATAGAAGAGATAGAAAATATACCAAGCCATTAAATCTTCAATTGATTGCTTCAAGTTTACAACAATGGAGAAGAAAATGGAAGGGAATCCAAAGGAGTTCCAAAATGAGAACAAAGAACAAGAAAAAAAAATGCAAGATAAGATCCCTAAACAAAAACCATCTCTCTATATTTATACAGAAACCACCAAATGGAAAACTTGTAATTAAAAGGGAAAAAACCACAGCAGGGGCGGATTGATCCCAGGCAAATCACCGGATCGATCCGCCTTTCATCTGGGTACTTGGTATCTGCTCAGGAAGCCGCGGATCGATCTGCCCTTTGGGGCTGGATTGATCCATCTCAGGATTCTTGTCATAGAATATCTTCTCAAGATTGTGAATCGATCTGCCTTGAAAGGCCGGATCGATCCGACTTTCTGAAAATTCCTCTCCAGGTCCTAAAACAACAGCGGATCGATCCGCCCTCTAGACCCGGATCGATCTGACTCTGCAGAACTGTGTTCCTTGGCCTTTTTTGAGGTAAGAACCAAAATGCTTGGTTTCAACTTCTACCAAGCTCCCAAAATCTACAAGAAAGAGATTTTATTAGTGAGAAATGAACAACAAGAAGTACAACAAAAGTACAATTTATCCATTAAATCTCCCAGTACAAGTGATAATTAGTGTCCAATAAGGGTAAAATCATGAAGTTATGAATTCAATATTGAACACGCGTTGCTTTGGAAGTTTTTATTCATTTAATTATTTCTTTTTTTACCATCATTCATTAGAAGTTAAAGGGCTTGTTGGGAGGGATAAAAGGCCACCTACTGATGAGCTTTGATTCTTTCTTTTAGCACCCCTTTAATTGGACTGCTAATGGTTCTCTCTTCATCATCGTAGTACATTTATACACCTTTGTATGTCATATATATATATATATACATACATGCATCTCTCTCTCTCTCTTTCTTTCTCTTTATCTCTCTCTCTCTCCCTCCCTCCCTCTTTTGTAACTCATCTTTAGACCATTGTGATGTATTTTGTTTTTGTTAGTTGTTTTTTCAGTTTTTGTTCTAATTTGTGAATATTTTTATGGGGCGCTCATCCATAGCACCCTAAAACCAATACACTGCTACATAAAGCTCAAGGCCCAAATAATTAACTCAATAACCCCTTCCCCAACCAAAATGACCTAATTTCCTAAGAAACCAAGAATGCCCTCTCTTCCTACACGAGATAGAAAATCAAAACCAAAAAAATGAAAAACTGTGATGGAGGTGACGTGGTGGTGGAGGTGCTGTGATTATAGATGGAGGTAGCTTTGGTGATGGTGGTGATGCGATGGTGATGGAGGTAACGATGGCAGTGGTGTTATTGCGATAGTGATAAAGATGACGTGGTGGTGGAGGTGCTGTGATTGTAGATGGAGGTCACGATGGTGGTGGTGGTGGTGCGATGGTGATAATGGTGGTGTTGCAATGGTGGTAATGGTGGTGTTGTGATGGTGGTGGTGATGGCGATGGTAATGGAGGTGACGATGGTGTGATGGCGACGGCGACGGTGACGATGAAGGCAATGGCAACAATGATAGCAACGGTGATTGCGGTGGTGGTGGTGGTGCAATGGAGGTGGTGGTGCTTCGATAGTGGAGGTGGTGTTGAAAAATTATCAGTTTTAGAAAACATATAATATTATATATTTTCAAAAACAGATAATGTTGTGGTGCTACTAGTGGTGGTCGAGGTGGTGCTATGATGGAGTGTGATGTTATGGGGAAGGTGGTAGTGGTGGTGGTGGTGGTGGTGGTGCTCTGATGGTAGAGGTGGTACTAAAAAATTATCAGTTTTAGAAAAAAGATAATATTATCTGTTTTCAAAAACAGATAATATTGTGGTGCTGCTGGTGGTGGTTGTGGTAGTGCTGTGATGACAGTGGTTGTGAACTATGCTGTTATGGGGAAGGTGGTGGTGGTGGTAGTGGTGGTGGTGGTGGTGCTCCGATGGTGGAGGTGGTGCTGAAAAATTATCAGTTTAAAAAATATATATATTATCTGTTTTCAAAAACAGATAATATTGTGGTGCTACTGCTGATTGTCGTGGTGGTGCTGTGGTGACAGTGGTTGTGAACTATGCTGTTATGGGGGAGGTGGTGGTGGTGGTGGTGGTGGTGATGCTCCGATGGTGGAGGAGATGCTGAAAAATTATCAGTTTTAGAAAACAGATAATATTGTGGTGCTGCTGGTGGTGGTCGTGATGGTGCTATGATGGCAGTGGTTGTGAACTGTGTTGTTATGGGGGAGGTGGTGGTGGTGGTGGTGGTGGTGGTGGTGCAGTGGTGGTGGTGCTACAAATTATCTGTTTTCGAAAACAGATAATATTGTAAAAAACAGATAATATTATTAGTTTTCAAAAATAGATTATATTGTGGTGCTGCTGGTGGTGGTCGTAGTGGTGCTGTGATGGCAATGGTTGTGAACTGTTTGTGAACCGTTTTAGCAGATAATAATATATTATAATATCATGGCCATCATATAACATAAACTTGTCATTGGTTGCAATACATATGATATTATGTGTTATCAAACTGATAATACTATCTCTTGAGCATTGCAGATAATAACATCACAATGGTGTTGTTATGGTGGTGGTGGTACTGCTGCTGCGGCGGTGGTGGTGGTTGTGCTGCGAAAATTATCTATATTCATAAACAGATAATATTGTCAAAATAGATAATATTATCTATTTTAAAAAACAGATAACATTGTGGTGCTGATGGTGGTCGTGGTGGTGCTGTGATGGTATTGGTTGTGATGCAATGGTGGTGATGGCAGTCATGACGATGGTGGTGGTGATGGCAGTGACGATGGTGGTGGTAGTGATGATGGTGACAACGATGGTGATGCTGGTGCAAGTACTGCGATAGTAGACGCAGTGGCGATGGTGGTGGTACTGCAATGGTGGACACTGTGGTGAGGGTGTAGTCAAACTCTCATCTTTCTCTCAATCAGACCTCTCTCTCTCTCTCTCTCTCTCTCTCTCTCTCTCTCTAACCCCTCCCCAACACCTTCACCACCAAGCGTTGACACAACCTCCAACCACACCAGCTAAATAGCGATGGCTGCAGCAACAATGGCATGCGATGGCTACGACGGAGACGGTCATCGGTAGTGGTCCGATTGGCTCAGGGGTATAAACGTCTGAAATTTAAAAAATTAACGTGATGAAGGGCTTTAATTGGTACCAAATGTAGCGAGATGGGGTTTAGCTCAATGAACAATGAACGTGGGTTTTTTCCACCATACTACCGGAGACTCTTGCAGAATATCCCTATTTTTATAGAAATTTGGTATTAAATACAAAATTAAGAGAATTATTTGGTTATAAGACACAATGGAAAAATGTTTGGGGATAAGTCCATAATTAGTGGATATTAATAAACATAGGGTAAATACCACTTACCTCCCTCGAGGTTTGACCTAATAACACTTACCTCCCTCTACATTTTAAATGTAACACTTACCTTCCTTATTAGAATCTGTTAGTTGATGCCGTTAACAGAGGTGGTCTTTTTATTGTTTTACCCTTGCACTTTGTTCGAATAAAAAAAATCAGAAACTTATGGAATGAAAACCCTTGCTTCTATCCACTTTTCTCTTCTTCTTCTTCTTCGTCATTCTCTTCTCCCTTGTTTCTATGTGTGTATGCATGTGTATATATAGATATGTATGTACATGTCTGTGTATGTGTATTTATGTTTTCGATTCATCTCTCCCACTATTATTTTCCTCCACAAACAAATGAATAATCCATCTCCACCTAATCATTCATAAACCAGATTGCAAATCCAAAAAGACCGTGCACCACAAATTCAGTAGCCCTATCTCTTTGTCACTCCCTCTCTGAGAACAGCTACCATTGATCTTTGATTTTTCTCCAAATAGTCAACCTCATATCTAATGAAATCAGATGTTAAACTTCCAGCAACAACCCCTGCACCACTCACGCAAACAAAACTAAATTCGTCATCTTCGCCACTGCTGCCATGAAAGAGGACGACGGTGACTAACTAGAGGAGAGAGATTGTAATGCCCTTAAAATTTCTGCATTTAATAAAAAGAACCCCATATTTCTGTTCGTGCCTTCCAGCATTTTAATTTTGAAATTTCAGAACTTGATTAATACGTGTACGTATTTATTTAATTAATTAATTAGACTGTAAGTCTTAACCTCGGACTGACATTGCACGTAAACTCGTAAAATCTGTATTTGTTTAGACTGGATTGCACGTGGATTTGAGCGACGACTAAAGCCTACACTTATGGAAATATAGTACCATTAGAATCTTCCCCTAAATAACCTATGTACTAACCTAGCATACCTTAATCCCCTGGGTAATCTTCCCTACCGAATCAAACCCACACAAACCCGCCGGACTAAACCCCACACTCCCCACCGTCGGCCATATTCTCCCCTCCCTAGACACAAGCTCAATCAAATGTCATCACCCCATCACACCTATCTTGTTCAAACAGATTGTAAAAATCTGTGGGTAGCCATTTGTATATATGAGTGTGTATATAGGTTAATGTGAGATTGAGAGAGGGAGTAACCGAGAGTTAGAGAGAGAGAGAGAGAGTTAACCACGCACATACTCCCTCATTGCCCTTACCCTCTGCCTCCCCTCACCACCCACACACACACCCGTCGGAAAAAGAGAGAGAGAGAGAGGAAGGCTCGCCGGAAAAGAAGCAAGGAGAGAGAGAGGACCCGAGGCTCGGTGACACCTCCCTTCCCCCCTCATTTTTAAATTCTGTGTACTCTATACACTCATACACACTCACACACCCTCCCTAGATCCTCACGAATGAACCAAACAGAGCCTAAGGCTCCAAGTAAGCCCCGGTAGCCATTAAAGCTCCTCGCCGGAGCTCAAATCTCCAAACCCAACTAAGGCCATTAAAAATTAGATCAAACAGACCCTTATGATCTCAGGAGGCCCCCTTAAAGCAGCATTTGATTTGGGACGCGTTTGGTAGGTCATGCATAGCATTATTCTTTTAAAACCCAAAAAGAATAATCCATTAGTAGGTCATCAAAACGAATAAACTGAGAACCCAGCTTGTACTATGTTATAGAGGAGGGTAAATCGGTCATTTTGGCGTTGATTACACCCATTTACATGGAGAGAGGAGAGAGAAACGAACGTTTGAAGTTTTTCGGCGAAAACGAGCTCGCCGGCGGCGGCGATGGCTCGCCGGAGAAGACGCGACCCGTTTAGGGTTCGGGTTATATCGTTTACCCAATGGGTCAGGTCGTGTTCATAAATGGGTGGGTTTAATTGTTAGTAGAAATGGATGTGGGTTCGGGTTATAATAAATGTTTAGGGGTGGGCAAAAACTGAACCAAACCGTCAAACCAAATACAAACCGACCGAACCGACCATGATAAGTCGGTTTAAAGGCAGCTTGCGGTCGAAATCGGTTCTGAATTTATCCAAAAGTCCGTTTCACGGTCGGTTGTCGGTTGGCCCCTCCAAAAAACCGAAGGGACCGAACCGACCGACACTATACACAAGTTACATAGATTTTTAATCTTTTTATACTTGTTATACACTCTAACATTGACTGACAAGACAAAAAACAACGCTAAATATATATATTTTAATATTTTATCTCCTTATTTTACACCTTTATATTTGAAATATGTACCGACACAAACCATTTAATCATAAACTTTTTAAAAAACCCAAAAGTTCTCTGACCTTCTCTACCTTTTCTGGTCCGAAGACTAGAGTGTGAGTTCCAATGCTCATTACTTTATTAAAGAAATAGATATAATAGATTATAGCTAGTCAAGACTGACAAGTGAAGTGATCACTCAAAGTCTTAAGTAAGAAATAAACTTGTATCATATGTGAACGGTGAACCCTCCATCTTCTCTCTCTTGAGAATGAAAACTGTGTGAATTGAAGCCAAGTATGTAAACTTGTATGTGAATTGAAATCTGTGATTCGACGACATCACCGGACACTGTCAAGACATCGACGACGATGATACTGCCAGCGACATGTATACCCTTCTTCTCCCAGACTCTCTTTCTCAATCTCAAAATCTTTTCTCTATAATATATATATATATAATATACATCCATCCAAAAACATACCGACCGAACCGACCGTGAACCGACCGTGAACCGAATACCAACCGACCGAATTAAAAATCGAGATTCACGGTCGGTTCTCGGTTCCACTCTTTAAAAAACCGGTGTTGTCGGTTCGGCTGACAGTTTTACCCAAAATCGAACCGACCGACCGAATGCCCACCCCTATAAATGTTAATGGGTCGGTTCAGATCTTTTAAGTTGGTTTAGGCTGAGAGTGTAAGTGGGTAACCCGTGGGTAAGGGTTCGGATCTGGGTTGGCCCGCGGATTTTACTGATTAATTATAATTAATTGTTATATAATACTAATTATTTTGCTAATCTTAATTAAGGTTTATTAATCTATTTTTATATTATTAATTATTCTGTTTAACTTAATTAGTGTTATAATAATATGCTTTAGAAATTATTAGTATTTATTAATTGAAATTAATATATAAATATATCATTAATTATATGTCACAGCCCGGTCCCACAATAGCGGAACCGAAGCCCGTGGCACGCCACCGAGGCTAAACCAATTCATTAACGTTCCCAAAATTAGGTTTGAAGACACACGCAGCGGGAAAACAAAACACATTTTAAAACCAGAGGTTCAGTCGACCGCTCAGTCGACTGCTCAGTCGACTGCTCAGTCGACGGAGGCGGGCAGGGATTTAAATATCAATTCCAGTCGACTGGTACTGGGGGTCCAGTCGACTGTTGAGGGGTCCAGTCGACTGCTTTTGTTAAAATAATAAGCAGTTGCTAACAGACTCAGGGGTTCAGTCGACTGCTCAGTCGACTGCTCCCCTGGCAGCAGCCTAATCTGCAGAAATTTCAAGTTTAAAAGCTTCCCAACTTTCACCAATGATCAACCACTCCATTCAAACTCAGTCCAAAATAATTCTAGCTGTATTAAAACATTTCTAAGCAAGATTACAACATGTTACTAACTATTACAACGGTCAAGATCCATTCTATCATACCAAGTTAAACGTAAGTTAAAACAATAAAAGTCTTATTACAACATTTATATTATCCCAAAACTACAAGATTTACATTCAATTTGCCTTTCAAGCGAACTCCCAACCCACGTACTCACTTCTCTGATTCCTCGCCGGCATTTGCACCTGAAATGGTTATTTGAATAACCACACATATTTCGATTTATTTAAGCTAAAGCTTAGTGAATAAATCAATATATGTACATGAATGATAAACATGTCCGCATTCACATCTCTACATTTCATACTAGTCGCCGGAGACTCACGTGCCCGTCCATACTCCCAATCCGTGACTCCTCGCCAATAAGTCCACGCAAAAGGGTAAGACCCACGATTCTTCTCTTCAATCGTGCGACCTTAATGCCTATATCGGCTCCACAAAATGGCACGGTGACCACGTGCTCCTTCTGACCCAAATAAGCAATTTAACATGCTCAAATACATATCACCATGCTCGCGGTAATCAAAACATATCACCGTGCTATTGAGCCTACTTATCAATATAATTGCTCAATATGAACTACACAATATATCTCTAAGAATTAATACATGCTATTCAAACATAACATGAATACATGCCAAGAAATCATTCCAAAACATAGTTGAATCACTCACCTCCGATTTACGCTCCTATAATACGATCCAAAGAAAACCCGTGCACAAAGAACGTGCAGAAGTCCGTCTAGTACAAATCCTATGGATCAAAATTCCATTTATCAACTTTTATGAAAAATTCTAGAAAATAACTTTTCGGAAAACTTAGCCAAACAAGACCTAATAGGTATCAAAACGAAGCTCTTACCTCGAGGAGCTCAAATATGAAATCTGGGAGAAACCAGACTGACGGAAGGTCGTCGTTTGGCGTCGCAAAGCTCTAAGCAATCAAATCTCCCTCTAGCCCCCTTTTGGCCTCCTTTCTTGAACTTAGGTTAAGAGTTGTGAAATATCTCAACTCATCTCTATCTATATATAGGCAACATTCTCGGGGAATTACGTTTACCTCCCCACGAGTTTTCCAAACTCCTAATCAGTCTCTGAAACTTCCTATACAGCTTATTCATAGCTTTACGAGTGAAACCTCAAAATTATAAAAGTTTTCGACTAAGTTTCGTTTGGTTGCTAAAACGCGAATTTCTATATGACGTTTCCGAAGTTGCTAAGTAGCCTACCAAATTAATAGCGTGTTCATTCGTTCTCACCAGGATACTAAATCTAACATCAGAAATATATTCTAAGCCAGAAAATAATACAGATATTGCAATACACAGGTAAACATTTATTTTCAGATAAACATTTAAAGTGTTTAACAGTGACCGTCTCATACTCAGAGAGACGTCACAACTACAAATCCTCAATCACCACAGTTTCAGAGGATTCTCTAATACAGACACCCAAATCAACTCGTGAGTCAAAACTCACTCAATCATGTGTCATAGGACACGCCACATCACATTATCATGCATGACAATGTAATGCAATGCAATAATACAAATGCGGGTGTTATATTATATATTATGTATAAATAAATAATTATAAATAAATTATAAATGGTTTTAAAAATTGTTTTAAATAGTTTTAAATATCTAAAAATGGTTTTAAAAATATTATAAATTATATTTTAATAGTTTGAAAAATTATTTTTAATAATACTCTTATATTATGAAATTATGAACTATCCTTATATAGCTTACTTATTATTTATTAGTTTAAATATATAATAAGTGATAGTTTTTAAATAAAAATAATTAGGTAATACATACCTAATGACCAATTTCAAGAGTAGGAAAATTATATCAATTTTTCTAAGGTCTAAATACCTTTATGCCATAAATTATTATATATAAAACCAAGCTTTAGTATTTCTAATAATTACTAATTTTTATTAAAAGCCCGATTTGGTTGTATTTTAATTATTTAAAATACCAAACGAACTCCAAAAATTATAAGAAAAATACCACTAGCCTAATTTAAGGCCTAGTATTTAATAAAAATATTTATAAGGGTGATATATTCCCTAAACTATATTTTATAATTATGGGGCCCCGCAGTCTATTATTAGACGATTTAAACTTCAGAAATTCATAATAAATAAACCGTAGCTCAGAAAAATACACGGTCAGTTCCCAGAGTCTTAGAATAATGTCTAGAATATCCCCTTAAAGTTTGGTGACCTTTCGACACGGTCAAAAATACAGCTTATCTTTAGGGCCAAAACTGGTATGGAAAACCCAGCCTTTTATGCGACGGACTCCGATTTGAGTCTAGTCAATGGCGTTGGACTCAGAATGATGTCTAGATCATCATGTTGAGGTTTAGGAACCCACCCGACACAATTACCATTATGCCCCTATTTTTAATAAGCTTATTAATCAAAGTTCTATGTAATTTTATACTTTGTAGGAACCGCTACGCTTACTGTTAGCGCCCGCATCGAGGTGAGTCGTCCTAACTCACTTGGTATATTATAGAATTATTCGTTGATCATATATGTATGCCCAGTACGTCCTGTGTGGACGATATGATAAGTATTAGTTATGTGAACGTGAGATTGTTTCTTATATAATGAATGCATGTTAGCTAACTATACTCCATGCTTAGTTAATATTCGCTGATATTCGTGCTTATCATGATTTCTGTTTCTATAGTCACATGAACATTTATATGAACATGGTCGAGTCTTGATGTCAACATTGACGTCTGCATGGTTAGTCACGGGGACTAACCCAATCATATCAATATATACATTGAATGGACTGCGGTGGTCCGAGTGGTACAGTCAAGTAAATGAAAACGACAATGAAACTGCTATAGGGCCCTGCTAGGCGACGATAGCCAGAGTTTCCATTGAAATCATTGAAGTTATGCATGAATTGATGGTTGATACGCTATAGGGCCTTGTTAGGCGACGATAGCAATGTATCCATCAGAATACAAATAGTTACCTTTCAACTGCTATAGGGCCCTGCTAGGCGACGATAGCGCTATAACTATTCTATTCTCCCGGCAAGGTCACGAGGACCTAAGAGTCCAATGATTACACTCTTTTTAAAACCAAAACTGCTATAGGGCCCTGTTAGGCGACGATAGCAACGTAATCATTCTACTCTGAGCTAACGGCGTTACACTGGTAATGTAACAAGTCACATGAGTCGGTTGTGGTGTCCATGGTTGAGTTAAAGTCGAATATATCGATAATGCATTGTGTCGTCACACTACCATGTCATATGCTAATTTAATGTTGGTTCAAGATATTGTTATACTTGTATATCCTTAAATGTATTAGGAGTGATCGGTTAAGACGATTTCACTTAGCTTCAAAAGCTAACTGCTCCTTCCCTGCCCTGGATATTTTACGTCTAGGTTATAATGAGGAGAACTATCAAGGTAACAATGAAGATGCATATCACTATCCTCAGGATGGGAACAATCAGGAAGGTGATCCTGAGGCAGACTATCAGGAAGAGTTTGATAACGAAGGTTACGGGTTTGCCAGTTAGAAGAAGGACCCTGGCCTACTTTCGCATTAAGACTTTGTTTTATGTTTTAACTATCTTTTGATTGATGTAATAATCTAAGTGGCGTAAATCGCCCAACTTATCCTTTGTGGTTTTCATTTGGAACTTCTGTAATAGCCTAAGTAGCAAAATACTCTAAGTTCCCCCATGAATACCATTAGACACTTTTGTAAATTCCTTACTCTGATATATATATTTTGTTAGTATGTCACACGGACAGGTCAGTTTTATGTAACTCGTCATTCCCTACGGGTCCAGAAAGAAAATTTTAAATTTTCCCTATTTTTGGCTACTCCGGGGCGTGACAGAGATGAGTCTAGTAAAGGGTTTTGATTTTTCAATATTCGCTCTAATTCCAAGAATCTATTGGAAAATTGGGGGTATTTTTTTAAATCTCACAAATCAAAAACCAATTGAATCGCATAGAAAGGCAAATCCCACTTTCCAAAATTGATTCGGTTCAAAAATTGCAATTTTCGGGGATCAATTCGTGATACAATCCATGGATGTGGATCTGCATTTGTGATGTTGAAATTGACGAATCATGTTAAATTCATGATGAATCTGGGTATAAATATATACACATACATGTAATTACATAATGTGTATCTTCATTAAAGTCTTTTTAAATCCGCAATTCTCACAAAACAGCCTCAGTGGGGAAATCCCAGTTTAGATTCTTTTACAGATTCAATTCCAGACACAATTGGCCAATTGGGTATGCTTCAAAAGCTTGATTTGAGCTCAAATTCGATCGTTGGAACCATTCCATAGAGCATTGAGAAGCTAAAATCATTGGTTTTCCATGGCTTTGAGTATATATATATATATGTTATATATAGATATATGTCTGTACAGGGTCGGTGTATGTATGTGTTTATATTACTTTCTTTTTTTGTCTTTTTACAAGGGCAATTTGGGAATTTCATATATTTTTTAAAGTGATGTCATCATAATCTGTTATCTTGTTTCACGGTAAGTTAACGAAGGGGGGGCCTTGTTTCTGAAAATTGAAAATAAGGGAGGTAAGCGTTACATTTGAAATGTGGAGGGAGGTAAGTGATATTTACCCATAAACATAAGTCCTTTGACCCATTTAATACCATAGTTTGTGACCATTATACCTTTCATACATTTCCCCTGTAGTTAAAGAGAGAGTGTGTGTCACAGCCCGATCCCACAATAGCATAACCGGAACCCGTGGCATGCCACCGAGGCTAAACCAATTCATTAACGTTCCCAAAAATTAGTTTTAAGAACACGCACCGGAAAATAAAACAAAACATTTGAAAACTAGCAGTCCAGTCGACTGTCATAGCCTGATCCCACAATAGCAGAACCGGAGCCCGTGGCAGGCCACCTAGGCTAAACCAATTCATTAACGTTCCCAAAAATTTGTTTTAAGAACACGCAGCGGAAAACAAAACAAAACATTTGAAAACTAGCAGTCCAGTCGACTGCACCTCGTACGTAGTCGACTGATACTGGTCCAGTAAAAACTTAATTTTTTTAAAACATACTCCAGTTGACTGTTTTCAAAATCCAATCGACTGGGGCTTGAAATCTTCAGTCGACTGGTATGGTCTAATTCACTACTAGGCAATGACACACACAAATCATATCCTAGCAGTTCAGACTTAACAATTAAATGCTTAACAAAGTCACGTGATACAAATGAATGCGTGGAGCCAGAATCCATGAGTACGTGCAGGATGTGAACAAATAGGAAGAATACTTGATACGATTGTATCATCCGTATTCCCCGGCCTGAGCTGGAAGTATCGTCCTTGTTGTTGCTCGACTCCCTTTCCTTTATGTACTCATTGCCCTGCCTTTGATCCACTCGGCATACTCGATGTCCCGGTACTCATTCCCGACCGTCTCTTACTTGGATAGTTCTTCGCTATATGCCCCGATTGGCCACACTCAAAACATTTCCCTCTCATCTCTGGGTTGTAGCTCTTGGTGTTCAAGGTGGTGTTCGGTGTAGTCACGTTTGTATTTATAGGACAATTACAGGACATGTGTCCTAGTTGCTTGCAAAGGTAGCAAGTGCTCAATTGATAGCAAGTCCCCCTGTGTCGTAGGTTACATGCTGGGCACAATGGTCTCGAATCTCCGGTGAACATACTCGTTCCTTGGTTACCCACATACGATCCTGAACTTTGCGGAAATGATTTCCTCGCATTACCTTAACTCTTACCCCTATTGTCATTTGCTCTCTTCCCCTGTTGCCCTCATTGATATCGATCGACACTCTTTTCAGCTATGCGGGCGACTTCCTCAACTAAAGAAACAGTCGGGTGTTGCAACATGTCCACATGGCTACGGATATTTTCTCTAAGCCCTTCTTCAAACTTACGAGCCTTATCCCCATCTGTCGGAATAGTAGCTTCCCAAAGCGCAACAAGGCATTCTAACGGGATACGTACTCACTCACAGTCATGTCTTCTTGGACCAAACTTGCAAACTTTTGGCATTTCTGAGTATAAGTAGATTGCGGAAAGAAACATCGGTTGAATTCCTCTTTAAATGCTTCCCACATGGTCGACTTTCCTTGTTCAAGCACGTTGTTCTACCAATCTACTGCTTCGCCCATCAATGTATCGAATGCGCACAAAAAATTTTCCTCGTCGGTACATATCATTGTACGAAAGTATCTTTCTATATCCATTATCCAATGATCGGCCAATTCTATGTCAACCTATCCATGGTACAAAGTCAGTTTTCGTTTATAGAATTGTTCCATGATTGTGTGTTGAGCTCTCAGTACCGATGGTGCATTGATATAATGGACTTCAAAAGGTGGAGCCTGAACATTCCTCTGATCTCGCTCACTTACAGCTTGAACAAAATTTCCCGCCATAATCACTATTTGGTCCATTCGCGAATGCGGTGGCAACTCTCTTGTTGGGTCAGCTATAACGTTTCAAGAACTTGTCCTGATAGGTTCAATGCATAAAGACAATGCATGCTATGCCACAATACATATATGTACTCACAGATCAACATCATAATTTACAAATGCAACATATGAAGTATGTCTATAATGATAACCTGTAACACCCGTACCCAGAGAACGGGTAAATTATTATTATTATATGCATTAATTAATATAATTAGTGTATAAAATAGATTAATGGGAGGCTTGGACTCGCCCGTGAAAAGTGTTCAGTAAAGGACACTAGATGAAAAAGTCTCCAGTGAGGAGGGACAGGTTTGGAAGTGGGACCCAGTGAAAGGCCTAAATAAAAAAATATGCATTTTACGTGATTAAATGTATTTGTGTGATTACATGAATATTTTCTTAAATGCCTTCATATTATATGTTGATATATGTGTAGCATTTGGAATTAGTTTGGATACCCAAATAAGGGTATAACTGAAAAAGGTTCATAATCAATAGGTGCGATAGCAATTTCACAAAATATTTGGGACCCACGTTGGGACCCATACGGAACTTAGACAAACACTCATTAAATAATTGGGTAGTTAATGGAAAGTTTGAGGGATTTCATAATAAGAACTTAAGAATTCTGGGGGTGTAAATGAAAGAGGAGGAAAATTGTGGCAATGACAACACATTGCATGTAACATGTGTGTCAAGGAATAAGAGAGTCTCTCATTTCTGCAGGAATTAAACAAAAGAAAAGAGATCACCGAGAGAGAAGACGAGCTCGAGACGCCGACGTCGAAATCTCGCTGTCTCGCCGCAATTCGTCGGATTCACGAATCGAAGCCATTTTCGGACTCGTGGAGGTGAGACAAATGTTTCTATACCCTTAATTTACATTTAAATTACTTTATTTTGGTAGCTCATACTTAACGGTGAGACGTCGTCTACCGAATTCTTGTAGGATTCATTTTGGTGTTGAAATTGAGCTCTAATTGGAGAAATTCAGCACTTCTATAGCTTGAATTTGGGTATAATCTTGCTTAAGGTGTGTTTTCTATACAAACCAAATGATTGTGTTTAATGGGTTCAAAGCTATATGTGATGATAGAGATGATAATTCATGATTAGGAGTATAAAGATGTTAATTATGTGAATTCTATGTCAATTCTATGAAAATTATATGTTGATACATGTATATGTGTTTATGTGCTTATATGTCTATGTGGTAGTCAATCAGCACTGGGGAAATGGTTCATTGTTGGGAGTAATAAGGGTGGTGTAGAGGAAGAATCTGATAAATACGGAAGTCCAAGGAATAGAAGTGGCCATGGGACCAAGGGAGGTCCTCGGGTCTGAATGAACCATATAACCAGTGACTCGACGATTACGGTTACATCTTATGTATGAATTGGAGCATTGCACGTGTTAAACATACAATCATGTTAGAATGCTTACTAAGCGTAATGCTTAAGAAAACCATTTTCCTATTTCTGTTGTGGTACATAACAACCACCGCAGGTTCGGAGCCATATCCAGAGGGAAAATGACGCGCGCGATGGGAGAGATGGGAGAGATGGGGGAGATTTGGGATCTTGAGCATAAGAACTTCTTTGAATTTGTAACAATGATGTAAATTATGGTTTCTTTTATGTTAATGTTCATATTTGGGTTTAGGAAAAGAGTTTAAATCCTAAATGTGTACTTTGGTGGGTGGAAGTGAATTTGAGAACCAATGTATAATCTCTCTTGTTTTGCTCAAGTGTGGTGCAAGTAATGGGTATGACCATTTGGGCAAGTCCGGATGTGTTGCTAGTGTCTTGGACATGTTTCTTTAGTGCTCATAATGCTAGTTATAACATTGAGTTTATCCTCAGCAAGTTTCATGTATTCTGGATAAGAATTGAGTTTTAAAGTTGAAAAGTTTATTTTGGATCAAATGAAATGAGTTCATGATTGATTAGATCAAATTGTGAATGTGTTTGTGTGATCCAAGCTTGACTTAAGTTTAAAAGTGTTTGGAAATGTGTTGAATATGTTTTCTCAAAGTTTCATAATGTTTCCATGTGATTTGGTTGTGTTTTGGTAAGTTTGGAACTTGTTTGACAGCAAAATTTAGCAGCAGAACCTGTTCTGTAGGTCGTAGATCAATCCAGGTTTATGAAGGGATCGATCCGGCCTTTACGAGGAGCATTCTGCTAGTGGATACAAGAAATGGATCGATCCGGGTTTTATGAAGGGATCGATCCGTTTGTATTTTTTGGGTGCGGTTACTCTTGTTACACGTGTCCTAATCTGCCAAGGTGGGTTGGGGTGTGACATAACCATATTATCCTTACGATTACACACTCTAC
Organism: Hydrangea macrophylla; assembly: GCA_033977485.1. Lineage (NCBI taxonomy): Eukaryota > Viridiplantae > Streptophyta > Magnoliopsida > Cornales > Hydrangeaceae > Hydrangea > Hydrangea macrophylla. The sequence continues at coordinate 97,458,539 of CM066982.1, forward strand.
TCAACGTCGCTTAGCATATAACGTCACTCGTTCCTAAGGCTCTAAACTTAAGCTTTGATACCACTAAATGTCACAGCCCGATCCCACAATAACAGAACAGGAGTCCGTGGGTAGTGGCACGCCACCGAGGCTAAACCAATTCATTAACGTTCCCAAAAATTAGTTTAAAGAACACGCACCGGAAAACAAAACAAAAAATTTGAAAACTAGCAGTCCAGTCGACTGAACCTCGTGCCCAGTCGACTGATACTGATCCAATAGAAACTTGGTTTTTTAAAACGTATTCCAGTCGACTGAGGCTTGAAATCTTCAGTCGACTGGTATGGTCCAGTCGACTGAAGTTCAGCCTGGACAAAAATATCTTATTTGCAAACACGACCCAGTTGACTGTGTCGGGGACCCAGTCGACTGGCTTTTGATAAAAGGATGCAGTGAGTTGCTAAAAAAGAGGCTCTAGTCGACTGTTTTCTCAACCAGTTGACTAGTTTATGGCAGCAGCACATTCTGCAGATTTTCTAAGTTTAAAAGCTTTCTGAAATCGTTCAGGGATTAAGAACACAATCCAAACTCAATTCAAAGTGATCCTAATTGTATTATAACATTACTAAAACATAATAACAAAGGCTTGCTATCTATTACAACATTACAAATGCATTCTAAGATTTTAAGTTAAACATAGTTTAAAAGCACTAAAATCTTTATTACAACCATTCCATTATAAAACTACGCGATAGGCATGATAAGTCGCCTTCTACGAACTCCCAACCCATGTGCTCACTTCTGTGATTCCTCGTCGGCATTAACACCTGAAATGGTTATTTGAATAATCACACATCTTCGATTTGTTTAAGCTAAAGCTTAGTGAATAAAACAAAAAATGCACATGAATGATAAACATGCTTGCATTCACATCTCTACATTTCATACTAGTCTCCGGAGTCTTACGTGTACATTCCATACTCCTAATTCGCGACTCCTCGCCAATAAGTTCACGTGAAAAGATAAGACCTACGATTTTTTTCTTCAATCGTACGACCTTAATGCCTACATCGGCTCCACAAGATGGCTTAGTAACCACGTGCTCCTTTGACCGAAATAACAACTCAACATGCTCAATTTACATATCACCATGCTCTCGGTAATCAAAACATTTCACCATGCTATTGGGCATACTTATCAATATAATCGCCTAATATGAACTACACAATATATCTATAAACTAACACATCTTTTCATATCAAACATGAATACATGTCAAAAAATCATTCCAAAATACAAGGTTAAATCACTTACCTCCGAATAACGCTCCTATAATTCGATCCAAAGAAAACCCAAGCACAAAGAACGTGCAGAAGTACTCTGTCTAGTACAATTCTTATCGATCAAAAATCCAATTATCAACTTTTATGAAAAATTATAGAAAATAACTTTTCGGAAAACTTAGCCAAACAAGTCTAATAAGTTTCAAAACGACGGCCTTACCTCGAGGAGTTCGAATTCAAATTTTGGTGAAAAACCAGCAGACGAACGGTCGTCGTTTGGCATCGAGAAGCTCTAAGCCAATGTTTTTTAAACTGGACCGTTCATCAAACCGGAAAAATGACCGGGTCAAGGGTTAATGGTTCAACCGTCAGGTGAACCGGAATCGAACCGTGATGTTATAATTACCTAATATTTATATTTATTTATATAAATTAATATTAACAGAAAATAAATAAATATATATATATATATCTATCACATAAAAATATCTAAAATATGTGACAATAGCATTCGCATAAAACTTACAAATTACAATAGCATTCGCATTAAACTTACAAATTTCAGTTTGTTATTTTTTCTTTTTCTTTTTCTTTTTTTGGGTCACAGAAAATATAGTTCAAGCCTTCAACATTTAAAATTTCAGTTTATGTTTCAAATCTTTTATTAAGAACAATTAAAACTTACAAATTACAATAGCACAGTTAGCATTAAACTTATAAATTTTAGTTTGTTATTTTTTATTTTTATTTTTTTTGTTTGGTCACAGAAAATATATTTCAAGGCTTCAACTCTTCAAGCCCTCAACAACAAAGAGATGGAAGAAATCACTCACAAATCACTCACAAATTCTAAATTAAAAATGTAAAACTTAAAAGAGTTAGAGATAAACATTACCTTTTAAAAAAACTAGATCAAAAATGGCAGCAAGCGGCGGCGGGAAGTGGTTCCAGGCGGCGCGACGGCGGCGCAGATCTAGGCGGCGCAGATCCAGGCGGCGGCTCTGATGAGGCCACAGGAGGGTGGCAGGGGGCGATGGATCTGAAGTCTCCTAGCCCGTTTTGGAGTCCCTTGGCCTCTTGAGTCTTTGGAGTTTGGAGAGTAGAGAGCTAAGAGAGGAATAAGAGATTGAGAGAGTAAGAAGAGATAGAGAATAGAGATGACCTAAATACCTCATAACTACTGATGTACATATAAGTCTTAATTAATAAAAGATAAAAATAAAATTAATAAATTCTTTCTTGTTTTAGCACTTTATCCCGCTACTTTTTCATGAACCGATTTGCTTTAAAAATCGTTGCCGGTTTCCCGGGTTTCCGGTTCAACCGGTCAAACAGCCGATTTTCAACGGTTTTGTTCTTGATAGCGGTTGCCGGTGCTAACCGAACCGGAGCCTGGACCGGTTGGCGGTTTAAGCGGCTGAACCGACCGGTCCGATCCGGTTATGAAAACTATGCTCTAAGTAATCAAATCCCCCCTTTTGGCCTCCTTTTGAATTTTAGGTTGAAACGTATAAAAAATCTCAAAGTCATCTCTATCTATATGTAGGCAACACTTTCAAAAATTGTGTTTAGCTCCCCACAAGTTTCAAAACTCCTAATTTAGTCTTTGAAACTTTCTATACAGCTAATTTATAGCTTTACATCGGAACCTCAAAATTATAAAAACTTCTTACTAAGTTCCGTTTGGTTGCTAAAATGCAAGTTTCTACATGACTTTTATGAAATTGCTAATTAGCCTACCAAATTAATACCGTGTAAATTCATCCTCACCAGGATGCTAAAATTAACAACAAAAATTAATTCTAAACCAGAAATAATACAGATAGTGAAATACACAGGTAAATATTTATTTTCAGATAAACATTTAAAGTATTACACAATGAATGTCACACCCCAAATTTCCAGACGATTAAATATTAGTCAAGGAAAAATCCCTAAACCAATATCTAGCTGTCCTATTATTAGAGGTGATCGCAAAGAAGAAACATCGCACAGTCTGAACAGGATAAAGCTTAACTCCCAAACGCAATATACCAGTAAAATATCCAATCAATAAGGATCAAAATCTAATGTTCCAAAATCATAATTAATCTCAAAAAAATTCAAACAATATCTGATAAAGTCAAATGGCCCACAATGCCAAAATATAAAATACTAAAACTCTCAAATAAAAATTTTAAAAGCTAATAAAGACTTCACACGTCTCCTATTATCAAATGCCACGGACGTCTCACTATCCCTGCAAATTCCGATCGGCTACGCTCCAAAAAGAACGCACCCGCGAGGAAAAAACTCAACGGGTCAGTCACATGACTGGTATGAGTTAAATAAAACTAATCACACACAATCTTAGGGATCGTTCATAATCCCTTACGCCAACACAACAATAATAAATAAAAGATCGGGTAGGAAAGTAGTTCCGCTCACATAACGGGACAAGGGGTAGTTTCCCTTTTATGTGACGGCAATATAGTTCCTACCCGAACTAGACTGAATAAATATTTACCCTTCTTAGCTATGGTAGGCCAATACCTGCAAACACATTAGTGGGCCTACCATCCTGCATAAATAGATGTTAGTAAAAAAAATCAAAAATCCTTCTTTAAATGATATTAAAAAAAATGAATATATCTCCAAGAAGGAGTTAGAATTGGACAAAACTTAAAACATGAAAGATGTTCAGAATTAAATTTCCAAGGGAAGCTTCGCGTCCCCGTTCATTAATTCTAAACACGTAAGTCAGAAATTAATTATTAAACTTCAGCTCATAGACATGCGATATTCAGCAGATTCTGAAATTTAATCAAAACGGTATCAAGATGACATTTTTAGTAAAAGTGTAAAACACAAAAGTCGCTCGGATTGTCGTTTTACTTCAGGTTACGCGAAACGACCTTGAATTATGAAGTTTAGTGATCAAATTATCTAATTTACTAACCTGATCCAATTTATTATTAAATCACAACGTTCCCGAAGATATTCTGGTACACATACATGACTACATTTAAACTAATGGATACCCACATAAGTTGTTTGATATGACAAGGATTCGACTACAACCAAATATAATGAGCTACAACACAACGGATAGCAGCAATTTACGCACCACATGTGTTTTAATTAATTAAACCTTATGTTCACCACTTCGGCCACCCATCCATGGTTCAGCCTACACATATATCCCATGTGTCTCCTAACGTAATACTAACTCCCACTCCGGTCCCAACTCCCATGGGGTATCACTGGGATTTGAGTCTACACCGAAAGGCTAGTACTTACGTTTTTGACGTCAATAAACAATGTCTAAATACACATGAAATAGACCAACAAGCCGGGCATAAGGCTTAAAATGAAGAAACGGGTCATCCACGTAGTCGCCGTCTAATCACACAAGACGGGTCATCCACGAAGTCGCCGCCTAAACTCATAAGGAGCAGTGGTGAACACAAAAAGGATTTTCTAATATTAATTTCTAAAAAAAAACTTCACATGGATGGTCTCACATTCACAAATTTATGAAACCCAAACATTAGATGAGAATGCTTACATCTCAACGAAATTTCACGTTATATCACAATAACGAACACAAGTTTATCCCGACACATAAATCAATTTAGACATCCAATACGTTTTAATCATATAAAAACTGCTACTGAAATTTAAATCTACAGCCCAAACGGTGCAGAATCAGGGAAAACTCAAAACACGAAAAGTGTGCAGAATTGCGTTTTACACAGGGCACGCGAACAGAATGTTAAAATTTCAACCCACGAGTTCACAATAATTTTCTAAAGTTTCTGCAACAGTGTGAAATAAAAAAAAACGAATTTCACATATATAGACTTGATTACTATGAATATCTCACATAGAGTTTTATCAACTTAACTATTCACCTAATCCTTGTCGAATACCCTATTATCAAAATCACCAAGTCACAAGAAGGGAAAGAAAAAAAAATAATCTAGATTACTTCACAATAACATGTATACATTACAAGGATGTAACCCTAACAATTATATTAAACAAGTACTAATTTAATTTACCCCCATATACATATATACATATGTGTATATATATATACTAGGGTACACAAAATTTAACTCACCTTATGGATAAAAAAAAATCGACAACTACGAAGGCTCTACGATTCCATACGCTACGCATCCGAGATCCTTCTCTTTTTTTTTTCTTTTTTTTTCTTCCCTTTTCTTCTTCTTCTTTCTCTTCTCTCTCTCTCTCTCTCTCTCTCTCTCTCTCTCTCTCTCTCTCTCTGTGTGTTGCGGCTGTGTAAAGGGGGAGGGGTTCCCTATTTCTTAATAACCTAACCTAATATGATATAATATTATATTATATGAAAGATACACACACACATAACATATGAGTATTAACATACACACACCCGCACACTACCTACACACACACACCCACGACACCCTCTACACACACACACACGGCCCACACACCTCACACCTATGGCCCACACACTACACACATTACACATTAAACAAAGAACTAAATAAAAGGAAACATAAATAAATAAATAAATCTTTGTAGAAAAAAAAAATAAGGTTGTTACAATGAACGTCTCATACTCAGAGAGACTTCACTCCAACCAACATTCATTCTACACAGTCTCAGAGGGTTCTCTAACACAGACTCCCAATTCAACTCATGAGTCACAACTTACTCACACATGTGCCAACATGCACAACACATCACATTATCATGCATAATAATATAATAAAATACAATAACACAATTACGGGTGTTATAGAGAGAGAGAGAGAGTACCAATCAGAGATCGGACCACCGCCGCGCGTCATCGTCTTTATCGTTGGCGCCGGCGCCTCCTCTGCCATCACCACGCATGGATCCGACCATCACCGTGTCGGTGCTGCTCAACTTTATTTGGTCGAAGCTCAGATCCACGTCTTTGATCTATTTCTTCATCACTGTCAACGACTGTGCTAGTGCCACTGACCACCGCCGCGTGTAAGTTCCTTCATGATCATCGCCGCTGCTACCTCGTAATAGTGTTGCGACAGTATCGGATGGAGTTCACCAGTAAGGAAAACTCCTAGTTGATGTCTGTCGATGGTTCTAATTGATGTTCTAGTTTGCAATATATACATATATGCCCCTGTAAGGAACTCACAATCACAGTTAAACAAATTATTTTCAAATTGCCCTCATTAGTTACTACAATAAAGTGGAATCAATTCATTTGTGTTTGCAATCAACCACAATTTCTAACCAATTTGTCGGATAAATGCACCCCAATTTTAGGCCCTGTTTGGCGTAGTGTTTTGCTTCTTTTGTGAAACCTAAAAATTTCATAAAACTACTTCTTGATAAATTTCAAAAGTTGTGAAATTTCACAACTTTTTTTTGTGAAATTTCACAGCTTTTTGTGTTGAAACTCTCTTTAGATCTGCGATTTAATTCTCTCTCTCCTCTCTCTGGATCTAACTTTCTCATCCTCTCTCATTCGATCACACAAATTCTATAGTTTAAACAATACATAATTAATACTCCAACAAAATTTTACATTTTTTTGGTGAAATTTTACAACATTTTTTCCCTCAGAATTTCATACAAACAATGCTACTTTTTTGGTAGATCTCGTCAAGTAGATGTAAGAAATATAATTTTTACCTAAAAATAAAGTGTAAATTAGAAGTTACGAATTTTTTAAGTGTGAAAAAACTTTGAAAAAACTGTTAAGAGGGTTAGACGAGGTCGCTGGAGGTGGTCGCCAGAGGACCGGCGAGGGGGTCAGAGGTCCGGCGAGGTCGTCGGAGTTCATGATAGTGGTCGCGATCCTCGAGGGGACCGTCCCCCACTTTCGGGGCGGGCTGTTGCGCCCACCCCGAAGATGGGGGTGGTCCCCTCGTGGATCGCGACTGTAGTGTCTTGCCTATTGTGTAGCAATTTTAGCAAAATGGTGAGGGTAGTTTATTATAACTAAACTTTTTGCTTGTTGGACCTAATACTAAAACATTACCCTAAAATAGATTTATCACCAATTGCCCCATATTTATACATTGCATTTGATATTTGATTTTCAATTTTGCTTAATTAATTTCGTAATGTAGTGAAAAGAAAATGGACTCAGTGTAACACCCGCTCCCGCGGGCTACATTTAATAACTTTTAGCATGCATTATTAACATTATATTAGTGATGTGGCTATATGTGCTAAGTGAGTTTTAACTCACTAAGATGATTAGGGGTGTCCAATTGGGACCCAGATATTGGCCAAAGTGGTACTCCCAGTTTGGGACATTTATGGGAGGTCCCCATGTGATGAGACAGATATGTGGAGTAATTCTTATGTGCTTAAATGGTTATTAAGGCATATTTGATTATAATATTATGTTGTTTAATAATATGTTAATTGATTAGAGATTTCTTTTGCGGTCTGTTAGGGTGTGAGAGCGAATTGGACACGTTGAATAAGTAGGTTAATTAGTAACTTCATAATATTATGTGGGATCCACTTATGGGACCCATGCGTGACATAGAAAAACACAGATTTAAGTTTGGGACAATTTTAATAAGTTTCGTTAATAGCAGGGGTAATTGTAAAACTAGTAAAATGTTGGGGAGGTCATGATAGAATAACAAAATTAGAATCACATGTTGCAAGACATGTGTCTTGTGACTTAACACTTTAGACTCCTTCTTCCTTAATTAGAAACAAAGAATTTACAGAGAAGAGATTTATGAGAAATCTCGACGCAGATTACACCGACGTTCACGATGCCGATTGACACGCTTAACGTCGTTCAATTTCAAAATATGCTACATATTCGGACTCCTGGAGGTGAGTCTAATGCGATGGTACTGTTCTTATTGATTTCTGAGATAGCTTTTCGCGACCCAATTCGAGGGTTTAGCTCATAACTTGTAAATTTTGTATAGGAATTATACTTGGAACATATTAGGCTCTTAATTATGCGTATAGGAGTGAAATCCCAAAGGTGAGTGACAGTAATTATGAAATATGGATAATTGGATGTTTGGAATTGTCTTTGTGATGAAATGCATCTCTAGTTAGCTTAAAATTCATGTGTTTAGAGTAATTTTAATAATTCATGTGTAGTACATATGTGAAAATTGTACGGTGTAGTGACTATTTGAGTATGTTGAATAGTCAAGTTGGATTAAAGGAGAACTTGTACTTGTCATCGAAGTTATGTGACTAGGTGCCAAAATGACCATGAGGTCACATGCCTGAAATAAAGAGGTGTGGGTCTCGGTTAGTCACGCGGACTAGCGTGAAAGGGTGGCCGGTACTTGTGTTCCCAAAGACCATAGTTATGTGTAAAAGATGAGATTGAATATGTCTACTATTCATGTACATGATTGTTTTCATTCACAAGTATATCGCTTATGTAGTGTAGTGGTTATTGAATAACCATCGTAGGTGATAAAGATGGAGCATCAAAGAAGTGAAGAAATGGAGTTGACGAGGAAACATGGGACTTGGGAATAGTTGTAGTTAATGTAGATAACTATCCATGTTGGACTTGAACTTGTAATACGATGATAATCAGGTATTATTTGGTAGTTATGTTAATAATTAGCCTTAACTCATGTTTTGGACATGTTGTGACTTGGGGTTAGGATTTGTAACTAGTTGGTTAGTAGAACTTGTAGTACAAATCTATAGTTCTTGCTTTAGCTTGATAGCAGGTACAACTCATGTATTGTATGGTTCGAGTTATGATGGTTAAATTGGGAATGTTAAGCTTCTTCTTATTTTGTTTGGTTGGTTTAGGCGATGAACTCGGAGTTTACTCCAAGAGTTTGACTTGAAATGAGTTTGGTTTCTAAAACCCTCTGTAACTTGTTTTAATGGTTAATATGAACTCATGAAGTCCAAGAGATTGGTTTGAGAATGTTTTACATGTTTTGGAAGTAAATTAGATGTTTCAAAATGTTTGGAAGTTGTTAATTTTCGAAGTGGTTGATTGATCTCTAGGTAACGATTCTGCAGTAGGGAGGATTTCTGCCAGGGGGTCATTCGACTGGTCGAAGGGGGCAGTTCGACCGGTCGAAATATCCTCTGATCCGTTTATTTCTCCTACTTCGGGTGTTTTGTTTTACTTCTAATTAAACATGAGGGTACCTTTGGGACCCTTTGGGCTACAAAAGTGTTACTTTTGAAAAAGAACTTCGGTAGGGTGTGTTTGTAAAATCCTTTGAAAAATGCTCAAATGTGTTGAGTTTATGAGTCAAAACTTTTACTAATGTGTTTTTATGGAACTCTAATGACTTGGGATGTGCCTTGGTGGCGTGCCACGTATCCTAGAATCATATAAGCGGTTCTGGATGAATTGAAAACTTAATGATAAAATTGAAAACATTACCCTCTGAGTTGTAAATTCCATATAAAATTGAAAACGTAATTATATTTCGAACCAAATGTATTTATGTTAAAAGGAGTCCCAAATGTACCCTAAGAACCAATCAAAACATTTAAATAATTTTCGGAAGGGGTATAAAAAGAAAACATGCAGGGGGTATTTCGACTGATTGAGATGCCCTTTCGACCGGTCGAATGTCCCTTTAGCAGAATTCCTCCTTAGCAGCAAAATTTTGCCTAAGGACAAACAACCGTTACCAATTCCGATACTCCAACCTTATGCACGTTATTCCAAACCCTTCCAACTACAACAAGACTTCAAGAACAAAATTTAATCTACTAAGTCCATGAAAAGAAATGATCCTTTGAACTAGTTAAGGCTTGTTTGGATTAAAAATATTGAAGTACTATTACATTCCTCCAAAAAGTGAAAGTGATGAGTTAAGCATTCAAAACATGATTCCATGAGTTCAGATTCATTACAACATAACCCAAAAGAGTTTTGTTACATATTACATCCTTCCTAATCCATTCCAGAGTTCTAAGTTTAGTACGCAACCCAAACTATCCAATATTACAATACTTGGAATGGAAACAAAAATATAAACAAGGGTGATTCTCGTCGTTTCCATGGCCTCACTCCTCACGCTTCTTCTTTCCTTTCTTTCGTTCACCTGCAATGGAGTAAATCTCCACTGCTAAGCTATATGTTGAGTGCACAATTTCTAACATATGCATATATGATAAATCAAGCATTAATCTCGTAAATCACATCAAATAGTCTCTAGGGATAAAAACACGCATTCATCCGGTAGCGGCAAGTCCAAGTCTTAAATCGCGATGCCCACAGCTAGTCCAAGTCTACAACTGTTGCATCCCCAAGTGCCATGGCAAATTCAAGTCTTAAACCATGCATAGTAGTCGTCGCTACTAAATTCTCAAACATCGATAAACTTACTCTGGCATGAAATTGTATAAGTCTCCCCTTTAATAAACTCAACGTGCTCGCGTAAAAATAGACATGCTTTTCACATTTAAGCGCATGCATAATTAACGGTCCTATTACTAACGCATGAATTTTGCCTGGATCACAATTTCGTCATCAAAAATCAAAACATGAACTTTTCGTATATAACATAGGCTAGAAATTCATACCTCGAGCTACCGTCGTATAACTTTGAGGGAATGACTAGAAGTCCAATTAAACGTCGTATCTCTGTTTCTACGCAAAACCTACAAGTTTACACGTATTTTTCCCAAATTTCTAGATTTAGAGATTCATAAAAACTTAGCTAAACGTGGCCTAAAGACTATCAAAATGTAGCCCTTACCTCAGGGAGTTCAAATACGAAATTTGGAGAAAAATTGATGATCGAAAAGTCGTCGATTTGCGTCTGCAAGCTCTAAGCTCCCAAAATCCCCCAAACCCCTCTTTTGATTTTGCAAGATATTGTGAAAATATCTTGGCCACCACTATATATAGGCAATACTTTTTAAAAATTGTGTTTACCTCCCTACGAGTTCTCAAAACTTCTAATCAACCCTTGAAACGTTGCACACGTCCATATTTACTTCACGAGTGAAAAATAAGAATTATAAAAGTTTTTGACTAAGTCCTGTTTGGGTCCAAAATTATGTTTTGAAACTATTTTTGTGGAATCTCTATACCACCTACTTTTTATGCAACTAGCCACTCACGTTCTCACCACAGTATTCAAAACAATCTCATACAAGATTAAGACTACCATAACTTCATTTTACACAGGCAAAGTTACTATTTACAATTTTCCAGATATTTTAAATAGCATTTAAATCACATAAATGCCATTCAATCATGCTAATGCATCATGATTTGCCAAATTCCTGTGTCCTCACTTGACACCTCACCGTTGACTCACCGTCAACTCTATCTCAATTCACCATTACCAAATAACATTGATAAGTCACAACAATTCAAATATGCAAATTTTAAATAATGAAATTTTTCAGGACGGGTATGACAGTGACACTCAGTTATCTCTTCCCAGCAATATGGACTATATGGAAAAAATAGTTGTCATACCCCCAACCCGTCCCCATGGATTAGGATACGTGTAACAAGACTATACGCACCCAAAATACACTAATAAGCAAGAACCATGTTAGTTATTAAGGAAAATCATGATTTGAAGTAGCTTAAAACTACTATGCTGAGATAAAATAGCCCAAGGGAAAAATTGTCATTAATAAAATATGAAAAAATTTTACATCAAAAGATAGCTCTTTGAGTCCCGGTTCTAATGCAAAAAATGGCGCATGAATTCGAATTTTCTACAAAGAGTTATGCCCGTTTATGTAAAAGGTGACGAAAAATACCTTTGAAACCACTGTCTTGTGCAGAGGGGCATTTGACCGGTTGAGCGGATCAATTCGACCGGTCCAGATACCCTCTGAACCATATTTTCCCCCATTTAACATTCTAAGAAGTCCCCAAACACACAAGTCACTTGGGGCTACTTCCCAACCAACTTAGAACTACCGAAAAAGTGCACAAAAGCATCGAAAACTCATCAAATCACGCAACCGTTGGAAGATTTCAATTCATTCCAACTGAATTCAAGCAAGTAACTAACTCATGTTCTTGACAAGAACTAGCATATACATGAAAACACTTTGAGGAGGAGTTTGAAACTTTATTAAACAAGCTTGAGTTGAATAGTACTAGTATAACTTGTGCCAATTAGGCAATTCCGTGAAAAATACCTACCAACCTTTGTAATTGAAAGTGAAGTTTTTATAGGTCAATGGGACCCCAAAGGCATCCTCCTGGCCTTTTAAAAGTTAAAACAAAACATGGAAACACTTAGAATTAAAGGGCTAGCAGTGGGTTTTTCGACCGGTCGAACGGGTCCCTTCGACCGGTCGAAAGCCCCTCTGCAGAACCATTTCTGCAGCAGCAACTTTCAACCTGTCCATAAGAAGTTTTGGAACTAAAACTCATCCAAACATTTGTGAAATCTTCTTTTACACATATTTTTGCTTGTATTGGTTTGAATAATTCATAGGTCTATGTTTGGGTTGTATTTTGGAAACTTTTTTTTTGGGTTTCTTTTCTGAATTAGCATAACTGAAAATCAACATAACCTTAACTGTAATGTTGTGGATATGACCTGTAACACACTATGCAAACACACACATAAAGCAAGAAACAAACAAACCACGACACAAGATATACCATGTGGTTCGGCCAAATTGCCTACGTCCACAGCCTCTCACATCAGTTCACTATAATCAACGAACAGAAAGGAATACAAGTTTTCTCTCTAAAAAACCAGCACTCAACACACTGCGGCTGCACATAGAAGGGATAATATATCCCACTAGGGTTACATTGAAATTACTATAATACCCTTGGCCCGAAATCCAACTCGGGGGGCCTGCCCCCCGAATCCCCGGTATCGAAGTGGATCAGACTTCACAAACCCAACATGTAATCCGAAGAAATTTGGGCTCGAAAGGGACTGTTACGAATCAAAGAAAGAAATCAACATGATTTAATGGAGTTTTTTTTGTTTGATAAATATGTGTTTTGGCCATGTTTAAGGGCTAATAAAAGTGGGACCCACTTAGAGTTTAAGTGGGGTCCTTGTGGATTTGTGTTCTCCTCCATGAGGAGATGAAGTTTGGATATTCACATGTCCAAAACTATTGATGGGTGAATGAGAAATTAATGATCAAAGGTTGCCCCATACAAAGAGTTGTTGAAATGAAAGAGGTTCACAATTTGCCTTGTCCCACATAGGAAAACTAGAAGTAGCCTTTAGTGTATTTATAAGGCTACTTCATGTTTTGGAATTGGGCCCCAAGGGGTACCCAGTTTTGTGGAAGGGGGAGGACCTAAGGCCCTTTGGGTTTACTCCACACACGCGTGCCGCGTGCGCGCCGTCGCCGTCCGTCTGACCGACCGGCCCGGGCCGGGTCGTGGTCGTGGGTGTGGGGTGCGGCCCGCACAGATTATTTCTTTTTAGACCCCTCAAGTTTTGGTATTACAATTTTGTAATGAAGAGACCCTTGGAATTTCTGCACATGTTTAACATTGCAGAAACTTTTGGGATTTCTGGAAGAGTTACACAACTCCAAAAGGTTGTAGTTACAACTTTTGAAATTTCTGAAATGATGAATACACAAATATATTCCAACTCTCCTTCAGTCTATACACACCTCTAACACAGTTTCACACACTGTTCTTCAAAGAGTTCCCCTTCCAGTTCCAATTTCAGAGAGAGAGACACTGAACATAGTTGGTTCGTCAAAGCAGTTGCACACTGTGCAAGTACTACTGCTAGAAGCTGCTATATCCTGGGAGACAGATGCCGACGATTTCCTCAAGCACACCGGGTAGGCGGCGAATCTGTTTTAAGGAAACTGTGAATAGATCACAGGCCTCTGTTTGATAATTCTCATGTTTATTTCCTGTTTCTGCCCAACTGTAATTTTTCTGTTGTAATTTTTCTGTTTTCATTAGTTCTAATCAGAATCTATTTCTATTTCCAATTATATCAATGAAATATTTCCAATATTTTTTTGTTCACTTTGCAGTGTCTTATGGCTATGCTTTTGTTGTAGTTATTATAGTTGCTTTTATTTATTTATTTTTGTTTGGTCATTTTGAAGTGATTTACGACTTCCATTCTTGAATTCCCCCTTTAAGTCTCATTTCTTCTTCTATATTTCTCATTTTCTCTCTTTTCTTAATCCCTTTTGTGGTTGCCCCTGTTTTGGTTTCAGTTTAGAAGGAATTCTATTGAGGAGTCATCAAATGCAAGAGGAGAGAGAATGGACTTTGACAAAAGTGGATCAATGAAAAGGTTATTTGCTTACTAAAAAATAAATAAATAAATAAAGGGTGGGACTAAATACACCACCTTTTCTGCTAAATACACCACCGTGCAGTGTTAAAAGATAAAAAAATTGTGAATGAATGTGGTGTATTTAACCCCACCCTAAATAAATAGGTTATTTGCACTTGACATGGCAAATTGCAAGATGTGGTGCTACTAATGTAGAATATTGTTTATTTTTGTGTTTCTTCTTCTTCTTCTTCTTTATTTGCTGAGATTTTTTGTTTATTCTTTTCTTGAATTGGAAGTATATCAAAAATTTGAATTCCATTTGAATTTCAATGGAAATAGAAATTAATTATTTAATTGTGAATTGCAAATTTATTGGCTAATTAGGAGGCCTTGAGGGGGAAAGTTTGCAAAATGGGGTATAAGAATGTTCACAAAAGTTATACCTTTCAGTTGAGCAAATTTGTACATCAATTTTATGAAGATCGATGACAAGCCTTGGAAGGATGGGATTTGATTTTTGTTTTTGCTTCATTCTTTTTCATTGTCCTGTTAATAACTTAATACCATTGTGGCATTCATTGGTTCAATGTTGTAACTCTCTCTCTCTCTCTCTCTCTCTCTCTCTCTCTCCGTTTATGAATTTTCCAAGAGGGAGCAGATCTTGGTGTTATTCCATCTTCAGCTTGGTAGCTTAACATTGGTCTTCCTAAATTTCAAATTTCAACAATAATTAATGCTATGCTTACAAAATTCACATCCCAAAATTGCTCTTGAACACAGTAGCAACTAGTAATAGAACCTCTAAAAAGAACTTCCATGAAATTTAGGTGGTTCACTTTATTCAATGTGGGGAAGCAACGTTGAGATATAAATTTGGGAATCATAGAAATTCGCATAACCACTGTTATCTCGGTGTTTTTTTTTAGATTTTTTCATGTTGCTAGCTTGCAACATTTATGTGACTATTAGGCTTCATTTGGTTTACGAGCTCGTGCATTTGCACGGGTTATCAACTAGTATATGATACGCCCAAAATTATGGGCAGTTTCCTACTCAAGCTAGAAGACTAATGGAAAGTGCATCTATTTCCTAATCCAATTGGGAAACCCCCATAATTAATGTCAATCAATCCTAATACGATTAGGAAACTTACTTGATTGGTATCAATCACACCCCAATAGGATTATATTTCCTTATCCATGTATGAGTAGGTCTCTTACATCTATAAAAGAGACCTCTCACCCCCCATTGAGGGGGGGCGACCAACTTCTCAGTCTACACAACACCTCTATAATTCACCATTATACGCATACACCCGGCCGGTATTACTGGTAGTGCCGCCCCTCTTTGTTGGCTCACCAGGCCCGCCGGTGATCAGCTAGTGAACGTGCTCAGACACACCCGTGGACGTAGGTACCTTCATTAACAGGGCCGAACCACATATAAAAAATAGTCTCTCACCCTCTCTCCCAAATTGCTTTACTTTACTGTTACCAATTTTTGGCATCATCAGCTTGGCGCCGTCTATGGGAAACGACAATTCTTCTCATCAACAAATTCTTGACTGATCAATATGCCACCAAAGAAGGGTAAGAAGGCTGCGCAACAGTCCGACCGGGATGTTCCTTCGGCCCCGACGTCGACTGCAGCAGTCCTGACATCTGAGCAAATCACCGCAACCCTCACACAACTCTTGGAGGGCCAGCGTCAAATCCAGCAACAGATCGAAGCACTGCTAGCCCAGCAAAGCAATCCTCCAGTGGCCGGGAAACGACCCGGGAACATTGCGTACGGTCGAGAACCGATCTTGACCAGACAACGGACCCGAGCCAACCCGTCCCATGTTGAGGATGCCAGAGACATCAACAGTGGGCGTGCTGCCCGAGAGGAAAGGCAGGGGCATATGGCCCGGGAATCAGTCCAGGGTCACTCGGTCAAGAGCCAAGTTGTCCCTAGGCGAACGGTTACCCGGAGTCATAGCCGAGCCCGATCCCAGAGGACAGCACCCTGCCATGAAGAAGCCTCTTCCACCAACCCGACCAGCTCCTCCGATACCGGTCGGGAAGGAGTGGAAGCCCGAATCAAGGACTTGCATAAATAGATCGACGGAGTGGCCAAAAAGCTTGGTCAAAACTGCGTTCAGAATCAAGCCAATACCGAGACAAAGTCACCATTCTCCAGCCAGGTTATAAGGTTTGCCATCCCGCGCAAATTTAAGCAGCCTCACCTAGATCCCTACAACGGCTCGGGAAGCCCGGTCGACCACGTCCGGACCTATAAGGCTCAGATGGCCCTAGCCACCAACTCCGATGAATTACACTGCCTAGCATTCCCCAGCACTTTGAAAGGCCCAGCCATGCAGTGGTTCTATTCTTTGGAGCCCCGATTGGTCTGCAGTTTCAAACAACTCAGCAAGCAGTTCATCAACCAGTTCACCGGTATGCATGAGCGGCCAAAGCTAGACATGCAGTTACTGACGGTCAGACAACGGAATAATGAGTCCCTCAAGGAGTTCACCGACCGGTTCAACCAACAGAAGCTCAAAATTCGCAATCTGAACGAGACAATCGCCATCATAGCCTTCTGCTCGGGAGTTCAACACACCAAGTGCACCGCGTCGTTCCACAGAAACCGACCGGTAACCTTGGTCGAACTCGCAGAGAGGGTTGGAAAATACATCGACACTGACGAATTTCTAAAGATCAAAGACCTTGGCAACGAGTCTACCAGAAGCAAGCGAAAGTGAGATCAGCCCGGGAGTTCAGACAGTTCTTTCAGTTCGCCCCGACCAGACCTCCAATTCACAGCGGTCAGAGTCCGGCAGCCCCGACACGACCCCCAGCTCACAGTGGTCTGAGTCCGGCCGCCCTGACACGACCTCCAGTTCACATCGGTCAGGATCAATCAGTTCCGACTTTGCCTCCAGCACAGAGAAATCTGGATCCCGATGATCCTGATCCGACCTCCTATCTCCATCGGTCTAGAAGAGCCCGACTACAGTGGTACTTGTTTGATCACCACATGAGGCTCCACCGATTGTCAGAGAACTCATACAAAGACCTCGGGCCTAACCCCGAGGCATACAAAGACCTCGGGCCTAACCCCGAGGCATCTAAAAAGACCTTAGGCTCCGAACCCAGGCACTAAAGACCTCGGGGTCACGCCCGAGGCACCGGCTTCGCTTAGGTCCAGCCGACGATGGGGGCACACCCCCTAGGTGGCTGATGATGGCAAGCTTCAAAAGACCCTGCAACCACCATGTTCCAGGTCGGTTACCTATAGATCATAGCCTCTGTAAGACCCTCGTCTTAGCGAAAGCTTGGGGGGCAAGACGGCGTAGTGAACTAAACAGGTAATCACACCGGGTATTTACAGGCCTCGCGGATAACCAAGTCAAAATCTTGGACAACCCGAGCACCTACAGTACTCAGAGACATTAACTCCACTTAGGTCCAGACCGACGATAGAGGTGACTAAAATCTCTTAGGTTGGCCGACGATAGAGGAGTAAAAGGACCCTAAAGCAACGTGATTTAGGTCGGCTCCACCAACATGGTCAAGCTCTTCTCCCAACAGTCTTGACGAAGGCTGGCCGGGCGGAAGACAACCATCCTGGGGAGTTAACAGTAAATAGGACCCTAGAGCAATACGCTTTAGGTCGGCTTGTCCAACATGGTAAAATCCTTCTACCCACAGCCTTGACGAAGGTTTACGGGCAGAAGATAACCATCCTGGGAGCTAACTCAAGCAAAAAGACTCCGAAGTAGGCCGAGTCTCAACTCTCTATCACTTCCCGAGCATTCAAAGACTCCGAATTAGGCCGGGTCTCAACTCCCGGTCAGTTCCCGAGCACCTAAAAGTACCGAGCTAGGCAGGGTCTCAACTCTCAGCCAGTTCCCGCGGGCTCACCAGGCTCAGAAGCCCCGAGGCAGCTTCCTCAAGCACTCAGACAGTGGCAAGTGGCATCAACTAATTTCCAAACTTGCCCCGATATAACATCTGGCCAATCTTGGAAATGGGGGGCAGCTGATATGCCCAAAATTATGGGCAGTTTCCTACTCAAGCTAGAAGACTAATGGAAAGTGCATCTATTTCCTAATCCAATTGGAAAACCCCCACAATTAATGTCAATCAATCCTAATACGATTAGGAAACTTACTTGATTGGTATCAATCACACCCCAATAGGATTATATTTCCTTATCCATGTATGAGTAGGT
This sequence comes from Hydrangea macrophylla, assembly GCA_033977485.1. NCBI lineage: Eukaryota > Viridiplantae > Streptophyta > Magnoliopsida > Cornales > Hydrangeaceae > Hydrangea > Hydrangea macrophylla. The sequence goes on from CM066982.1 coordinate 97,477,221, forward strand.
CTCTTACATCTATAAAAGAGACCTCTCACCCCCCATTGAGGGGGCAACCAACTTCTCAGTCTACACAGTACCTCTATAATTCACCATTATAGGCATACACCCGGCCGGTATTACTGGTAGTGCCGCCCCTCTTTGTTGGCTCACCAGGCCCGCCGGTGATCAGCTAGTGAACGTGCTCAGACACACCCGTGGACGTAGGTACCTTCATTAACAGGGCCGAACCACATACAAAAAATAGTCTCTCACTCTCTCCCAAATTGCTTTACTTTACTGTTACTAATTTTTGGCATCATCAGTATATATGAAAGCCAAGCTTTCTATTTCACCACCTAAGTGCCTATGTGTCACTGTGTGATGATGCCAAAAATTGGTAACAGTAAAGTAGAGCAATTTAGGAGAGAGAGAGAGAGAGAGTGTGTGTGAGAGACTATTTTTTGTATGTGGTTCGGCCCTGTTAATGAAGGTACCTACGTCCACGGGTGTGTCTGAGCACGTTCACTAGCAGATCACCGGCGGGCTTGGTGAGCCAACAAAGAGGGGCGACACTACCAGTAATACCGGCCGAGTGTATGCGTATAATGGTGAATTTTGTAGAGGTGTTGTGTAAACTAAAGAGTTGGCCCCCTTCATGGGGGGTGAGTGGTCTCTTTTATAGATGTAAGAGACCTACTCATACATGGATAAGGAAATATAATCCTATTAGGGTGTGATTGACACCAATCAAGTAAGTTTCCTAATTGTATTAGGATTGATTGACATTAATTGTGGGGGTTTCCTAATAGGATTAGGAAATAGCTTGCACTTTCCATTAGTCTTCTAGCTTGAGTAGGAAACTGCCCATAATTTTGGGCGTATCAGCTGCCCCCCATTTTCAAGATTGGCCAGATGCTATATCGGGGCAAGTTTGGAAATCAGTTTGATATTACTTGCCGCTGTTTGAGTGCTTCGGGAAGCTGCCTTGGGGCTTCTGAGCCTGGTGAGTCCTCAGGAACTAGCTGAGAGTTGAGACCCAGCCTAGCTCGGGACTTTTAGGTGCTCGGGAACTGACCGGGAGTTGAGACCCGGCCTAATTCGGAGTCTTTGAATGCTCAGGAAGTGACCGAGAGTTGAGACTCGGCCTACTTCGGAGTCTTTTTTTCTTGAGTTAGCTCCCAGGATGGTTATCTTCTGCCCGTAAACCTTCGTCAAGGCTATGGGTAGAAGGATTTTACCATGTTGGACAAGCCGACCTAAAGCGTATTGCTCTAGGGTCCTTTTTTTATGTTAGCTCCCCAGGATAGTTATCTTCTGCCCGGCCAGCCTTCGTCAAGACTGTTGGGAGGAGAGCTTGACCATGTTGGTAGAGCCGACCTAAATTACGTTGCTTTAGGGTCCTTTTACTCCTCTATCGTCGGCCAACCTAAGAGATTTTAGTCACCTCTATCGTCGGTCTGGACCTAAGTGGAGTTAATGTCTCTGAGTACTGTAGGTGCTCGGGTTGTCCAAGATTTTGACTTGGTTATCCGCGAGGCCTGTAGATACCCGGTGTGATTACCTGTTTAGTTTACTACGCCGTCTTGCCCCCCAAGCTTTCGCTAAGACGAGGGTCTTACAGAGGCTATGATCTGTAGGTAACCGACCTGGAACATGGTGGTTGCAGGGTCTTTTGAAGCTTGCCATCGTCGGCCACCTAGGGGGTTTGGCCCCATCGTCGGTTGGACCTAAGCGAAGCCGGTGCCCCGGACGTGACCCCGAGGTCTTTGGTGCCTGGGTTCGGAGCCCGAGGTCTTTTTAATGCCTGAGTTCGGAGCTCGAGATCTTCTTCGTGCCTCGGGGTTAGGCCCGAGGTCTTTGGATGCCTCGGGGTTAGGCCCGAGGTCTTTGTATGCCTCGGGGTCAGGCCCGAGGTCTTTGTATGAGTTCTCTGACAATCGGTGGAGCCTTATGTGGTGATCAAGCAAGTACCAATGTAGTCGGGCTCTTCTAGACCGATGGAGACAGGAGGTCGGATCAGGATCGTCGGGATCCAGATTTCTCTGTGCTGGAGGCAAAGTCGGAACTGTTTGATCCTGACCGATGTGAACTGGAGATCGGGCCGGGGCTGCCAGACTCAGACCGCTGCGAACTGGAGGTCGGGTCGGGGCTGCCGGGCTCAGACCGCTGCGAATTGGAGGTCGGGTCCGGACTGCCGGACCCTGCCTGTTGTGAGCCGAAGGAACTGTCAGAATTCTCGGGCTGATCTCGCTTTCGCTTATTTCTGGAGGACTCGTTGCTTTCTTGCCCGGTGTCTTTGGTCTTCAGAAACTCTTCAGTGTCAATGTATTTTCCAACCCTCTCAGAGAGCTCGACCAAAGTTTCCGGTCGGTTTCTGTGGAACGACGCAGCGCACTTGGTGTGTTGAACTCCCGAGCAGAAGGCTATGATGGCGATTGTTTCGTTCAGATCGCGAATTTGAAGCTTCTGTTGGTTGAACCGGTCGGTGAACTCCTTGAGGGACTCATTATTCCGTTGTCTGACTGTCAGTAGCTGCATGTCTGGCTTTGGCCGCTCGTGCATATTGGCGAACTGGTTGATGAACTGCTTGCTGAGTTGTATGAAACTGCAGACCGATCGGGGCTCCAAGGAGTAAAACCACTGCATGGCCGGGCCTTTCAAAGTGCTGATGAAAGCTAGGCAGTGTAGCTCATCGGGGTTGGTGGCTAGGGCCATCTGAGCCTTATAGGTTCGGACGTGGTCGATCGGGCTTCCCGAGCCGTTGTATGAATCTAGCCGAGGCTGCTTGAATTTGTGCGGGATGGTAAACCTCGCGATCTGGCTGGAGAATGGTGATTCTGTCTCGGTATTGGCTTGATTCGGAACACAGTTTTGACCAAGCTTTTTGGCCACTTCGTCGATCTGCTTCTGCAAGTCTTTGATTCGGGCTTCCACTTCTTCCCGATCAGAATCTGAGGAACTAGTCGGGTTGGTGGAAGATGTTTCTTTATGGCGGGATGCTGTCCTCTGGGATCGGGCTCGGCTATGACTCCGGGTAACCATTCGCCTAGGGACAACTCGGTTCTTGACCGAGTGACCCTGGACTGATTCCCGGGCAATATGCTCCCGCATTTCCTCTCGGGCAGCACGCCCACTGTTGATGTCTCTGGCATCCTCAACACGGGACGGGTTGGCTCGGGCACGTTGTCTAGTCAATATCAGTTCCCGACCATACGCAACGTTCCCGGGTCGTTTCTCGACCAATGGAGGATTGCTTTGCTAGGCTAGCAGGGCTTCGATCTGTTGCTGGATTTGACACTGGCCCTCCAAGAGTTGTGTAAGGGTTGCGGTGATTTGCTCAGATGTCAGGACTGCTGCAGTCGACGCCGGGGCCGAAGGAACATCCCGATCGGACTGGTGGGCAGCCTTCTTACCCTTCTTTGGTGGCATATTGATCAGTCAAGAATTTATTGATGAGAAGAATTGTCGTTTCCCACAGACGGCGCCAAGCTGATGATGCCAAAAATTGGTAACAGTAAAGTAGAGCAATTTAGGAGAGAGAGAGAGAGAGAGAGAGAGAGAGAGAGAGAGAGAGTGTGAGAGACTATTTTTTGTATGTGGTTCGGCCCTGTTAATGAAGGTACCTACGTCCACGGGTGTGTCTGAGCACGTTCACTAGCAGATCACCGGCGGGCCTGGTGAGCCAACAAAGAGGGGCGACACTACCAGTAATACCGGCCGGGTGTATGCGTATAATGGTGAATTTTGTAGAGGTGTTGTGTAAACTAAAGAGTTGGCCCCCTTCATGGGGGGTGAGTGGTCTCTTTTATAGATGTAAGAGACCTACTCATACATGGATAAGGAAATATAATCCTATTAGGGTGTGATTGACACCAATCAAGTAAGTTTCCTAATTGTATTAGGATTGATTGACATTAATTGTGGGGGTTTCCTAATTGGATTAGGAAATAGCTTGCACTTTCCATTAGTCTTCTAGCTTGAGTAGGAAACTGCCCATAATTTTGGGCGTATCACTGTGTATAATTTTTACATCAATACAATTTATAGAAAAAAATTATTGACATTGGCATTAGCAAGGATAAATTTATCAATATAGTGGATAAAAAAATTTAACGGGGAATTGACAGGTAATCAAAAGAAGGAAAAAAGTGTTTCTTGAGCGAGGATATTGTAATTGTTTCAATGCAAAGGGGGGAAAAATGTACTTTAACCTTGAATACATTTTTGCTTATTCTAAAATTGCTTACCCTCCTCTCTCATTGGCTAAAAGTACTGGGTCCCACGCCACAACATTAGCCAATGAGAGAGGTTGGTGAACAAATGACTAATAATTTTGGACTGATAAAACTGCACTCTTTAACCTTAAATTTTAAATAACGAGGAGAAGGAGAGAGTGAAATACCACGTGGGACTATGAATAATTTTGGACTAACAAAACTGCACTCTTTAACCTTAAATTTTAGGGTAAATTACACAAACCTCCCCTGAGGTTTGCCTTAATTACACGGACCACCCCTCTAGTTGCAGAAATTACACGGACCTCCCTCGCGGTTTGTAATTAGGTAACAAAATGCCCCCTCCCCTAACGGTCCGTTAGTTTTTTTACATTAGCCTCCCCTGAAAATTACAATTAGCCCCCCTAATATTTTAAATTATCATACTAAGCCTCGTTTCTCTTATATTTTTGTGTTAATTATAAAATCCCTCCTCTCTCTTATGTTTTTTGGTTAATTTTTTTTAGCATTAATTTATATTATCTACACAAAATATACACAAAATACATATTAATAGGTCCAATTTTTTTTTTCCCCGAACAAACCTCTGTCAAGCCCCCCTGTATTAATTTTCTAGATCCGCCCCTGCCCCTATGCTTCAAAAGTGGACACTTAACCCCTTGTGATTGTGGACTAAAATAGAACTGTTATGATTTCACTCAAAGAGCGTTAATCCCAAAATTAACATCAAAAAGGGGTTAAGTGTTTATATTTTTAATCAATTTTAGAATTTTCATCAATTTTCGTCACTTTTGAAGCATAGGGGCAGGGGCGGATCTAGAAAATTAATACAGGGGGCTTGACAGAGGTTTGTTCGGGGAAATTTTTTTTTTTGGACCTATTTATATGTATTTTGTGTAGATGATATAAATTAATGCTAAAAAAATTAACCCAAAAACATATGATGGAGGAGAGATTTTATAATTAGCACAAAAATATAAGAGAAATGAGGCTTAGTATGACAATTTTATAATATTAGGGGGGCTAATTATAATTTTCAGGGGAGGCTAATGTAAAAAAAACTAACTGACCGTTAGCGGAGTGGGCATTTTGTTACCTAATTACAAACCTCGAGGGAGGTCTGTGTAATTTCTGCAACTAGGGGGGTGGTCCGTGTAATTAAGGCAAACCTCAGGGGAGGTTTGTGTAATTTACCCTAAATTTTAAATAACAAGGAGAAGGAGAGAGTGAAATACCACATGGGACTAGAGTCACTAGAGTGGTAAAACGGGCCGATCCGATTTGGTTCACCGCTTTGGCGACTAGTCAATTGAGGCTGGTTGCCGGTTGGGTCCATGAGCTTGACGGGGCGTGCTGAGCTGGCATACAAGGGAAATATTCATGAGTCGACATAATCCACTAATTTATGGGTCTACGGAGACAGGGTAGGCCGAGGCAAGCTGGCAAGTCATGAGCCGGGGCCGAACCAATTCGGTCTGTTTTAAACCTCTACGTGGACAGAATCAAATTGGGGCCCAAGTTAGTGGACTCAAATATAGAGGCCACGTTTTGTTTTTGAGTTTGGGCCTTATGGGCCCAAAATGCAACCCTACTAAGAAGTGAGTGACCCAGTGTTATGTCATGTCGATAGAATTTGCAAGAAAGAGGAAAACACCGGAAGAAGAAACCAGCAATTGAGTATTGTCACGAGAGAGAGAGAGAGAGAGAGAGAGAGAGACAGACAGACAGACAGAGAGGCCATAGTCGCCGCCGCACCACCACCACCACCACCGAGCGCCGCCGCGCCTGTGAAAAGTTCGAGGTATGGAAAATATCTGAAGATTTACTTAACTTAACGGTGAAAATTTTGGGTGCTCTCAAGTTTGTCGGTAACAAGAATAAATTACATTGTTTTTAAATTGTTCCTGTGATTCTATGCTTTTGAATCCACAATAATAATTAGTTGTTTGTTAGGTCTTATTGAACTGATATACAATATATATATATATTTAGTCCTTCTAATGAGGGATTGCTCCTTTTAAGAAAATGAGGGCTTAAAATGAGGGCTCTGTTGTCGGCCGTTGGATTGTATTTTTATTAAGGGTAGTTCTGGATTAAACGCCGATTCAATGACCACAATAGAAGTCTTTCACTTGCTTAAAATGAGTGATCTATCCTTAGAAGGAGCTGGTGTATATATATATATATATTTTACTGTCACATGAATATAGCTAAATTAGCAATATGTGACAGTAAAATATAGGGTGTTGCTATTGCCACTTTATCATTGAACCAAGGCATTCCATGGTACTATTATTCACGCATGTGGTACATGCATGTCATGCATTACATACATGGTATCACATGCTCTGATAGTGGTACTATGGAGTGCATTGGTTCAATGATGGGGTGGAAATAACAATTTCCAAAATATATATATATATATACACAAAGATTCTCTAAAGAGGTCACCTCTCTTTGGCTTCTGTTTTGGCCGTCGGATTGTGTTTAAAAACTGTGAAATGACAAAACTGTCATTACTGAAAACACGATCCGACGGCCAAAACAGAGGTCCTCTCTTTAATAAAAAGAAGGCGCCCTCTTTAGAGCCTGACTATATATATATATATGTGTGTGTGTTTTTATTTTATTATTTTTATTATTTTTGTGTATTTTGGGCTACATTCATATTGTTCTGTTTATTATTAGATTAAGCAGCATTGAATTATGAAGCATCATTAATGCAGGGAGAAAAACTAAAAAAATAAAATAAAATTATGAAGTACCATACACAATTTGGAACCCAATGAAGCTTTGCATCCCAACGTTAGATATCCATAAATTTGGTTCAATGAACTTTGGTATTTGTATTGACATTATGTTTATGTTACAGCATATAGAGTTGCCATTATGTCTTGGTGCACAATCGAGTCAGATCCTGGTAAGGTTTTATAATTTATTTTTGTGTATTTATTTATTTTTTTATTATGTTCACTGGGAATTTTAAATAACTGTAGTGTAGTGTATTAATCTGCTATTGGAAGAACAACAATTCTCTTTTCCTTCTTCACAAACAACGCAATAGGGAACATTGTTTGATTATGTTTGTCTTTATTTCTGTTGTGCTTGTTGTTATTACTATTATTACGTTTATTTAATATACAACTAATAAAAGATTCACAGTGTGAAAATCTAATAAGAGTCCCACCTATTTTACATAATACCCGCACTGAGTGTGACAAATAATGTTAGATATTATACTTGAGATTAATGAGATTGTGGTATCTTTCTTCCTTATTTTTCTTTCTCGTTTGTATGTATTTTCGGGGTTTGTTATTTTGAATCGTTTGTGAACCAAATGAAGATAAATAAAGCATCCCGTTTTAGCAAAACTAGCAATTGCTTCATCCAACTTGATACTCTAGCATATCCTTTGTGTACAAAATGGACCACGTGCTATGTATTTTTTTCACTTATCTCAAACACGCACTCATCTTTGTCTTGACATTCAGCAAATAAAGCTCCTGGTGTCCACCGCACCCACTCACCCACGAACAGATAATTTCTTTGTTTGTGCTACCATTATGATGGTTTTATTTAATACTGCATTCATCTCTGTTGATAATTTTGTTCAATCTTTATTGTTGAGGCTTGAGATTATTGATCTACATTCCAGGTGTGTTTACAGAACTTATACAACAGATGCAAGTAAAAGGCGTGCAGGTAAAATTAGAATTTACATGGTTTTTTCTGTCCCTTTTGCCTTTTATGTCATCGTTTCAGATATCTTCTGACGGCATTGGAGGCTTTCAGTTGGTGCTATATTAAACGTGTCTTAAATGCGCTACAACACCGTCTTTCTTCCAAAGTTGTATTCATCCTCTAGTCATGCTAATTTGTTGAGCTCTCGGTTAATCTATCATAGTCTCATTAGGTGAATTATCTAGCTCTCGACTTTCCTGCACTGACCTAACAAATAGTGGTAATAGTATATTTCAGAGGCATTACCTCTTGTATATCCGTTTAATTTCTTGAATGGATACGGTTGTATTTTCATAATTTGATAGTTGATCAAGATTTATCTGCTATCCAAAACAAAAAATGTTGACAGGTTGATGAAGCCAAGCTATCAAATCGTAGAAACATGTTGCTAGAACTCAAAAGGCTCAGGAGGCATTAAGGTCAAACAATGGAAAAGCGTAGTCGCCTGGTTGATGCGACATTTTTTGTTGATTACCTTTATTTGACATAAGGGGAGCCTTGGCGCAACGGTTTGAGTTGCCGCCGTGTGACCAAAAGGTCACGGGTTCGAGTCGTGGAAACAGCCTCTTGCAAATAAGCAGGGTAAGGCTGCGTACATTTGACCCAATGTGGTCCGACCCTTCCCCGGACCCCGCACTGCGGGAGCTTCGTGCACCGGGCTGCCCTTTTTTACCTTTATTTGACAATTGTGTGGTATTTTCTGATTCGTTCAATTCCTTGCCCTTGAGTTAGCGGTTGCTCATTGCGCTATTATGAAGTAGATGGTGTGGGTAGCATGAAAATTTTGGTAGAAATTAAAATTGTAAAAAGTATTCAAGATATCCCCTATATGAGAATTGGCATCGACTTGAAGCTGCAAGCCTGCCAAGCAAAGCTTGTGAGCCTACCTAGTCTGCCATTTCCGTTCTCCTTTCGCCATGGAAAAACAGATTTTCCAAGGGAAGATGGGCCTGAAAAAGCCAAGTTTTAGATGAATCTTGCTAGTTGATGACGTGTGGTATGAATTCCTTCTTTTTTGGGCAAGGGCTTTACTTGTTGATTGCGTTTTTTTGTCCAAGTAATGATGCTTTGTAAAGTTATTTTTGTCCAAATAATGATGCTTTGTAACTCTTCTCCATTTACCATCCTGTGAGATCTTTTTAAAATAAAATCTAGTTTTCAGAAACTGGTGTTGCAGATATCTAAGTGGTTGATGGAAAAGTCTCTGTGTTGGTTGGGTTCTTCATGCATGTCTCTTCAACTAGTCCTTTTAGTTTGCTGCACAATGAGTGGGAGGGGATTTTATACTGGTGTGATGAATACATATTTGATTCAAATAAGCACCTTCTTCTTCTTCTGCTGTTGTTTAATACATGTCCTTTCATTTGTATAAGCAGGTTGAGGAGTTGTATTCTCTGGACATTGATTCTCTCAACAGTCTTAGGTAAATTGTTGATAATTCATATGCCTAATGTACCATGATTTTGAGTTATACTCGTCGGTGGAGATAATCTATATGTGTGTGTGTCCATGTCTATTGAATATCATTTCTTTACAGGCCAGTTTACGGGTTGATTTTCCTTTTCAAATGGCAGCCGGGGGAAAAAGATGACCGACTTGTAATTAAGGATCCTAACCCAAACTTGTTTTTTGCCAGCCAGGTTAGTGTCCTTAATTCTCTGTGTGCTAGAGCATAGTAGTAGTATACTTTTGTATGCAATTGAAACCTACCCACCTTGCCAAAACTTGTATATTCCTGTGGGTTTTTGTAATTCTTGAAATGTGTCAAATTGTCAATCTGTGTTTTTAATTGTGTTTTTATCCTTGCAGGTTATTAATAATGCGTGTGCAACCCAAGCAATACTGTCTATTCTTATGAACTGCCCAGATGTTGATATTGGCCCGGAATTGTCAGCTTTGAAAGAATTCACGAAGAACTTTCCACCCGAGCTTAAAGGTTTGGCTATCAATAACAGTGAAGCCATTCGGTTGGCCCATAATAGTTTTGCAAGACCCGAGCCTTTTGTTCTCGAGGAGCAAAAGGCTGCTGGCAAAGATGATGATGTGTACCATTTCATTAGCTATTTACCTGTTGATGGTGTGCTGTACGAGCTAGATGGATTGAAAGAGGGACCCATTAGCCTCGGGCAGTGTCCTAGTGGGCAAGGTGATATGGATTGGCTGCAGATGGTGCAACCAGTGATTCAGGAGCGCATTGAGAGGTATTCCAAAAGTGAGATACGATTCAACCTTATGGCCGTAATAAAGAATAAGAAGGAGATGTACACTGCTGAACTGAAGGAGCTCCAGAGGAGGAGGGAACGAATATTGCAGCAATTGGCTACCTTGCAGTCCGAGAGAATGGTGGATGGCAATGTTGAGGCATTGAATAAATCACTTTCGGAAGTGAATGCTGGGATTGAGGGTGCTACTGAGAAGATTCTAATAGAGGAGGAAAAATTCAAGAAGTGGAGGACGGAAAATATACGTAGGAAACATAATTACATACCCTTTTTGTTCAACTTCCTCAAGATTCTTGCTGAAAAGAAGCAGTTGAGACCTCTTATTGAAAAGGCCAAGCAGAAAACAAGCAATCCCAGATGAGGATTGTTCTCTTTCCCATGAATAGATGGAAAACTGGTTTTTGGGTCGGTTCTGATGTTTTGGATTACTATTTTATGTAAAACAACTTGCTTTCATCTTCTTCCCACTTCTCTCTGAATTTGTCAGATTGTGCAAGATCATTGGACATGTTTTCTTTGTTTCTTTTTCCAATGCCTTGACCCACGGCAAAGGGTGTTGTAAGATTGTGCATAATGCAGCTAAGTGGTCAGGTTATGGGCATGTGGCATTTTGGTAAATTCTAGGAAGTTGTAATGCGATTACAGAATCTAAATGTGCCCAAAAAATGTGTCTACACCCACTCTCTTGCTTTGAAGAAGAGTACATGTAATATCTCATGTTATTTTAAGCCGGTGTAGAAAGAGATTTTGCAGATTAAGGTAGTATTTCAACACAATGGTTACCTTGTATTTGTGAATGGGCATGAGGCGTATGCAATGCCACGATGTGAGCATAGCACGGTGGGCTTGGGTGTGGCTGAGCAAGTGTATCTGCTACATACCACCACCAAGGCTGATTGTGACAAACACTTGCTAGGCGTGCAGGATGAGCATGGTCGTGTTTGGCAAGCCAAGCATGCCCAATAAGGCCAAGCCATGGGTTGGGGAGGCTTGGTGTGCATAGTTGACACAAAATTGTGGGCACAATTGGGACCGGTGAGCATGCCCATGCGACCTAGGTGTTGATTGGTGTTTTCCCTAGCTGATAGGGATGTTGATTTTATGCTTTGTTTGATACAAGGGAAGAGGGAAATAAATGGTTAGGTAGAGTCACTTGTTTGGTAAGATGGAAGAGATGAGGAAAGGACGAGGGCGTGAAGTCTCTTTTCACTTGACCCAAAAAATTTCAAACTGTCCAAAGTCAAGATTAGGAGAGATAAATAACTTCCCATCTTTTAAAATTAAAAATGATATTTTTATTAATGTAAGGATATAGTAGCAGAATATACAATTTTCCCTTCTTTCCTTTCTCACTTCCTTATTGTTGAACCAAACACAGGGAGGGAAAGTGACACCTCTCTTCCATCACCCTCCCTTCCCTTTTATTTTTTCCACCCCTCCTACCAAAGATAGCAAATACTGATTGGTCCCAACCTACTTTAGCGTCTGGAGATGTTAATTATTCTCGTGTGTGCGATGTGATCCTTTTAGGAGGCCCCCGTGACTACATCTTCCAACCTATCCAATTTTTATTGTTGCTGGTTGTTCACTGACTAGCTATATCCTGGATGTTGTGTATTTTATAGGCATAGTTGGCGCTAGCAGAACCACCCAAGAGAGTGGACTCTCTAGTTATAAGCAGTGTTGGCAAGCAAAAACAACCCAAAGAAAGAAGAAGTGTTTTTAAGTGGCAAAAATTAACTGTTCACAGCCAAAGATACCATTTTGCCATAGAGTAATGCTATATTTTTCAAATTTTTATCCCAAAAGTACTTCCCAAATAATGTGGCAGTGGACCAAGTAAACAACTTTTTGAAATTCAACTGGTCTCCACTGTATTAGAGCTGGCCCCACTGCCATATCATTTGGGAAGCTCCTTTGAGTTAGAAATTTGAGAAGCATAGCATTACTCTTCATCATAACCCTACTGGCTCTGTTAATATTGTATCTTGATAACCTCTGTTAGACACCACATATTGCTCACTCATATTTCTATAACAATGGAAATTGAACGAACTGATTTAACCACCATGTAAAAATTGAGCACAGCTATAGTCTTTATGTGCCATTTTCTTGTCAGGATAATTTAATATAGAAGGAAGTTCAAAACAAAATTTTCTTTGATTGAAATACAAATCATTCAAAGTGACCAAAAAAGGCAAAACACCAAAAAGGGTTTCAGACTTTCAATCGGTGGACCTTACAATTTTCTACATGGTTAAGAAATTCTCAAGGAATTGTTCATTAGAGTAATAATCAAGAAACTTTTCTTGACTTACGAAAACAGTGCCGTTTTTTTTTTTGACGCAGCCAGACCCATGTAGCAGTAAAGTGAGAGCATAATGATTATGACCTAGTTAACACTGCAATAATGTTGGCCTAAGCTCTTAGGTAAGGAACAACCAGAATTCGATATTATGCTCGAGATAGCCACCACACCATGTACATGTGCAACAAGCATGAAGAAACAAATTGCAAGATGTTTTATAGTGCTTATTATAAACCTCTCAGTCCAAATGCTGATTCAGACAGCATATTTTGGAGGCACCTAACATAACACGGTAGGAGAAGGAAATAGTACTCAATATTTACAAGCACCCAGCTTAGAAGTGTTCAGACAGTAAGTACCATCCGAAGGCTCAACAACTTGTCATCATCATCATCATCTAATAACCTCCCTGAATATAAGCATTCAGGCGGTTCAACTCATCTCTATGCTCACTCACCACCGCACGAACCACGTCTCCAATGGACACCATGCCTATCATATCCTTGTCATCAATCACCGGAATATGCCTGATACGATTATCTGTCAAACCGACAATAAGTAAAACGCTCAAATGAACATCTTTGGTTTTTTTTTTCAATAGAAACATCAATAAGCCAGAAATGGCAATTAATTCAATGAGAAATCGCTTGTGGCACCTGTCATTAACTGCATTGCTTTCAGAACTTTGGTGTTAGGTGTGACTGTAATAAGCTTGTTCTGCAATCACCCCATGATATATAAGTACAGCATTTTCCACCACAATTTCACAGATTTTACATGGATCTTTGGATAAAAAATGTGATTGGAAGTATAATCTATCGTTCATATGAAATCATATGAAATAGGGAACAAATTATACCTCTTCCGTCATAATGTCCCCAACCTTGGTTGACTTGGATGATCTCCCCTGTACTATGATCTTTCTGAGGTAATCTGGAATAAGATCAACAAAGAGGAGTGCTTAATGGACTATTATAATCCTCACCATGTATAATTTGGATCAATCTATGTGATAGGAATGAGCAAGCAAAGCATTCTTCCTCAAAAGGGGTGTGGCAACTCTCCACAATAATGATGCTAAGTGTTCATCTTCTTCTCCTTAACAACAATAAACACACGCTTGTATAATAATAATAACTAGGACTTGACCCTGCAACTCCACCTATGAGAGTGGCAGGAAATGGCATTTAAACACTTAGCTAATTGTATGGTGAATTGGTGCGCACGGATTAGTATTTTGTATTTTTTGGTCATAGGATAGAAATCCAACTCAAGTAACAATTTCTTCTTCTAATGAGAAGGAAAATTGTGAACCAGAACCCATATGATGCAAGAGATGTATGGGCTTCCTTCCTAGGCAATTGAAAAGTAATGGAGATGTGTACTAACAAAAAAGGAAATACTTCAGTCTCCAGAAAAGAAGAAGAATTTCAACAACCTCAATGGGGATCTGGCATGCAACCTATGTTACCCAGACTCGGGTACGGGTGTCGGATACAGACTCGGGTACAGGTGTCGGGTTTGTTCAGTTTTCAAAGATTTTCCACTATTTTGAAGGGTCGGAGAGAGAAATACCCTTATCCGGGTGTCGTGTCAAGCACAGATACTCCATGCATTATGAAGGGTCTGGGTAACATTTCATGCAGCATTGATATGTCAGCATATATGAGTGAAAAAACATCTAGGTTAACCACAATTGCAAGTCTACAATAGATCAAAGTACTTTCTTAAGAAACACATTCAAGCGCGTTCACTGATCAAATGAACTTCCAAAATTGAACCTAAGTTTCAAACTTGGTTGCTCAATTAACCAAGCTGGAACATCATTCGGCTAGCCTTGTTTAGGCTCACTGGGATGGGGTGTGTGCCTTCTTTGACAAATGTGTACTGAATATGTATGCTAGTCGTTAGGATGTAGTAGTATGACCCTTCAATTAAAGGTACCAACCAATAAGTACGAAGTAAGAGCCATAGAAACCAGTTTATGAATACCCACCTTCCAATATAGCATGCCACTTTCTCTACAACCACCACCAATGCCCTCAGTCTCCCGAACTACTCTAAAGCATACACATGTACGGTTTAGTAACTTTAGTTCAGAAATAACGGTGCATGTTTTCTACCCCTAATCTAGCACGCAATTCACAATATATCGATTACTTCTGCCACCTCCTCGAAGTACACTAATGGATACGCATTAAGTGTAGAAATAATGTATTTCAACAGCATAGAACGTAAGGTAAATGAATATGCATAAGAAATGGGTAGCCATAAGCACATCTCTCGTATAGTTATATCTTATTTTTCTTTTCGAGCTCTATATATATACACATATATGTATAAAACATTTCTATTTTTTTTTTTGTTAAAGAAGTCGCATCTCACATGCATCATGCGTGCCACCAAATAGTTATGAATAAAGGAGACTGAAATGATGTGGATGGGAAGGACCAAGATACTAGTTTATTGTGAACAGGAAGATAAGAGAACAAAAGCATAAATATAAGATTTAACAAGTCAGTTTTGGGGCCAAAATCTCTCACCAGACAGGAGTCATGCGACTCATGCCCATTAAATTCCTTTGGAAAGATAAAGAAATGCCTACATTCCACACAGTTCAGAACATTTCCATTGGTTTACCATCACAATAAGGCAAGATCTCACTTGAAGTTTGAGCCGGAAGTTGTACTCACTCCATCAGATTAAATAGTATCTATTGCTTACTTAGCAAATTGGGCCTCGGCAGATAAGTTAAAGGTGCATGAAAGTTGGTAAGCATCATTTTCAGATCTAAAAGGAAGCAACTAAATAGTAGAATCAACTATTGGTGGGACAGAGCACTTCATACATGACCAGTGTGGTTTTAAGTAATAAACAAGTCTCAGTATTAATGCATGATGAATGTATCAACCATGGATTCATAGCACTCAAGAGTCGACTTCTCAATTACCTCTCTCAGTGATAATCCCAGCAATTGACTTTTGTTCCCCGGGTTTCACGACCACCAAGGCTCCAACATTGTGCTGTGTCATCTGCAATAGACGTAGTTCATGTGGTTCTTACGGCACATCTTGGAACTTTAGGAAACTATACACATAAATCTGTCTAAATATGTAGAAAAATACATACACATAGACTCATGTTCATGTGGGTTATGCATATATTATTTGTAAACCAGATGCTTAACGAAGTAGACAGATTAACAACGTAAGTATTACCAACATGCGTAAAGCACCAAGCTACATACCGATTTCACAGCATCATAAACAGAGTCGTCCATTGTGCACCAAAGCCAGGAGCCATCAGCCGTTTTACCTTTACCTTTCAAAATGTCCGAAATTGTGGTGCTTTCGAAACCATGCTCTTCTATGCGAGCAGGTGAAACTGACTCGTAGCGCGGAAACAAAAGAGGGCGTATGACGGGATTCACCAAACGGACATGTTGCAGAACTGAATTCTTGAGGACTTTCCCATGTGAAAGGATTGCTCGAATTCCCCCTTGCATTTTTCCTGTTAAAAGACAGCTTTCATTAACAATTTTGAGAACATCATCTTTATCCTCAGTTCATATAGAAGACGTTTTCTGGTTTACAAGTGGAGAAGTGATGAGGACACACATATTTACTTCCTAGTACAGAACCAATCACATTAAAGTCACAGTGGTTCCTTTGAAGTGAACACCTTCAATGCTCTGACCTTAAAAAACTACACAAAGTACAAAAAAAAAAAAAAAAAGGAAGGGGGGGGGGGGGGGGGGGGGGGGGGGGGGAATGAAACTTCAAATCCATTCCCCCAGATGAGGGTGAAAACTTAAATGTGTATATGGTGACGGGTTCTAAAATTGTTGAACCATAAACAGAAGATCTGTCTGGGAAATTACAACCACACTAAAAAAAAAAAAAAAGCCTATCCGGGGAACTTTAATTCTTGTTATCCATTTGGTTAAGGTCATACGACTATAAAGAGCCTGTTATATGTAGATGATGGTTTTTTTTTTTTTCCCCAGCTTTTTTGAGCCAACATTTCAAAGAGTGAAGTGTGCTCAGGTCTCTGCAATGGCTTAGATATGCGAAAAGTAAGTTCCCCTATTTGCTCCATATTCAGAACTGCAAAATTCTAAAATTGATCAAAATGACTTTAGAACATTAATTAATATACTATTAAGACCACTCTGAAGACACTTCACAAGAGAAAAATAGTACTAGTACTTCTTTAAAGAGAACATAAAACTAGAAAACAACGGCCAATATTTTAGTTAGAAACAGAAAAAGGAAAAGCCTCTTGATCCCCAACCAGCCCCATACCACTGCTGATGAGAAGCCACCATCATCCCAAATTCTCATTTTCAACACCCCTCCTCCACAGTGGAAAACCACATATAATAAATACCAAACAATTTGCCAAATCAATCAACACGCCTTTTCTCTTCCCATCTTACATTTTGACATTGTTTTAATGAAAATTAAGATAAATTTTCACAGTTTTCGGATGTAAATCCCAATTCATTTACCATATCAAATCAATAGGACTCGAAACATTTCAGTTTTACAATAATTCTCTCTCCAAAAGGTCTAAAAAAAATTAGAATAACATGAATCAGAAGAACAAATCCAATAAACAATACAACCCAATCAACTTGAACATCCCAAAGGTCTAATACACGAAAACACGATACACATACACAAGTACATCTATCTATATATATATATATATGTATGACAGTATAAGATCAAATTTCAAAAGATAATGATCAGAGGGGGAGCTATAATCGGATTTTTGTTAATCCAAAAGGAAGCTCACCAGATCGGAGATCACAAGTCCCACTTGAAGTTGAAGAGCAGAGAGCAGAAATGCTAAAAGTGAGTGTCACTCATAAAACCTGCCTTCCAACTTTATCCGATACCAAATGTTATATGGGTAAAATACACTGACCTCCCCTGAGGTAAGGTCTAATTACAAAGACCTCCCTCTGTGATATTGATAATTACACTAACCTCCCCTGAGATTTATATATCCTAACACTTACCTCTCCTCCATTAGTCAACTGTTAATTGACTGAGCCTTTACTTTTTTTAAATAAAATTACAGTTTTACCCTTAATAGAGCAACAGAGAAATATAAGTATATAAGAACTAAATTAACTCTCTCTCTCTCTCTCTCTCTCAGCCCAAGCAAAAATATATATATATATATATATAACTCTCTCTCTCTCTCTACGAGAGCAACCCGGAGTTCCCTGTATTTAACAAGAGAAATATAGTCAATTTGCATTCTCAAGAGAAATATAGTACAGTATATAATAATATATTACAGAATAAAATACTAGTAGTAAACTACATTATCCGATGTCTCATCAATGAAATGGGCTATGCTAGCCTGCAATGCGAACTATGTTGTGCGCATCTCGCTGTCATCTGATTATTGGTAGGAAAGAAAAAATTTAACAATTAAAGCTGTCTTTTTTTCTGTTAAGTAAAATCATTTTCACAATATTCTTGAAAGCTTCTTTCTTTGTTAAATAGAATTAAAGCCGTTCTTAGGTCAAATTATGCTGTATGCTATATGTGTTATTCCTATGAGGTAATCTGTATAAACAATATAAACAGGTAACAAAAGGAAACAGTAATTGTAACCAAAAACAGAATTAAACTTACTGTCACAGAATAAAGAAATAATAAATTGAGACAGAATCCGACCCCAGAGAACTGTTTCCTTAAGACGAATTTGCTCCCTCTCGGTGCACAAGGTTGATAAGCAATCGTCTCCCAAGATAGAACGGATTTTCAATTCTGAAGACTCTGCACTTCAATCTTCAGAACACAGCGAACACACTGCTGTATGATACTCGAACACTATATGAAATGATATGCAGTGAGAGAGAGATTTCTTTTCGTGTTTATGAAATGTAATCAGAGGAGTATATATAAACAATTTAGTGACCGTTAGAATCAACACGTCCAAACAGACCATTGCATCTGTTGGAGTGGTGACTTTACGAATCAACACATCCAAACAGAGCATCTGTTGGAGTGGTGACTGTACGAAACAACACAACCAAACAGAGCCTTATTTCTGGAGGGACATGACTGTTAAAAAAAACTGGAGGGAAATTCAAATAAATTTCTCCAAAAAGAATAGTCAACAAGCCCAGGACCATGGACCCACGACCCACGACCCGCGCCCGCGCCCAAACCCGGCCGGTCGGCGGCGGCGCGCGTGGGATAATTTCCACAAATGCCTAGGTCCTTCCCCCTTAACAAAAGTGGGTACCCCAAAGGGGCATGCCCCTTAGTTGGCTTCCCTCTTAAATATACCCTTAAGCTCTTTGATGTTTTTCCTATGTGGGACAACCAAGGTTTCCCACATTTTTCCTCCTTCACCAATGTTTCACATGGGCCACTTTGGATGACAATTTCTCATTCATCCCTTATTGGATTTCAACATGTAAATATACGACGTTCATCTCCTCACGGAGAAGAACGCATTCCAATGTGGTCCCGCCCCTAAGGACATGTGGGACCCACCTTAGATTGGAGCCAAAGTTTACAAAAAACTTGATACTTGAAATCCAATTTTCCAACAATCCCCCACATGAATGAAATTGGCGATCTAACAATGTAAATAAAAATGCTGACACAGTTCGAGTATCGACGAAGAATTACTGCTTCAGACTAAGTAGCCTAGTGGCTTTGAACTTGCCTTAGTGTAAAACTATCGGATTTACTAACCAGTGAGTAGATGAGATTATCTTTGAACTCCTAGTCGTTTGTGTAAACCAAGACAATAGAATTCACACAGCAATTCTTCTTACAGATTTGGTTCTCACGTTTGTGTTCGTTTTGGCCTTGAACACCTCTTGGTTCCGTGAGTGTTTTAGAGAATTCGGCCTTTATATTCTCATAGAAGCGGCCCCTTCTTACTCACGTAGGTGGTATCTATGAAGAGTATCCTGCAATACCCCACTTGGACGTTATCCAAAGTATAGAGACCATTAAAAGCATATCTTATCCTGTTTCTTGCGACAGATAAACACTGACTCATCTTTGAAATGGGAGAAGGAAGATTTAATTCTTCTCAGTGTATTCCGAGTACTACATAGTTCGGTTTTCCCATTGAACCTAGATCTTGGGATCTCCAGTCAACTAGGTTGGGTTGTGTAATACCCGTAAATTCTACGATAATAAAATGAGTCGCCGTATTTTTATGCGTAATTCTTTTCAGCATTATTGAATTCCAGGGAACCAAACTTATACGTACGTATTCATATGATAAATTTCTCGGACTGCTAAATCGAACCCGGACTGACTGGACACGCAAACCCGTAAAATCTGTATCCAACCTGGACTGCATTACACGTAGATTTGAACGACGACTAAAACCTACATTTATGGGAACTTTGGTACAATTAGAATCTTTCCCTAAATGGTAATGTACTACCCAACCCTCCCTTACCCATTGGACACTAACTTCACCCAAACAAACCCCCTATGACCCGTCGGATTTCCCACACTACCCCAAACCGTCGGCCACCTTCTTTGAGATACCATTCATCTCATCTCCTCTCAATCTTATCCATCATGTCCACCTCTATATCTGTGTATATGTGTTGTAGTATATATCAAGAGCATGGTTAGTTGAGAGGGAGTACAGAGAGTTGAGAACTAGAGAGAGACGCCGGAGATTGGAAGGAGAAAGGGAGAACCGAGGCTCACTCAGGTAAACCCCACCCCCTGGTCACTCTTGAACACTTACACACACACCTCACGCACCCCTGGACCCCTCACGGCCAAACCAAATAGAGCCTAAGGCTCTCATCACCCCAGAAATCACCATTAAAGCCCTCACCGGAGCTTTATTTTTTTACAACTCAACCACAGCTTCCAAAAACCACACCAAACAGACCCTTAGGATCTCAGGAGACCCCCCTTAGAGCAGCATTCGATTTGGGACGCATTTGGTAGGACATGCATAGCATTATCCTTTAAAAACCGAAAAAACGATAATGCCTTAGTAGGAGCTCTAAACGAATGAGCTGAAGTATCAGCTCATAGTATGTTGTAGAGGGGGCCAAACCGAGCCTATTGGCATTGGTCTCATCAATTTTGGTGAAAGAACGAGCAAGATATGAGCGTTTGAAGTTTTCCGGCCAAATCGGGCTCGCCGGCGGCGAGCTTGGCTCACCGGAGAAGACAAGACCCGCTGGGTCTTCGGGTTATATCATTTACCCGTTGGGTCGGGTCGGGTACGAATGTGGGTGGTTCAATTTGTGTGTATATACGGTTAAGAGGTTCGGGTTATATTAAGAGATATGGATCCGGTTCGGATCTTTTAAGTTGGATCGCGCCTAGAGTATTAATGGATAACCCGTTGGGTTGGGCCGGGTCGAGTTTGACCCGTGGGTCTTAGTTTATATCCTTATTAATTAAGATTAACCTATTAATCCCTAATTAAGTTATTTTTATATTCCTAATTTATCTGTTAATCCGGATTAGTAGATTATAATCTGTTTTAGATTTATTAATGTCTTAATTATTTTGTTAGCCTTAATTAAGGTTTTATTAATCTATTTTATATTACTAAGTATTCTGTTAATCCAAATTAATGTTTTAAAATACTGTTTTAAGTAATAATTAACATATATTAACTTAGATTAGTATATATTAATCGAGATTAGTGTATAAATATATTAATTACAATATATTTGGTATTAATAAATATATGTAAATAATTAATAAATGATTTTAAATTTGTTTGAAATATCAAAAATAATTTCAAAAATGCTATAAGTTATATTTTAATAAATTGTAATATTATTTTTATAATAATCTATATTATGAAAATATGGAACTATCATTTTATGGTATACTTATTATTTATTGGTTTAAATAAATAATAAGTAAATATTTTAAATAATTAGGTAATAAATACCTGATGACCCTTTTCAAGCATAGGAAAATTTTATTAAATTTTCCTAAAGTCTAGTACCTCTATATTGTAAATTAATATTTACAAGACCCTAACTTGAATATTTTAATAATTATTAATTACTTATAAAATATCCGTTTGGTTGTATTTTAATTATTTAAAATACCAAACGAGTCCCGAAAATTATGAGAAAAATACTACTAGCCTAATTTAAGGCCTAGTATTTAATAAAAATATTTATAAGGGTCAAATATCTCCCTAAATCATACTTTATAATTATAAGGCCCCGTAGCCTATTATTAGACGATTTAAACTTCAGAAATTCATAATAAATAAACCGTAGCTCAGAAAAATATGCGGTCAGTTTCCAGGGCCTTAGAATAATGTCTAGAACATCCCCTTAAAGTTTGGTGACCTTTTGACACGGTCAAAAATACAGCTTATCTTTAGGGCCCAAACTGGTATAGAAAACCCAGCCTTTTCTGCGACGGACTCCGATTTGAGTCTAGTCAATGGCGTTAGACTCAGAATGATGTCTAGATCATCATGTTGAGGTTTAGGGACCCACCCAACACAATTACCATTATGCCCCTGATTTTAGTAGACTTATTAATCAATGTTCTATGTAATCTTAGGAACTGCTACGCTTGTTTTTACGCAACCGCTTCAAGGTGAGTCGTCCTAACTCACTTGGTATATTATAGAATTATTCTTTGATCATGTATGTATGCCCAGTGTGTCCTGTGTGGACGATACTGATAAATATTAGTATTGTAAATGTTGAGATTATTTCTTATATAATGAACGCATGTTAGTTAACTATACTTCATGCTTAGTTAATAATCGCTTATATTCTTGTTTATCATGATTCCTGTTTCTATAGTCACATGAACATTCATATGAACATGGTCGAGTATTGATGTCAACATTGACGTCTGCATGGTTAGTCGCGGGGACTAACCCAGTCATATCAATATATACATTGGATGGACCGCGGTGGTCCGAGTGGTACAGTCAAGTAAATGGGAACAACGATGAAACTGCTATAGGGCCCTGCTAGGCGACGATAGCCAGAGTTTCCATTGAAAACATTGAAGTTATGTATGAATTGATGATTGATACGCTATAGGGCCCTGCTAGGCGACGATAGCAATGTATCCATCAGAATACAATAGTTACCTTTCAAATGCTATAGGGCCTTGTTAGGCGACGATAGCGCTGTAACTATTCTATTCTCCCGGCAAGGTCACGAGGACCTAAGAGTCCAATGATTACACTTTTTTAAAACCAAAACTGCTACAGGGCCCTGCTAGGCGACGATAGCAACGTAATCATTCTACTCTGAGCTAACGGCGTTGCACTGGTAATGTAACAAGTCACATGAGTCGGTTGTGGTGTTCATGGTCGAGTTAAAGTCGAATATATCGATAATGCATTTTATCATCATTCTACATGTCATATGTTCATTAATGTTGTTTCAAGATATGTTGTACTTGTATATCCTTATCTGTATTAGGAGTGATTGATTAAGACGTTCTCACTTAGCTTCAAAAGCTAACGGCTCCTTCCCTGCCCTAGACTTTTTACGTCTAGGTTACGATGAAGAAAACTATCAAGATAACAATGAAGATGAATATCACTATTCTCAGAATGGGAATTATCAGGAAGGTGATCCTGAGGCAGACTATCAGGAAGAGCCTGATAACGAAGGTTATGGGTTTGCCAGTTAGAAAGAGGACCCTGGCCTATTTCCGCATTAAGACTTCTATTACGTTTTAATTATCTTTTGGTTGATGTAATATTTAAGTGGCGTAAATCGCCCAAACTTATCTTTTGTGGTTTTCATTTGGAACTTCTGTAATAGCCTAAGTACCAAACATTCTAAGTTCCCCCATGAATACCATTAGATGCTTTTGCGAATTCCTTACTCTGATCTATATATATGTTGTTAGTATGTTGCACGGACAGGTCAGTTTTATGTAACTCGTCATTCCCTACGGGTCCAGAAAGGAAATTTTAAATTTTCCCTATTTTTGGCTACTCCGGGGCGTGACAGGTTGCCACCATGACGACTCTTGTTTAATGCATAGGCTTTAAACCCATTCCCCTCGATGAAATTTCTACTTGCTCTCTCGTTAGGCCTTTTGTAAGTGGATCCGCTATGTTTTCCTTTGACTTCACATAGTCAATGGATATGATCCCACTTGAGAGCAACTGTCGAACGGTATTATGTCGTCGACGAATATGACGAGACTTACCGTTATACATATGACTCTGTGCTCTACCAATCGCAGATTGGCTATCACAATGTATACATATAGCAGGCACAGGTCGTGACCAATTTGGAATATCCTCTAGGAAGTTACGAAGCCATTCGGCCTCTTCCCCAGCTTTATCTAAGGCAATGAATTCGGATTCCATTGTAGATCTTGCAATACATGTTTGTTTTGAGGATTTCCAAGATACGGCTGCACCTCCAATTGTAAAGACATATCCACTTGTGGACTTTGAGTCTTTAGAATCAGATATCCAATTTGCGTCACAGTAACCTTCGAGTACGTGTGGATATCTGGTAAAGTGCAATCCATAGTTTTGAGTTTCCTTTAAATATCCCAAAACTCTTAGTATATCCTTCCAGTGAGTTTCTCCGGGATTACTTATAAATCGACTTAATTTACTCACTGAGTATGCTATGTCTGGTCGAGTGCAGTTCATAATGTACATTAAACTGCCTATGATACGTGAATATTCTAGTTGAGAAATGCTTATTCCTTTATTCTTTGCTAAGTGAAGACTCACATCGATTGGTGTCTTCTTAGGTTTGATCTCATACTTCTTAAATTTTTCAAGTACCTTGTCAATGTAATGAGATTGAGACAATATTAGTCCTTCAGATGTTTTAAAAATTTTAATTCCTAAAATAACATCGGCGACACCCATGTCTTTCATGTCAAACCTATTAGATAAGAATTGTTTAGTACTTTTTATCATCTCGGTATTGCTACCTATAATAAGCATGTCATCAACATAGAGACATACAATGACATATCCTTTGGGAGTGTTCTTCACGTACACACATTTGTCACATTCATTGATTTTGAATCCATTTGATAATATTGCACTATCAAATTTTTCATGCCATTGTTTCGGTGCTTGTTTTAGGCCGTACAAGGACTTAACAAGCTTGTATACTTTATTTTCTTGTCCAGGAGCTACAAACCCTTCGGGTTGTTCCATATATATTTCTTCTTCTAATTCGCCGTTCAAGAATGCTGTCTTTACATCCATTTGGTGGATTTCAAGATTATTCAGTGATGCAATAGCAATGAGCATCCGAATAGACGTTATTCTTGTAACGGGAGAATAAGTATCGAAATAATCTAGTCCTTCCTTTTGCTTATAGCCCTTGACTACAAGTCTAGCTTTATACTTATCTATTGATCCATTGTCACACCCCGATTTTTGGACAACCAAATATTCAATCCAGAGCCTGTATCCGGACTAATATTCAATTACCAAAAATCACGAGAGCGACACCCTCCCATATGCTAACAGAAAATTTATAGAAAACAGTATTTAATGCTCCTTAAATAAGGACATGTGATCTTGTGTTTAAAGAAAAACTCTTTATTATTAAACATGTATTCCCAAACATCCATTTCATTGTAAAAGAAATAAAGTTCCATTATAAATATTATATCACTTTTCAATTTAAAAAAAAAACATCATTTTCATAAATAAAATGTCCACATACAGAGTTCAGCGGAAATAAAAATAAATAAGAATAAAATTTATACATCCATTGGTCAGAGTAACTACAACGTTCCCAGTACTCAATATACAATACATGTTATAATAATCCAAATACGGCCCACAATGCCTAAAATAAATAAATAAATAAAAATACAACCAAATACAAACTACACTTCTATACAACTGCAACTCCAAGACATCAAAAGCTCCACAGGAAATGTCCAAATACTAAACCTGCACAAATACATTCGACTACGTTTCATATAGAAACGCCCCCGAATGTATAACACACTCGGGTCAGTCACATGACTGGTATGAGTTAAACAAAACAACAAGTCTTAGGGATCCAACTTGAACCCGTAGACAACAAATTACACTACAATACTCTTGGGTCAAGACAGGTAGTTCCACACACATATGTGGACAATAGAGTAGTTTCCAAATATGTGGTGGCAAGTAGTTTCTTGCCCAAAATCCAAAGCTACTACGAATTTCATACTTACCCATTTACTTATGGTGAGCCAAACCTGTAAAACGTTAGTGGGCCCACCATCCTGCAAATTGAATGATCATAGACCAAGCAAACAATTCCGCATACAAACCGTCCACCAAACGTCGCATTTATTATTTCACGCTTATCAGTTTTATGAAATAATCCCTTTTCATTATTTATTAGCCTTTAATTTATCTTTGTGTTCCCTAGATTCACCACTTGGCCACCCTCCATGGTACACCCACACATATATCCCATGTGTGCCCGGACATACTACTAACATCCACTCTGGTGCTAGTTTGGTTGGGGTATCAACCAAACTAGGTATACACACAGAAGGCCAGTCAATATGCCTAGACGTCTAACAAATAAGCCGAGCATAAGGCTTAGGCCAGCTTGATCACGAAGCCACTGGCAAAAAGGTACACTCAGCAAGTCGAGCTACCAAAAACAAAACATATCACACAACGGGGAGCGGTGAACACTAAGGAATTATGTTGTAATTATTGTTTATCGTTCGTATTATCCCAATAATTGTGAATTTCACGTTTATCACATAGTTCTGTCTTATCATCCAATCACATCTCTAACTTTTAGATGTATTCCAATTTCTTACAATAAAGGGTTTTATCAATTAACCCATAACAATTCTTCCCTCAATAATTTCCAATCAAATTACAACATCCCCAATATACTATTCAACGTATCTAATTTACTCATTGTTATCAAAATGACCACAAAATAAGGTCAGTTATTTCAGGTACAATAACCTCAACCCAACATTCAATATCAACCTACAAGAAACACATAATAAAAAATTCACATTCTCATATCGTAAAGTATTATAACAATCGTTCCACAATATTTTCATCGGACTCAACGTTAATGACTATCAACCCTTTTTTTTTATTGCTCAACATTATTTGAGAATTCATGTATCTATAAGTAATTTTTGTTAAGTCAAACGAATGAATAAAAAAAAACACAACTAATCATATTTCTCCAATGTCGTACATTTTAATATACTATAAACTGCTACTGAAATCTTCAATTTCTGTCCAAACGGTGCAGAATCAGGAAAAATACCATTAGACGAAAAACGTGCAGAATCACGTTTTACATGTGACACGCGGACAGAATGTTCAAATTCAAAGCCACAATTTTATAATAATTTTCTAAAGTTTCTGCGACTGTGTGAATTACACATAAAACGAATTTCACATATATTTTCTAACAAACATGAATATTTCACCTATAGTTTTGATCAAACTAATGATTCACCTAACCCTTTCGAATACCCTAATGTCATGATCGCAAAGTCACACGAAGGGGAAAGAATATATCTAAATCACTTCAATCATAACAACGTGTATCGATCCATTACAAAGATCTAACCCTAACAATTAAATTTTAACATACACTACTTTACTTCCATACACATACATATATATACATACGTGTATATATATATACTCGGATACACAAAGTTTAACTCACCTAGTTGATAAAAAATGGCAATCGCGAATACCCCACGATCCACACGTGACCACGAACCCGGGACCGTTCTCCTTCTTCTCCCTTCTCCTTTCTCCATCTTCTTCTTCTTCTTCTTCTCTCCCTCTCTCTCTCTCTCTCTCTCTCTCTCTCTCACACACACACACACACACGTCTGTTCTTTCTTTTGGGTGGCTAGGGTTTTTAATATAAGATATATGTACACTACACACACAACACATGTCAATAAAACACACAAAAATATATAAATCCCGTTTTTCTTCTTGTGGGCTCACAAAAGAGACCTATATGAGCCCAGAATGCAGTACAAAGTGTTAAAATGAGTAGCCCAATGGGTACCTATAACCCCGGTACTAAGTTTTAATGTTAATTACATTATTTAACACATTCGCGGGCCTGTAAACACTAAATAACAAAAATACATATCAACCCTTCACTTTTTTTTTTTTTTTTTAACAAATATAAATTAATAAAATATAACTCCCAAACTAAACGCGCTCACTCATGATTTAATTTATATGTCCACCAAACACTAAAATTTTTCCAAACACATGTCTTACATAGGCACACTCATATAACATTGCTAACTGAAAATAATAATTAAAATAATTATTTACATAGAAATTTTAGGGTTGTTACATTCTACCCTCCTTAAAGAAATTTCGTCCCGAAATTTGGGGCACAACCAATACAGATAATTAATATGCATGACGTTAAACACACAATGAAAGCAATCCAACATTGAAGTGTCGCTATCGTTTAACTCCCGACAGTAATGAGACCTGGTACATCGAGCGAATAATCCAAACAAGGAAACACTCATGTATATACCCATAGTCTCATATAGTCGCTTGTTAAATTTTAACAGACACACAAGACACAACACCAGTAAAGTAAAGCACATAATTTCACATAAAGCACTAGATATTAACCATTTATTAAAAGCAACAATTGATTAATTTCACAAAGATATGACTATGTGTATGCACATGTTCCCCTCTTACTGTGTCCCGCACAACACTTCATCGGGATATCCAATACTTACTTACCGCTCCAACCACATCTGAGAAATATTTATTGGCACTGAAGAGAAATATATCCTTGTCTGGTAATAATCAGAGTAATAATCAGAAATCAAGAAAATCCGTAATAATAGACGGTTGTACAGAACACCCATAGAGAATATGACAGATTCGCCGATAGTATAAGAAGTCCAAATGCCCAATAAATGAAGTCCAATAATCAACTCAGTAGATAATAAAAGGGACAATAGAAATTCTGCTAATAAAATAATAAGTCTTCTGAGAATATCCAAATGCCCAATAAATGAAGTCCAATAATCAACTCAGTAGATAAGAAAAGGGACAATAGAAATCCTGCTGATAAAATAATAAGTCTTCTGAGAATAAGAGAATCCCGATACTCCAATAGAATAATACCCTTCTGAATGTTAAGTTGATACTGCCAGATAATAATAACTCGAAGAAGATATTCCAGTACTACTCCTGAACTCAACCGCCTGACGAAGAAAATTGCATCTCCCCTCTACCATTTCATCCCATGACAATTAAAATGATGCATGCTCTACTAATCAATATTAAATAACGTTACCAATGCTCCTAATATGGTATACATTTAAAATCAACTAATTTTTTTTTTTTTTATATATATTTTTTAATAATAGGTACACATCTGTAGTTAACTTTTACATAAGTAAACACATAGACACACATAACCCAAACCCAATAAATCGCAAACATATAACTCTGACCAACTCCTTACTCCACATTCCTAGGATCACCTAGACTCGCTAAGCTAACCTTAAGCTCTGATACCAAACTGTCACACCCCGATTTTTGGACAACCAAATATTCAATCCAGAGCCTGTATCCGGACTAATATTCAATTACCAAAAATCACGAGAGCGACACCCTCCCATATGCTAACAGAAAATTTATAGAAAACAGTATTTAATGCTCCTTAAATAAGGACATGTGATCTTGTGTTTAAAGAAAAACTCTTTATTATTAAACATGTATTCCCAAACATCCATTTCATTGTAAAAGAAATAAAGTTCCATTATAAATATTATATCACTTTTCAATTTAAAAAAAAAATATCATTTTCATAAATAAAATGTCCACATACAGAGTTCAGCGGAAATAAAAATAAATAAGAATAAAATTTATACATCCATTGGTCAGAGTAACTACAACGTTCCCAGTACTCAATATACAATACATGTTATAATAATCCAAATACGGCCCACAATGCCTAAAATAAATAAATAAATAAAAATACAACCAAATACAAACTACACTTCTATACAACTGCAACTCCAAGACATCAAAAGCTCCACAGGAAATGTCCAAATACTAAACCTGCACAAATACATTCGACTACGTTTCATATAGAAACGCCCCCGAATGTATAACACACTCGGGTCAGTCACATGACTGGTATGAGTTAAACAAAACAACAAGTCTTAGGGATCCAACTTGAACCCGTAGACAACAAATTACACTACAATACTCTTGGGTCAAGACAGGTAGTTCCACACACATATGTGGACAATAGAGTAGTTTCCAAATATGTGGTGGCAAGTAGTTTCTTGCCCAAAATCCAAAGCTACTACGAATTTCATACTTACCCATTTACTTATGGTGAGCCAAACCTGTAAAACGTTAGTGGGCCCACCATCCTGCAAATTGAATGATCATAGACCAAGCAAACAATTCCGCATACAAACCGTCCACCAAACGTCGCATTTATTATTTCACGCTTATCAGTTTTATGAAATAATCCATTTTCATTATTTATTAGCCTTTAATTTATCTTTGTGTTCCCTAGATTCACCACTTGGCCACCCTCCATGGTACACCCACACATATATCCCATGTGTGCCCGGACATACTACTAACATCCACTCTGGTGCTAGTTTGGTTGGGGTATCAACCAAACTAGGTATACACACAGAAGGCCAGTCAATATGCCTAGACGTCTAACAAATAAGCCGAGCATAAGGCTTAGGCCAGCTTGATCACGAAGCCACTGGCAAAAAGGTACACTCAGCAAGTCGAGCTACCAAAAACAAAACATATCACACAACGGGGAGCGGTGAACACTAAGGAATTATGTTGTAATTATTGTTTATCGTTCGTATTATCCCAATAATTGTGAATTTCACGTTTATCACATAGTTCTGTCTTATCATCCAATCACATCTCTAACTTTTAGATGTATTCCAATTTCTTACAATAAAGGGTTTTATCAATTAACCCATAACAATTCTTCCCTCAATAATTTCCAATCAAATTACAACATCCCCAATATACTATTCAACGTATCTAATTTACTCATTGTTATCAAAATGACCACAAAATAAGGTCAGTTATTTCAGGTACAATAACCTCAACCCAACATTCAATATCAACCTACAAGAAACACATAATAAAAAATTCACATTCTCATATCGTAAAGTATTATAACAATCGTTCCACAATATTTTCATCGGACTCAACGTTAATGACTATCAACCCTTTTTTTTTTATTGCTCAACATTATTTGAGAATTCATGTATCTATAAGTAATTTTTGTTAAGTCAAACGAATGAATAAAAAAAAACACAACTAATCATATTTCTCCAATGTCGTACATTTTAATATACTATAAACTGCTACTGAAATCTTCAATTTCTGTCCAAACGGTGCAGAATCAGGAAAAATACCATTAGACGAAAAACGTGCAGAATCACGTTTTACATGTGACACGCGGACAGAATGTTCAAATTCAAAGCCACAATTTTATAATAATTTTCTAAAGTTTCTGCGACTGTGTGAATTACACATAAAACGAATTTCACATATATTTTCTAACAAACATGAATATTTCACCTATAGTTTTGATCAAACTAATGATTCACCTAACCCTTTCGAATACCCTAATGTCATGATCGCAAAGTCACACGAAGGGGAAAGAATATATCTAAATCACTTCAATCATAACAACGTGTATCGATCCATTACAAAGATCTAACCCTAACAATTAAATTTTAACATACACTACTTTACTTCCATACACATACATATATATACATACGTGTATATATATATACTCGGATACACAAAGTTTAACTCACCTAGTTGATAAAAAATGGCAATCGCGAATACCCCACGA
Source organism: Hydrangea macrophylla (assembly GCA_033977485.1). Taxonomy (NCBI): domain Eukaryota; kingdom Viridiplantae; phylum Streptophyta; class Magnoliopsida; order Cornales; family Hydrangeaceae; genus Hydrangea; species Hydrangea macrophylla. The sequence continues at coordinate 97,508,562 of CM066982.1, forward strand.
TCCACACGTGACCACGAACCCGGGACCGTTCTCATTCTTCTCCCTTCTCCTTTCTCCATCTTCTTCTTCTTCTTCTTCTCTCCCTCTCTCTCTCTCTCTCTCTCTCTCACACACACACACACACACACACGTCTGTTCTTTCTTTTGGGTGGCTAGGGTTTTTAATATAAGATATATGTACACTACACACACAACACATGTCAATAAAACACACAAAAATATATAAATCCCGTTTTTCTTCTTGTGGGCTCACAAAAGAGACCTATATGAGCCCAGAATGCAGTACAAAGTGTTAAAATGAGTAGCCCAATGGGTACCTATAACCCCGGTACTAAGTTTTAATGTTAATTACATTATTTAACACATTCGCGGGCCTGTAAACACTAAATAACAAAAATACATATCAACCCTTCACTTTTTTTTTTTTTTTTAACAAATATAAATTAATAAAATATAACTCCCAAACTAAACGCGCTCACTCATGATTTAATTTATATGTCCACCAAACACTAAAATTTTTCCAAACACATGTCTTACATAGGCACACTCATATAACATTGCTAACTGAAAATAATAATTAAAATAATTATTTACATAGAAATTTTAGGGTTGTTACATCCATCTACTTTCATCTTTCTTTTGAAGATCCATTTATAACCCAGAGGTTTTGAGCCAGATGGAAGATCCACCAATTCCCAAGTATGGTTTTGCATAATACATTCAATTTCACTATTGATAGCTTCTTTCCAATATGAAGCTTCCAGAGAGGACATTGCTTCCTTGAACGTTCGAGGTTCATCTTCTACCAGATTTGTCAGAAAATCAGGACCAAAGGACGTTGCCACTCTCGCCCTTTTACTCCGTCTAGGTTCCACATCCGAAGGATCTAGATCTATTGGAGTATCATTCGTACTATCTAGAGGTCTTTTGTACATTCTCGACTCAGGTGCATTCTTATACGGGAATATATCCTCAAAGAATGTGGCATCCCTTGATTCTATAAATGTATTGACATGGATATCGGGAATGTCAGATTTGTACACCAAAAAGCGATATGCACTACTGTTATTGGCATAGCCAATGAATACACAATCAATGGTTTTAGGTCCTATTTTAACCTTTTTAGGTTTAGGGACCGCCACTTTTGCTAAGCACCCCCACACTCTTAAGAATTTGTAACATGGTCTATGACCTTTCCATAATTCATAAGGTGTCTTCTGGGTTTTCTTGTGAAGCACTTTGTTGAGAATATAATTTGCGGAGAGTATTGCCTCCCCCCACAAATTCTGGGGTAGTCCAGAACTTAACAACATAGCATTCATCATTTCTTTCAATGTTCGGTTCTTGCGTTCAACAATACCATTAGATTGAGGTGAATAAGGAGCAGTAGTTTGATGAATGATTCCATGTTCTCCACAGAACTCCTCAAATGGTGATTCATATTCACCACCTCTATCGCTTCTTATTGCCTTAATCTTTTTGCTAAGTTGATTCTCAACTTCATTTTTATAATGTTTAAACATTTCTATTGCTTCATCTTTGCTTCTTAACAAATATACATAACTATATCTAGTGCAATCATCCACAAAAGTTATAAAATACTTTTTTTCCCCTCTAGTTTGTACAAACTTTAAATCACAAATGTCACTATGTATTAAATCTAAAGGTTCAGTATCACGATCAACAGATTTAAAAGGAGGTCTTGTCATTTTAGATTCAACACATATTTCACATTTATTTTTATTATCAATATCAAATTTTGGCAAAAAATCTAGATTACTTAATCTACGCAAAGTATCATAATTAACATGGCCTAATCTAGCATGCCAAATATTAGAAGACTCAAGCAAGTAAGAAGAATCATTATTATTATTAATAGCATTAGGTACAACAGTCATTACATTCATCTTAAAGAGCCCATCACTAAGGTAGCCCTTTCCTACATACATCTCAATCTTAGTGAGTACAAACTTGTCGGAAACAAACACCAATTTAAAGCCATTCTTGCTAAGCAATGACCCCGAAACCAAATTCTTGCGAATATCGGGCACATGAAGCACATCATTGAGAGTTAATTCTTTGCCCGAGGTCATTTTCAGAATCACTTTCCCATGCCCTTCCACCTTAAAGCTTGAAGCATTACCCATATAGAGTTATTCTTCGTGAGTCACAGGCTTGTAAGTAGAGAACATCCATTTGTTTGAACAAATATGGCACGTAGCCCCAGTATCCACCCACCATTCTTTGGTATTACCAACTAGATTGCATTCGGAAACAACCGCGGAGATGTTGATATCGGAAACATTGTTGGAAAGTGTCTCCACCTCGGCCACATTAGCTTGTTGACTTGGCTTTCTCTTTGGCTTACGACAGTCCTTTGCACGATGTCCATTTTTGCCACAGTTATAGCACTTGCCTTTAAACTTCTTAGGACCATGAGTTCCTTGACTTGGACCTCCGCCATCATGCTTCCTTTTCTTTGGACCATGTTCCACAACATTGGCCTTTGCTCCAAGAGAGGAATTTACATTCTTCTTTTCAGAACCACGACTATCTTCTTCAATCCTTAGTCTCACAATTAACTCTTCAAGATTCATCTCTTTGCGTTTGTGCTTGAGATAATTCTTGAAGTCTTTCCAAGTAGGCGGTAATTTTTTAATAATCGCAGCCACTTGGAAAGAATCACTTAGAGACATCCCTTCGGCATGAATATTATGTAGGAGTACTTGAAGATCTTGAATTTGGTTAATAACAGATTTTGCATCTATCATCTTATAGTCAAGAAATTTACCAACTATGAATTTCTTCATGCCGGCATCCTCAGTTTTATATTTCTTGTCTAAAGAGTCCCATAGTGCTTTTGCTGATTCCATTTTACAATATACATTGTAAAGAGTGTTGTCTAATCCATTTAAAATATAATTTCGACACAAAAAATCAGAATTTTTCCATGAATCAACAGCGGCACTATTGGTTCCTCCTTCTACGAGTTCCAGAGGGTCCTCGCGAAGAAACTTAGCCAAATGCAATGTGGTTAAATAAAAGAGCATCTTTTGTTGCCATCGTTTGAAATCGGTTCCATTGAACTTTTCCGATTTTTCCCCATGAGACAGATTCACAGTAGGAACAGGAATAGATGAAGTAGTTGCCATTCTGAAAATTTTAACAAGATTTTTTCCTTTATTATCAAAAAAGTAATGAACACTGATTTAATAACTAATAAGGAAACTGAAAACAATTTTCAGTTTATAAGATAGTTTTATAAAACAGTTTATAATTTATAAAACAATTTTATAGACCAGATTTATAAAAACCAGTTTTACCAGTTTTAATAACACAGCAGATTTAAACAAACAGTGAACAGATTACAGTTTTAATACATACTAATAAAACAATTTAAACAAAACAGTTATATAACAGTGTAAAAAAAAAACAGAAACAGAAATACTATTTCAGTTTTGTTCAAATTACACAGTTTAAAAAAAACAGAAACAGAAATACTATTTCAAATTTGTTCAGATTACCAGAAATGAAAACATAAATTCGTCTTAAGATTGTTATTCCTATGAGGTAATCTGTATAAACAATATAAACAGGTAACAAAAGGAAACAGTAATTGCAACCAAAAACAGAATTAAACTTACTGTCACAGAATAAAGAAATAATAAATTGAGACAGAATCCGACCCCAGAGAACTGTTTCCTTAAGACGAATTTGCTCCCTCTCTGTGCACAAGGTTGATAAGCAATCGTCTCCCAAGATAGAACGGATTTTCAATTCTGAAGACTCTGCACTTCAATCTTCAGAACACAGCGAACACACTGCTGTATGATACTCGAACACTATATGAAATGATATGCAGTGAGAGAGAGATTTCTTTTCGTGTTTATGAAATGTAATCAGAGGAGTATATATAAACAATTTAGTGACTGTTAAAATCAACACGTCCAAACAGACCATTGCATTTGTTGGAGTGGTGACTTTACGAATCAACACATCCAAACAGAGCATCTGTTGGAGTGGTGACTGTACGAAACAGCACAACCAAACAGAGCCTTATTTCTGGAGGGACATGACTGTTAAAAAAAACTGGAGGGAAATTCAAATAAATTTCTCCAAAAAGAATAGTCAACAAGCCCAGGACCATGGACCCACGACCCACGACCCGCGCCCAAGCCCAGCCCGGCCGGCCGGTCGGTCGGCGGCGGCGGCGCGCGCCTGTGTGTGTGTGTGCGCGCGCGCGCGCGTGGGATAATTCCCACAAATGCCTAGGTCCTTCCCCCTTAACAAAAGTGGGTACCCCAAAGGGGCATGCCCCTTAGTTGGCTTCCCTCTTAAATATACCCTTAAGCTCTTTGATGTTTTTCCTATGTGGGACAACCAAGGTTTCCCACATTTTTCCTCCTTCACCAATGTTTCACATGGGCCACTTTGGATGACAATTTCTCATTCATCCCTTATTGGATTTCAACATGTAAATATACGACGTTCATCTCCTTACGGAGGAGAACGCATTCCAATGTGGTCCCGCCCCTAAGGATATGTGGGACCCACCTTAGATTGGAGCCAAAGTTTACAAAAAACTTGATACTTGAAATCCAATTTTCCAACAATCCCCCACATGAATGAAATTGGCGATCTAACAATGTAAATGAAAATGCTGACACAGTTCGAGTATCGACGAAGAATTACTGCTTCAGACTAAGTAGCCTAGTGGCTTTGAACTTGCCCTAGTGTAAAACTATCGGATTTACTAACCAGTGAGTAGATGAGATTATCTTTGAACTCCTAGTCGTTTGTGTAAACCAAGACAATAGAATTCACACAGCAATTATTCTTACAGATTTGGTTCTCACGTTTGTGTTCGTTTTGGCCTTGAACACCTCTTAGTTCCGTGAGTGTTTTAGAGAATTCAGCCTTTATATTCTCATAGAAGCGGCCCCTTCTTACTCACGTAGGTGGTATCTATGAAGAGTATCCTGCAATACCCCACTTGGACGTTATCCAAAGTATAGAGACCATTAAAAGCATATCTTATCCTGTTTCTCGCGGCAGATAAACACTGACTCATCTTTAAAATGGGAGAATGAAGATTTAATTCTTCTCAGTGTATTCCGAGTACTACATAGTTCGATTTTCCCATTGAACCTAGATCTTGGGATCTCCAGTCAACTAGGTTGGGTTGCCACCATGACGACTCTTGTTTAATGCATAGGCTTTAAACCCATTCCCCTCGATGAACTTTCTACTTGCTCTCTCGTTAGGCCTTTTGTAAGTGGATCCGCTATGTTTTCCTTTGACTTCACATAGTCAATAGATATGATCCCATTTGAGAGCAACTGTCGAACGGTATTATGTCGTCGACGAATATGACGAGACTTACCGTTATACATATGACTCTGTGCTCTACCAATCGCAGATTGGCTATCACAATGTATACATATAGCAGGCACAGGTCGTGACCAATTTGGAATATCCTCTAGGAAGTTACGAAGCCATTCGGCCTCTTCCCCAGCTTTATCTAAGGCAATGAATTCGGATTCCATTGTAGATCTTGCAATACATGTTTGTTTTGAGGATTTCCAAGATACGGCTGCACCTCCAATTGTAAAGACATATCCACTTGTGGACTTTGAGTCTTTAGAATCAGATATCCAATTTGCGTCACAGTAACCTTCGAGTACGTGTGGATATCTGGTAAAGTGCAATCCATAGTTTTGAGTTTCCTTTAAATATCCCAAAACTCTTAGTATAGCCTTCCAGTGAGTTTCTCCGGGATTACTTGTAAATCGACTTAATTTACTCACTGAGTATGCTATGTCTGGTCGAGTGCAGTTCATAATGTACATTAAACTGCCTATGATACGTGAATATTCTAGTTGAGAAATGCTTATTCCTTTATTCTTTGCTAAGTGAAGACTCACATCGATTGGTGTCTTCTTAGGTTTGATCTCATACTTTTTAAATTTTTCAAGTACCTTGTCAATGTAATGAGATTGAGACAATATTAGTCCTTCAGATGTTTTAGAAATTTTAATTCCTAAAATAACATCGGCGACACCCATGTCTTTCATGTCAAACCTATTAGATAAGAATTGTTTAGTACTTCTTATCATCTCGGTATTGCTACCTGTAATAAGCATGTCATCAACATAGAGACATACAATGACATATCCTTTGGGAGTGTTCTTCACGTACACACATTTGTCACATTCATTGACTTTGAATCCATTTGATAATATTGCACTATCAAATTTTTCATGCCATTGTTTCGGTAATTTTTCAATAATCGCAGCCACTTGGAAAGAATCACTTAGAGACATCCCTTCGGCATGAATATCATGTAGGAGTACTTGAAGATCTTGAATTTGGCTAATAAAAGATTTTGCATCTATCATCTTATAGTCAAGAAATTTACCAACTATGAATTTCTTCATGCCGGCATCCTCAGTTTTATATTTCTTGTCTAAAGAGTCCCATAGTGCTTTTGCTGATTCCATTTTACAATATACATTGTAAAGAGTGTTGTCTAATCCATTTAAAATATAATTTCGACACAAAAAATCGGAATTTTTCCATGAATCAACAGCGGCACTATTGGTTCCTCCTTCTACGAGTTCCAGAGGGTCCTCGCGAAGAAACTTAGCCAAATGCAATGTGGTTAAATAAAAGAGCATCTTTTGTTGCCAGCGTTTGAAATCGGTTCCATTGAACTTTTCCGGTTTTTCCCCATGAGACAGGTTCACAGTAGGAACAGGAATAGATGAAGTAGTTGCCATTCTGAAAATTTTAACAAGATTTTTTCCTTTATTATCAAAAAAGTAATGAACACTGATTTAATAACTAATAAGGAAACTGGAAACAATTTTCAGTTTATAAGATAGTTTTATAAAACAGTTTATAATTTATAAAACAATTTTATAGACCAAATTTATAAAAACCAGTTTTACCAGTTTTAATAACACAGCAGATTTAAACAAACAGTGAACAGATTACAGTTTTAATACATACTAATAAAACAATTTAAACAAAACAGTTATATAACAGTTTTAAAAAAAAAACAGAAACAGAAATACTATTTCAGTTTTGTTCAGATTACACAGTTTAAAAAAAACAGAAACAGAAATACTATTTCAGATTTGTTCAGATTACCAGAAATGAAAACATAAATTCGTCTTAAGATTGTTATTCCTATGAGGTAATCTGTATAAACAATATAAACAGGTAACAAAAGGAAACAGTAATTGCAACCAAAAACAGAATTAAACTTACTGTCACAAAATAAAGAAATAATAAATTGAGACAGAATCCGACCCCAGAGAACTGTTTCCTTAAGACGAATTTGCTCCCTCTCTGTGCACAAGGTTGATAAGCAATCGTCTCCCAAGATAGAACGGATTTTCAATTCTGAAGACTCTGCACTTCAATCTTCAGAACACAGCGAACACACTGCTGTATGATACTCGAACACTATATGAAATGATATGCAGTGAGAGAGAGATTTCTTTTCGTGTTTATGAAATGTAATCAGAGGAGTATATATAAACAATTTAGTGACTGTTAGAATCAACACGTCCAAACAGACCATTGCATTTGTTGGAGTGGTGACTTTACGAATCAACACATCCAAACAGAGCATCTGTTGGAGTGGTGACTGTACGAAACAGCACAACCAAACAGAGCCTTATTTCTGGAGGGACATGACTGTTAAAAAAAAACTGGAGGGAAATTCAAATAAATTTTCTCCAAAAAGAATAGTCAACAAGCCCAGGACCATGGACCCACAACCCGCGCCCAAGCCCAGCCCGGCCGGTCGGCGGCGGCGGCGGCGGCGCGCGCCTGTGTGTGTGTGTGCGCGCGCGCGCGTGGGATAATTCCCACAAATGCCTAGGTCCTTCCCCCTTAACAAAAGTGGGTACCCCAAAGGGGCATGCCCCTTAGTTGGCTTCCCTCTTAAATATACCCTTAAGCTCTTTAATGTTTTTCCTATGTGGGACAACCAAGGTTTCCCACATTTTTCCTCCTTCACCAATGTTTCACATGGGCCAATTTGAATGACAATTTCTCATTCATCCCTTATTGGATTTCAACATTTAAATATACGACGTTCATCTCCTCACGGACGAGAACGCTTTCCAATGTGGTCCCGCCCCTAAGGACATGTGGGACCCACCTTAGATTGGAGCCAAAGTTTACAAAAAACTTGATACTTGAAATCCAATTTTCCAACAATATGTGTGTGATATATTTTTGTATATATATATATATATTTGTATGTTTGTGTAATGATCCACTAAACAATATTGCTGGTTGAGAAACTGACAGAGAGGTGCTTATATTCAATGTAAAAATGATGAAAACAGTGTGTAAGGGGACCGAAATTCTAGGCATAAGATACCACAGAATTGGAAAAATATTCAATGTCACGGTTATTTGTGAGACATGGTATTTCAATCAACAATAATGTTAAATCCACACAATAAAATCATAATTTTTTATTTCATGGGGATCCATGTGGGGAACACATGGATTTCACACAAGACAGATCTGAATTAAGGGTCAGGATTATTTTGTGTGGGTCTAGCATTACTCTTTCAATCTAATAAGACTCCTATCCTATGTTGGTAGATGTATGCCCCCTATTTTCTACGAGAATCCTTATCCACCTAAGCATAACCACCAAATGGATTAAAATGTTTGTTACATTTACTGACGTGGTATTAGGGGCGGTTCTAGAAAATGAATTGATACAGGAGTTCAGGAGCAACTCTCCCAAAATATTTTTTTTTTAGTCTTATTTATATATATTTTGTGTATATTTTAGACCTAATATGACAAATTTATAATGCCCAGGAGGGGGGCTGCTTTTGGACCTATTTATACATATTGAATATAAATTTTGAACCTAATAGGACAAATTTATAATATGGGGGAGAGACTTTTATAATTTTCAGGAGGACTTAGGCTTAGTTTGGCCCCCACGTGGTGCTTCTCCTTTTTTAAAGCCCAATTTCATGTTAACTCATTTGGTAACTAGTTTATGAGCTTTGCAAAAATTAAACTTAGGGCTTTTTTGGAGGGAGCTTTTAAAAGCTCTAGAATGGAGCTTTTAAAAGCTCAAGGTTGTTTTTTGGTTTCATGATGTCTTTTTGAAGAGTAGTGTGTCGTTTGTATAAAATTATCAAAGAACTTAGTAATAAATTCCATAAGCTCGTTTTAAAAAGCCACATGGGGACCAAACTAAGCCTTAACTGTAAAAAAAATAAAAATAAAAATAAAAAAATTAGTACAAATCTATTATTTTAAAAAAAAATGTGGGATGGACTTAAGCCCCCCTCTTCAATGTGGATCTGTCCCCTGCCGCCCTGCGCAATATCACCGTAATATCTAATATCCAATATTTACTACCAAAAAAAACAAAATATCCAATATTTACTCGACAGAACTATTTAATGTGCGAGTCCTCTTACACTTGGAAAGAATATTTCAAGATGGCTAAGATGCTATCAAGTTGGTCCACTATATCAAATCATATAAATGTATAATACACTAGTCCCAAATCAATAATAATGCATCCTAAAATAAGTAAAGGGGTCACAAGTCACAACAAACTAGTGGGCCCAAATGCCAACTAGTCCCAATCAAAGGCTCTAAGCTAGTATTTTACAAGAATAAAGATTGAGATATAAACAAAATTTATGATTCACAGACACATAAATGTGTTTGTATTTCATTTGATAAAGTTCACTGATATTGTATGATCCACACAAAGAAGAGAAATAGATATATTTATATATTTATGTATTTGTGAATTATGTTCATACTAGTAGAACTACCCTACTGCAATCTTTAGACCAAACTTAACTCTTTTGAAAAAGTACAAAGCTATAATTTTCCAAAAATATGAGATCGACTTGAGCCCCCATCCTTCAATGCAGGTTCGCCCTTGCGTGATGTCACTGTAATATCCAATATTTACTCGACGAGTAATATTTCAGGCACACCCATTTCCACAACCTCACCCCCCACAACTTGATGTGTCAACTATGTAGTGGGATGAGACCCACTATTTAACACAATCTCACATATGATACTTCCACTATATAGTTGCCACATCAAATTATAAGGAATGAAGTTGTGAAAATGAATGTGACTAAAGTTTTACTCTTACTCGACAGAACTATTTAATGTGCGAGTCCTCTTACACTTGAAAAGAATTTGTCAAAATGGCTAAGATACTATCAAGTTGGTCCACTATATCAAATCATATGAATGTATAATACACTAATCCCAAATCAATAATAAATGCATCGTAAAATAAGTAAAAGGGTTACACGTCACCACATACTAGTGGTCCCAAATGCCAACCAGTCCCAAAATAAGTAGGGGAAATTAAAAATTAATCAATAATTTATGAACAATTTAAAGTCAATCATGTACTTTTTGAAAAATAAAAAGAAATTGATTTAAAGTGTGTAAATTAAAAATCAATCAACTATTTTTCTAAAATGTCTAAATTACCCCTCTCTCTCTCTCTCCCTTTGGTCTCTTCTCTCTCCTCACATGGCACCAACACCACCACCACCTACCGCCACCACTTGCCGCCGCCGTCGCCGTCACCACCACCTGTCACTGCCATCACCACCACTACCCTTAAAAGGGCCACCACTACCACCACCAAACCCAACCCAAACCCCACCACCACCACCACCACCAAACCCCAACCTTTCTCTCTTTGATCTCATCTCTCTCCTCACATGGCCACCAACTCCACCACCTGCCGTCGTCGCCGCTACCACGACCACTACCACCACCAAACTCCCACCACTCTCTCTCTCTCTTCCCTCTCTTTGATCTCCTCTCTCTCTCTCTCTCTCTCTCTCCAGTAGGAAGAAAAAGTCATAGACGGTCACCACCACCATTGACCGCCGCTGTTGTAGGGGAAAAAAAAAGTGGCAGGTTTTAGAGCAACTGGCCAAACATAAGGAGCAACTCACCAAACGTTATTGGGAGCAACTATCCAAATGTAAGGAGCAACTCACCAAACGGTATTGGGAGCTTAAGGAGCAACTCTCCAAACGTTAGGAGCAACTCTCCAAACGGTTTGGGGAGTTGCTCCCAATGCAGTTTGGTTTGTTGTTCCCGATGTCGTTTGGTGAGTTGCTCCCGATAACGTTTGGCGAGTTGCTCCTTACGTTTGGTGAGTTGCTCCTTACGTTTGGAAAGTTGCTCTCGATACTGTTTGGTGAGTTGCTCCTTACGTTTGAATAGTTGCTCCCAATAACGTTTGGTGAGTTGCTCCTTATGTTTGGCCAGTTGCTCCAAAATCTGCAACTTTTTTTCCCTACAATGGCGGCGGTCATTGGTGGTGGTGGCCGTTTATGCCTTTCTCTTCCTCCTTCCTCCTAGAGAGAGAAAGAGAGAAGAGGAGATCAAAGAGAGGGGAGAGAGAGAGAGAGAGAGAGAGAGAGAGAGAAAGAGGTTGGGGTTTGGTTTGGGTTTGGAGGTTGGGGTTTGGTTTGGGTTTGGTGGTGGTTGTGGTGGGGTTTGGGTTTGAGTTTGGCGGCGGTGGTGGTGATGGCCCTTTAAGGGTAGTAGTAGTGGTGGTGGCGGCGACATGTGGTGGTGGTGGTGGTGGCGGTGGCGACAGGTGATGGCGGCAGATGGTGGTGGAGTTGGTGGCCATGTGAGGAAATATAAGAGATCAAAGAGAGAGGGAGAGAGAGAGAGAGGTTGGGGTTTGATGGTGGTGGTGGTGGTGGTGGTGGCATCAGGTGGTGGTGGCGGTAGTGGTTGCCCTATGAGGGTGGAGGTGGTAGTGGCAGCAGGTGGTGGTGGTGCGGCGACAGGTGGCGGTGGTGTCTGGTGAGAAGAGAGAGAAGAGATCAAAGAGGTAGGTCAATTTTGACATTTTACACATAACTTGATGTGTTTTTAATTTTTAAAAAAACACATGACTGACTTTTAAATTATCAACAAATTATTGACGGATTTTTAATTCTCCCTAATAAGTAAAAGGGTCACAAGTCACAACAAACTAGTGGCCCCAAATGCCAACCAGTCCCAATCAAAAGGCTCTAAAGTCTAATCTAGTATTTTACAAGAATAAAGATTGAGACCCAAACAAAATTCACGAACACAATTCACAAATACATAAATATGTCTATCCTTTTTCTTACGAGGTCTACCATAGAAAAGAGAGAGACACATTTATGTATTTATAAATTGTGTTTGTGATTTTTATTTGTGCCCATAAAACTACTCTACTGCAATCTTTAGACGAAACTCATGTTGATCCATGAAAACAATAAATATTGAAATCTTAGTCAAAATTGTAATGAGAAATGCTAGATGCACAAAAAAAATACACAACTAAATGCACAACCTGCTTAAAATTATTGAACTTCGTGCTAAAAATGTTGTACACCTCTTTTTTTGTCTTTTTGTGTGTACAAATTTTTCAGCACAAAGTCCAACAATTTTAAACAGGTTGTACATTTTTTTTGTGCATCTAGCATTTCTGAATTGTAATTAACTCTTGAAGCACAAATGGCCTCTCTTTAATGCCTCGGGCAAGTGGAATTGCAAAAGTAGCAACTAGTTCCATACTTGCATCGTAAGCTGGACACTGTATCTTGGATAGATATGCATATATATATATATATATGTATGTGTATGTACATTTATACTTGTGTGTGTGTGTAGATGCCTCTCAATTGTGCATTTGACACCAATTGATGGAATCATTTAAGGAGCAAAGCAACATTGAAAATATCAGCCAAAAGAACCTATGCATTTCACAACTTGATATTGAAACTGTCAAACTAAACAAAATTCGAATACCTTTGAATTGGTTTTTTGTAAAGATTGCCATAATAGGCAAAATCAACAAGAGAATAATGAAAAATGTTTTATGTCAAAAACATATATCTTCAATTATCGTCTGAGAGAGATCAACAAACAAACATAGAATGTTTATGTAAAGATTGCCAAAACACAATAACATGTATTTTCAGTACTCTCTCCATAGTCCATGAGACTGTTCTATGTTGTCGATTCTCCAACACATTATTGAAAGGGTAGTTTTAGGCCACCCATGGCTTCCCGATACATGATGTTAAATAAATGTCTCACTAAGAGAACAAATAATCAAATCGACAAATACCTAACCTTCCATTATAATGATTCTACAGCTTTAAAGAGGAACTAAATATTAGCTCCACACCGCAAAATTAACTATTATGGATTTTAAAACTGGCGCACCCGCAGCCCTGCAATAATGTCACTGAAACCAAAAAATAATAATAAAAAGTGCAGAAAATGACTCTTTAAGGATACAAAAAAACGAAACTCAACCCAGCCGAAATCTGAGTTGCTTGCAACAATGAGCTTAAATAAAACCGGAGGCTTCTATTCTATTCTCCTACTGTCAACCCGAACCCAAACTTGTAGTCTTTCTTCATGTGATCTATCTGCAAGATACAAATTATTTAAGTATTGTTAACAAACAAAGTACTGGTAAATTAGTAATGCTTGAACCAAGAAAGCGAAAGAACTAAGTTACTGCATCATCAGTTCTTGACAAGTAACTACATCTTCTATAACTTTCTTTTCTACGAGTAGAGTAGCAAACGCCATTTAAGCTCTGTTTGGTTCTTCAATTTAGTCACCGGGAAAAACACTTTTCTTGGTTTGGTTAATAAGGAAAACAATGACAAAGATAAGAAGGAAAAAGAAAATAAAGTGACAATTTAATTAAATATTTTAAATTTTGTGAGTCACTTCCCTTCCTCTCTCTTGAGTTTCTACTATAATTTTGAAAGTTTTTAGTTTCTGATATTATTTAGGTATGGAGGGGAAAAAAAGTTGGGGACAATACTCGGGAAATAGTTTCCCTTGTAGTTTTCATTTCCTGCTGGCTGCTATAAAATCCACAAACCAAACAGAGCCCTAATGAACTTAGTACAGCATTAAGCAGGACAAGTACAAGAACAAAAATCTATGAAGCAGGATAGCCATATTTGCCTTCATGTATATTTTAACTATCATCTTTTATCCGAAGTTCTTTATTGTTAATTGAAAGCATTTTTGCAGAAACGAAACCCATGCGAGTAGAAAAGGGAAGAAAAGTAGCCGTGGGGAGAATAGTTAAAAAGCAACATGCTGATTCTCACCTCTGCAGAAAGAATAAAATTAAGACCCATATTTAATCGCTCTTCAAGAAAAGCAGATGTGCAGCCATTGGAATCAATCTTCCCTCTAAGGCGACACTGTTAAAAAGCACAATAATAAGTCAAAGACGGTGATAAGTACTTGGAGGTTAACTCTTCTTGCGGCAAATTTCTAAATCTGGCATAATGTTGTTCACAGAGGAAATGCATAGGTGTTACTTCAATAGATTCAATGAAGAGGGACTAAATTTTGGCCACACTTAGTTGTTGTACTTTTAAGGGTTCAATGACCAATTCAGTAAATAACATCAGCACAACAGACACAGTACTGCACGGAAGAAATTTAGTCTTTAATGCCAAGAACAAGGATCCACAATAAACTAGATAATGCAATTCCTAACCAGTAATTATCAGAATGTTTATCGAGAAACTCTCTCACTACTAGTTGGGACATAGCATGACAGTCAACTAGTTTACATTTTTAGTGAATAAAAATAACTATCATACTTCACTAATTTTTCTTTAGCTTGCTTTATCATCTGACATTTCAAAACAGAGCGTAGATGAAAAAGCAAGCAATGCAAGTTTACTTAGCATGGGGTGTGTACTACAAGAGCTTTTATATCTACAGATTAACATCATATATTTTCATGCATCACCACTAAGTCCAACATGAACAACAGAAATATGTCCACAAAACAATAAACTATTCTGAAAAAGGAGATTTTAAAAGCTATATATATATATATATATATATAATAAATAAAAAATAAAAAACACTTCTATATAACCCGTAGGAAGATGACTCCTGGAGTACAATAGCAAAGTTACTTTTGGCCCAGGTGTATAGTGGAATGAATACATACAGCTTTTGTGAAAGGCTTGAATACATGACAGTTAAGGTTCATTACGTTATGATTGAAAGCTAAGAGGCCGAAAATACCAAAAAAAATGAGCAATAAAGTTTCTGTGAGGTACAGATATGGAGGTCTTGAGCACTAGGTTAACAAGCTGAGGGTAAGTTGGTGTGGGATTTTGAGGTGTACAAGAAGGGGTTCAAGAATTGCTGGTACTCGGTAATGTAGACTGAGATTGGAATGTAGACAGAGATTGGACTGAAGAAGAGAAGAAGAAACAAACATACGATTGTCCCGAAGGTCAAATATTAATGGTTGTCAACCATTAAGATGCTTAATGCCTCTTAAAAAAAAGGCAAATATCATCAAAACACTAATTGAAGTCCTCTCATTTTGCTTTAGATGGTAAAGATCTTAAAGGACGGAAGTCTACCATTGAGTCTTTTGCAGGGTTTTATCATTTTTCTCAACTCCCTTCGGCACTTGTTTGTATTACGCTTCTTTGTCTCTTCTTTGCCACTATTGTCGGTTACATTCTTTTCACCTCTAGCTATAGCTGTTTGTGAGACTCCTTTGAAATCGTACTTCCTTATACAAATCCCCACTCTTCTTTCATTGGTAAGTGTTTCTAATTTTTATTTTCACCTTTTTAGCCTTTTTATTCTTTTAGCTTCTTTTTATTCTGTGACAATTCCAAGAAAACAAGATGAAGCATTGAAAACCATTGTTGAAGCTTGATATACATTGTTGGGCCCATTTCTCTAATAGCTTAAGCTTTGGAGTAGTTGGTAAATTAACATGGTATCAAAGCCTGGTTTGTGGGAGGTCCTAGGTTCGACTCTCAATTACCGCTTTGTTGTGCATATTTGGACTTTGTTATTTGTCTCCATTATGACGAAGTTTGGTTTGGTTGCTCTCCACGTGCAAGTCGGAATTGCACGTGAGGGAGGGTGTCGAAGCTTGATATACATTGTTGGACCCATTCTCTAATAGCTTAAGCTTTTGGAGTAGTTGGTAACTTAACAACCACCAATATCAAAAAGCACCATTATAAATCAAAACTGGATCCTATATTGTTTGCTAAGCAGCTGGTCAAGACAACAGAGGAGATATGAGTGGCAAGGGAATGCCCAATGAGAGAGATTTTTTATTTCAGATAAGTGATTGTAAGTTCCCTATAGAACTTACTAGCCCAGTGGTCTGGCATTATTCATGCAGCAAATCATGTTAGGAATTAAGAGATTGTGTCCACAAGAGTAGACTCCTTGACCTCAGATGGTGGCAAACGTGTTACACTGTTGCAGCAATTAGGTGAGAGTACTTGCATAACATTGGATACGGGATATGCTTCAAAAATATCACGAAACAAAGATGAAGCA
Source organism: Hydrangea macrophylla (assembly GCA_033977485.1). Classification (NCBI taxonomy): domain Eukaryota; kingdom Viridiplantae; phylum Streptophyta; class Magnoliopsida; order Cornales; family Hydrangeaceae; genus Hydrangea; species Hydrangea macrophylla. The sequence continues at coordinate 97,524,969 of CM066982.1, forward strand.
TATATCAACCTACATTCATTTATTACAAAGAGAGAGACCCAGTCAAAAGACCAAATGATGCTCATAGAGTCTTTATAGAGCTTAACAAAGGGGCTAGTACATCTCAATTTGAGTATGCTCAAAGGAGCTAAAGTGGTATGTTTCATGGGATCATGATCAAGGCGCCAATTTGGATGATTCATAAATCTAGACGTGAGACTGAGTTTAATGTCTGTTTGTAATGGGTTACATTTATTTTGGTCTGGTAATGTCTAGGTTTAATTAGGATCTAAATAATTACTATATCATTGTTGCTTGTGGGCTAAATTGATTAGAGATGAAGACGGAAATTATAAGTAATTACTCGGGTACCAAGTTACTAAACTTGGATAAACCAATTCTTAAAAAATTAATAATAATAATACAGCTGATTAATAAAAAAAAAAAGGATTTGAAATCTTATGACCTTCTATTTATCCGCATTTTCTTTCTTAAAGGTTTGTTTTCAAGTCCCGTACCTTGTGGTATTTGATCTTCATAGCTGGAAATTATAAATTGCAATAAACATGATTTTGCAAGATTAAATCCATGTTGCAACTTGCAAGTGCCAATCAGGTCCACCGAAAGGATCAAGGAGATCATTTACCACCAAGTGAAGAGAGGTCTTTTAAAGGAAACAATCTCATGAACATTATGGCAAAGGTAGTTCTAATAACCAACAAAGTGAGGTACAACCGTACAAGAAACAGTGGAAGTAATTGATATGCTCAAGGAAAGTAGAAAATAATGAAGTTAACAAATTACCCAATCTAAGACTTCAAAGTAACGGATAAATACACATTCCATGGTGATAATCAATTACTAAATTTACTAAACTATCTTGAACTATTAGAACATGTACTTGCATTAACAAATCACATGGACGAACTATCACATTATTTGAACATATAATCAGATATATTTTGACTGCATACACGAGGGGGGGAAAAGATCCAAAAAATTATGTCATGAACATAGGAAACTTGCAATAGCAAACGTGCAAAGAATTACATTTCATGGACTACGAACATTGCAATAGCAAACTTACCTGACGAAGGATGTAATCATATCCAAAGCTTGCTGTGACATCTCTTGACATGTAGTTGTACATGAAGTCTGATGCCAGGGAAACCTACACGAGAGAAAAGATTGTTAGAAACGTGCACCAAGGAGGAGTAACAAATCAGGGTGTACCCTAAATGTCTTACCTTCTCAGAGACTTTCTGAACATAGCTCAAAGCAACCATTCCAGTGCTTGCAACTTGCCCAGTAGCAACCTAGTACGCAACAAGCTTGGTTTCATCAGAAACCACTAGTGCATAGTAAACCAAAATTACTTCTATCACTCATTTATGACCTAATATGCTCGTTACAATCAGAATCACATAAAGAGCCCCAATGAGAAACGGAAACAAAAAGCTTAGAAATAAGCAGTTTTAAAGAAATATTTACTACTTCAATGGACAAAAATTGTGCATAAGAGCTAATACAGACAAATAGACAAGACAAAGGCAATGTAAATTGTAATTACTTAGTGGATGAGGCTCTTACAAATACAGGGTATGAGGAGGGTTAGATGTGGGTTAGATGTGAGTTAGATGTATGGCGATACCTCCGCATGCAGACAAATGCATCCAAAAACAGGAATAGATTCTGTATCTCCCTCATAACCCCCCTGCCCTACATGCTTCTCTCTCGCGCAGGTGCGAAGAGTGAAAATTTTGACCCAAAAATAGAACCACCAACTTTATGTTTTCACTTGCCATGGAAACAATGGAAAAATAAAGAATAGCCCATTCAAGTCTTTAAAACATACCCACAATGCATAACTTGTTGGTTCGAAAATAAGAAAAGAAAGAGGCGCTTCAATTTATTTAGTGTTTAATGCTTTTCCCAGAATCCATTCTCCTTGCCTTCTGGCCAAAGGGGAAAAAAATATATAAACTTCCATTCAATGGGTTATACAATTTAAGTTTCATTGAAAAATAAGGAGCATGGCTCAGCAACTGCTTTCTCTGACAAAAAAAGTACAATCAATTGAAATGCCATTTCTTTCCCAATGAGAATAATATGCCTACAAAAAACAGTATGACTCTGATCGCATAACCAAAATGGCCAACTTCAGACCAACCAGGCTTCATGGATATGATCATGAGTTACAATAAATACATGCCAAACTCCTATACACCTTCAGATTATACACCAAATGTTGGCCTAAAGGTCAGAAGGTTCATCTCATTTCCTATCCGTATTGCCCAATAACCACTAATGCACATAAAACGAAGGAATATCAGATTTCCAAACATTGCAACATATTGCCAAATCCAGTCCATAATACCATCTTATCTGTGTTGTATCGAGCAGCATAGCCTATGCCAGACTTCCGATGCTGACCAGCCCAAAATACCTCACCGCCCAAAGACAAATGTGGTGTCACACTCTGCAAGCAAACAAACACTTTGAGAACAAGATTGATTAGTAGAGATTTGCATAGATTACCGTGCATTTCCTCTTCTCATTAAGCACACATCTGCAAATATACGCAACAAAAAAAAACACACACACACACACACACACAAACAACACCATGTACTTCCTTCTTCTCATTAAGAGGGATAAAGAGGGGAAATGCACAACTGCAGATATAGGCAAAAAATGATCACAGGGACCACCATTGAATACAACAAATCTACACTGCCTGATTAAAAACAATTTTTATTCTTTACAAAAATACAAAAATTAACGTGGAACCAAAGAGTGTAGGATTTGTATCAGTGTTGAAATCCTTGAAAAAACACCCTTAGAATCCACCAAGAAATAAGGCTCTTGGAATCCACCACGAAGAAGAAATTCTCAAAGCGAAATAATATTTTTGATCAATAGCTATCTCTCCAATGGAGATTACAATCCTATTTGGAAATGAACATCAATTTCGTTTGTCCTTTTGACTCCCAAATTAGAGACCTAATGGAAACCAAGTAATAACATTATAAAAAAAAAAACTCCTAAATTAGAGACCTCATAAAGCTTTGAAACCAAGTAATAACATTATAACCACATCCCTTGTGGCCGAATCGTAAGCTTCTTGGGTGTACTACCCAAGAGGTTTAGTGTTTGAGTCATGGGGAGTGTAGCCAGTGGGGAATTCACCCAACGACTCCACGGCCTCAGGGAATTAGTCGAGGTGCGCGCAAGTTGGCCCAGACAACCCCAATTACCAAAAAAAATCAAAGTCATAACATTGTAAAAGAAACTCCCAAGTTCTAACCTATAACTTATAAGGTAACCTGTTCGGACTCAATTCAATAATTAAAAGCCCAAATGGCACTTCATGCTATATAATGAATAGTTTTTATTTGAATTTTGAGGGGCAACAGAAATGCAAACCGGTCTTCAAGTTAGAAAGCTTTCAGTAAATAGAACATTATAGTCTGCAGATTTTGTGCATATATGCCTAATTAGCGCATATGCGGAAGAAAAAATAGGTCAACTTACTCAACTAACATGCTCAAATAGGCGCTTTCCCTGTGGTTCCATATGTCATAAAAATTTGTAATCATCGAAGGGAGAGAAGATTTTTTACCTGGATGTAACTTGCTCCAAATAAGGCACCGTTACCTAGTTGAAACTGGGTCCTATAGTCTGTACCCTGAATAAATAATAAGATGCGTCACAACTTTAATATACATGTGCGTATTGAGAGAGAGAGAGAGAGAGAGAGAGAGAGAGAGAGAGAGAGAGAAGCATGTTAAAAAGGTATGAGCTACCGACCTTGTAATCAAAATTGAACATGCCATGTGACATATGTGGCTCACCGGTCAGCTGGAAAAGAAGCATAACAAAGTTACTTAACTAGCTTAATAGATTGTTACTCCATCCATCCCTTTTTTTGAGTCCTATATTCCATTTTGGGATGTCCCAAAATTAGTGTCCACTTTCATAAATTGGTATACAATTTTTACTTACTTTCCAAAACTATCATTCCTTGAAATCTACACCAAGACATAATTTAAAAAGTTGTAATGATTATAGGCAATTGTGGAAAGTACGTGTAGATTCTTTTTGTCCCCTTAATAACAGAGGGAGTAAAAATAATAATAATAATAATAAATAAATAAATAAAAATAAAAATAAAAATAAACTAGCTTAATAGACAATAAATTCTGCAAGCCACAGGAAAGAAAAAGAAGGAATTTTTAACCGACGTATACAAATAACACATATTTACTTGAGCGTTGGCCTTCAAAGTAAGATTCTCAGTCAAATCACACTTCACTCTAGCATTTACTCTTCCATCAGTCAATATCCTCCCAAAAAGCATCAACTGCAGACACCAGCAATGCTCCCACAATTAGATTGACATTCATAAAATATGAGAGCATCTACAGTGATCTACATACCTTCGGATCTATAAAGTTAGCACCAAACTCATAGTGAGCAGTGGGAATCTTAATTGTTTCCGATGACTGAGAAGGAATTTCAGTAGGTCCCATGAACACACTGAATAACGATGGACAAGGCACAGTCAATAGAATCAATAAGAATGGAGACGGGACCAAAAACAATAAACATACACTAGAACGTCTCTAAAAGATAAAAAGGCAAAGATACCTGTGACTGAGTGAGAACTTTGGACTGAGCCCTTTCGTAAAATCAAAACGCATTCCCTCAAAAAGTTCAGGCTTCAAGGACACTGCAAAAATATATTCAGTAGATTCAATATCCATGGTATAATAAAAGGCAACACAACAAGCTCCACAACACCCAATTTTTTCCCTAGAAAGTTTTCAATACAGGTTTCCATTAATTTTATATATCACACTAGAAATGCATTAAAAAGATCTAAACTTTTCGTACTAAGTGGATCAAGTAATTTAATTAACTTGACAAACAGCACAATGCCTCATGTGAACAACACACCGACTAAGCTGCAGCCAAATGGGCAACAAATGAGGTCATAGTAAACCCACTCAAAAGTATACCACTATTAAATCGCATAACCGTCTTAGCCGCTCTCATCAATAAATAGACTAAAATATCATAATCATGCACCAAAACTTTGTTACTTCATGACCGAAATAGCAGAAACTTAAAAGCACTTTTATTTCAGTCCCCAGTTAAAATGTAAATCTTTGGCTTTAGATTCACATAATGCATTAATTACAGTGCAGATTTTTCACTACAAAATCAAATCATTTAAAATGTAGTTATACACAAGCTTATCGGTTGACCTATAAACCAAGTCTTCAATGAAAGTCCCAAGTGTTTTGATTCAGAAACAAAATATAGAATAAATGGATAATAATTAGGGTTCCGGAATTAGACTTCAATACAAAACAAACTGAACTAAACACAAACCACATACAATCATCAAACAGTAAAAACACTAATCAAAGAAACTAAAAAGGAGTGAGCTTGATGAAACTAACTGAGAGCTTCGCGGTGAATTTCTTCGTATGGAATGGGGCAAGGAAGGTCCAAGTAATCGACTTTCTCTGGTTCCATCACGGTGGGCTTCGAAGCCGGAGGAGTCGTGGCGGTGGGAGGTACGAGAGTGGCCATTGTTGTTCGGTTCTCTTCTGGTTCGGGTTTTTGGAGTCAGAAGAACAAAGAATGGGAGTTCGAATTCGTCGAAGAAGATTCTTCTTCTTCTCTTCTTCGACTGCGGCTACAGAGATCACTGACTTTGGGAGCACAGAGAGAGAGAGAAGAGAGAGAAAAACCCTTCCCCCGGAATTGTGAAACCCCTAGGGCCTGTTTGGTTTAAGCCCAACGCGTTTTATTGTTGCCTAAGCAATGTGCTTTTTCTAATTAGGCATTAAGACTTGCCAAAAAAGAGAAAGAAAATGTTAGGGTTCGCATGATAGCGTTGTGGTTTTTTATTTTCAGTTTTTGTTTTTATTTTTTGTATTGATCACAGTCAACTAGGATTATTAGCATTTAGCATGGTGAAAAATGGTCTCTTTTGCTAATATCGTTCTACAATTACTGAAGAGTGAAGAGGTGTCACTCACTTTGTGAGTGTAAGTGGGTGGTTGAGAGAAGTTTTTTTTTTTAAACTTTTTTGAGAAGACATTTCAAGGGAGGAGATCTTAAGTGCTCTGGGGTAGAATGCACTGACCTAGTGCACTAGCTTTTAAGCCTAAAAAATTCGCGAGCTGCTGCTCTGCTGACCTGTAAAAATTTTTGACTTAAAAGCTAGTGCAGTGGGTCAGTGCACTTACCTAATGCACTTAAGATCCTTTCGACATTTCAATACCTTATGAAATAACTTCGATTAGAAAACTATCATGTTTATAATGTAATTATGGATGTTAGGGAAATTTCTTGTGGTACCCCCCTCCCTCTTTCTATTTTAGTATAGATTAATCAGCAATTATTGTTGCTATCAAAAAATAAATAAATAAATTCAGCCTCTATTGTTGGTTCCATAAATTTTTTGCTACTAATATGTTTAAACCGAACAAAATCCTCCCAGAGCATCCTGAATTCGGGATGGGCAAATAGTTCAGTTAATCAAAATTTGAACCGAATCGAACTAAAAATTTCAATTTAGTTTAGTTAATTCAGTTAAAAATTTCAGTTCAGTTTCAAACTGTACTAAATAAATTTTTTTTTTCAATTTGGTTTTCAGTTGCACTATTGCAAACCGAACCGCACTGAAAAACCGAATTGATTATTATTATTATTATTATTATTATTATTATTATTATTATATAGTACTAAAAGTCTAAAAGAAAAAAATCCTAAACTTTCTTGACTTTCCCGCAGTAAAAACTAAACTCACTATATCAGTAAAAAGTGAACAAAGAATCTATATATAAAATATACATGTATCATATATGTAGTATTTGTAGCATTAGTATGCTTATTAGTTATTATTGTCTGCACCAACTATTTATGTTGTTTGTTGATTAAATTTTTTTTATAGACTTTGCAAATGTGTACATGGTTGAAAAAATTATAAATAATAAATAAAATGTGCAAAAAAATTCAGTTAACCGAATTTAAAAACCGAGCCGAACCGACTATTGTAGTTGCCGAACCGAAATAACGATTTATAATTCAGTTACTATTTTCTCCAAACCGAACCAAACAAAACTGAATCGAAATTGTCTAAACCGACCGAATGCCAACCCCTATCCTGAATTTTTTTGATAATGTTCCCATGGCTCGCAAAACTTTCCTCTTGACTATTGATGTCCTAACAATTGGATTTTCAAATACCCATATTCTTTGCTAGGATTGTAGACCACCAATGCTTCAATCATGGCTACCGAATGGCGAGTGACACTAAATTGTTTTCTTCTTTTTCATGGGTGAAAGAGCTGTCACAATTTACTTTCATAAACTCTTCGTCGCGTGGTGTGGAAGAATCCATTGCGCATAGTCGTAGCTCCTATCCAACTATCCAAGTTAAGGGGTAGCACATTTATTAATTAATCAATATAAAGTGGATACGCAACATTTTTGTAAAGATTGCACAATCCAAGAATCATCAGTAACTGCAACCATTTTGAAATATCACAATCTAGATGGTTGTTCATACTTTTTTTCCTATTTGGTTTGTGAAATATATCTACCAAAAAAATATTTATATATATATATATATATGTATATATCTCAGAAGAAAACACTTTTTTATTTTTTTACTTCGTATATAGGTAAATTATAATTTTTAAAATTCTAACTTTTTTTTTTATAAACAAAATTGTAACTGATGGAAATAAGAAAGGAAGAGAATGCTAAATTTTTTTATTTATTTTTAAATATTTCTTTGCTTTTTCCCTTTTTACAAATTTTCTCCCTATTATTACTAACCAAAAATAATAATTATAAGAATCTCACCAGTATTTCTTTCCATTTTCTTCACTAAATTAACAAACCAAACTAGCTTTTAAAAGTTTTAGTGACATAATGTAATACCCTGTATTTTCGATAAATATTCAATGCAGAGAGATTCTATATACTTCCTTTGACCATTCATGAAATTTCATCTTCGATCGATCGAAGCTAGTTCGAGCGATCGAGACCCTTCAGTTCAAGCGATCGAACCTTGTTCAATCGATCGAAACCCTGCCGACCTGATTCTGTGACGTGGAACCTTTCTTGAGCGGTTGAACTCCTTTCAACCGATCGAACCTTAACCGACCTGTTCTCAATCGATCGAACTCACTTCGATCGATCGAACGTTGTATTTTCAGTTTACGTGGTTGCCACCTGCCCTTCTTGTTTCCCTATATATATACGTGTGTTTTGTGTGTGTGGTGTTTGGCAGTTTAGAGTTAGAGAGAGAGAGCTTGTGTGTGTATGTGTGTTCCATATATATATATATATAACCGTATGTGTGTGTGTGATATATATATATATGTGCTTGGGCAGAAGGAGAAGAAGAAGAAGAGAACAAGAAGAGGAGCAGAAGAAGAGGAGAACAGAGACGGAGAGGAGAAGAGGAGAGAAAGAGAAGGAGGGAGAGAACGAGCTCACCATAGCCGCCGCCGCCACCACGGAGCTTCGAACGCCGCCACCGGACCACCGGAGAGAGGTGAGTTCATTAACTCACTCAAGGGATGACTTTAGTATGTTTATATGCAGTTTAGAACGTGTATATTGTGACCCCGAGATCTTTGTTCGTCGCTGCCCAGTTTCTGGATAGAAGATGATGTTCGAGCGATCGAACTATTCTCGATCGATCGAACTTACCGCTTCCTCAATCGATCGAAGGAACTTCGATCGATCGAAACGACTTTCCTCGAGCGATCGAACTGACTTCGATCGATCGAACTTCGTTTGACTTCAATCGATCGAGAGGACCTCGATCGATCGAACCTTGCAGAACATGTTTATTTCCTGTTGATTATCATATGAACTGTTTAGTTGATTAAATGTTGATCCATGCTTTTATTATGCGATATTGTTAATTTAAGAGATAGTGCAACACTGTTATGAGATGAACTGTTTAACTGTTACATGATAATATTGCTGAACTGAATAGTAGAATGGAATACGACAGCATGTTAATAATCAGAAACGAGTAGATATGTTGAATACAGAGCATGTGGTATTTCCTGTACTTAGTAGATGAGCATTTCACAACATGTGTCAGCATGCATGAGATGGTGTTATAAAGAGACAAGAGAATATGATGAGAAATGGGATATGTGCTTCAATGTGGAATAATGAGATATTGGTACTTTGGATCCGTGGGATCAACGGCTGACGAGCCGGGTGGACGTGGGATGGTTAGAGTTCCTAGTGCGCCTCTCGCTGTTGAAGACGTCCAGTGATGCGTATGCACTGTTGAAGACGTCCAGTGTACCGTTGAAGACGTCCGGCTAGTGCTCTAATGTATTCTCAGCTGTGTAGACGACCAGTGAGGATATACACAGCGTAGAAGACGTCCGTTGTGCCGCTTCCATCGTTTACAGATAGGTGGTACCGTGTAGACGACCGGTAACCCTATCAAGGGATTTTGGGATCTATTGCCTAGTCGGGTGATTCCGATTGGCATTACGGTATCGACGAAAGGATTTTCAGATTGGTATTATGGGATCGATGTATGGATACGGATGAGAATAAGAACATGGATATGGATGTGAATATGGGAATGGTTAGTATGATGATGGTTCCGTCGTGGATTCAGCGTCCCGACGTAAAGGTATATGCATGGGTGGTTGCACGGTTACATGCATGGATTTGGTGAATACATGATGAGATATTTATACCATGATCTTTATTATTGAGTTCATTTAATATGATTCCTGTTATCGATGAATTCATGCATAGTTTAATGAGACCTCTGCTATGTCCGTGAGTGACGTCATTGATAAGAGATTAACCGCATTTTAAGATGCTGAACAATAGCGGTGAGGAGTGTTGTTTAATGTACTCACTCAGCTTTGTATTCAAAGCTGATGGCGTTTATGCCCTGGACATTCCAATGTCTAGGGATTCGTAGGTCTTGAGGACTGAAGACTGATAGTTCTGCCAGACTTGGAGCTGAAGGCTGGAAGACGAAGATGTGCTGCTTTATATAGTTAGTTTGTATATCTGTTGTTGTTATTGTTATAGGCCTGAGACTATAAGCCAGCTGTTGTAATAGTTTTAGTAGACTTTTATAATTGGTACTTGGGCATCTGTTGCTTTCATACCTTTTATAGTTTCCGCTGTAGCCTCTGATTATGTTAATAAGACATGTTCTATGAATAGCATCCTCCCTATCGTGGAGACGTCCAGTGATGCGTATGCACTGTTGAAGACGTCCAGTGTACCGTTGAAGACGTCCGGCTAGTGCTCTAATGTATTCTCAGCTGTGTAGACGACCAGTGAGGATATACACAGCGTAGAAGACGTCCGTTGTGCCGCTTCCATCGTTTACAGATAGGTGGTACCGTGTAGACGACCGGTAACCCTATCAAGGGATTTTGGGATCTATTGCCTAGTCGGGTGATTCCGATTGGCATTACTGTATCGACGAAAGGATTTTCAGATTGGTATTATGGGATCGATGTATGGATACGGATGAGAATAAGAACATGGATATGGATGTGAATATGGGAATGGTTAGTATGATGATGGTTCCGTCGTGGATTCAGCGTCCCGACGTAAAGGTATATGCATGGGTGGTTGCACGGTTACATGCATGGATTTGGTGAATACATGATGAGATATTTATACCATGATCTTTATTATTGAGTTCATTTAATATGATTCCTGTTATCGATGAATTCATGCATAGTTTAATGAGACCTCTGCTATGTCCGTGAGTGACGTCATTGATAAGAGATTAACCGCATTTTAAGATGCTGAACAATAGCGGTGAGGAGTGTTGTTTAATGTACTCACTCAGCTTTGAATACAAAGCTGATGGCGTTTATGCCCTGGACATTCCAATGTCTAGGGATTTGTAGGTCTTGAGGACTGAAGACTGATAGTTCTGCCAGACTTGGAGCTGAAGGCTGGAAGACGAAGATGTGCTGCTTTATATAGTTAGTTTGTATATCTGTTGTTGTTATTGTTATAGGCCTGAGACTATAAGCCAGCTGTTGTAATAGTTTTAGTAGACTTTTATAATTGGTACTTGGGCATCTGTTGCTTTCATACCTTTTATAGTTTCCGCTGTAGCCTCTGATTATGTTAATAAGACATGTTCTATGAATAGCATCCTCCCTATCGTGGTGTTTATTGGTTTGATTAGATGACAATGCGGTTATTCACCCGTCATTCCCTATGGACCCATAAAGGAAATTTATTTTTCTCTATTTATGCTGCTCCGGGGCGTGACAGGATTTTTGGTATCAGAGCCTAGGTTCAGTTGTTAACCGCTTGTCTTTTGTGATTAGAACCTGAATTCTAAGTTAATATCGGTAGCATGAGGATTAGCTGAGATGAGATAGAACTGTTATTTTGTCACACAGATAAGAGGTTGGAAGAATCTGTCTGAGGATGTTTCTTTGGAAGATAGTAATTGTTGGAACCAATAAGGATGTGGATAGCTGAGTTAGCGGAGAACAGGCACTGAGAATTAGTTGTGGTTGTGGAGATCCTATAAATATAGAGCCGTTGGATGTTAGACGCTGACGAATTCCTGAGCAATCTCGGAACAGTCAGTATGTCCTAGAAATAGAAAGAGGTTAAGGATAAGATTATCCTGTTACCTTGAGCCACATGTTAGTTGAGCAGTACTCGTAATCTGGAACCTGAGAATAGAAATAGAATGTTTAGATTTGACGTTGCGTGTAGAACCTATAGTTTCGTAACCCGTGTTTTGAGCATAGATATATTGGAGTACACTTGGTAGATAGACTGACCTTGTGGTTATTATTATTTATGTGAGGTATCCGTATTGCTTCATGTGATCGTATTATATAGTGGTACTATATATTGGTTACCACATGTTTTGTTCTTGCTTGAGCTGTAAGATAGAATGTGTCTGACCGAATAGTTTTTCATTTGTAGGTAGCAACACTGAACACTACCAGCACTCGTTATGGTTAGGACGACTCGAGGAAACCCGGGCCAGCTGAATGGAGTACCTGAATTAGTACCTCCTGAGATAGATCCAACCGGAATGGTCGGAGTTTTCATCCGTCGCATGGAACAAGTTATCAATCGTGCGGATCACGTCATCGACAATGAAGCACCAGTACGTCAGACAAGAGTCAAGCTGCTAAAGGAATTTCGTGCTCTTCAACCAGAGACCTTTACCGGATTAACGGGAGCATGGCAAGCTGAGCAATGGATTCGCCAGATAGAATTGATATTTGAGACACTTGAATGTACTGACACTGAGAAAAGACATTTTTGGCTATATTTCAACTGACATTCTCAGCAGCAGATTGGTGGGACGCAGTGAAAGCTACGATAGGTGAAGAAGCTGTAGGAAGAATGACTTGGGAATCATTCAAGACTCGATTTCTAGAAAAGTACTTTCCAGAATCCGAGAAGAACAAAAGGGAGATGGAGTTCATCCAATTAGTTCAAGGTTGTTTTACAGTGCCCGAATATACAACTCAATTCGAGAGGCTATCACGATTTGCACCGCATATGATCGATACACCAAGAAGAAAGATCAAAAGATATCATCAAGGATTAGTTCCACATATCCGTCATATGACTATAGGACATTTAGATCAATCTTTCGAAGCTTTGGTAGAAATGGCAACGAAGCTAGAAGACGACACTCAGATTAGTGAAGGACAACTCTTTGATCAAGCAATTCCAGAGAACGATCAATTTTTCCTAACGGATCAGAGAGGAAGAGATAGTCAGATTGTGTTGGCTGCTAACCAAGTTCAACGAGGAAACATGGAGAGAAGTTACATAAGCAACCACCAGAAGCGTAAGAGGATGGGGAACGACCAGAAAGAATCAAAACTAATGACGACCCCAACACAACACAGAGAACGAGATATCTGCTACAATTGTGGAGTACAAGGACACCATTCCCAAGAATGCAGAGCGTTAAGGAAATCTAATGGACGGGGAATACGATGTTTCAACTGTGGTAAATTTGGTCATGTCCGTAAGTTTTGTCCAGCACTAGAGATGCAATACAATGTTCCATTGCAACAAGTACCAAGAGGACGAACCTGTCGAACAAATGATTGATCTCAACTTAGACAAGGACGATAGACAGAAGGTACAACCCTCATCACCTACATCATGTATTACATACGATCCCGATATTGTAGGAAGCTTTGCACCCGTTTGATTTGATTGTAAGAGGATTAGCCTACACCGTAAATTGTAGATACCCAAACACCCCATTTGGCACTGATCAATAATCGTCTATGATAGTAAGTTTTCCAAGAATAAATATGACATCATTTGCATCCCTGTATAACATCAATTGCATCCCTATATGACATCTTTTGCATCCTTATATGACGTCAATTGCCTCCCTATCGAAAGACTACGCCAACCATTGGTATGTTGGACAGAGACTAGAGATGAGGAATCTAAATTTGCTTTAGATGTAGCTTTGACAAGAGAGGACGAACTAGAAGATTGCGAGTATACGAGATGAGATACGAGTAACGCAGAGACGACACCAGAACTTCAAAAGAGTATCGCAGAAGAATGTTTTCGACATCGATTGTCTGTTGCTTTCATCTGGTCAAGATGTTATACAATAGATCGACTCACGATATCAGTACGTAGTCCTGCCTAACCTATTTGATTAGTACGTGGAAGCAGAACGAGTATTCAATGGATTGAACGACCTCAAAGAGATGATTATATCAATAGTACGTGGGAATTTGGAGAGCCATGAGGAAATTTGAGCTATCAAATGACGATGCTAGAGTCACAATACTTTCAAGTCAACATATTGGAGGATGAAGGACGACAACAACACGGGAGTTAACAAGGATGTCGTGTGCAACACGAGGCTGACTAATAACGTTGACGATCGTAACGAGAAGTCCAGAGATAAGAAGACAGTCAACTAATGACGCAGTAGAGACATCGTCAGCACAGTGTGAAGCATCTTCGAAACCAGAGTAGACGGCAACGCTTCGCTACTACTTAGACGAGATTAGAACACTTGATCACTAGAACCCTCACACCGTAGAGTTTGACCTGAGAGAGGAACCTTGTGTGTTTGGAGACTAGCCATTTCAGATGTTGTAAGATGATTAGATTGTGCTACCTAGAACCTTTTCCCGAAGTTCGACATACGAATTTCAAATAGCTAACCCGAGGATTGATAGTTGTCACCCTAGTATTCGTAGATCAGTGATATCTTCGTATCGTGTGTTTAGAACTTAAACCTTTGGCCGCTGAAGTAATCGTTTATGTAAAACGAGAACTTGAGCATTTTATAGTATGTCTTCCGAGATGGTTTTATTTTATTTTAGGGGCTACTGCTTCAGATTTCGAGGACGAAATCTTTTGTTGAGTGGTGGATAATGTAATACCCTGTATTTTCGATAAATATTCAATGCAGAGAGATTCTATATACTTCCTTTGACCATTCATGAAATTTCATCTTCGATCGATCGAAGCTAGTTCGAGCGATCGAGACCCTTCAGTTCAAGCGATCGAACCTTGTTCAATCGATCGAAACCCTGCCGACCTGATTCTGTGACGTGGAACCTTTCTTGAGCGGTTGAACTCCTTTCAACCGATCGAACCTTAACCGACCTGTTCTCAATCGATCGAACTCACTTCGATCGATCGAACGTTGTATTTTCAGTTTACGTGGTTGCCACCTGCCCTTCTTGTTTCCCTATATATATACGTGTGTTTTGTGTGTGTGGTGTTTGGCAGTTTAGAGTTAGAGAGAGAGAGCTTGTGTGTGTATGTGTGTTCCATATATATATATATATATATAACCGTATGTGTGTGTGTGATATATATATATATGTGCTTGGGCAGAAGGAGAAGAAGAAGAAGAGAACAAGAAGAGGAGCAGAAGAAGAGGAGAACAGAGACGGAGAGGAGAAGAGGAGAGAAAGAGAAGGAGGGAGAGAACGAGCTCACCATAGCCGCCGCCGCCACCACGGAGCTTCGAACGCCGCCACCGGACCACCGGAGAGAGGTGAGTTCATTGACTCACTCAAGGGATGACTTTAGTATGTTTATATGCAGTTTAGAACGTGTATATTGTGACCCCGAGATCTTTGTTCGTCGCTGCCCAGTTTCTGGATAGAAGATGATGTTCGAGCGATCGAACTATTCTCGATCGATCGAACTTACCGCTTCCTCAATCGATCGAAGGAACTTCGATCGATCGAAACGACTTTCCTCGAGCGATCGAACTGACTTCGATCGATCGAACTTCGTTTGACTTCAATCGATCGAGAGGACCTCGATCGATCGAACCTTGCAGAACATGTTTATTTCCTGTTGATTATCATATGAACTGTTTAGTTGATTAAATGTTGATCCATGCTTTTATTATGCGATATTGTTAATTTAAGAGATAGTGCAACACTGTTATGAGATGAACTGTTTAACTGTTACATGATAATATTGCTGAACTGAATAGTAGAATGGAATACGACAGCATGTTAATAATCAGAAACGAGTAGATATGTTGAATACAGAGCATGTGGTATTTCCTGTACTTAGTAGATGAGCATTTCACAACATGTGTCAGCATGCATGAGATGGTGTTATAAAGAGACAAGAGAATATGATGAGAAATGGGATATGTGCTTCAATGTGGAATAATGAGATATTGGTACTTTGGATCCGTGGGATCAACGGCTGACGAGCCGGGTGGACGTGGGATGGTTAGAGTTCCTAGTGCGCCTCTCGCTGTTGAAGACGTCCAGTGATGCGTATGCACTGTTGAAGACGTCCAGTGTACCGTTGAAGACGTCCGGCTAGTGCTCTAATGTATTCTCAGCTGTGTAGACGACCAGTGAGGATATACACAGCGTAGAAGACGTCCGTTGTGCCGCTTCCATCGTTTACAGATAGGTGGTACCGTGTAGACGACCGGTAACCCTATCAAGGGATTTTGGGATCTATTGCCTAGTCGGGTGATTCCGATTGGCATTACGGTATCGACGAAAGGATTTTCAGATTGGTATTATGGGATCGATGTATGGATACGGATGAGAATAAGAACATGGATATGGATGTGAATATGGGAATGGTTAGTATGATGATGGTTCCGTCGTGGATTCAGCGTCCCGACGTAAAGGTATATGCATGGGTGGTTGCACGGTTACATGCATGGATTTGGTGAATACATGATGAGATATTTATACCATGATCTTTATTATTGAGTTCATTTAATATGATTCCTGTTATCGATGAATTCATGCATAGTTTAATGAGACCTCTGCTATGTCCGTGAGTGACGTCATTGATAAGAGATTAACCGCATTTTAAGATGCTGAACAATAGCGGTGAGGAGTGTTGTTTAATGTACTCACTCAGCTTTGTATTCAAAGCTGATGGCGTTTATGCCCTGGACATTCCAATGTCTAGGGATTTGTAGGTCTTGAGGACTGAAGACTGATAGTTCTGCCAGACTTGGAGCTGAAGGCTGGAAGACGAAGATGTGCTGCTTTATATAGTTAGTTTGTATATCTGTTGTTGTTATTGTTATAGGCCTGAGACTATAAGCCAGCTGTTGTAATAGTTTTAGTAGACTTTTATAATTGGTACTTGGGCATCTGTTGCTTTGATACCTTTTATAGTTTCCGCTGTAGCCTCTGATTATGTTAATAAGACATGTTCTATGAATAGCATCCTCCCTATCGTGGTGTTTATTGGTTTGATTAGATGACAATGCGGTTATTCACCCGTCATTCCCTATGGACCCATAAAGGAAATTTATTTTTCTCTATTTATGCTGCTCCGGGGCGTGACACATAATCCTACATAATGAAGGCTAACTTTTGCTTTGTTTTATTTTATTTTATTTTTTAAATTTAGTTTGTACCCCAAAAAATAACAATATAGACAAAACTATTAACTGACCTCATGTCAAATTAGCCGAACTATACAAAGAAAGAAAGATTATAACGGAAGGAAGAGATTAAACTTGAGAGTTATCATGTGAGGTTGATATATAAAACTTTTTTAGTTACAAAACACAGTCCATGTATAAAAACAATTTTACAGGCGAAATTAAGTGCACTTGGCCTTTTTTTTTTTTTTAAATGGTTGGGATGTCTAAAACAAATATATTTTCCATATTGTACTAGTTTTAATTAAGTGTTCGGTAGATGATTTTTCCTACATTAATTTTTTGTTGATCCCAAAATACTTATAAATTGATTATTTATCAGACCAATACGATATTTGTTTATTTTTTGTAAACAAAATATAAAGACAATAGTGGGACTAAGTTTATCGTGTCTTGTACATTTTCTGTATAAAAATATATATATATATATTTAAAAAAGGAGACAGAGAGAGAGAGAGAGAGATAATGGAGAGAATATAAAATACTTTCTCTGTATTTTTTGTATGTATGTTTACAACCATATACACCGTATATATATATATAGAGAATTACAACAATTAATCATGGAGACTAGATCCTAAAATCAAGTGCTTATTATAGCAGTCAATATTTAGATTGATTACACGGATATGATCCTATAATTACGTCTCCAAATTGATAGCCACTAATTTGATTCTTAATACGCCTACTCAAGTTGGAGCGTAGATGTCTATTGCATTCAATTTCTGTAGATGAGAATGGAAAAGTGCAGTCCCAAGTGGCTTTGTAAACATATTAGCTACTTGGAGGGCTAAAGCTAAATGTGAAGTAACAATCATCCCTGATTGTATTCTCTCACGAACGGTATGGCAATCCGATTCAATATGCTTTGTCTGGTCATGGAATACTGGGTTTGAGGCAATGTGTACGGCTGCTTGATTGTCACAGTACAGCCTTGCTGGTTGAGAGTGCTTGACCCGAAAATCCTATAATAGATACTTTAACAAAACCAATTCACATGTGATAGATGCCATAGACATGTACTCTGCCTCCGCGAATGAACAAGACATTATTGACTACTTCTTTGTTTTCCATGATATTGGTGCATTTCCAAGGAGAACACAGAACCTAGTGACTGACCTTCGTGTTGTCGGGAAACCAGCCCAATCTGTATCACAGTATCCCGTCAACTGTAATGTTCCCTGAGATGGGAATAATATGCCTTGGCCTGGTGCATTCTTCAAATAATGTAGGACTCTGTAGGCTGCTTCTTGATGTGGCCTTCTAGGTTGTTGCATGAACTGGCTTAAGATGTGCACTGAGTAGGTTATATCGGGTCTAGTAATCATAAGATAAATAAGACAACCCACTAAACGTCCGTATTGAAAGGGATCCTTGATAGGTTCACCATTTGTAAGTGTCAACTTTAGGTGTTGGTCATAAGGAATTTCGCCGAACGGGCACCAAGTAATCCGGCATCTTCAAGAATGTCTAATGTGTATTTTCGTTGGGATATGGAAATACCCTTCTTTGTACGAGCTACTTCCATTCTAAGGAAATAATTCAAAAGGCCAAGCTCCTTGATTCGAAAATTCTTGTGCAAGAATTGTTTGAGCTCATGTATTGTAGCATCATCGTTGCCTGTGATTATCATGTCGTCAACATAAATTAAAATAGCAGTGAATGAATTTCCACACACCTTAGTGAACAAGGAATAATCTACCCTTGATTGTTTATAATCGGCCCGTCGAATAGCTTGAGAAAACTTGTGAAACCAGTTTCGAGAGGCTTGTTTTAAGCTGTATAATGACTTCTACTAAGTTGATACCCCTGTCAATGAAGGCCAAGATGAGGTAGCATGTAAAACTCCTCATCCAAGTCACCATGCAAGAATGCATTTTGGACGTCAAGTTGGCGAAGGGACCATTGTCGAATAGATGCAATGGCAAAGAGACATTTGACTATCACAAGTTTAGCCATTGGTGCAAAGGTCTCTATATAATCCAAGCCTTCTCGTTGCGTGTATCCCTTAGCAACTAACCACGCTTTGTAACGCTCAATGGAGCCATCGGAATTGTTCTTGATCTTATATACCCATTTGCTCCCTATAGCATGTTTCCCAGATGGTAAAGGTGCCATAACCCATGTATTATTTTGTGCAAGGGATGTGAGTTCTGCTTGCATTGCCTCTTGCCATCTGGGGTTTAATTGTGCCAGTTCATAAGATTTGGGTTCCAAACCACTAGAAATACTTGTGACAAAAGAATGGTGAGATGATGATAGATGATTTTAAGAGATGAAATTTGAAATTGGATGACAAGTACTTGAACGAGTAGATGATTGTCCTGGAAGAGAAGCAGGAGCTTGATAACATGTAAAGTCCTTTAGCAACACAGACTATTGACGGGCTCGTGTACCATATCGTGGTATGAACGAGGTGGTAGTTGGGTTGGTTGTGGTGGTAGAATCATGTATGTTAAGTTCAAGGGGTGGTGGGGTGTTGGAAGATGTAATGGGTGACGGGTTTGGTGTGGTGGTTTCAGAAGTGTTGGTATTTGGTGGAGGTTGATCACTGCTAGGTGTCGAATCTTAAAGTGGAAGGGGTAGAACAGGAGGTTCAAGAGTGAATCATCTTGTGGTAAAAAGGAAAATGGGAAGATGTGTTAATGGAAGACAACATCCCTACTAGAGAAAAACTGTTTGGTGGCTAAATCATAAACCCTATGTGCCTTTTGTCCCAATGGATACCCTACAAATTTACATTTTCGAGCTCCAGGATTGAATTTTTGACTTAGCTTGGTGTTTGTGGCATAGCATAAGCAACCAAAAACTCTCAAATGTGTGTATATGTGTGGTTTCTTGTAAAGTAGTTCATATGGTGTACGTTCAGAAAGGAGTGGGGTGGGTAGACGATTGATTAAATAGGCTGTTGTTAGGATGCTTTCTGTAACTCCTGTACCCGAAAAAGAAGAATAATGTGATATTAATATGTGTTAATTAAAGATAATTAATACATAAGATGGTTTAAGGTGGGGTTATGAACCCACGGGTAAGAAAGGTGTTCAAATGTGGACACAGATGAAAGTCCTGTGAAAGGCAACTGGTATAAATGTGGGGCCCAATGAGGGTCTAGTTAATACAATTTTCATTTTGATGTCGTTATACACTTATATGAATATTTGTTTAGATGTTTAAAGATATTGTTATGTCTTATGATAGATAAAGGGGACTTGTTTGGGTACCCATGTGAGGGCGTATTTGAATACAATTGATAATTAGTAGGTTTAATAGCAACCTCATAATTTATGTGGGACCACGTTTTGGGACCCACGCGGGACATAGATTAAATCCATTAGAAAATGTGGGTAGTTAATGTAATTAACATGGGGGTTTCATAATAAAGTTTAAAGAAACTTGGGGGAGGTAAATGGAAATAGTAAAAAATGGTGCCAACACATATGCATGTGTGCATATGTGGCTTATGGTTACAATATATAACAGAAATTATAGAATTTAGAGAGAACCAAGAACTCCCAAGTCGGCGACAGATTCCACGCGACGATTTCTTGCCGTTCCTTCGCCGTTCGACATCGGATTTACGATCCGAGGCCATTTTCGGACTCGTGGAGGTAAGAGGATCACATGCATGTTCTTTATTTTCATTTTTGGCAACGTTTTTACGACAATCGTTCTTGATAGATGATATTTGATGTACCAAAATTATGTAGGATTATCACTAACTAAAAATTGAGCTAAAATTGGGAAAGAATTGGGGGATTCTAGGCTTAATTGCGTGTAATCCGAAGAGGTGAGTGTTCTAATCCCAAAATTGGGTGTTTAGCTATATTCATGTGATAGTTGTTATCAAAAAATGTTTAGTTCATATATTTGTGATTACATGTTGATGAATATGGAGTAAAGTATGTCAATTTTGTATAAATCGCCATATTATATGCTTAAATTGCTTGTGTGCTTATGTGGATCAAAGGAAAGTCAAATAGTGATCACCATTTATAAGTTCCATATGTAAGGGATAGTAAGCCATTAATGAGCGGGGCGTGGTGACGACCACGATGATGAAACCGCGTGCCTTCGGGATCACAAAAGAGTGTGATACGCTATATGCGATAAAAGCATAAGAATTTCTGGGGTGATAAGGACTCGGGGGTGGTGACTGAAATTACTTGACTTTTCGGAGATCATTTTGTTTATGTTTATAATGATTGTTGCATGTGCATATTGAACATTCCTATAGTATGATTAGTTCTCTCACTAAGCGAAAGCTTAAACGAAATATATATTTCCTGTTGTGGTTATTAAATAACCACTGCAGGTACGACACGAGAGGAGGAGAGGAAATGATCTGCACAACGGGTTGGGCGTGGGAGTTGTGAGATGAGTTGTCACACCCGTCCCGGAAAATCTAAATGTTTTAAAATGCAAAATCAGTTTTTGAGAATTATCAATATTATTTGATAATTGTGGAATTGGTTGACTGTGGTCAACGGAGGGTGTCAAGTGAGGACACGATAATTCGATATCCATTTAGGCATTCGTGTGATTAAATGACATTTATACGATTTAAATGTTATTTGACTTATTTGGTAAATTGTGAATAGTAAATTTACCTGTGTAGAGTAAATTTCTAGTAGTTTGGATATTGATAAATATCATTTTGAACCATGTGATGAGAACGTGAGTGATGTGTGGCATAAAAGGTAGGTGGTCTAGAGATTCCACGAAATTAGTTTCAGAACGTGATTTTCGGACCCAAACGGAACCTAGACGAAAACTTTTATAAACGTTAGTTTTCACTCGTGAAGTCATAAAATGAACGTATGCGACGTTTCAGGAGATAATTAGAAATTTAGAGAACTCGCGGGGTACTAAACACGATTTTCGAAAGTCGTGCTTATATATAGAAAACCATGAGATATTTTCATTAGTTAAAATTTCTAACCTAAATCAAGAGGAGGCCAAAAAAGGGGATTTATGGCTTCGAGCTTCAATACACAAATCGACGAACTTCCGATTGTCAACTTTTCTCTAAATTTTATATTTGGACTCCTCGAGGTATTAGCTATGTTTTGATATCTATTAGGCCACGTTTGGCAAATTATTTCCGAAAAGCTAATTTTAAGAATTTGGGAAAAACGTATGGATACTTGTAGGAATCGCTTGAGATCAGAGATTCGA
Organism: Hydrangea macrophylla; assembly: GCA_033977485.1. Classification (NCBI taxonomy): domain Eukaryota; kingdom Viridiplantae; phylum Streptophyta; class Magnoliopsida; order Cornales; family Hydrangeaceae; genus Hydrangea; species Hydrangea macrophylla. The sequence goes on from CM066982.1 coordinate 97,547,092, forward strand.
CGTTTATTTGGTCTCTTAGTACTTATCCTGAAGTTATTCGACGATAACTCGAGGTATGAATTTCTAGCCTATGTTATATAGGAAAATGTCATGTTTTATATTTCGACGACGAAATTGTGATCCGGGCAAAATTCATGTGTTAATCTTAGGCCCGTAAACTATGCATGCGCTTAAATGTGAAAAGCATATCTACTTTTACGTGAACACGTTGAGTTGTCTATGTGGGTCAAAGGGGAGTTTGATACAAATTCATGCTGGGGTACGCCTCTCGATGTTTGAGAGTTATAGTAGTGACAGCTACTTGCTTGGTTTGGGAACCGGCCCTACCAGAGTAGTTGGGTGCAATGGTTGATAGACTCTGGGCTTGCCATTGGCATCGCGGTTGATAGACTTTGGGCTTGTGGAGATACCGGATGAATGCGTGTCTCTCTCCCTAGAGACTATTTTATGTGATTTATGAGATTAAAGCATGATTTTCCATATATGCATATGTTAAAAATTGTGCACTCAGCATATAGCTGAGCAATGGAGATTTACTCCATTGCAGGTATGAAGAAAAGAAAGATGGAATGCGAGAAATGAGACCGTTGGGATCATTCGGAGGAATTGGGGTATAGATTCTTGTAACCGAATCATAGAAGCTCTAGATCGTTTTTGGGTTGATGTAATATTCTTTTGAAAACCTTTTTAAGTCGGTTAGATCAAGTCTTAGGGTATAACAAGTTGAATTTCATGTTTTATGAATTGTTGTAACACTTATGAGATTTTGATCCAAACGAGTCTTTGACTCGTTCCGTTAATGTTTTCAAAGCTTAGACATGCAGTCTAATATGTTTATATACCTTTGGTAAAGTTTCAGAACGATTGGGAATTTGTATGTTGAGTTTTGTTGTAATTGCGACGTTTTCAAAAAAGTAAAAATAGGCAAAAGTGGGCTGCCTGTGAATAGTATTTTTACAAAGGAAGTACATTTTTTGAAAAATATTAAACTGTTCTATTTTACTTTTAGGGTACATTTGGGGTCCCTAATAACACTTTTATAGTTAATTTGAAATATAATTAACTTTTCAAATTGATACGGATTTTACGGACTCAAAGTTCAATGTTTTGTTTTTCTTCCAAAATGAACTATGTTTAAAGAGTTTCTTTAAGTTTCTTTTCTGCTGCTAGAGTTATAGAATGAATTGGATGAGCCTCGGTGGCGTGCCACGTGTCCTATTTCCGCCCGTAGCAGGATGGGTCGTGAGTTGAGTTCCATGTTCATATGTCTAAATGTTTTGGTTTAGTTGAAATCCTTGTACTTCAAGTGTTGTAAACAACTTGTGTTTTGAGAATGTTAGAGACAACTTGTGTGTTTGGAAGCTCTTGTATTATGTCAAGTTCAAGTTTGGTGTTGAATGTGCCTTTAAGTGTGAGTAGCACTTACAAGTCACTAGTTAAGCATAGTTGGGTAGAGACTTGAATAAAATGGAGTAGTTTTGGGTTACAAACTAACTTGGTTTTTCCTTATGGTGGTATGTTTATGATTATGTTGGGAAAATATGGATTTTGAATGTAAGTTAATATTCCTAGTTGGGGATTATAGTTTAAGTATGTCCAAGTATTCCTTTTAAATGTTTGCAAATGATTCTTAGGAACTCTTATAATGTTTGGTGGGTGTTTAGAAACACCTGGGAGTACTTTTCACATAGTTTTTGATGTTCCCACAAAGTTTTGTTTGGTTTGGGTTGGATCTTGTTTAAAAATATGTGGGAATGTTTAACTATGTTTGTGGACATGTTGTGGAAGTTTTGGAAGTGTTTCCAAGTGATTTGAGCATGTTTAGTGAAGTTTTTAAACTTGCAAAACAGGTTGGAAAAAAGTTGCTGCAAAATTTTTGCAGCAGGGCTCTTTGTCCCATCGACCGGATATTTTTAAAGTCTCTCTTTGGTCAGCCGAACTGGTGTGTTTTGCCAAATAAGCATGGTTTGTTATCATAACTTGGGTTAGGAAACTCGGATTCGCGAGCCTTTTTCACATTGATTTTTAAATGGAGAATATTTTATTTTTGTCACGCCCCGGAGCAGCAAAAATTGAGAAAAAAAAATTTCATTTTTGGGTCCATAGGGAATGACAAGTGAAAGTCACTAATTATCTACACCATACAGTACTAGTCCATAGGATAAACAGAAACAACAATAATATCAACTGAATATAAAATAATTATATCTATTACAAATATCAGAGTGGTCCTCAGGATCACAACAGGTCTGGAGATAACATATGCCCAAGTACCCGTTAACTAAACAAGTTCAACTGAAAAACAGAAATATAAAACTAATAGAACTATCTTCAGATCTTCAGCTGACGTATGGGTAGTCGTCAGCATAACAGCCTTTTCTGACATAACCTGCATCAATGGGGCCATCCTCTGCATAATCCCCTTCCGGGTAGTAGCCATCGTCGTAAGCTCCATTATCTTCATTATAAGGGACAGGGTAGTCTGGACGGGGAATGTCCATGCAATAGTGACCGTCAGCTTACTGAAAGCTGAGTGAATAGAAACTCACATGGTATCAATGATATAACGTAATCACAAGTTAATGAAGTGTCTAAGACATAGTATTACAATAGTATCTTTCTCTGTATTTCAACATTGTTTGCTCAACCCTTATCGTCTTGTTAGTAACAAACTCAGCACAGTACTGACTCTTGGAACAGACTTGATTGTACAACTCCTGGATACACCAATGCTCTGTCTACTGCGTCATCGCAAGTCATAAATACCTTCTATCGCGTAACACCGTAAGTTGTAGAGGTCATCTACCGCGTACACCACAAGTCATAGATAAAACGTCAATCCATCCCCCGCTTTTAAGAACATATGCACAGTCCACCGCATGTCAGGGATTTAACGCTTCAAGCATCGACACATCATTTCTATTGCATGACCAATTGTCCGATCTATCGCGTACTTATGATCAAGGTTCACCGCAAGTTATAGACACCTTCGTCTGTCTACCGCGTACTTATGATCAACCAATAGGCATCCCCGTTCTCTTCTCAGAACTTGTCAAACCTACTTAACGTTATACTACTAACAGTTACATGACAGCCCTTTTGTGGCACGACTACTCTGATTAAAATAATGGATACCGAACTCGTACATGAACATCATATCATCTACCGTCATCACGTTAATCCATTATTCTTAAGCAGACTTATCTATGTTGTCACATTATCCCAAATAAATCCACAAATCGCATAATAGAAGTTTGAACCGCGAATCGAACATTCGAACCTCATATATAATAACTAAAGAACAAAACCATGTTCTGCCAAGTTCAATCGATTGAAACCATTTCGATTGATTGAGGAAAGAAAATATTTGAGCGATCAAAGTTGCTTCGATCGATTGAACTTAGTTCAATCGCTCGAGAGTCGTCTTCTCCAGCAGAATTCGTAAACAGCAATATAAACGTCTAAGGGACGTGTTAAATACATCTAAATATACCAAGAACTTGTAAAAATATATATAAATGAGACCAAGTGAGTAAAGACTCACTTAGGGTGTGTTTGGATTGAGCTTCAAGCTTGAGCTCTTCTAATGGTGGTTCATCTTCTCTCTCCTCAGTCTCTATCTCTCTATGCCTTCTCATTCTGCCTCATTCTTCTTCTTTCTTCTTCATCTTCTCTGTCTCTCTCTCTCTTACTGAATATATATATATATATGTGGGTGTATGTGTATAAATATATGTGTGTGTGTATATATATATACCAAACACAATCACACACTCGCTCAAACTCACAAGGTTCAGCAAACACAATCACACACACGAACACAGAGTATATATAGATAAGAAGGGGTGCAGGTGGCTGTTTTTACGTGAAACCTGGAAATCCTGATGATTACAGGTTCGATCGATCGAAAGTAGTTCGATCGCTCGAGAGCAAATCGGTTAGGTTTGATCGATTGAAAAAGATTTGATCGATCGAAGTGGGGACCACGTGATCATAAATTTATGTTGATAGGGTTTCGATCGCTTGAACTATGCTCGATTGCTTGAACTTTGAAATGCTCGACTGCTCGAAAGAGCTTCAACCGATTGAAGATAAAATTTCATGAATGATCAAAGAAAACATATAGAATCTCTGTGCATTAAATAATTATTGAAAAATATAGGGTATTACATCATCCACTACTCATTAAAGATTTCGTCCTCGAAATCTGAGGCATACAGAGTTAAAAAAAAATAGAAACTTCTCATGCATCTCCGACTCTAACTCGTACTAAGCTTATCCTTCATCATGATGCTTCTACTGAATCTTCACCAACGTAATCTCCTTGTTTCTGAGCTTCTTGATCCCTCGATATAGAATGCGAACCAGTCCTTCATTGAATGTAACATTGTCGTTGACTTTAATATCTTTGAAGTTGATCTCGTGTGCTAGGTTATAAGCACACTTCCTTAACATACTGATGTGGAAAATGTTGTGCACTCCTGACATCTTCGGCGGCAACGTAAGTCGATAAGCAACCTTCCCAACATGCTCTAGAATCTCGAACGGTCTGATGAATCGCGATGACAACTTGCCTCTCTTCTGTCCAAAATGAACAATCCCTTGAACATGTGAGACTTTAAGCAGCATATGATCTCCAATAGTGAATTCCAAGTTTTTGAGTCGCTTGTCAGCGTAACTCCTGTGTCGGGTCTGAGCTGTCTTTATTTTCTCACGTACGATCTAAATCTTCTCGCTGGTCTCTCGTACCATCTCCGACCCAAGAAGTTGTGTATCTCCGATTTTGGCCCAACACAGCGGCAATCGGCAAGGTCTTCCGTACAAAGCTTCAAACGGCGCCATCCCTGTGCTTGAATGATAACTGTTGTTGTAGGTGAATTCGATCAAAGGTAAGTGCGTTTCCCAAGAACTACTCTCAAAATCAATCACGCAAGCGCGTAGCATGTCCTCCATCACTTGGTTAACGCGTTCAGTCTGTCCATCAGTCTATGGATGAAAGACTGAACTCAAGTTCAGTGTTGTTCTTATCGTTGTATGGAGACTCTTCCAAAATTGTATAGTAAAGCACGTTCTTAATATGCAATTAGAACCAATTGACATAGACTCAGAGATTAAATTTTGATATATAAACGATTGGGTAACTCGATATAGGGTGATGAAGGAGTGGCTTGATGTGAGAGTTTAAATGACGAAGTGATGTGATCAATCGCACCACTATCGATTATCCAATTGATGGCACCATGTGTGGGATTGCAAGTAGAGTTATATTGGGGTATTTTAATACTTGTTGTTACATTAGTACTAGATTGTGCTTTCCCATAACGGAGCAGTGCTTTGATTTGCTCATATTCTTGGGCTGTGAATTGAGGGACAACACTTGTTGTATCCTCCACAAGAATAGTCTTCGAGTTGTTACCTTGGACATGGTTGGCGACTAGTTTTTTGTTTCTGTTATGAGGCTTAACCGACTTTCCATGGAATTTATGTCTTGGGGGAAACCCATTCAAATAAAAAAAAAATAATTATATGTATAGTACCATCACAATAAGAGCAATATAAGGAAGATTTTCCTTTTCCGTCATTTGACTTGTTGGATTAGCCTATGCTTGTATTCTTAGGGTTCCTTGAGACATTCATAGCGTGGAAGATGTTTTCTTTGCGATTGGTACCAACTTCTCACTATTTTTCTTCTTGGAGAAGCAATGAGTAAGCATTCCTTATGGTAGCTAATGGCTGCATCAACAGGATCTGGCCACGAATAGACGAGTACGTATCATTCAGATCCATAAGAAAATGCAACAAGTGCTCCTTTTGCTCTCGATCAGTAGCAGCTTCAGGCTTCCATAGGTACATGCTGGGATGGTGTTATATGAGTCCAATTCATCCCAAAATATCTTCATCTCTGCGTAATAGAGCGAGATGGATTGGTGTCCCTGCGTGTGTTCGACAATATTGCTTTGAATTTGGTAGATTCTTGTTGTATTCCCTTGGGAAAAACGTACTTGTAAATCGAGCCAAATTTCTGCTAGTGTATCCGCATATAGCACTGAATTCGCAAGCTATCCACTGAGTTTAGGATCCATGACATTATCATGTCACTATAGCGCCTCCATGAGGCATATTTTGCATCTACGGGCTTGGGTGCCTTTACAGAACCATCAATGAATCCTAGCTTGTTCTTGGCGTTAAGACTCATTCTCATTGCTCTACTCCAAGTCCCATAATTGTCACCTGGAAGAACTTTGGAGACAAGGGTAATTCTTGGATGATCTGAGTGATGCAGGAAGTGAAGATCAGAAGAATCAATGAGATCATTGTGTTTTGGTGGCCTCAACAGGTGCTTATCTTTCGTGAAGATGTTTTTGATTCGACATGGTGTTGTAGTGGGGATGTTGTTTGAGCGAAAGAGTGTTTGGGGCTTAGAGCTACCAGAACCGTTGCTCTGATACCATGTTAAAAAAAACGAAAGAGAAAGATAATGGGGAGAATATAAAACAACAATGCTAGGGGCACAAACAAATCTCATAAATACTTACACCCACAATCTATCTCTCTTCTCGGTGGCATTGTAGGGTCCACTGACATTATCCGGACCCCACAGTGCCACCCAAAAGAGATGACTTTCATAAACCTAAGTTCAAGAAAAAGGCCAAAAGGGGGATTTGATTGCTTTGAGCTTCTCGACGCCAAATGACGATCATTCGTCCGCTGTTTTTTCACCAAATTTCATATTTGAACTCTTCGAGGTAAGGCCATCCTTTTGATACCTATTAGGCCTTATTTGGTTAATTTTTTCCGAAAACTCACTTTTTAGATTTTTCATAAAAAGTTGATAATCGGATTTTTGATCGATAGGAATTGTATTAGAAGAATTACTGCACATTCTTTGTGCTTGGGTTTTCCTTGGATTGGTGTTTAAGAGCATAAATCGGAGGTGAATGATATTAATGTTGCTTTTTAGATGGTTCTATGGTTTAATGCATTTGATATGCTAGGGACTTTATATAGATATCATGTGTAGTTCATATTGGGCACTCATGTATAAAGTAGGCCCAAGGCATGTTAAAATGAAAAGCATGATGATTTGCTAGTTGAGCATATTTATGTGCCTATGTGGGTTAAAGGGGGATTTGGACTAATTCACCGTGAGACGTCTTCTCGAAGGGGGAAGATTAGTAGTGGCGACGGTCACTTACCAAGAAAGGCATTAACGCAACATGTCGAAGGGGCATGGGTCGTGATTGAGTCTTAAGACTTTGGATTGGTGAATGTGCATTTATTCCCTAGTGACCAAATAGTTATGTGTTATGATGGATTGAAACATATTTTTCATCCGTATGCTTGATTTATATTATTCACTAAGCGTTAGCTTAAACAAATCCATATATCTGTGGTTATATAAATAACCATTC